>JBBDGP010001105.1:0-1200000 GCA_037952835.1 Lithobates septentrionalis | reverse complement strand
ACCGCGGGGGATACCCGCGATCGGCTCATGGAGAGTGACAGTGTCACTGATCTCTGCTCCCTGTCATCGGGAGCAGAGATCAGTGACATGTCACAGCTAGCCCATCCCCCCTACAGTTATAAAACACTCCCTAGTACTGACTTAACCCCTTCCCGCCCCTAGTGGTTAACCCCTTCACTGCCAGTGTCATTTACACAGAAATCAGTGCATTTTTATAGCACTGATTGCTGTATAAATGACAATGGTCCCAAAAATGTGTCAAAAATGTCCGACGTGTCCGCCATAATGTCGCAGTCACAATAAAAATCGCTGATCGCCGCCATTACTAGTAAAAAAAAAATTATTAATAAAAATGCCATAAAACTATCCTCTATTTTGTAGACGCTATAACTTTTGCGCAAACCAATCAATAAACGCTTATTGCGATTTTTTTAACAAAAATATGTAGAAGAATACGTATCGGCCTAAACTGAGGAAAAAAAATGTTTTTTTAATTATTTTTGGGGGATATTTATTATAGCAAAAAGTAAAAAATAATGCATTTTTTTCAAAATTGTCGCTATTTTTTTTTTAGAGCGTAAAAAATAAAAACCGCAGAGATGATCAAACACCACCAAAAGAAAGCTCTATTTGTGAGAAAAAAAGAACGTCAATTTTATTTGGGAGCCACGTCGCACGACCGCGCAATTGTCAGTTAAAGCGACGCAGTGCCAAATCGCAAAAAACGCACTGGTCAGGAAGGGGGTAAATTCTTCCGGGACTGAAGTGGTTAATACAAGGAAGGACTTTGCTTGCTTTGGAAACTGCAGCTTGACATTGCATGCTATTATTAAAATGGTTGTACACCCTGTACAACCACTTTTACCTACAGGTAAGCCTATATTAAGGCTTACCTGTAGGTGCTGGAATTATCTCCTAAACCTCAGCAGTTTCGGAGATATTTACAATAAAGCCATGCGCTGATGTCTACAGTGCATGCACACTTTAGAAAGGCCAGATCACGCCGTTTCTAAAGGGATCATGCCATAACTGGCGGCTGCCGCGCGCATGCACGGGAGTGACGTCACGCAACTCCAGCCAGTCACATAGCCGGAGTTCGCGGTCTGAAGGAAGAGGGGTGAAGATGGACGCTTGCTGCTAGTGGGGACAGCGGTGACATCGCAGGCTTCGGTGTCAGGTCAGGTGACACATAATGGGCTCCCCCAGTTGTATTCCCCCTAGTATGTATAATGCATGCATATTCTTAGCCTCCAAGTGCATAACTTTACATTTATCAACATTAAACCTTATTTGCCACAGTTACCCAATTAAACAGTGCATTGAGGTCGGCTTGTAAGCTGGACACATCTTGTAAGGACCTCATTCCACTGCATACACTGCATACACTACACTGTCATCTGCAAACACTGAAATGGTACTTTTACTTTTAGTCCCAATATAATTTATAAAAGGTATTAAAAAAGTAAGGGTCCCAACACCGAAACTTGGGGTACACCCAGGGGAGGGCTGGCAGCCTTAGGCCTGGGAGGCAAGTTTAGTCAAGTGGCCCATAGAGCCAGTGGTGGCAAAGTGTTGGATCAGGGAAAACAGTCTAAGGTTATCCATGATCACAAAGGTGAGAGCGGGAGACTGCACCACATTGCACTCAGAGAGAGAGACACTGCCCCACATTGCCGACGCAGAAAGAGAACGTTCCACATTGCCCGCTGTTAGAAGATTTTAAGTTTATTATTATTTTAAGTGATAAAAGTTTCTGAAAAAATATATGAAACACATGAATGTTATATGTAATTAGTGATGGTTTCTGAAGGTTATAGGGTGGAGGACAAAAGACAGAGAGGAGTGGTTTAGCTGGGTAGATATTTATATTTTGAGTTGCTATGTCAGGACAATGGGTGGAGTAATGCTACTTATCTTTAGACTATAGCCATTTAAAGTATATATGCAAATATGGGTGTTACTAGGATATGCTGATATAACATTATAAAACCGTATAAGAGTGCACAAGATTTATGATAGTGAGGGTTGGAGAGGTGGAAGAGAGATGGGAAGTAACCCTACACTTTGGAGAATGTAACATCAAGATGTCTCCTCCTCCTCCTTCTGAGACCATCACCATGCCACATGTTACCAATGTTAGTCTTGTCTTTGCTTATCTTTCTGAACAATAAACAACCTTTCTGGAAGCATAGTATGAATGAAGCATTCTTCAATTTCTACTAAGAAACTAATTCCTAAAAGTTAGTTGGAAATGCGGCCTTGGACAAAGTACAGAAACATATCTCCTATACAGCCTACCCTCTAGGAGAGAGGACACTGATATATATATATAACATATAACACAAAGACATTGCTATACATCCAGAAACACCCCTGAGAATGATAATATCTAGAATTATAGAGATTATACTTTTTTTCACCCGCACAGAAAGAGAAAGTTCCACATTGCCCGGCCAGAAAGAGAACATTGCACATTGCCCCCACAGAAAGAGACCGCTCCACATTGCCCGCACAGAAAGAGAACGTTCCACATTGCCCTCACAGAAAGAGACCACTCCACATTGTCCATGCAGAGACTGAAAATTGCCCCCACTGAGAGAGTTTGCAATGATTGTGAAGCAGCCTCTTTCTGTTGGCACCAAACCACTGCTTCTGAGTAAGCACCACACCACTGGGTAAGCAAAGCAAACAGAGTAGCAAAGAGAAACAGGGAGGGCAGCAGTCTAAATGAGCAAGTCCCGCTATCTCCCTAGGCATGACCACCAGATTCCCCAGGAAAAGCGCATGCAAGCACGCACCAGGGGACTTGCCCCCCCAGGGCCTGATTAAGGGCATTGTGGAAATGATGCTGCAGTGGAGCGGATCTATAAGTGGCAGGGATATAAGGTAAGTAATGTCATATCCCAGCTCTCCTCCTTACTGGCCACCCTCCTGTGTTTCTATGAGCCTGTGCTGGCTTGTGCCCAGACTTGGGCGCAGCTGCACAGATGTAACTCTAGGTAAGCCTGGCATTTGATTTACCAAGCTTCTGTAAGGGCTGTGTGTTGGTGTGTGTTCTGAGGTGAATGTTTCCCAGCCATCAGAATATAGTGATCACTGCTGACAGCTATAGCAGCCAGCAGTGATCGACAGAAAAACCCCAACAAGCTGGATGTACTGCAGTCAACTGATAGATCGAATTCCGTACAAACATTTTGCACATAGATTGAAATTCTCCTGGCTCAGCAGAAATTGTGATTTGACTATGGCGACTTAAAGTGCAGTTCCACCCAAAAAGTGAACCTTCCGCTTATCTGATTCCCCCCCCCTCCGGTGCCACATTTGGCACCTTTCGGGGGGGGGGGGGCAGATACCAGTCTTTGACAGGTACTCTGTCTCCACTTCTGGGAGATCAGACCGCGGCGAATTACGTCAGCAGCTCAGTCCCCCTCCTCCTCCCTCTCCTTCTGCTGGGCCAGTGAAAGAGTGCAGCATGCTTTGCGCATGCGCAGTAGGGTCCCGGCCCTGAAGCATTCCCATAGACTTCTTTTAGGTTGTGCATTTTGCTGTGTTTTCTGAAAGTGCACCAAAGATGCAGCACTTTTTGTGCACTTTCAAAAAATGCGTCAAAAATGCAACCTAATAGAAGTCTATGGGACGGGGGGTAACATGCAAGAAGACTGCCAGTACACCTGCACTGCAGCTAAACTGCAGCATATCAGTGTGAGCCCACTTCATTGCATTCAGGGCAAGGTACTGTACAGGCTGCTTTAAGAAAACTTTAGCGGAAGAAGAATGAGGGGGAAGGGGGAGAGAGAGCAGGAAGGGATAGAAGAAGGAGGAGGGAGAGGCCAGTCACAGCTCACTTACTTGGACATCCCAGGGGGCTCAATGGCTCAGTCATCAGCTTAATTTTTAGGATGTGACTGCTGACTGTTCAGTTTTAACTTTCTCGCTCGCACATCCTTCCCAGTCACAGCACATGGGCTGCCCGTAGTGTGAGCGGGCACAGGGGGAGAAAGGCAAGAGGAGGCAGAATTAATTCACCATGCCATTTGTGTGAAGGAGGGGAGGGGCTGTACTGGCTGGGCTCTGTATGGGATGCAGACTGTGAGCCCTGTGATAGGTGCAGCCAACATCCATTGGCTGTCACAAAACACTTTGCCAATTCGCAACACGGGATCCAGCCATGCCTGCCACTTGAGCAGTAGTACCCAGCCAGCTCCTGAACTGCACATGTGCAGTTCTGAGCCAGAAAAACAGCGGCCTTTGTGCAGGACATCAGAGCGGCTGGGGGGAAATTGCCACTCTGCCCCCTGGCTCATTCAACCCCTGGGTACACCACTGATAACCTTAGCCCATTTAGAGTAAGAATCATTACCCAGTACTCTCTCAATTCTGTCTTTTAGCCAGTTTTCTATCCATTTACATACTGATCTTTCCAAGCCTGTAGACTTTACCTTACACATGAGCTGTGTGTGGGAAACTGTGTCAAACACTTTTGCAAAATCCAAGTATACCACATCCACAGCCACCCCTCTGTTCAAGGTTTTATTTACATCCTCATAAAAAGAAATCAGGTTTGTTTGACAACTTCTGTCTTTCATGAATCCATGCTGTCTGTTGCTTAAAATATTTTTTTCCAGCAAGAACTCATCTATATGGTCTTTTATTAAACTCTCCAGTATCTTCCTGACTATAGAAGTTAAACTAGCAGGTCTATAGTTACTTGGGAAAGACTTTGAACCCTTTTTTAAATATGGGCACCACATTGGTCCTACGCCAATCCAGTGGTAGCATTCCAGTCATTAACGAGTCCTTAAAAATTAGAAACAATGGCTTTGAAATGACAGAGCTCAATTCTTTAAGGATCTGTGGGTGGATGCATCTGGTCCAGGTGCTTTAGCACCTTTATTCTGTCTAAATATTTCTGGACCATATCACTTTTGAGACTCTGGGGGTTATTTACGAAAGGCAAATCCACTTTGCACTGCAAGTGCACTTGGAAGTGCAGTTGCTCTAAGTCTAAGTGATAGATCTGAAATGAGTGGAAGCTCTGCTGATTTTTTCATCCAATCATGTGCAAGCTAAAATGCTGTTTTTTATTTTCCTTGCATGTCCCCCTCAGATCTACGGCGACTTTATTTCCAAGTGCACTTTCAGTGCACTTTCAAGTGCACTTGCAGTGCAAAGTGTATTTTCCTTTAGTAAATGACCCCCACTGTGTATCATTTGAGGCTGTGTCAATACCATCCCCATTATGGACATAGTTGTATGCTCTTTTGTATACACAGTGCTGAAGAAGGTATTTCTCTTTGTCCCCAATCACCCACTCTAGATTGATTAGTAAAGGGCCTACATGCTCAGACCTGACCTTTTTACTATTAATATATTTGAAGATTTTTTGGGGGGTTTGTCCTACTATCTTTTGCAATCTTTCTTTTGTTTTGAATTTTTGTGTCCTTTATTTCCTTTTTACATATTCTGTTATATTCTTTGGAACATTTAAACATTTAAACAATGATAGTGTTCCTTCATTTTTATATTTTTTAAACCTGCAATGGCCAAGTCAATCCCCTGATCTCAACGCAATTGAGCATGCATTTCACTTGCTGAAGGCAAAAATAAAGGCAGAAAGACCCAGAAACAAAGAACAATTGAAGACAGCTGCAGTTAGAGCTTTGCAAAGCATCAGAAAGGCGGAAACCCAGTCGTTGGTGATGTCCATGGGATCCAGACTTCAGGCAGTCATTGCCAGTAAAGGATTCTCAACAAAATATTAAAATTAAAATGTTATTTATGATTGTTTTCATTTGTCCAATTACAGTTGAGCCCCTGAAAATGGGCTGACTGTGTGGTTGCAGTTCCTAAAATGTGTACTTGATATTTATGTTCAACCCCTTGAATTAAAGGGGTTGCAAACCCTTGTGTCTTTTCACCTTAATGCATCCGATGCATTAGGTGAAAAAAATTCTGACACTGACCAGCCCCCCATTTTACTCACCTGAGCCCTTCGAACTCTTGGTGGAGATGAGCCCAGGGTTCTCGGCTCTTGATTGGATAGATTGATAGCAGCACAGCCATTGGCTCCCACTGCTGTCAATCAAATCCAATGACGTGGGTGCCGAGGGCAGGGTCGGGTCAGGCATTCTGTGTCAATAGACGCAAATGCTGGACTCGGTAGCGCGCCCGCAAGGTAACCCCCGGGAGAGCTCTTCTCCCAGGAGGTTTACCAATGTGCGGAAGAGCCGCGAGAGTCACTGGGGGACCCCAGAAGACAGTGATCATGGCCACACCATGCAAAACAAACTGCACAGTGGAGGTAAGTATGACATGTTTGTCATTTAAAAAAAAAAAAAAAAAACAAGGGTTTACAAACCCTTTAAAGCTGAACGTCTGCACTTCAAATTCACTTGGATTGTTTTGTTTTAATTTTATTCTGGTGGCATACAGAGCCAAAAGTATGAAAATTGTGCCTGTGTCCAAATATATATAGACCCAACTGTATTTTGCAAAAAAAAAAGGGGGGGGGCAAAAATGGCACTCTCTAGATATGCAAAGCTGGTAGAGACTTACTCAAAAAGACTTGCAGCTGTTATTGCAGGTGAAAGGTGGTTCTACAAAGAATTGAGTCATTTTTCTTCCACTTTACAATTATGTGCCATTTTGTGTTGATCTATCACAAATAATCCCAAAAAACTACATTTACGTTCTTGGCTGTAACATGACAAAATGTGGAAAATGTCAAGGGGTATGAATACTTTTTCAAGGAACTGTAAAAAGACTATAGCCACTTGTTAACCACTTGACGACCGCCGCATGACGATATATGTCCACAGAGCGGCACGGGCACTGTGAGCAGGACGCACAGCACTAACTTGTAGTTTTAGCTGAACACTGTGAGCAGGACGCACTGCACTAACTTCTAGGTTTAGCTGAACACTGTGAGGTGGACGCACCACATTAACTTGTAGTTTTAGCTGAACCCTGTGAGCAGGACGCACCCCACTAACTTGTAGGTTTAGCTGAACACTGTGAGCAGGACGCACTTCACTAACTGTAAATAGTCTAGCTGCCTGACTGTGGTACTAATAGGATCAAAAGAACACCAGCAATTTTCTTCAGGTAGCTGTAAATACTGTAACAAGACAAGCCTGCCTGTCAGTAAGAAGATAACAGGAACGGATCTAGCTGAACACTGTGATCAGGACGCACTGCACTAACTTGTAGCTTTAGATGAACACTGTGCAGAGGTCTCACTACACTAACTTGTAGGTTTAGCTGAACACTGTGAGCAGGATGCACCCCACTAACTTGTAGGTTTAGCTGAACACTGTGAGGTGGACGCACCACACTAACTTGTAGGTTTAGCTGAACACTGTGAGCAGGACGCACCCCACTAACTTGTAGTTTTAGCTGAACACTGTGAGCAGGACGCACCCCACTAACTTGTAGGTTTAGCTGAACACTGTGAGCAGGACGCACCCCACTAACTTGTAGTTTTAGCTGAACACTGTGAGCAGGATGCACTGCACTAACTGTAAATAGTCTAGCTGCCTGACTGTGGTACTAATAGGATCAAAAGAACACCAGTAATTTTCTTCAGGTAGCTGTATATACTGTAACAAGACAAGCCTGCCTGTCAGTAGGAAGATAACAGGAACGGATCTAGCTGAACACTGTGAGCAGGACGCACTGCACTAACTGTAAATAGTCTAGCTGTCTGACTGTGGTACTAATAGGATCAAAAGAACACCAGTCATTTTCTTCAGGTAGCTGTATATACTGTAACAAGACAAGCCTGCCTGTCAGTAGGAAGATAACAGGAACGGATCTAGCTGAACACTGTGAGCAGGACTCACTGCACTAAGTGTAAATAGTCTAGCTGCCTGACTGTGGTACTAATAGGATCAAAAGAACACCAGTAATTTTCTTCAGGTAGCTGTATATACTGTAACAAGACAAGCCTGCCTGTCAGTAGGAAGATAACAGGAACGGATCTAGCTGAACACTGTGAGCAGGACGCACTGCACTAACTGTAAATAGTCTAGCTGCCTGACTGTGGTACTAATAGGATCAAAAGAACACCAGTAATTTTCTTCAGGTAGCTGTATATACTGTAACAAGACAAGCCTGCCTGTCAGTAGGAAGATAACAGGAACGGATCTAGCTGAACACTGTGAGCAGGACGCACTGCACTAACTGTAAATAGTCTAGCTGCCTGACTGTGGTACTAATAGGATCAAAAGAACACCAGTCATTTTCTTCAGGTAGCTGTATATACTGTAACAAGACAAGCCTGCCTGTCAGTAGGAAGATAACAGGAACGGATCTAGCTGAACACTGTGAGCAGGACTCACTGCACTAAGTGTAAATAGTCTAGCTGCCTGACTGTGGTACTACTAGGATCAAAAGAACACCAGTAATTTTCTTCAGGTAGCTGTATATACTGTAACAAGACAAGCCTGCCTGTCAGTAGGAAGATAACAGGAACGGATCTAGCTAAACTGAATACAGTGTATATATATATATATATATATGCAACACCTGGGATGCATATATATATACACAATACACTGTAAGTGCAGCTAACTGACTGACTGTTCTGCCTAATCTATCTAACTCAAATCAAATGACACTGTCTGTCTCCCTCTCTCTCTAGCTATGAACGCCGGAACACACACTACACAGGGCCGCCGTGCAGGCGGCATTTTATAGTGTGGAGCGTGTACTAAATCCCCTGAGCCATAATTGGCCAAAGCCTCCTTGGCTTTGGCCAATTACGGCTCTCTGTTCAGACGGTGCTGTGATTGGCCAAGCATGCGGGTCATAGTGCATGCTTGGCCAATCATCAGCCAGCAATGCACTGCGATGCCGCAGTGAATTATGGGCCGTGACGCGCCACACGAATTTGGCGCGAACGGCCCATATCGTTCGCAATTCGGCGAACGACTGAACAGCCGATGTTCGAGTCAAACATCCCTAATCTCCATTACTGAACTACTTGCCAGCTTCTGAACCCAGTCTCTGGATAAGTGGAAAGCTATGCAACCCATGCATTTCCTATGTTCTTTACCCAAACCCTCCTTTTTTTCCAGAAGCCTTACCCATTTGAGGAACTTTGTCTAGGTGAAGGGCCGATACAAAAATCTCTTTCAGTATCATACCAACTCTTACTTGGTATACACTTTCAGCCTAACCCTCCCTACTTTGCCAAATGGGAGAGAGACTTAAATGCCACTTTCTTTGATAGCCAAAAAGTGTGTATACTTTTTTTTTTGCACACAAATTGCTGCTCTGCTCTATCAATAAATGACATAAATGATATTGACCCATGGGTATAGGACTATTTCAGTTCTTGACAAACTATCCCCACAACAAAATGGCCAGTGTTGGAGATGTACTGTAAGACCCACAAGGACACACTCCTACATATTTTTATTATGAGTGCCCACATATACACCCTTTCTGGCAGCAAGTCCTCCAGCTCATTCACAAATTCACAAACATCTCCCTCCTCGATGACCCTACGGCAGTCCTTTTAAACTTAATGCCTTTATCCAAAAAAAATCCTTACCTAAATACTTGCTAAATGCAGCAAGAGCTTGAATCCCTTACATGTGGAAGCAGCCGTCTCCATCAACTGTCACTCGATTGCTTGCCAGGGTGAACGACATACAGTGCATGGAACATTTGACCTCTGCCCTTCGGAATAAATTTGAGGAATACAAGACTAGGTAGTTCTACCGGGATTTATTTCCATTCTCCGATGAATACTATAAACATGTGCAAGTTTATATTTGCACTTTGCCTCCCGGGATCGCTTCCCCAACCACCCTCTTCATGGCCTCCTTCTCCCTGCCCCCTAATTTCACACACACATGTATTTTATATTTTTCTCTCTTATTATTTCTTTTACTTTCCTTCACCCTTCTCCCTCTTTTCCTTCTCTCGCCTTCCTTTTCTTTCCCCTTTCTTTCCCTGACCCTCACCCCCCCCCCCCACAAAAATCTCTCTTGTAAAATGTGGTGCACACTGATGTTGCCAGAGTGACCGATTACAGACTTCTACCCTTTGACACAGCTCCCCCAGGTCTAGTCCAGGCCTGCAGGAGCCTTTTCTGGACATTTAAAAAATTGTACTTCTAAGTGAATAAACACATTGTTGATGTTAAAATATTATTTTCCTTTTCACATACTGTATGCCTTCTGTGTGCAGCAGCCCCTCTCAGTCCCCCTTATTATCTGAGACAGCAGCGTGGCACCATTGGCTAATGCTGCTGTCAATCAAAGTCACTCAGCCAATGAGATTGTTAGGTACCTGGTAGTTGAGCCCGACTTGTAGGAGAAGACCCCTCTACAGCACTGGTTCAGGAGCCACTGGAGTGGGAACATTAGTCTCGTGAGCACAGTGGGTAGGGGTGCCTGATGGAAGTTGCAGCGGCCGGCACAGGAACTGAGTAGAGATCCTCCAGGGATGGCTGAGCTGCAGATGATGACAAGCAAAAGAGGATCAGCAAGCTGGAAGGCTGGAGATGCAGGAACAGCGGCACCTGGAGCTGGATGAGAAGGTTGGCTATGCAGCAACACAAGAAAATAGGCAGAAGGCAGAGTCAGACAGTCCGGGTTGGCAGGAGATCAGGCAGATGAGTTCAATAGGCAATTAGCAGAGTAGTCGGACAAGCAGGATTTCGGCAATGGTCACAGCAGAGATGGCAGAGTCAGGCAGGCCGGGTAGGATTGGAGATGTAGAGGAGTCAGACGGAGCCGGGTCGGCAACAACAGAAAACAATCAGCAACAGATTCAGGAACACAGGTACAGAGCTGCAGACAAACAGCACTGCGTGAGTGCAGCTGTAAGACTCTTAAAGGCTCCTTGGCACCAAACAGCGCTAACTTGCATGGGCGTGCGCACGCGCCCAGGGAGCACGCCGGCGCACACCAGTGGGCAAATTCTGTTGCATAATTCCCGGAAAGGCCCCACGTGTGCATTCGCGCATGCATATACCCCTGGACAGTACCAGCACATCCCTGACAGAGATAATAAAGGGGGTAGGGCTGGGCCACGGCTCCATGTCTAAATGGATACACTGAGCTGCAGCTAGGCTCGGGTACCTCAATAGTAAGCTGCTTGCTGTGGAGGCACTCCACAGGAAGAGGGACCAGGAGCACCGGCGGAGGACCTGAGAATAGGGGGATTGAGGCTGATTTGTGCAAATACATTACACAGAGCAGGTAAGTATAACATGCTTGTTATTTTTAGTTTTTTTTAAAAAACAAGACTTTAGTATCACTTTAACTTGACAGTTGATAAAACAAAAATTGCTGAGTTTAAACTTTCAAAAAGCAAGCACAAATCAACTCACAAATTATAATGTGTAATAATCCTTCTTGACCCATGAATGGTAAATAGTGAAATCTCCAATGAACATTGCATTTGTCTTTTGAGACATTTATCTTGCTTTATTTCAAAAATATGTTTGTTTTTGAGTTTCTTTTTATAAAGCATACATGTTTGATAAATGAATATGTATTTCACACAATTGTATGATTTGTAATCCTTCAGATTTCCACACAGTTTTTACTTTTGTTAGAAAACACCCTTCTCCTATGGGTCACCGTGTATCACCCAACAGACTGGGACACAATTCGAATTTGTATATCAGGATAATCAGTGAGAGTTCCCCTCGGCATGGTTTTATTTAGATAAGAGATTTAATTCTATTAACACAGTGTTTTAGAGCACAGTAGTGGCTTTTGATCTGTGCAATGTCCTTCATTTGTATAACCTTGATGTATTCAAAGCAAATACTTGCAGAAGAAATGTTACCATGTATTTCTAATATCTGACCATTTTAATTATGCCACAAGTTGCGATTGCAACTCAAACCTTGAATGGAAAATGTATTTGATTCATTGCTCTGATTATACTAATTACTCATTCACTTACTGAGAGGCTGAAAAAAATCTGTTTTAAAGTAATCAAGCTGATGCAAGCTTCTCTGTGTGTCTGAATTGTAGAAATAATGTTCTAATTTTACATTTAATAGCATTTTTTCTCTTTAAACCTATGAAAGATATTTCATTTAAAGTAAATGATAACTCCCTTATGGAACTTGATGAATTTTGCAGATATTTATTAGTAAATAATTATTTTATTGTAAAAATGTAATGATTTTCATTGACTGACCATTCTTCTAAATTAATAGATGGATACATTCTCATATATATAATGTCAAACAATTGCTTCAAAATTTCATGGTCCATGTTGAAAGCCTAAATTTGATAATTATATATATCTGATGGGAAGGATCAGGTAGACATTGGGAGAGTTGTTTTATTTAACAGTTTTCTGGAATAATTATCAGCATTTTTAGTTACTGTATACATTAATTTTCAGTTTCACTGTGGTATTTCCTGCTATTTATGATTCATTTCTTCATTCTCCTCTCCTAGGCAAAATGAACATCCTAGTTAAGGAGATAGTTGCTTGTTCCAAAACACATTCCTTAGTTTCCATATTTTTTTATATTTTAAACTATGCTAAAATGTGTTCATGTAAAATAAGTGACTCTACAGTTTTACAGTGACAGGCTTAAGGTTGCCTAGAGAGGAATCCCAGGATTTTTTAAATAGAGAATCCATCCGCTTGTCAATGGGGTCTGCGAGCAACCCCCATATCTTCAAATGCCAAGTCTGTTTTTCTGGATACCTGAGAGAAGGCTGCATCCAGTCTAGGTGACTTGTTCCAAACAGCAGCTTCATCCTCTGAAAAAGGGAATCTGCGCTTTAAGGCTCTAGAAAAGAAAGGTTTACTTTCTGGGTCCCGCCATTCCTTTTTAATGGTGTCTACTGGGACCTCATGTACCGGAAAGACCTTTTTCTTCTGCTCTACAAGACCCACGTACATTAGGTCATGTAGAGACAAAGATTTCTTCTCCTCTTGGATACCTAGGGTGGTGTGGATTGCTACCAAGGGCTCTTCCACTTCCTCCAAGGAGAGTTTATATCGGGAGGTTCTGGAGGACTCGCCGTCCACCTTCTCTCCGTCTGATTCTTGTGAGAAAGCACTATCTGGTTCATCCTCCAAAACCTCTCTGGAGCCCCCCAGTAACTCCTCACTGACGGAGGGACCTGAAGGACCAGGTGCGACATCTTGCTGCGCTGGCAGAGGACCAGCTGGGGGCTGTATAGGCTGAAATTTTTCAAACAATGCTTTAAAGGATTAAAAAGTGCTGGAAAGCTCCTTAACAGAAGCTGCCAGGTCAGAGCTCTGTTCCATAGAGTGTTCCTTGACTAAGCCTTCAATGCATTTATTGCACAAAACCTTTCCCCTGGACTCCCCTAAAGTACTCCTATATGATGAGCACTTTCTTTTGGACACATGCAAGGGCTTGTTTTTTTCTGCAGATTTGTCCTGAAACAACAAAACAAGCCCCGCCAGCATCAGCAACAGTCTTTAAAAAATAAAAATCATGTGACCAACACCAGGAGTGCACCCCCCAGGACCAACCACTACCAGGGTCCCAAACATGCCTCTCCTCCCCTCTGACCACTAAGAGGGGGGTTCACCCGTGGAGCTAAGTGGGAACATGGTAACGAAACACCACCCCAGGGTTCCACTTACCTTAGTGTGGCTGGGGCTGGCGTCAGCCGGCACAGAACGGGAACCATCAGTCTCTGACATCCCTCTGGCCAGAGGAGTGGTCCGCCTCAGGATGCTCCTCTAGCTGTCACTACAGCCTTAATGGAGCCCACACCAGCCGTTGCGCCGTTCATTTTACGTTCCGCAGGCCGGAACCAGAAGCCGCAGGTCAAACGGACGTGCCCTCCCCGCCGGAAATGTCGCCCGTCATCCGACTCAGCCTTGAGCTCCATTCTGACCGCCCCAGAGTGAGGGGGATCTGGACACCTCTGCGTCGCCCTCCCCAGGCAGCAGAGAAACAAATGCCCAGGCCTCCACATTCCCCAAGGGAGGACAGGAAGCGCAATGCCACTGCAGGTAACCAGACCCCCCATCCGTACTGCTGTGTATGAGACCTCTGTCTCTTCCAGGATTATACCGGCCTCAGCCTCCCCAGCTGAAATAGCCCAGGTTCCTAGCGATGTCTCCTTACTCGAGGAAACACCAAAACTGACGGGCTGGAGGGAAGGGGCGACTTAAAGGTCTGGTGGAGGCGGTGTTCCCTAAGAAGGGAGGAGCCGAGGTCTCTCAAGTGTGCTGTCCTGAAAGACGAAATAGGGAAAATATGTATTCAATAATTATGATATTACTGGTTGCTAGGTAATTTTGTAAATTCCTGCCCCCTGAATGTCATTGTAAGATGTATGGCTTTATTTGATCTATGGCATTTGTCTTTGTGTACTGTCTCTCTCTCTTTAGCAATCAACAAAGAAGCCAGTGTACAACTTTGCATTTGTTTTTCCTGATTTTCATCTATTACCTCTTAGACTGGATTAATTTTTAATAATTGTGCACTCTATGAAATTTTCTGTACTTTTGTGAATCCTATAACTTCTGTATTTAGGCTAAAGCCTAATGCTGCGTACACACAATCGGACTTCTCGTCGGTAAACAGATATGATGGCTTTTCCGATGCGATTCTGCTCAAGTTTGCCTTGCATACACTCATTGAAATTACCACCAACAAGAACGCGGTGACGTACAACACTATGACGAGCCGAGAAAATGAAGTTCAATGCTTTCGAGCATGCGTCGAATTGTTTCCGAGCTGTTGTGAATTCATAAAGAAATATATTTTATATTTCTGGCAGAAACATGAGAGATGCTTAGGCCTCACAAAGTAGATGAACTGTGATGTTACTATAATTGAACTGTTGCCCTTTTGGAGACCTTTAGGACAAATTAGACGCTCTCATGTTTTTTTCAAGTTTTACTACTACTTCAAATATTGAAGACTTTTACAAGCATGTATTGTAAGGAAAACTGTTGGAACAAAAAACTGCTCTCGTCACAAAACAAGGAGATATTTACATGGTATTGTGAATAAACGAAAGCTGCCACAGGACACAAGATTATACAGACAATTCTCGCCTAGAGATAACCTCACCTGGCTAAACTTATTGTGTTCAAGTGATGGACTGTTTAAATAGCTAACACCTTGGCTAACAAAACGCATTGTATGAACTTTTAGGATGGTTTAGACAAACAAGTCATTTCTAAACACCCAGTGGGAATGTTCAAGGTCCATCTCAACACGTTAGAGAGAGTTGAATATTGTGCCAGTTAAAAATATTTTAAAAGTATCTATAAGGTTATTATAAGTCATTTCCTTGTCAAAAGAAGTTTATTGAGTATACAATAATATAAAGATACATGAAGTAAGTTTACAAGGATCTGTAAAGTAAGCTCATTGTTTTACAGTAGGGTTTGTATAGGTAAGTATCATGAAATTTCAAATATTAAACATGGGGTTCACGTAAACCTAAAATAAAGGTATATATTATTTCATTAGTTTCTTTTGTAGGTATTTAAATAATTTATACCTACTAAACATATTATTTACAGGTAGAATGTATATAGATCAAATAAATTCTGATAATGAGCTTTAATCGTAAGGTGGAGAAAAGGAAAGAGAAAGAAGAAAAAGGGTAGAAAGACAGAGATATGGTCCACAAGGTTGTTCCGCTCGTCAGCTTATTATTCTTTTTAGTTCTCTCTGAAGCATTAGAATGGGTGTCTCTATAAGTCATTTAATCTGCTACCATGGCAAAAGGACAGAGTCATTGAAATTTGACAGGAACTGTTGTTTTATCCAAGGATGCCAAAGTTTTTCAAATTTTGGAATTAGATTTTGATCAATAGCTACCATCTTAGCACGGGACATTGTATTATTCATTCTGTGAATTGTTTCTGCTAGTACCAATGTAGGAGATTCCCATGCCTTGGCCACTGTTTGTTTTGCAGCCGTTATTAGTTGGATCACAAGTTTGAATTGAGAAAATGTTAACCATTCCGGTTTTAGATTAAGTAAAGTTATACATGGATCTGGTTGTATTATTCTTTTAAATATTTTAGATGCAATCACGAAGATTTCCTTCCAGAAGGTTTGGATTACTGGGCACGTCCACCATATGTGTAAATGTGTGCCTATGTCTGGACACCCTCGAAAACAAAGAGCTGAGGTATTAGGTGAATATTTAGCCACTCTGGCGGGTACAAGGTACCAACGAGTTACTACTTTATAATTTGTCTCCAGTGCTAAGATATTGGGTGAAGATGACTTAGATGTGAGCCATATATTAGACCAGTCCGTGTCTTCTAAAGTTCGTCCCAGGTCCTCCTCCCACCTCTGAACGTAAGAAGGTTTATTAAGATTTATGACTCCATAGAATTGATTATAGAGTGATGAAATTGTTCCTTTAGCGAATAGATCTTTTGCACAGATTGATTCAAAAATGGATAATTGGGACAATGGTATATCCACATTTAGGAATGGTGTATAGAAATTTTTGATTTGGAGATATCTAAATATCTCAGAGTTTGGTAGATCATATTTTTCTCTAAGCGATGGAAATGAAAGGAATGATTTAGATGCTATGAAGTCATTTAGTGTCTGAATACCTGATGTTGTCCAAGCTTTAAAGGAATTTGGGTAGATCCATGCCGGATAAAAGGCCGGATTTCTGATAAAAGAAAGGAGAGGATTGTGTGGAGATTGTAATTGATAATTGGTTTTTAGTTTATCCCAGAGAGATAAAAAGTGTTTAGTTATGGGATTATGAATTTTAGAGCGGTCTTTAGGATCAAGCCATGGCAAGTTTGATATTAATAGAGGGTCATTTTCTGAAGCCTCTATAAATAGCCATAATGGTATTTCCTGTTTTGCATGGTATTTGGAGAGACTGGCCAAATGTGCTGCTCTGTAGTAGTAAAATTAGGGTATCCCAGTCCTCCTTTATTTTTGGGAAGATGTAGTGTGTGTATAGGTATACGTGGTTTAGAAGAGCCCCATATAAACGAAGTTGCTCTTTTTTGTACTATTCTCAAAAAATAGGAAGGAATTGGAATAGGGAGGACTCTGAATAGATAAAGTAATTTGGGTAGAATAGTCATTTTGATTGCATTAATCTTCCCTATCCAGGATAAAGGAAGTTGCGACCATTGTTTTAATAGATTTGTGATCTGTCTTAATACAGGAGGATAATTGGTTGAGAATAAGTCAGAATGAGATGCTGTTAAATGAATTCCAAGATATGGGATTGATTTTTCTGCCCATGTGAATGGGAGTGCAGCCCTTGCCGGGATCAGTTCCATGTTTGTGAGAGAAATATTGAGCACTAGGCATTTCTTAGGATTAATCATAAGGCCGGATAGGGCTGCAAATCCATCAAGAGCTGGCATTAAGTTAGGACCAGAAACCTGTGGTGATGATAGAAAAATTAATATATCATCTGCAAATATACATATTTTGTGTGTAATACCTCCTACTTCAATGCCAGTTATAGTTTGGTTTGCTCTGATGTATTGGGCCATGGGTTCGAGTATAAGGGCAAATAATAAGGGAGATAATGGGCAACCCTGTCGGGTACCTCTTTCGATATTAAAGGCATCAGATTTGTATCCAGCATATTTTATATAGGCTTTGGGTTTATTATATAGTGCTTTAATCCATGTTAAAAAGTGGGGTCCAAAACCTTATTTTTGTAATGAATATTGCATATATTGCCAGGATACTGTGTCAAATGCTCTCTTAATATCGAGAGATAGAAAACATAAAGGGATTTTCCGTTTTTTAGCAATATGTGCCAATAACACTTCCCTGCGTATATTATCGCCTGCCTGTCTATTTGGCATGAAGCCTACTTGATCTCTATGTATTAATTTTCTTACTATACTATTGAGGCGTTTTGCTATTATTTTTGCTAATAATTTAATATCCAGGTTTAACAGAGAGATAGGCCGATAATTCACGCAGGATGTATCATCAGAAAGGGGTTTTGGGATCATACAAACAATTGCCATTAGTGTTTCTTGCCGAAAAGAATGTCCTTCTAGAATTTTTTTAAAAATTTTCAGTGAGAATGGGAGAGAGTATTTCTGAGAATGTTTTATAATATAAGGCCGAGTAGCCGTCTGGGCCTGGTCTTTTGTTAAGTTTTAGATCTTTTATGGTGTTAGCAACTTCATCTATAGTGATAGGCTCATCCAAACAGTTTTTTTGATTCTGAGACAACTCAGGTAAGGTAATTTTTGAGAAAAAGGATTCATCCTCTGTAGGACTAAATTCATTGTTTGTCTTGTATAAAGTTGCGAGATGTGAGTGAAATTTATGGACTATTTTAACTGGATTACAAGTATAAACATCTTTTGATAATTTCAAACGTATAGGTTTGAAAGATTTGTTAGTTGAATTTAATGCCCGAGCCAAATATGTGCCTGGTTTGTTTGTATTCATGTAGAAATTGTGTTTGGAGCGCTTGAGAGATTTATCTACTGACTCTGTAAGAAATAGATTGTATTCCAATCTAGTTTTTTCCAGATGAGATTTTGTACTCTGAGATGGATTATCTTGGAATGCTATGTAGGCAGCATTAAAATTTAGTTCTAGTTTTTTTGCTAAATTTTTGCGTTCCCGTTTAAATATTGCCATTTGTCTTTGTATTACACCATGCAAGACAGGTTTATGAGCTTCCCACAGTGTTATCAGGGAAATGTCTGTTGTATTATTAATTGATATGTATTCCTTTAAAGCTTGTTCAATGGCCATCTGATGTAGTGGGTGTTTGAGCATTATGTCCGGTAGGTACCAAGTTGGGTCATGCGCTTTTGGTATGGCGGAGGCTATAGTAGTGTATACTGCATTATGGTCGGACCAAGGAATCGGAATTATATCTGACGCAATAATTTCTGGTATCATTCCTATTGTTAGAAAAATATGATCTATTCTGGTAAAGGTTTGATGGGGGTGCGAGAAATAAGTGAATTTCTTTTTTATTGGGTTACATTCTCTCCACGAATCTACCAGATTGTACTTGGAAAGAAGTTGGGAAAAAGGTAATTTAGAGGTTATTTTGGATGGTGTAAAAGGTGATTTATCTAGAAATGGGAGGAGGACCTGGTTCGAATCCCCGCACATTATCACTGTTCCCATTTTGTGTGTATTAATCACTTGTAATATATGTGAGAGGAATGGTGTAGGTTGTTTATTAGGAGCGTAGTAGGAAATCACTGTGATTGCTGTATCCATTATATAACCCATGAGTATCAGGTATCTACCTTCTGGGTCTTTAATTTCTGATGATAAGGTGAATGGTGTGGATCGGTGAAAAGCAATTAGAGTTCCCCTTTGTTTGGTACAGGCTGAAGCCGTGAAAATTTGTGGATAAAAGGGGATATATATTTTGGTGTAGAATCTTTGGTGAAATGTGTTTCTTGGAGGCACACTATGTGAGCCTTCTTGTTATGGAAAGTACGGAAGGCTTTGGTCCTTTTTTGAGGAACATTTATTCCCTGAACATTCAGGGATAGTATATTCAGTGGTGCCATGGTATCAGATCAAATAGTTTTGACTTACTTTTTCTTATGCAAAGCTGACTGCACAGATCAACCTGTGTGGACTGAAGAGATGAAAAGATAGAAAAGAATCCAGTGAATTCTGGAGTAAAGAGTAAACAAAAAACATATGAGATTAGATGATACATTGTATAAATTATTTTTTGCAAGTAATCACAATTTACCCGTGAAAGAGAATAAATATCTCTCTCAGGGGAGTAGGTGCCTTCATCACACTCCCACATAATATGGTTGGGAGAATGAGGAGGGCCAATGGGGTACATGGATCTTCCGCTTACAGGAGAGAAGTGCTATGTCAAAAAAACATCAAAAAGATGACTGAATAATTGGAGTGCAGAATATAGTTTTTGTTAGAATGATTTATTCCAGGGTGGTTGTATATGGTTAGTATTGCCCTAGGCTAAATAATTCAGTTAGAAAGGTACTGTTAATAACTTTGGTATTGATGAAGATAGTTTGAATTATTTTTGGGATTTTAACCCTATTAGAGTAAACAATTACATATTTTAATCATATGTAACTGTTTAAATATGTTAACTCATAGATTTGAGGTTGTATTGAAACAGATTAGAATAAACAAAACATAGTTCTAGGAACTAGTTAGGTAGTAATATATTGGTTTTGAGGAAAGAAAGAAAAAGCTTCCATTACTTCTGGATTAGTGTTCATATTTGTCCTATAAAGTAATATATCTATTGTTATTACCAGAAAATATATAACTGAACAAGAATTTCCTTATTTCACTTATATATTCTAAAGCTATAGGAATCAGAAGTAATAAGAAATATAACTTGAATGTAACATGATCCCACACAGTGTGTGACTATCAGGATGCAGTTACATTCAGTTATAAATACAGGTTTTTTATAGAGAACCATCTCTTAATTTAATAAAATAAAGAGATACTAGGAATTAGGATGTCAGTCCATTGAATCTTTTTGGTCCATGGATGATGTGGCATAACGGCCTCTTTTGTGAGAATGATGATTCCCATTTTGTTCTGAAATTTTCTGGGTACTGCTTGAAGGTGAAGATGACGCCATTCTTCTGCGTGTAGGAGAGTTGCTGCTTGTGGGTTCTGTCAGATTTAATTTTAAAAGGGTTTGTTGTAGTTCATCTGCTGATCTGCTTCTGTAAATTGTACCTTGGTAAGTAAATCTGACTGAAAAGGGGAAACCCCATTGATACATAATATTGTGGCGTTGCAGTTCCATTAGTTGGGGTTTCATGGAGCGTCTTTTAGTAATAGTAAGTTGGGATAGGTCAGCAAAAATTTGATAATTGTGTCCTTGAAAATTAAGTTCCTTTTTTTCTCTTGCAGCAATTAATATTTGTTCTTTTGTTCTGTAGTAATGGAATTTTGTGATTATATCACGTGGGTGTCCATCTTTCTTTTTGGCTGTGAGGGCTCTATGTACTCTGTCCAGTTCTAAACGTTCAATAGGGATATCTGGTTTTAATTCTTGTAATAGAGCAGTAATAGTAGATTGCAAGTCTGTCACAGTTTCAGGTATTCCTCTTATGCGCAAGTTTGCACGTCTGGCTCTATTTTCGTAATCATCGAGCTTAGTTTGAAGTATTAAATTCTCTTGTTTTAAATGTTCCAATTCTGTTACATTTTCTTGGGTTGTAATTTCAATTTCATTCATCTTTATTTCTAAGGCTGCGGTTTCCCAGCTCTCTTATTTCTTTGGTTAGGCTGTTTGTTATTTGGTCTGAAGTTTATTTTAAAGCCTTATGGAGCATCTTTTCAAATTGTAATAATATTACTGGGGATGCTGAGGAGGCTTGTGGAGAATTTTGTGAGAGGATTTGCTCTGTATCTGACTCAAATGGAGAGTCTTGCTGTGACATTTTCTGTCTGTGAAAGCGCACTGATGCTGTATATGGTGAGGTGATTGGCGCCGCTTTAGTTGCGGTGAGCGCCTGTGAGCTCTTTGTGAGGTGATTTTTATTTCTGCCACGGCTTCCTCCCAGTACCATTTTTGCTGCCCAAACTTTCACAGTTTGTTCCCAGGGGCAAAGAGGTTCAAATGGATACCTTTTGAGCCTGCGGACTCTGCTTTGTCCTTTTCTTCTCTCCTCAGCGGTGCGGAGCTCTAGCTATGCATGTCTGCTCCGCTAGACTCCGCGCATGCGCCCCCATTATAAGTCATTTCAAACTATCTATGACATTGTAGGTCACAGAGACATTATAATGTTGGCATCTGCGGACCCAACAACTTTGCTATAAAGAAAATGTATATGAAAGTGTGATTTTATAAGTAGAAGTGTTTTAAGTAACGAATTAGTATTAGGAAAAACATATAATCATGATTATAATTATATAAGATTGTAGCCTATGCTTAGATAAACAAATGTTCAGTGGAGATACCAGAAGTTATACAGGTATCCATATAGATAATCATTTTTATGTAGTATTGATGAAATATATAACAACGTGTGTATTTTCTAGATAGACCAGTCTTTATAGACATACATTTATAGAGACACATATATATGTAACCAGTTTATGTAATAGTGATTAATCAAGATTATACTGAGTGTATTTTACATTAGACCGATTATCAGAATATTTAAAAGTATATACTATCCTTACCATTATACACTTTATGAAAATAGAATGTATTAACTTAAAGGATGGACTCAAAACACATGTGAGACACCTGGTGGTTGAAGGTGGTATTATTTGAACTCACTAAATTTCCAGAGGAGGTTAATAATTAAGTCTCCTAACCCAATGGGAAGTGGCCACGTCCTTTTGGGCAGAGCCATTATAATTTTCATGGTCTTATTATCTGAAATGGTATTTAGAGGCAAGTAAGATGGCAGAAAGCGAGACACAGGAGGAAAAGGAGAGCTCAGGGGGAGAGCTCAGGGATCCACCCTGAGGGGGGACACTGGGAGAGACACACTCCCAGACTGACACTCATGCACCATGCATGAATACATATCTTTACATTCATGAAGATTCCTCAACACCTAATACTTAGAACTCGGAGGTCACAAGGAGTAAACCCTCTTTAAGAGTATCCATTTTGAAACTACGGCAGCCATCTTAACTCTGGTAACCAGCCGATAGGAACAGTAGCCATCCTGGAATGGGTAATTATGTCATGATGATTTTATCTTGTATGTTCTCTCAAATATTGATATGTTCTCTCAAATATTGATGTATTGAATATTATTCAATTAATATCATTCTCCCGAATCAATAACCGCCTTGTAGATTTTTCTCTAAAGATTCACATTTTTCATTATATTTTTCTTTTTGCATAGTTGCCACATTTATTGACAAAACAAACGTCTAATTTATTTCACAATTTTAACCACTTACTTACCTGCAGCAAAGTAACGGTTGTACGTGTGAAATACAGATGTTCTGTTTAATTGTCAAGTTCACAAGGTTATTGATTCTACCGAGAAGTTATTATGGTGGTATTATGTCAAAGGGATGGTACGCCCATTTTTGCAAGTGTTTTTATTGATTTTCAAGACGTTCATGTAACGCAATCGGTATCTTAATTTCATGTGATTATTTGTGTTTGTTTACCAATAAATTTCTATTTTGTATGATCACACGTCTCCGTGAATAAGTTTCACAAGCATAGACTGTGTCATATAGATTGATTTTGTATCTTAAAAATATATTCGTTAAAAATTACTCAATGATAATTATTGTGCGGGAAACCTGTCCTTAAAAAGGCACAACTTATTCTGACTGATTATTCACAACATATTTGTAGGCACTGCTGAGATAAAACGTCGATGTTTTGTACAAGATCAATAATAGTTATGGTGGTGACATACATAATACTTTGCATGAAATTTTAATTATTAATTTTAAAAAAGAAAAAATTTTTTTGTTTGCCAAAAAAAATGTCTGGTCAAAGTGAATTTCATGTTGGGGGGGATTATCAAGAGTCAGCCCTTAGTGGTAGTATGAGTACTCAGAGAAAATTGGTACATGTACAGGAAATGTTGGAAATAATTTCTAAAATTGAAATGACGGATCAAGTCAGAAAAAAATTGTCTAATGAGACTGGTCTAGAAGCATACATTAAAGACCGTAAAAGCCGCGCCAGTCAGTTAATGAAAGACATGTGGAACGCGGAAGGTCAAATCAATGAACTCACAGACAACTTCTCTAAGACAAAGGGAATAAAAAGGCTTGATCGCCTTCTTTTGGAATTATGTATTATCCTGCTGTATCTTCATAGAGAGTTTAAACGTCAAAATACCCAAAAGGAGAGTGATATCTTAGAAACCCAGCCCAGTTTAATAGAAAAGGAATGTGAACTTACTAAAAATAGAAAGGAGACCAATGACAAGGCAGATCATTATCACGAGTCTATAATGACAGTGCAAGATGAAATAGAACAGTTGCAAAAGAACACTAAAATAATTCAGGACAAGTGTCACCAAGTAAAGAAAGAGTGGGAACAATTAATAGAGGAGATGGAGAGTTTTCTGCAGGAAAACGAGTCTCCTGACGAAAGTTGCCAAGTAATAGGCAGTGGAAATTTAGGAAGTTGCCGAGTAATATGCAGTGGAAATTTGGAAGAAGAAACAAATCAGCTTAGGTCAGGACAGGAATCCCTGATTAAGCAATCAGTAGAATTAAAAGAACAAGTGAAGTTTGTGCCACAGGGTGATGCTCAGATGCTTAACCCTGAAAGTGAAGAGTCTGACAAGACTTCAGAATCTGACTCTGAATCTGAAATTTGGGAGTCAGACAATGAGGAGGAATTAGAAAAAGAACCAATATCCTACCCCAAGCCATCTGTAGAGCAAAGGGGGGTAAAAATTGAACCACCACATGAAAGGGGATCTAATCAGTTTTCTTTGGGATCAGAGAAAAAGACAGACACCCCTAAACAAGACGCCTCAAAAATAATAAAATTTGTAAATGACGCTTTAAGGAAGAGGGATCCATGTGCGTTATTGACTACATCGAGGCCTATGAAAATACCCTATCAGTTTTAGGCCTAGATGATGACCAGTCTAGGATTAATTTCTTGCCGTGGGTATTTGAAACCAAACACCGTAGATTCTGCGAATCTTTAAAAGGTCTGTATGGTGCTTCATGGCAAGAAATTAAACACCGCTGCCATCTAAAATTTGGCCCATACGAAAATGTTACCGCGGCTACAGCGGCTATACCCAACCTCAGATGTAACAGTAATCAAAGCCCCAACGAAAATCTGGCTGTGCTCAAAAGTGCTTCCCACGTAGCAGAAAAGGAGCCAGATCACAACCACCCTGAGTTTAAATCCACATTTTTCGAGGCCCTACCTAACTACATAAAAGTGAGTTTAGCAAAAGATTACAAAGGGGGGTGTTCACCGGAGTCGTTGGTAAAAGAGAGTAACAATTTGTATTCTATCCAACAGACTGGTGAAAACAAAGGGGGGCCTGAACCCTCAAATAAATTTGTGAATGAAATTCATGTATCTCCTAAATCAGTACATGTTGAAACCCAGAAAAAGACATACGCTGACATAGTCAGAGGAGACATGCCAAAGAGTTTCCCCAGCAGGAGACCAGATACCCTACCAAATAGAAGGGGGGGGGAACCACCTCAGGAGTATCACCCATGGGATCCTGGCCCAAAGTTTGAAAGAAACTATAGGGTGTATGTCCCACGGGTCAGATTTAAAACTAAGGGTAGACACCCTCACAAGTGTAATTGACCCCGGGGGGCCTACACGAGTAAATAGGGAGCAATCACAGGGTAGGACACCCCAAAATCCCCGGAAAAATAGGGAGCAACTAAGGGACAGACAACTATCCCAGAATGAAGACAGTGGTTCTGATGGGGATATGTCTGATCAAACTGAGCCAGTGGCCCCTAGAAAGTACAGAAACCGGGTCCCACGACCCAATTCTGATCAACCTGTAAGCAATGCAAAATCCAAAATCGTTCAAATTATGAATATGTTACACGGTTTTATTGCTGTACGGAACGTGAATAGCATTCTTCAAGGGGCAAATCCTGTGGCCAGCCAAGGGCTACAGAGCCTTTGAAGCGCCCATGTTAAAATAAATCAGAGGAATGCACTAAATAAAGGTACAGGAGACAGAGGTTCTAACACCATGTTTTTCCCCAGGTCACAGTAATGAGGATCCTGAAATCCCTACCGGGGGATGGTGGTTGTTAGATATTAATTATTCTCCTATTTTTCAGTGGTCACTTCATTCCTCTGACATACACAGGTCGCTCCAAACAGCCTAATTTCAAGAAGTCGCCTAAGACGGTGATTCCAGAGGAAGACCGAATCCTAAAGACATTAATATCAGGAGGCATAAATGGTTTGATATTTTCGTAAAAGATGAGGAGTCACCCGCATAAGGTAGTTTGATTGCCTCAAATGAATTGTATTGACACCGAAAAGGGGGGAGATTTTAATTGTCTTATTCCTCACAAGTAGAAGGTTGACTATAATGTCAAATATCTTAGTTCTGACAATAAGTGTCACATGTCAAACTTAAATGTTTTAATTGTTATTATTCCAGAACCGCTACAATTAAGCTAAGAAAAAAAATGGTTCTGAAGAATGTCAGTCAGTCATTCATGTCTGGTATCCACAGCTGTAAAGAAATGTCCTAATGTTAATAAGCCCTGGAGCTTGGTCTCCCATAGCAAATGTTTCATACATTGTTCTGCTATCCAGAGTGTTTAGTTAAAGGACTGATGACACAATGGAAAAAAAAAAAAAAAGGGCTCTGAGAAAGCCCAGGATACCAGCTTAACACAGGTCTCAAACACAGATCATTTAAAAAAAAAAAAGGAGACTATATATGTCTTTTCTGACGGAATCCATTTTCCCTTACAGGACTAAGATGTCCATGAGCCGGTCAACAGAACCGAGAGTCCAATGTGTGTGAAACATCCAGAGAAGGAACCGTATGGGGGATTCAGGAACACCACTGATGGCCAGTCTACACGGACAAACCTACCAGGATGGCCAAGACCCAAAGGTGCCCGAAGTGATCCATTTCCTGCCAACCAACGGATGACGGCCCTGAGATGCACACATCAATCACCAACCCATTTTGTGTTTTCCGTTCTCATTCAAAGAATTACACCCACATGAAGGTCTACACCCTTTTAAACATAGATCCACAATATGGATCCATCTCCACAGCTAGATTTACAAGGCCCGAATGAAGCCATATTTCTTCAACGTTTTGCATTGGTGAAGTCTTTCAAACGACTTCCGGCATTTGAACACTTCACAAGGGGGGATTTGTTGTGAATTCATGAAGAAATATATTTTATATTTCTGCCAGAAACATGAGAGATGCTTAGGCCTCACAAAGTAGATGAACTGTGATGTTACTATAATTGAACTGTTGCCCTTTTGGAGACCTTTAGGACAAATTAGACGCTCTCATGTTTTTTTCAAGTTTTACTACTACTTCAAATATTGAAGACTTTTACAAGCATGTATTGTAAGGAAAACTGTTGGAACAAAAAACTGCTCTCGTCACAAAACAAGGAGATAGTTACATGGTATTGTGAATAAACAAAAGCTGCCATAGGACACAAGATTATACAGACAATTCTCGCCTAGAGATAACCTCACCTGGCTAAACTTATTGTGTTCAAGTGATGGACTGTTTAAATAGCTAACACCTTGGCTAACAAAACGCATTGTATGAACTTTTAGGATGGTTTAGACAAACAAGTCATTTCTAAACACCCAGTGGGAATGTTCAAGGTCCATCTCAACACGTTAGAGAGAGTTGAATATTGTGCCAGTTAAAAATATTTTAAAAGTATCTATAAGGTTATTATAAGTCATTTCAAACTATCTATGACATTGTAGGTCACAGAGACATTATAATGTTGGCATCTGCGGACCCAACAACTTTGCTATGAAGAAAATGTATATGAAAGTGTGATTTTATAAGTAGAAGTGTTTTAAGTAACGAATTAGTATTAGGAAAAACATATAATCATGATTATAATTATATAAGATTGTAGCCTATGCTTAGATAAACAAATGTTCAGTGGAAATACCAGAAGTTATACAGGTATCCATATAGATAATCATTTTTATGTAGTATTGATGAAATATATAACAACGTGTGTATTTCCTAGATAGACCAGTCTTTATGGACATACATTTATAGAGACACATATATATGTAACCAGTTTATGTAATAGTGATTAATCAAGATTATACTGAGTGTATTTTACATTAGACCGATTATCAGAATATTTAAAAGTATATACTATCCTTACCATTATACACATTATGAAAATAGAATGTATTAACTTAAAGGATGGACTCAAAACACATGTGAGACACCTGGTGGTTGAAGGTGGTATTATTTGAACTCACTAAATTTCCAGAGGAGGTTAATAATTAAGTCTCCTAACCCAATGGTAAGTGGCCACGTCCTTTTGGGCAGAGCCATTATAATTTTTATGGTCTTATTATCTGAAATGGTATTTAGAGGCAAGTAAGATGGCAGAAAGGGAGACACAGGAGGAAAAGGAGAGCTCAGGGGGAGAGCTCAGGGATCCACCCTGAGGGGGTACACTGAGAGACACACACTCCCAGACTGACACTCATGCACCATGCATGAATACATATCTTTACATTCATGAAGATTCCTCAACACCTAATACTTAGAACTCGGAGGTCACAAGGAGTAAACCCTCTTTAAGAGTATCCATTTTGAAACTACGGCAGCCATCTTAACTCTGGTAACCAGCCAATAGGAACAGTAGCCATCCTGGAATGGGTAATTATGTCATGATGATTTTATCTTGTATGTTCTCTCAAATATTGATGTATTGAATATTATTCAATTGATATCATTCTCCCGAATCAATAACCGCCTTGTAGATTTTTCTCTAAAGATTCACATTTTTCATTATATTTTTCGTTTTGCATAGTTGCCACATTTATTGACAAAACAAACGTCTACTTTATTTCACAATTTTAACCACTTACTTACCTGCAGCAAAGTAACGGTTGTACTTGTGAAATACAGATGTTCTGTTTAATTTTCAAGTTCACAAGGTTATTGATTCTACCGAGAAGTTATCATGGTGGTATTATGTCAAAGGGATGGTTCGCCCATTTTTGCAAGTGTTTTTATTGATTTTCAAGACGTTCATGTAACGCAATCGGTATCTTAATTTCATGTGATTATTTGTTTGTTTACCAATAAATTTCTATTTCGTATGATCACACGTCTCCGTGAATAAGTTTCACAAGCATAGACTGTGTCATATAGATTGATTTTGTATCTTAAAAATATCTTCGTTAAAAATTACTCAATGTCCCTGACGGATGACGATTGGGAAGAGGGAGTCCAACAATATATTCCTTTGATGATATCCGCCAGGGACAGGTACATCCAGTTAAAATTCCTTCACCAGGCATACTACACACCCCAACGGCTTGCTAAAATATATCCCTCTCACTCTGATAGGTGCCCAAAATGCAATACGGATATAGGTACTTTCTTACATGTGGTGTGGTCGTGCCCCCTTCTTCAACAGTTCTGGAGGGAGGTGGTGCAATACATCAACTTAATTGGGAACCTGACACTTACACTGGATCCCCGAGTCCTTCTCCTGGGGATCTGTGATACCCTCATCGCGAACACCCATAAGAGGCTATTCGTTTTCTATGCTCTATTCTATGCAAGGAAAACCATCTTATTTAAATGGAAACAGACAGACCCCCCAACAGTGGGACAATGGAAAACACTCATTGATAAGACCCTCCCTCTATATAAGCTCACATTTATGAGCCGGAAGTGTCCCAAAAAGTTTGAAAAAATTTGGGGTCCATGGGTGTCTAGGTGATGGCCACTGAAGCGGATCCCCCCAGGAGAAATTGCTGAACTTATACACCACTAGATCGATTAAGAAATATTTAGAATACACTTAAAATTACCACTAAAATATACCTCCCCCCCCCTCTTTTTTTTTTTTTTTTTTTTTTTGCTTTGAGGAGGAGGTATGGCTCCTCCTAAAATACAACTTTGTAGTGATATGAATACTTGCAACTAAGATCTGAACTGATGTGCCTTGCTTTCTGATGTAATACTTGAGACTATTTAACTTAGATTGTCACTTTCCTTCTGGAAATGGTTCTTCCTTGCCTCTTTTATGTAATCCTCTCTTATTGTGCCCCTTTTCTATTCCTATGTATAGATATATGTACATTTATATATATATTTGTGAATGTACGTCTTTTTTATCTTTGTACTGAAACTTTTCTCCTTTGGAGATGAATAAAAACGTAACTGTTAAAAAAAAAAAAATTACTCAATGATAATTATTGTGCGGGAAACCTGTCCTTAACCACTTGCCGACCGCCTCACGCCTATATACGTGAGCAGAATGGCACGGGCAGGCAAAATCACGTACCTGATACGTGATGCCTTCCCGCGGGCGGGGGGTCCGATCGGACCCCCCCCCCGGTGCCAGCGGCGGTCGGCTTTGGTCTGGCAGCGATCAAAGATGAGGGGGAGGCCATCCGATCGTGGCCCCCCCTCGCGATCTCTCCCAGCCAATGAGAAACATCCCCTGCCTCTGTATAGTACACAGAGGCAGAGGATGTGATGTCATCTCTCCTCGGCTCGGGAGTTTCCATTCCGGGCCGAGGGGAGAAGACATGTGAGTGAGTGCACCAACACTACACAACACAGTAGAACATGCCAGGCACACTAAACACCCCGATCCCCCCCCGATCCCCCCCCGATCACCCCCCCCCTGTCACAAACTGACACCAAGCAGGTTTTTTTTTTTTTTTCCTGATTACTGCATAGTGTCAGTTTGTGACAGTTAGAAGTGTTAGGACAGTTAGTATTACCCCCCTGTAGGTCTAGGGTACCCCCCTAACCCCCCCTAATAAAGTTTTAACCCCTTGATCACCCCCCGTCACCAGTGTCACTAAGCGATCATTTTTCTGATCGCTGTATTAGTGTCGCTGGTGACGCTAGTTAGGGACGTAAATATTTAGGTTCGCCGTCAGCGTTTTATAGCGACAGGGACCCCCATATACTACCTAATAAATGTTTTAACCCCTTGATTGCCCCCTAGTTAACCCTTTCACCACTGATCACCGTATAAGTGTTACGGGTGATGCTGGTTAGTTCGTTTATTTTTTATAGTGTCAGGGCACCCGTCGTTTATTACTGAATAAAGGTTTAGCCCCCTGATCGCCCGGCGGTGATATGCGTCGCCCCAGGCAGCGTCAGATTAGCGCCAGTACCGCTAACACCCACGCACGCAGCATACGCCTCCCTTAGTGGTATAGTATCTGAACGGATCAATATCTGATCCGATCAGATCTATACTAGCGTCCCCAGCAGTTTAGGGTTCCCAAAAACGCGGTGTTAGCGGGATCAGCCCAGATACCTGCTAGCACCTGCGTTTTGCCCCTCCGCCCGGCCCAGCCCAGCCCACCCAAGTGCAGTATTGATCGATCACTGACACTTACAAAACACTAAACGCATAACTGCAGCGTTCGCAGAGTCAGGCCTGATCCCTGCGATCGCTAACAGTTTTTTTGGTAGCGTTTTGGTGAACTGGCAAGCACCAGCCCCAGGCAGCGTCAGGTTAGCGCCAGTACCGCTAACACCCACGCTTGCACCGTACACCTCCCTTAGTGGTATAGTATCTGAACGGATCAATATCTGATCCGATCAGATCTATACTGGCGTCCCCAGCAGTTTAGGGTTCCCAAAAACGCAGTGTTAGCGGGATCAGCCCAGATACCTGCTAGCACCTGCGTTTTGCCCCTCCGCCCGGCCCAGCCCAGCCCACCCAAGTGCAGTATCGATCGATCACTGTCACTTACAAAACACTAAACGCATAACTGCAGCGTTCGCAGAGTCAGGCCTGATCCCTGCGATCGCTAACAGTTTTTTTGGTAGCGTTTTGGTGAACTGGCAAGCGCCAGCGGCCTAGTACACCCCGGTCGTAGTCAAACCAGCACTGCAGTAACACTTGGTGACGTGGCGAGTCCCATAAGTGCAGTTCAAGCTGGTGAGGTGGCAAGCACAAGTAGTGTCCCGCTGCCACCAAAAAGACAAACACAGGCCCATCGTGCCCATAATGCCCTTCCTGCTGCATTCGCCAATCCTAATTGGGAACCCACCGCTTCTGCAGCGCCCGTACTTCCCCCATTCACATCCCCAACCAAATGCAGTCGGCTGCATGAGAGGCATTTTTATGTCCTCCCGAGTACCCCTACCCAGTGAACCCCCCCAAAAAAGATGTCGTGTCTGCAGCAAGCGCGGATATAGGCATGACACCCGCTATTATTGTCCCTCCTGTCCTGACAATCCTGGTCTTTGCATTGGTGAATGTTTTGAACGCTACCATTCACTAGTTGAGTATTAGCGTAGGGTACAGCATTGCACAGACTAGGCACACTTTCACAGGGTCTCCCAAGATGCCATCGCATTTTGAGAGACCCGAACCTGGAACCGGTTACCGTTATAAAAGTTACAAGTTTGCAAAAAAAACACAAAAAAAAAAATAGTTGTCGTTTTATTGTTCTCTCTCTCTCTATTCTCTCTATTGTTCTGCTCTTTTTTACTGTGTTCTATTCTGCAATGTTTTATTGTTGTTATGTTTTATCATGTTTGCTTTTCAGGTATGCAATTTTTTATACTTTACTGTTTACTGTGCTTTATTGTTAACCATTTTTTGTCTTCAGGTACGCCATTCACGACTTTGAGTGGTTATACCAGAATGATGCCTGCAGGTTTAGGTATCATCTTGGTATCATTCTTTTCAGCCAGCGGTCGGCTTTCATGTGAAAGCAATCCTAGCGGCTAATTAGCCTCTAGACTGCTTTTACAAGCAGTGGGAGGGAATGCCCCCCCCCACCGTCTTCCGTGTTTTTCTCTGGCTCTCCTGTCTCAACAGGGAACCTGAGAAAGCAGCCGGTGATTCAGCCAGCTGACCATAGAGCTGATCAGAGACCAGAGTGGCTCCAAACATCTCTATGGCCTAAGAAACCGGAAGCTACGAGCATTTTATGACTTAGATTTCGCCGGATGTAAACAGCGCCATTGGGAAATTGGGGAAGCATTTTATCACACCGATCTTGGTGTGGTCAGATGCTTTGAGGGCAGAGGAGAGATCTAGGGTCTAATAGACCCCAATTTTTTCAAAAAAGAGTACCTGTCACTACCTATTGCTATCATAGGGGATATTTACATTCCCTGAGATAACAATAAAAATGATTTAAAAAAAAAAATGAAAGGAACAGTTTAAAAATAAGATACAAAAGTAAAAAAATAATAAAGAAAAAAAATAAATAAAAAAAACGCACCCCTGTCCCCCCTGCTCTCGCGCTAAGTCGAACGCAAGCGTCGGTCTGGCGTCAAATGTAAACAGCAATTGCACCATACATGTGAGGTATCACCGCGAAGGTCAGATCGAGGGCAGTATTTTTAGCAGTAGACCTCCTCTGTAAATCTAAAGTGGTAACCTGTAAAGGCTTTTAAAGGCTTTTAAAAATGTACTAATTTTGTTGCCACTGCACGTTTGTGCGCAATTTTAAAGCATGTCATGTTTGGTATCCATGTACTCGGCTTAAGATCATCTTTTTTATTCCATCAAACATTTGGGCAATATAGTGTGTTTTAGTGCATTAAAATTTAAAAAAGTGTGTTTTTTCCACAAAAAATGCGTTTGAAAAATCGCTGCGCAAATACCGTGTGAAAAAAAAAATTAAACACCCACCATTTTAATCTGTAGGGCATTTGCTTTAAAAAAAATATATAATGTTTGGTGGTTCAAAGTAATTTTCTTGCAAAAAAAAGTAACTTTTTCATGTAAACAATAAGTGTCAGAAAGGGCTTTGTCTTCAAGTGGTTAGAAGAGTGGGTGATGTGTGACATAAGCTTCTAAATGTTGTGCATAGAATGCCAGGATAGTTCAAAACCCCCCCAAATGACCCCATTTTGGAAAGTAGACACCCCAAGCTATTTGCTGAGAGGCATGTCGAGTCCATGGAATATTTTATATTGTGACACAAGTTGCGGGAAAGAGACAAATTTTTTTTTTTTTTTTTTTTTGCACAAAGTTGTCACTAAATGATATATTGCTCAAACATGCCATGGGGATATGTGAAATTACACCCCAAAATACATTCTGCTGCTTCTCCTGAGTACGGGGATACCACATGTGTGAGACTTTTTGAGAGCCTAGCCGCGCACGGGACCCCGAAAACCATGCACCGCCTTCAGGCTTTCTAAGGGCGTAAATTTTTGATTTCACTCTTTACTGCCTATCACAGTTTCCATGGAATGCCCAGGTGGCACAAACCCCCCCCCAAATGACCCCATTTTGGAAAGTAGACACCCCAAGCTATTTTCTGAGAGGTATAGTGAATATTTTGCAGACCTCACTTTTTGTCACAAAGTTTTGAAATTTGAAAAAAGAAAAAAAAAAGATTCTGGTCTTTCTTAATTTTCAAAAACAAATGAGAGCTGCAAAATACTCACCATGCCTCTCAGCAAATAGCTTGGGGTGTCTACTTTCCAAAATGGGGTCATTTGGGGGGGTTTTGTGCCATCTTGGCATTTTATGGCCTTGAAAACTGTGATAGGTAGTGAGTAGTGAAATCAAAAATTTATGCCCTTAGAAATCCTGAAGGCGGTGCTTGGTTTTCGGGGCCCCGTACGCGGCTAGGCTCCCAAAAAGTCCCACACATGTGGTATCCCCGTACTCAGGAGAAGCAGCTGAATGTATTTTGGGGTGCAATTCCACATATGCCCATGGCCTGTGTGAGCAATATATCATTTAGTGACAACTTTTTGTAAAAAAATTTATTTTATTTTTTTGTCATTATTCAATCACTTGGGACAAAAAAAATAAATATTCAATGGGTTCAACATGCCTCTCAGCAATTTCCTTGGGGTGTCTACTTTCCAAAATGGGGTCATTTGAGGGGGTTTTGTACTGCCCTGCCATTTTAGCACCTCAAGAAATGACATAGGCAGTCATAAATTAAAAGCTGTGTAAATTCCAGAAAATGTACCCTAGTTTGTAGACGCTATAACTTTTGCGCAAACCAATAAATATACGCTTATTGACATTTTTTTTACCAAAGACATGTGGCCGAATACATTTTGGCCTAAATGTATGACTAAAATTTAGTTTATTGGATTTTTTTATAACAAAAAGTAGAAAATATCATTTTTTTTCGAAATTTTCGGTCTTTTTCCGTTTATAGCGCAAAAAATAAAAACGGCAGAGGTGACCAAATACCATCAAAAGAAAGATCTATTTGTGGGAAGAAAAGGACGCAAATTTCGTTTGGGTACAGCATTGCATGACCGCGCAATTAGCAGTTAAAGCGACGCAGTGCCGAATTGTAAAAAGTGCTCTGGTCAGGAAGGGGGTAAAATCCTCCGGGGCTGAAGTGGTTAAAAAGGCACAACTTATTCTGACTGATTATTCACAACAGAGCATACGTATGAATTTTGCGCGTCGGAATTGCCACAGACGATCGCATTTTCGCGACCGAAATATTGAGAACATGCTCTCAATCTTTTGCTGGCTGGAATTCGACCAGCAAAAGTCCAATGGAGCATACACATGGTCGCATTTTCCAATGAAAAACTCTCATCTGTCTTTTGCGGGCTGAAATTCCGATCTTGTGTATGTGGCATAAGTCTTTTATTCCAATTTCTAGTTGTAGGATTTGTCTTCTGACACTGCTCTCTAGCCTTGTTTTTGCCTTGAACCTTACCTCTCATGACTTCAGTCCTGCTTTTCTGGATCCCATTATTCACATATTTACCACCTGCCTCTACACTATGCATGTGTTATGACTTTCTATGAAGGCTATAGAACAAACAGTGCACAAGCATGTACTGTAACAACTTCATATAATCCTTATTAAAAAAAGTAAAATTGGTCAGCAGTAATGCATGTTGGAGACAGTGAATGCTGTCTCCAACATGCAATAGGATACACTACATAAAATTCTTCTTTGTAGTAAGGGTTGAGCAACTTTCTTCTGGATTTTATTCAAATTGCAAGGTTCAGAGGGGTGTAGCCTGGATGCTGAAGAAGAAGGTGACTTAAACTCCTCGTTCCAATAGTCAGTGGTCCTTACTACAGCCCTTGAGGGAGAAAAACTCACCTAATATAGGGGAAACCTGAGCACAATCCCTCGGCTACCAGTTCCCGCTCACCCCAGGACAGGGACACGCAGCTAAGCAGAAACATTCTTGAGATCTTAAAGTGGGGTTCCACCCAAAAAACAAAAATACCTGGAAAAATTCTAAAAAAAAAACAAAAAAACATTTGGATATTTTTTTTTTCACTTACCTCTAAATGCCTGTTGCTAGGTGGTCCCTCGTAGTCTGCCTGTTCCTTAGCCTGGGCTGGTGACATCACTTCCCCCTCGGCACAGGAAGGGCTCCGCTCTGCTCCCTCCCTCCTGTCAATCATCTGGGACCCATTACAGGTCCCAAGTGATTGAGCGGCCAATCACGGCGCGCGGCGCCACGCGCGCATGCGCCGCGCGCACATGCGCCGCACGCGCATGCGCAGTGGGTGCCAGACTGTGAAGCCACAGCCCGGCGCCCACAGTTGAAATGCCGGCGCCGACGGGTGGAGGGGGGACGAGCGGGGCTTCGATCCCCCGCATCGCTGGACCCAGGGACAGGTGAGTGTCCAATTAAAAGTCAGCAGCTGCAGTATTTGTAGCTGCTGACTTTTCCTTTTTTTTATTTTTGACGGCCCCCCTGGGTGGAACTCCTCTTTAAGGTAAATAGAGATATGTGGCGCTAACTCAAAGTGCATAAATGTGATAAAATAAATATAATCCAATTCTTCAAGTAAAGTGCATATGCATATGCATAAGAGCAAAATCACATGAATAACGTGACTAAACATCCATTAAAAATTCATAAAAAGTGACATCGGATAAATAACAGTGAAATTCATGAAATATGACATCAAATAAATAAATAAACAATTCAAATGAAGGTGAATAAATCCAAAAATAGTCTAAAAGTGCATCAAGATGAAAAAAATAACAAATTTAGAAAAAATTGAAAAAAATCGCATGAGATAAAAAAAATCGCATGCAATAATAAAAATTGCATAAAGTGCAAAAAAGTGCAGAAATGTTATAAAAATAGCCACAAGTCAATCCAATGAATGTAATACAGTTCCAACGTGAACAAAGTGAGTCTTCATAAAACAGTTCTTGCAAAAAATAGATGAAAAAAGTGCAAGTGCAAATGATGATAGGTGACAGAGACGTACTCTGTGGTGCGCCATACATTTCCCCCAGCCTCTCACCTCTAGCAAAGACCCCTAGGGTCAAGTCGAGCCTGCAATCAGGAAGTGGATGAAACACCATCAATCGATCTGTCTCCTCCAATCGTCACAGGTCTGGAAAATCTCCAAATGGAAGGCCTCAAGTTCGGCAAGTTGGGTGGAGGCATGAAATAGAAAGGAAAAAGAGGTCTCTGACAGGGAGTAGTACTAAGCAGAGGGTGTGCCACATCCCAAAAATCCAAAAAGACCAAAACATTCCCCTAGAGTGGGGCTTTTGAGGCACTACCATCAATGATGCAATGTAAGTAAGTAATCAAAAAGCAAGGACATGTAATTTGGACACAACTGCATCACATTGAGAGGAAAACCAAAAGTGGAAATGTAATAAGTCTCACTGAACCGACGCGTTTCGGGGAATCCTTCATCAGGGTTCATTAAGTGAGTTACCATCTAAGAAATTACAAAATTAAAAAGAAACATTAACATCACACACAAAAAACAGATAACATTCCCCCCACATCCAGTGAAGGTATGTGTGAGAGTCATACTCACTTCCAAAATACATGTGCTATAGAAGTATCCAAGGCATAAAATCAGCTTCACAACGTAGACTATTATGAAGCTGTCACACAGAGAGGAAAAGGTTTACACCCTGGGATTTGATATATTTTCAATCCCAGGAGATATGATTGTCCACTTTTGGTTTTCCTCTCAATGTGATGCAGTTGTGTCCAAATTACATGTCCTTGCTTTTTGATGTATCCCATTGTATATATTGTTTGTGTTTGATTTGTATTTTTGTATATATTTTTTGTTGTACTTTTGAATTTTGTAATAAAATTATATATTTTTTACTTACATTGCATCATTGATGGTAGTGCCTCAAAAGTCCCACTCTAGGGGAATGTTTTGGTCTTCATGAAATAGAAAGGAGTATCCCCATTGTGTAGTATTCAAAACAGGTTTATTCAAAACAACATAGTACCTTACATGTACAGCATAAAATGAACAGCACAGATCCCAGTACTTCCGGTCTCGGCCGTTGCCGTAAGTGATGACACCTGACTCTTCCCTGACGTGTATCGTCACTGCCCACATGACTTTATCAAAGGGTAATGGAGTCAGGCATCAGGTGTCTATTTATATAGTCTGTTCTTAATCAGCAAAGTGGATTTGGAATACTAATAGGTGTATCCTCGCTCAGTAGATTGGATTGGAATACTAATAGGTGTATCCTCACTCAGTAGACACCATACATAACCATATGAGGTCTAAGCAATTATAATAAAAAGACCCCCTAATAACAGATCCGAATAAAAAATATAAAAATGTAAAAAATAAAACAAAAAAAGGAAAATAAAAAGCATATAAACTAGCCTATATAAAATCTCCATAGGACAACGCCATCTAGTGGTAATTAATCAAAAAACACCTTAAAACCCGGCAGACAGATGACATCTAGTGGTAAGAAAATGGAATCTCGTAAAGGAAACATATTCATAAGCAAAGATACTTGTTCTAATTTGCCTATATTGCCATCTTGTGGATAAATAGTGATATTGATAAAAAATTCCACACTATAGGTAAATGTAAGGAAATAAAAGCATATAACACAAACAAAAGGAGATAAGTACAGGAAACCAGATAGGGTATACCCTAGTAATAATCGCATAAAAAAAATTGCATAAAAAATCATCAACAGGGCAGAAGCATGTAACAGCAAAGAGGAGGGGAATAAAAAAGCAGTATAGGGGCGTGGCTTGGCGCACGGCTTGGATGGCTGCACATTAGAGGAGCTCCATCAGACACACAGCCTTACAGCCTGACACCCTTTCAGAGAACTTTCAATGCCGGGCAGAAAGCTTCACAGCACCCCACAAACTCGTTCCCGCAGAGGGCTGATGCCATCCGCCGCCAGGAATATAGTGGATTTGCTAAGACAAAAGCCAGTGGCAGAGAGCAGCAAGGCTGAACTCAAGATGGCGCCGACGCAACAGGCAGAGCTCCACGAGGAGGACCTCAGTGGCGATTCTGAATATACTGAGGACACAGGTAGGGGGAAATCCAGACTAAATAAACCCCTGACCTATACTGATATGTCCGGTTTCACAGCGGACATCAAATCTGCATTCTCGGCTGCAATTACCGATCTGAAAACGAACCTTGTAGTTCTCACTGAGAAATTGGCAGCAACGGAGCACGCAGGGAGGCAGAGGGATAAAGCTCTTAACAGGCTGGACAAGATCACAGTTTCTCACGCACAGCACTTCATAGACATAAATAGACACCTGGAGGACCTCGACAACAGGGGCAGGAGGAATAGTATCAGGGTGCGAGGGATCCCTGAAACTGTGGAGGCAGACCAAACAGCCCCAGCACTCCAGAGAGTCTTCAACAGCCTTTTGGACAGGCAAGAAGAGACAGAAATTGAATTCATTTGAGCCCACAGGGCACTTAGGCCTAGAGGTCCTGACACTGCACCACCGCGTGACATAATCTGTTGCCTCCAGAGCTTCCAATTGAAGGAGGACATGATGCGTAGAGCAAGAAGAAATGAAAGGATCATCTTTAATGGGGAAACCATAATGTTGTTTCAAGATTTATCCCAGATCACTCTTAAAAACCGTAGAGCTTTGCGCCCCTTACTGGATAAGCTCAGAGAAAAAGAGCTCAGGTACACTTGGAGCTTCCCCTTTGCACTTATCGTATCGGCAAATGGACATCAACATGTACTGCGCACCCCACTGGACCTTCCGTATTTTTGTGCAGGACTTGGCCTGGACTTAGTGGACCTTCCTGAGTGGTACGCAGACTTTGCACTACCACCACATGACAGGAGTCATGACAGGAGTCCAATTCGATCACCATTCTCCACGCCAGAAAAAAGATTCCCTAAGAAGATGAGGCATGGCAAAACAGGAGGCTCCAAATCAGGCACTCCGAATCCAAGATCTATGTGGGACCAAGATCGCGCAGAGGACTAAGGATCGGCTGAACATTCTAAAATCACTCACTGTGGCCGGGTTATGAGTAATTGCCCATGGACGGTGCCGTCTTTGCCTTTTTCATAAACCTTTTTTTTTCTTTTTATTATTTTCCTTACCCTTTTGACTCATACTATTTGCTGGAGGATATACACATATTATCCGAATGATGGTAATACTATCCGGCATTTGGTTTTGAGACCTAATGATAATGATAACGGTGCCTTATGGGGAGAGGGAACTCAAGTGGTCACAACACTTTAGAGGTGGTGACCATGTGGAGTGACTAATTTCACTGGGATAGTGGCGGTCGGGGATTCTTGGCTCCTTGGTTAGAGAGTTGGGAAGATCCCTTGACCGATAGGGTGGATTAATCATATTTCAGATAAAAAAAAATTCTATTTTAGGCTGTGTGTTATTTGGAGGCACAGTTTGCCAGTTATATTTTTCAAGTTTAAATTTTAAACTTAGTTTGTTCTCATACCAGGCGGCCGCCTCCCCCTACCCCACAAGTGATCTGGTCTTGCACGTAGCACTCCAGATTCACTATAGTTCTCTAGATAGGGCCCTATCTAGAGGTTGAACTTAATTCTCTCACTCTTCCTTTTTCTCTTACCTCTTCCTAAACTTTTGACCATTAACATTGTCCGCCTATAAGAATACTCTAACTGTGTTTTAGTGTTTATTTCAGATCGCCAGAGTACTGCACAACTTCTGAGTCTGCACCATGGCCTATTCCTTCCTAGGACGCAACCCCACGGTAATTTCGTACAACGTGCAGGGGTTGAATATTCCTGAAAAGCGAACTACACTACTCAGAGAAATCAAAAAAGGTAAGCCGCATTTTATAATGCTGCAGGAGACTCATTTTAGGAATGGGCATGTGCCTAGGCTCACTGACTCAACATTCACTAGGGCGTATCACGCCACAAATGACCATGCTAAAACTAAAGGGGTTTCAATTCCTGTTATTAAGAACGCGCCCTTCGACTTGACAGAACAAATGACAGACACTGACGGCAGATACATTTTCCTAAAGGGGAAATATGGCGGAGTACCCATCACCATAGCAAATGTATATTTCCCGAATAAGGCCCATCTAATATTCTGTAAACAGCTTATCCATAAGTTACAGGAGTTCTCCACGGGGTGTTTGATATTAGCAGGGGATTTCAACATTCCTTTGAATCCCCTGACAGATACTTCAAACGGAAACACCAGTATTAGGTACAGGACCCTGAAAGGCATTAAAAACCTTCTCCTTTCTCTCAGGCTGATAGATTCACGGAGATTTCTCAATCCACGTTCTATTCAGCCCCCCACAGGAAATATACACGGATAGATTATCTCTTTATAACCCAAAATGATCTTTCTGTCCTAGCAGAAGCCTGCATAGGCTCACAATCTACCTCGGATCACGCTCCAATAGCATTAACACTAGACTTGACGAAATTGCCACCAAAAACCCAGACATGGAGACTTAACTCCTCAATAATCTCAGATCCTATCCATTTACCTAAACTCAGGGAGTCCCTGAAAGATTTCTTTGATCACAACAATACCCCGGGGATGGATCCACTGATGATATGGGAGGCCCATAAGTGCACATTGAGGGGGGAACTGATCTCGATAGGTGCCCAACGGAAAAAAGAAAGGGAAAGGGAGATTAAAAATCTGATCAATCGCATTCATAAGCTAGAATCTCTACACAAACAGTCCCTTTCGGTTGATACCGCCACGGAACTGCTAGATACGAGAAAACATCTGCAGAAACTTTTTGACGCAAAGGCCAAACGTTTTTTATTTTTCAAGAAAAAGATCTACTATGAGGAGGGTAACAAACCTGATAAGACATTGGCTAGGGCACTACGAGTACACACTCATAGTAATAACATTCTAGGCATTAGACAGAAAAATGGAATGATGGATGTTTCCTCGGAGGCGATTGCAAAACATTTCCACACATTCTACTCTGATCTCTATAATTTACTGCAACAGCACAAACAGCCGGGAATGATAGGGGACAGATCCCAGGTTATACGAGACTACTTAGATAAGAGTGGTCTCCCTTCCCTTGATACTATAGAAGCTAACACCCTCAAATGCCCAATAGACACGACTGAAATTAGACTTGCCATTAAAAATCTGAAATTAGGTAAGAGTCCTGGACCAGACGGGTACACAGCTATTTATTATAAAACGTTCGTAGACTTACTGGCTGACCCCCTGGCGACGGCCTTGAACTCCATGTCTGATTCCAGGGATACGACACTAGACTTACTTTCAGCTTTCATAACAGTCATACCGAAAGCAGGTAAGGACCCTTCTGACTGTGCCAGCTACCGTCCTATATCCTTGCTGAATTTGGACACAAAAATTTTCGCAAAAATACTTGCCAACAGACTGAGACCCTTCCTGCAAAAAGTAATTGGCCCGGAGCAGGTCGGCTTCATGCCTGACCGCGAGGCCAAAGACAATGTCATCAAATCATTGTTACTAATTCACAAAACTAGATCCAGTGACACAGAGGGCCTTCTCCTGTCCACGGATGCAGAGAAGGCCTTCGACCGAGTGGCATGGGATTACATGCTGGCCACTTGTAGACATGTTGGACTGGGCTCAAGGATGTTGGCATGAATTTCAGCTCTTTATCAAAACCCCACAGCAAGATTAAAAATAAACGGTACTCTGTCTGAACAGGTACATATTGCGAATGGCACAAGACAGGGATGTCCTTTGTCCCCTCTCTTATTCATATTATCCCTGGAGCCATTTATCAGACAGATCAATGCAAACACCTCGGTAAGAGGACTTCAGGTGGGGGATCGGGAGTTCAAGGTAGCCGCCAGGGGCGGACTGATAACTCATGGGGCCCCCGGGCAATAGGAGATTATGGGGCCCCCAGGCAATCAGAGATTATGGGGCCACACAGTTTACACACACACAGTATACAATCACACAGTATACACATACATGTACACACAGTATACACAGACAGATGTAAAAAAACCACAGATTTATACATACTGTCCCTGGTTTTACTGAGGCTGGCAACCCTGATGGGGCCCCCTAGTGGCCCAGGGCCCTCGGGCAGTGCCCGAGTGGCTCAATGGTCAGTCCGCCCCTGGTAGCCGCCTATGCCGACGACTTGCTATTCTTCATATCTAGACCACATATCACTCTCCCCAACCTAATGAGAGCTTTTGAACATTATGGTTATGTCTCCAATTTAAAGATAAATTACTCTAAATCAGAAGCCATGAATTTATCTCTTTCCAACCATTCACTTACCTCAGTGGTGGAGAATTCCCCTTTCAAATGGGATCATAATAGACTGAAATACTTAGGAGTGAATTTGACTCCACAGATCTCATCAATTTACAACCAAAATTTTCCCCCACTACTAAAAAAACATAGACAGTGACCTGCACAAATGGCTCACCGGAACCTTTTCGTGGTTCGGCAGAGTGGCCATTATCAAAATGGCCGTTCTGCCCAGGCTCTTATATTTAATGCGTACACTGCCGATCAAATTACCAGCCAACATGTTTAGGACTCTGAGAGCAATGTTTCTGAAATTCATTTGGGCACATAAAAAACCAAGAATCAAATTTGAAACCCTACAGAGAGTGAAAGTATCTGGTGGGTCGGGAGTACCCAACTTAAGGGACTACTATAAAGCCTCGCACTTAACGAGGGTCATAGATTGGCACTGTCATCGAGTCATTAAAGACTGGGTGAAGCTAGAAATGGATCTTAACTCCATCCCACTCACTTTTGCCCCCTGGCGACAATGGAACTCTTACCCTGACGATCTAAAGCAACACCCTTTAACAGGAACCACTTTAAAACTGATTCATGAAATACCTAAAGGCACAGGGATTACATCTGCACTAGGCCCATTAACCCCATTGAGGGACAACCCGGAGTTCATCCCGGGGGTGGGTAATTCTCATCTCAAGTCACCTCTCAATGATAGACCTCTTTTGGCAGGGGATTGTTATCAACAGGCCAAAATAAAAGATTTTCAGGCTCTAAAACAGAATGAAAATGTGACTAACTTACCCTTCTGGACTTACAAGTCAGAAGCTATATTAGCAGCAATCACAAGACAGGTGAATTCTCTAGACCTCTGACGGATTTTGAGTTGGTGTGCCACGCAGGCGACCAGGTCAGTAGAACAACTTCAATTATTTATGCATGGCTACAGAATGTAAAGGCTCCCTTGGATGACAGACTCAGAAGGCGGTGGTCTGATATTTTACAGGTAAACATAACTCCTAAACAATGGAAGAACGCTTGCATTTTATCACACAAGTGCTCTATCAGCTCCAAAGTACAAGAGACAGCATACAAATTGCTGACTCAATGGTATCTAACACCAGTGAAATTAAATAAATGGTATCCCCAGGCATCAGACAGCTGTTGGAGATGCATGGGAGATAGAGGTTCTCTGTTACATATCTGGTGGCAATGCCCCTTGATTGCCCGTTATTGGGATGCAGTTCGAGAACTTATCAAATCAATCACGGAGACGACTCTAATACTGGATGCAGCATGCTATCTACTGCACATATCAAGCTGGTCTTTAAAGAAATACAAGCGTTCTCTCACAAGACATTTGTTGAATGCTGCCAAATCTCTCATTCCAATTCATTGGAAATCGCACCGGGTACCAACAGTAGCTGATTGGCTTCATAGGGTCGCAGAATTCTATGAAATGGAAGACACCCTGGCTCAAGCGAATGAACAGGTCGAAAGTTTTCATGAAACTTGGCACCTCTGGAATGTTTTTAAATATTCCAAAGCTTTCACTGACATTATTAATGCACAGACTCTGAAACTAGATTATTGCTAGATCTTGTGTAAGTGCAACAACAGAGTTGCACTGGAACGGATTGGCTGGACAACGTGGATGGTCTCCTACTGTAATAATTTAGAATATAAACTGGTCATAAATTCTACCTTTTCCTCTTTTCTACGGTTTTCCTCTCTTTCTTTCTCTGATTTAGCTAACAAATCAGAAGGTCAAATTTACCAACCCACATATGAGATGAATAGGAATAGACAAGGTGAGCTGTGACAGCAAAGGTTTATTAATACTGAGAAAGCATTATATTGATGGTCACAACTGACAATACAGAATCTACCTTTATGTTTTGTTCTACACAATATATCTATAGATAAGATGTAAACTCAGGTCAATTTATTGCTACTTATGTCTGGCTGCGTGTTTTCATGTTGATATATCTGATTTGTACTGACAATACAACTTCTAAATAAACTTTTTTGATGTAAAAAAAAGCAGTATAAATAAGTAATATAAAAAAGTAGAAAATGAAAAATTTATAATTTGAAATAAAACAGTTGAGGTCGAATTCAAAGTTATGACCCAAAGGAGTCAGAGTCCGTATTTCATGTATCCATTTTGACTCAAGCTGGCTAACTTTAATCACTTTATTGTCTCCTCTCCAATGGGGTTTATATTTTTCAATGCCACAAACCAAAAGGGATGAGGAGTCTTTATTGTGAAATTCTGCATAATGTCTTGACAGGCTGTGTTTAACAAACCCCTTTTTAATATTCTGGACATGCTCCCTCAATCTCACCCAAAGTTTCCTTTTCGTTCTACCAATATACTGGATCCGGAACAGGCATTCTAATAAATAAACCACCCCCTCAGTCCTACATGATATGAAGTCCTCTATTGGATACTCTTTTGACGTCACTGTAGAGGTAAAGCTTAACTTCTTTTTCTTACTTTCTTTAGTGTGATGGCAAGTGTAACATTTTTTACAGGGATAGTAACCTTTCCCTTCAAAAAAGGAAAAGTTTTTCTTGGTAGGTGGATCAAGCACATTTCTTGCTAGGCGGTCTCTGAGGGTTGGAGCCCTCCGGTAGATAAACCTGGGCTTCTCAGGAAGGATAGCACCGAGATGGCGGCCTGCCTTAATAATGTCCCAATATTTTCTAACAATTCTTTCGACTTGTTTGTGTTGGGCATTAAAGTCCATAACAAGAGATAAAGTATTATTATTTTCTGTATTTACAATTGTGTCTTGTATTAACTTCTCTCTGTCCACCGTCGCCACATCTCTTATTCTTTCATCAATGACTTCCGGACAGTAACCTTTTTACACAAATCTCTCTCCAACTAATTTTGCTTGCTTCATAAACATTTCTTTTGTTGTACAGTTTTGTCTCAATCAAATAAATTTGCCCTTTGGTATGTTGTCTAACCATGGTGTATAATGACAGCTATCTAAAGGCAAGTAACTATTTCTGTCAACAGATTTAAAAAAGGTCTGGCTAGTAAATTTTCCTTCTTCTTTCTTAATTACTAAATCCAAGAAATGGATTTCTTCATCGCTTATCTCCAAGGTAAGTTTTATATTTTTATCATTATCATTTAGGCCAAATAGGAAGTCCAAAAGACTTTCTCTGTCTCCACCCCAAACAACAATGATATCATCAATATAACGTTTGAATAAAACAAGCTGAGGAGGAAATTTTTTGTATAAAGCCTCTTCTTCCCATTCTGACATGTATAAATTAGCTATGCTCGGCGCATATTTTGCGCCCATAGCAATGCCGCATATCTGTTTAAAGAAGAAATTCTCATACCAGAAATAGTTGGAGTCTAAACTATACCTCAAACAATCCAAAATAAATCTTCGTTGTACACATTTTAAATCACTTAGGCCTCTCAGGGCCCATTTAGTAGCTTGAATAGCCTCTTCATGATTGATGATCGTATATAGTGATGTAACGTCCACTGTTACCATGTAAATAGGCTCTTCGGTCAAGGTGACATCATTTTTAATAATTGAATGAAGTGCTTAGTGTCCCTCAAATAAGATCTGTTTTTTTACACCATTGGCTGTAAAAACCAGTCAATATATTCTCCGATCCTCGCACCAACAGATTGTCACGAAAGACAAGTCACCTCCGTTCGCCGTGCTGCGGGGCGCATGCGCAGGGGGTTGTTGTTGAGACGTGCACCCGTTCGCGGCCTGATGGTGCGGCGCGCGCGGGTGCACGGCGGCCCACGTGTGCGCGCCGTCGCCCGTGCGGGTGCCCGGTAGCGCGTCATGCTGATGCGCTCACTGGGAGGTTACTTTAGACGACACCAGCACCCAGTCGGGTTGCTGGTTTGTCGTCAGCTTACCCTGCCTGTGTTTGAACTCCTGCTTCCTGTCTCTTGTGAAACCGACCCTCTGCCTGTACCTACGACCACTCTCTGCTTGCTGGATACCTTGACCCTCTGCCTGAATAACGACCACTCTCTGCTTGCTGGATACCCTGACCCTCTGCCTGAATAACGACCACTCTCTGCTTGCTGGATACCCTGACCCTCTGCCTGAACAACGACCACTCTCCGCCTGCCAGATACCTTGACCTTCTGCCTGTTTAAGGATCACTCCAGACCTGCTGGATCTCCTGACCTCTGCCTGTGTCTCCAACCATACTCCCCACGGGGCTGTCACCCCCTTGATCCCCTCAGTCATAAAGGACTTCCTAACCACCAGTCTGATCCCTCTTAACCTCTGCTCTTGCACTTCCAGGCACTCCTCCAGGAGACTTCCTGCCATCCCAGCCATCCGGAGTCTTCCCACAGCTTTACCGGAGACCCGTGCCTCCGCGTGCTTCCGATCCCCTGTCTCACTTTCGGGGGTTTGGGTGCGCGTGGTCGTAAGGGCAAGCCGCTCTTGGCATCTCGGCCTCGGTGAGTATTGGCCTGACAGTACAAACCAGCCAGATGTCCGAGGCCGACAGAGCGCGCTCTCCCTTGGAGATCTTATGCCAACAAGTCTCCGCCTTGGCCGACTCAGTACAGAGGCTACAAGAGGGATACACGCAAGTTGATAGCCGCCTCCAACAACTGACGGGGGCACTCCCCCCTGCTGCCGCAGCTCCTGCACCTAGCAATGAAGGCCCGCTCCCTCAGGCCACTGCCAGCCCTACAGTAGTAATGGCACTTCCGGAACCTAGGGTCCCCACACCGGAACGGTTCTCGGGGGACCGTAAGAAGTTCAGGGCTTTTAAGAATGCATGCACCCTCTACTTCGCATTGCAACCCCGAACCTTCGCATCAGAAGTGGTCAAGGTGGGATTTGCGATTTCCTTGCTGTCAGAGGAACCTCAGGCCTGGGCGCACGGTCTGATGGAATCAGGGAGTCCGGTGCTTAATACCATTGATACATTCTTTGAAAGTATGGCCCAGCTGTATGATGACCCACAGCGTATGGCCACCGCCGAAGCTATCTTGCATCATCTAGTCCAGGGAAGGAGACCAATTGAGGATTACACGGTGGAATTCCGCAAATGGGTGGCCGACACTAACTGGAATGAGCCAGCCTTACGCTATCAGTACCGCCAAGGTCTATTAGAGCTCCTCAAGGATGAGCTAGCCAGGATGGAAACCCCCACATCTTTGGAGGAGTTAATTCAGGCAGCTACCAAATTAGATAGGCGCTTGAGGGAACGTCGGTCAGAACGATTCCAAAATCCTCGCCCCACATGGACAACTCCAAGACTCCAACCCATTCCAGTGTCTTCACCCATTACAGCAGGGTCTACTACACTTCCTGATTCCGAACCGATGCAGCTTGGTTTAGTACGACCACCACTAACCTCAGAAGAGAGACAACGTAGACGGCAGTCCAACTTGTGTCTCTATTGCGGGGGTGCCGGTCACTTCCTGCGCAACTGCCCGATAAGGCCTAGTAAGTCTTTTCAACCCAAAACAATGACTTACCAAGATAACAATACCTCTAAGTCTTACGTGATGTTGTTTATCTCGTTACAGCTACCGGAAGGGGAATCCCGCCTGCCGGCGATCATTGACTCAGGTGCATGTAGCTGCTTTATGGACGCTGCTCTGGCCCGAACCTTGCATGTGCCTTTACAACCTAAAACGCAACACCTACAAGTCCACTTGGCGGATGGGTCCCTTCCCAGCTCAGGCCCAATCACCCAAGAGACTCGACCTATTCTAGCCACCACCGATTCGGGACACCAAGAACTTCTACGCCTGGACCTTATCCACTCTCCCATGTTCCCAGTCATACTAGGCTTACCTTGGCTACAAGCCCATGATCCTCTTATCCAATGGAGTTCTAAGATGGTCTCATTTCCCTCCTCTTACTGTTCTCAGCACTGCCGCCCTCTGAAACCCAAGATCTGTGCTACGATCTCAGCTCCTTCAGTTAACCTCCAGCATGTCCCTCAGGAGTATCATGAGTTCCAGGAAGTCTTCAGCAAACAAATGGCCGATCGCCTCCCACCTCATCGACCATACTACTGCCCAATCGACCTATTGCCAGGATCAGAAATTCCTTTTGGTCGCATCTTTCCCCATTCCGAAACAGAGCTGGAGGCTCTCAAACAATATATAGACGAGAACCTGGAAAAGGGGTTCATCCGTCCCTCATCTTCACCTGCCGGAGCAGGTATCTTCTTTGTCGGTAAGAAGGACGGTTCCCTTAGGCCCTGTGTGGATTACCGGCAGTTGAATAACATTACTATCAAGAATCGGTACCCGTTGCCGCTCATTCCAGAGTTGTTCCAACGCTTTCGGTCAGCCAGAATCTTCTCCAAATTGGATCTCCGAGGGGCATACAATCTTATCAGAATCAGAGCTGGAGATGAATGGAAGACGGCCTTCAGATCGAGGTTCGGGCACTTCGAATACTTGGTGATGCCCTTTGGGCTCTGTAACGCCCCGGCTACGTTCCAACACCTGGTGAATGACATTTTCCGCAAATACCTAGATGACTTTCTCGTAGTTTACCTGGATGATATCTTAATTTTTTCGTCTACACTGGAACTTCATAGGGATCACGTCAGAACAGTTCTGACCATTTTGAGACAGCACAAGCTTTACCTAAAAATGGAGAAGTGCGAATTTGAAAGATCAGTTGTGCAGTTCTTAGGGTTCATCATTTCGGCAAATGGAGTAGAGATGGATCCTCAGAAGATACAGGCTATCCAGGAGTGGCCAGCTCCTTCTGATAAAAAAGGGGTCCAACGCTTTATAGGGTTCGCCAACTTCTATCGGAAGTTCATCGTTGGATTTTCTGCCATAGTGGCACCCATCACTCATTTAACCCGCCGGCGCGGTTCATTCCAGTGGTCCCAAGCAGCACAAGAAGCTTTGTAAGGCCTTGGATATTAAAGTATGCCTCTCATCAGCCTATCACCCTCAGAGCAATGGCCAAACGGAGAGGACAAATCAAACTTTGAAGCAGTATCTCCGTTGCTTCTGTTCAGGATCTCAGGATGATTGGGCAAAACTTCTTCCATACGCGGAATTTGCGTATAATAACTCAGTTCACGCGGCTACCAACCAAACGCCCTTTTGGGCCAACTGCGGGTTTCACCCCACGTTCCTGACTAAGGACACTCCTGAGATAACAGTTCCTGCAGTACAGGACAGAATAATATCCTTACAAACTAACTTCCAAGAAATCCAAAGCATGCTACAGAAAGCTCAAAGGGCCTACAAGGAGCAATATGACCGAGGCAGGAAGGAGAATCCAACATTTAACATAGGGGAAGAGGTTTGGTTGTCCACCTCTAATCTTAAGCTGCAGTTGCCATCCCGAAAACTAGGACCTAAATTTATTGGCCCTTTTCCTATCAAAAGGATCATCAACCCTGTGGCCATGGAGTTAGCCCTGCCTAAAACATACAAGATCCATCCTGTCTTTCATGTATCTTTATTGAAGCCTGTTGTACCCAGTCCGTTTCCAGAAAGAGGAGAGGTTCCTCCCCCACCAATCAGGGTGGACGGTGAGAACGAGTTCGAGGTGGAGGCTATCCTGGGTTGTAGAAAGAGGGGCAGACAACTACAGTACCTGATCCAATGGAAGGGATACCCACCTGAAGACAATTCATGGGAGCCTGCGAAGAACCTACATGCCCCTCGCTTGATCCAAACCTTCCATCAAGACCATCCGGAGTTGATGTCTAGCCTGGGCGTCCAGTGTCCGCCCTTAGGAGGGGGGCACTGTCACGAAAGACAAGTCACCTCCGTTCGCCGGGCTGCGGGGCGCATGCGCAGGGGGTTGTTGTTGAGACGTGCACCCGTTCGCGGCCTGATGGTGCGGCACGCGCGGGTGCACGGCGGCCCACGTGTGCGCGTCGTCGCCCGTGCGGGTGCCCGGTAGCGCGTCATGCTGACGCGCTCACTGGGAGGTTACTTTAGACGACACCAGCACCCAGTCGGGTTGCTGGTTTGTCGTCAGCTTACCCTGCCTGTGTTTGAACTCCTGCTTCCTGTCTCTTGTGAAACCGACCCTCTGCCTGTACCTACGACCACTCTGTGCTTGCTGGATACCTTGACCCTCTGCCTGAATAACGACCACTCTCTGCTTGCTGGATACCCTGACCCTCTGCCTGAATAACGACCACTCTCTGCTTGCTGGATACCCTGACCCTCTGCCTGAACAACGACCACTCTCCGCCTGCCAGATACCTTGACCTTCTGCCTGTTTAAGGATCACTCCAGACCTGCTGGATCTCCTGACCTCTGCCTGTGTCTCCAACCATACTCCCCACGGGGCTGTCACCCCCTTGATCCCCTCAGTCATAAAGGACTTCCTAACCACCAGTCTGATCCCTCTTAACCTCTGCTCTTGCACTTCCAGGCACTCCTCCAGGAGACTTCCTGCCATCCCAGCCATCCGGAGTCTTCCCACAGCTTTACCGGAGACCCGTGCCTCCGCGTGCTTCCGATCCCCTGTCTCACTTTCGGGGGTTCGGGTGCGCGTGGTCGTAAGGGCAAGCCGCTCTCGGCATCTCGGCCTCGGTGAGTATTGGCCTGACACAGATTGTATCCCATTAACGATGGGTCTTCCTGGAGGTTTATTTTTATCCTTATGGATCTTTGATAATGTGTAAATTACAGGGATTCTACACGTATTTGGTTGGAGGTATTTTTCTTCTTTTTTATTAAGTAAACCTTTTTGGCAACCTTTATGTACCACTCTGGCCAGTTCTTTCCTATATCTCATTGTGGGGTTACTAGGCAGTTTCTGATAGGTATCTATATCACTCAGTTGCCTATTAAGCTCTTCTTTATAGGCATCCTTAGATTGGATAACTATAGCCCCTCCCTTGTCCGCCTGCCTTATCACAATCTCTGTTCTTGCTTCCAATTTTTTGATTCCACTTTTTATATCTCCTGGATCATAAGCCTTCTGTATTTTCAAATCCTCAATATCTTTCAGAATCATTTTTTTGAAAACTTCAATATTGCCATCTTACCCTGGAGGGGGATTAAAGAGAGATTTGTTGCGAAGACTACTGAATAATATGCCATTGGTATCTGAAACATTTTTTCCCCTACCATCTCCTGGATTACTCAACATATATTTCTTTATGTGTAAGCTTCTAGTAAATTTATTGATATCCACATATGCATTAAACTTATTGAGATTCTTTTTAGGGGCGAATTTTAACCCTTTGTCCAGCACTTTGATTTTGTCTCTTGTCAATTCAACTTCACTAATGTTTATAATCCCCTCCCCTACTATTCTCTTTTTCGTTTGTTTTTTGACCCCTGCTCGACATCCTCTTCTCGTTTCTTCCTATTCTTTTCTCTACAGATCTTCTTGGGGTTCTTCTCTGACGTTCCTCTCTCTCTCGATGTCCTTGTGGTTTTGGATTCCTCTCCTCCCCTCTTTTTGTGTTTCTTTCGGATTTGTGATCTGGGGTGCGTCTGGTGTCCCTCCGGGGGTCCCGTTACGATTGATACCGTCTCGGAGACTCCCGGTGTCTTCTCTCTAAAAAATGATGAGGAGTTCTTTCATGTCTGTAGCCTTCTTGTTGGTAACGTGGAGATCTTCCTCCCTCTTCATATCTTCTTAATTGTTCAAATCTATTAAATATGGGGACATTATAATAGTTATTATAAGCTGGTCCATCCCTTCTTATATCCCGATGATACCTATTATCTCCTCTTATTCTTTCATCTCTTCTTACTTCATCGGGTTGATATTGATTCCTCCAAGGGGATCTTCTCCTCATATAAGGGGATTGATAGTAAGGTTTTGTCTGGTAATTGTAATTATTATTTTGTCCATTATTTTTCCAGAAAGGTTTTTTCCAGTTATTGTTACCATTCCATCTCTGTTTTTGATTTGGAGTATTGTATGAATTAAAGTTTCCTTGTATGTTGGACATAGGCATAGGCCCTTCATTCCTCTCTTCATTTTGATTATCGATTATTCTTACTTCTTTCTCTGGAGAGCTATTATTTGATTTTATCACTGTTTCTTCCGTTTTTTTCTGACATTTAAATACAAGGTCATCTTCAAAATCTTTGATATCTCTTTGGTATCTTTCTCATAGAAGTTTCTTTGTCCTTCTGTTCCATGTCCCTACTAAATTGTTGGGACAGGGCAATAAATTCCGGAAGTTCCTTGGATAATTCCAAGGTAGCTCACAGTTCATCTATAGATCTGTTGAGGATTCTAATCTTCTTTTGCTTTCTCTTCACTAAAAAATCTAGCAATTCTAGTCCCCTATCATTAAAAAAGTTGAACCATTCATCTGTGGATTCTTTATCTACCAGTTCATCATTCATAGGTACATCCCATCGAAGTCTTCTTGGTACTAGCTTATCTTTTATATACTTCTCATGGGTTGCTATATCCCACAATGCATTAATCTTTTTTTCCATCAGGTGGCCCATTTTCCTAAAACAATTCTCAATATCTCCTATATTGTTTGTTTCTGGTTTCTCAAAAATCTCATCAAGGTTAAGAGTTCTATTTTCTAAAAATCCAAACACTTCCATGGTTTGCAGCACCAGCAAAAATAGATATAAATTAAGAAACAGAGAAGAAAACGAATGCGCAAAACCAAGGCGAGCCAAAGCAGCTAAAGAGGACTAATAAGCCGCCACACATACGGCAGTGTTCCCACACAGAAAAACAATAAGGTAAATAGAGATATGTGGCGCTAACTCAAAGTGCATAAATGTGATAAAATAAATATAATCCAATTCTTCAAGTAAAGTACATATGCGTAAAGAGCAAAATCACATAAATAAATTGACTAAACATTCATTAAATTCATAAAAAGTGACATTGGATAAATAACAGTGAAATTCATAAAATATGACATCAAATAAATAAATAGACAATTCAAATGAAGGTGAATAAATCCAAAAATAGTCTAAAAGTGCATCAAGATGAAAAAAAATCATAAATTTAGAAAAAATTGAAAAAAATTGCATGAGATAAATAAATCGCATGCAATAACAAAAATCGCATAAAGTGCAAAAAAGTGCAGAAACGCTTTAAAAATAGCCACAAGTCACTCCAATGAATGTAATACAGTTCCAACGTGAACAAAGTGAGTCTTCATAAAACAGTTCATGCAAAAAATAGATGAAAAAAGTGCAAGTGCAAACGATGATAGGTGACAGATTCCTCTTAATAACCGTACTCCGTGGTGCATCACACATTTCCCCCAGCCTCTCACCTCTAGCAAAGACCCCTAGGGTCAAGTCGAGCCTGCAATCAGGAAGTGGATGAAACACCATCAATTGATTTGTCTCCTCCAATCGTCACAGGTGGAAGGCCTCAATTTTGGCAAGTTGGGTGGAGGCATGCAATAGAAAGGAGTATCCCCATTGTGTAGTATTTATTATATGCTTTTTATTTTCCTTTTTTTGTTTTATTTTTTACATTTTTATATTTTTTATTCGGATCTGTTATTAGAGGGTCTTTTTATTATAATTGCTTAGACCTTATATGGTTATGTATGGTGTCTACTGAGTGAGGATACACCTATTAGTATTCCAATCCAATCTACTTAGTGAGGATACACCTATTAGTTATCCAAATCCACTTTGCTGACTAAGAACGGACTATATAAATAGACACCTGATGCCTGACTCCATTACCCCTTGATAAAGTCATGTGGGCAGTGACGATACACGTCAGGGAAGAGTCAGGTGTCATCACTACCGGCTGCGGCCGAGACCGGAAGTACTGGGATCTGTGCTGTTCATTTTATGCTGTACATGTAAGTTACTATGTTGTTTTGAAAAAACCTGTTTTGAACACTACACAATGGGGATACTCCTTTCTATTGCATGCCTCCACCCAACTTGCTGAATTTGAGGCCTTCCATTTGGAGATTTGCCAGACCTGTGATGATTGGAGGAGACAGATCGATTGATGGTGTTTCATCCACTTCCTGATTGCAGGCTCGACTTGACCCTAGGGGTCTTTGCTAGAGGTGAGAGGCTGGGGGAAACATGTGGCGCACCACGGAGTACGGTTATTAAGAGGAATCTGTCACCTATCATCGTTTGCATTTGCACTTTTTTCATCTATTTTTTGCACGAACTGTTTTATGAAGACTCACTTTGTTCAAGTTGGAACTGTATTACATTCAATGGATTGACTTGTGGCTATTTTTATAGCGTTTCTGCACTTTTTTGCACTTTATGCGATTTTTGTTATAGTATGCAATTTTTTTTTAATCTCATGCAATTTTTTTTAAATTTTTTGATCTTGATGCACTTTTAGACTATTTTTGGATTTATTCACCTTCATTTGAATTGTTTATTTATTTGATGTCATATTTCATGAATTTCACTGTTATTTATCCAATGTCACTTTTTAAGAATTTAATGGATGTTTAGTCACTTTATTTATGTGATTTTGCTCTTTACGCATATGCACTTTACTTGAAGAATTGGATTATATTTATTTTATCACATTTATGCACTTTGAGTTAGCACCACATATCTCTATTTGTCTTATTGTTTTTCTGTGTGGGAACACTGCTGTATGTGTGGCGGCTTCTTAGTCCTCTTTAGCTGCTTTGGCTCGCCTTGGTTTTGCGCATTAATTTTCTTATCTGATTCTTGAGATCTTCAGATCTTAATCCTGGCAAGTGACATCTTCTGCACAGGACTCAGGTACTTCCAGAGCAGTGAGCAGGAGCCCTACGAGGACCTCCATCTTAGATTCTCTTCCATTTTACATAAAAGTGAACTTTTTGTGTGTGTTAGTTTTGCCATAATCAGCTTAAAAGTTTGCATAGAACCACACCCTATGGGATATTGTGGTTAAGCTGAATCTGTATCAGCAAGTCATCAGCTATTTCTTGTTTTCTAGTCAACAGCCTAAACTCTTGATAAGAAAGTACTGAGTGTACGTTTGTAAAAACCCTTTTACATGTATTTGTACTGGTATATAAACTACTGTTGTATTCGATAAAGTCAGATATCTTATGAACACACACTCAAGCCTGTTTCCCATGTCTCATTTGGTCTTTCATGGATCCGAGGGTCCCGGTGGTCTGCCTGCATGAACCAGGGTGGTCGTCAAGGTGTACAATTCCTTTCATCAGCTGCAATATCGGACCTCCACCAAGATATGCAGGCATTAGTATTCAGGCTGGATGTAATAGAAGAAATGACCGACCGCTATGACACCGCCATCCATGAGGCACAACAAACCTTAAATGCTCACACCACTCAACTCAGAGGTCTTCACAGACAACTAGAAGATCTTGATAACAGAGGTAGTAGGCATAATATCAGGGTAAGAGGTCTGCCTGAGACAGTAGAACCTGCTCAACTCTCCCAAGCAACCCTAGTCATCTTCAATGATTTACTTAGAAGACCCTTAGACACCCAGATTGAAATAGAGCATCTTCATCATGCCCTGTGGCCTAGAAGCAGAGATGCAGTTCCCCAAAGGATGTAATAAGATGCATTGTTAATTTTAAACTTAAAGAAGTCCTGTTGGAACCTTGAAGAAGGGGACATACCCGAAAGCCTGTCCTGAAAAATTGTATGTTAGTGAAAATAAAAAAATTATCACGGATAGTACTCAATTGTCTCAAATAGGGATGAGCTTTGAGTTTGAGTCAAACTCATGTTCGAACAGCGAACAATTTGGGGTGTTCGCGGCAAATTCAAAAGCCGCGGAACACCCTTTAAAAGTTTATGGGAGAAATCAAAAGTGCTAATTTTAAAGGCTTATATGCATGGTATTGTCACAAAAAGTGTTTGGGGACCTGAGTCCTGCCCCAGGGGACAAGGATCAATGCAAAAAAAAGTTTTAAAAACAGACGTTTTTTCGGGAGCAGTGGTTTTAATAATGCTTAAAGTGAAACAATAAAAGTGTAATATTCCTTTAAATTTCATACCTGGGAGTGTCTATAGTATGCCTGTAAAGGGGCGCATGTTTCCCATGTTTAGAAGAGTCTGACAGCAAAATTACATTTCAAAGGAAAAAAGTCATTTAAAACTACTTGCGGCTATTAATGAATTGCCGGTCCGACAATACACATAAAAGTTCATTGATAAAAACGGCATGGGAATTCCCCACAGGGGAAGCCCGAACCAAAATTTAAAAAAAAATGACGTGGGGGGTCCCCCTAAATTCCATACCAGGTCCTTCAGGTCTGGTATGGATATTAAGGGAACCCCGACCAAAATTTAAAAAAAAATGGCGTGGGGTCCTCCCAAAAATCCATACCGGACCCTTATCCAAGCACGCAACCTGGCAGGCCGCAGGAAAAGAGGGGGGAAGAGAGAGCGCCCCCCTCCTGAACCGTACCAAGCCACATGCCCTCAAAATTGGGAGGGTGCTTTGGGGTAGCCCCCCCAAAACACCTTGTCCCCATGTTGATGGGGACAAGGCCCTCATCCCCACAACCCTTGCCTTGTGGTTGTGGGGGTCTGTGGGCGGGGGGCTTATCGGAATCTGGAACCCCGCTTTAACAAGGGGACCCCCAGATCCTGGCCCTCCCCCCTGTGTGAAATGGTAAGTGGGTACAAAAGTACCCCTATCATGTCACAAAAAACTGTCAAAAATGTTAAAAATGACAAGAGACAGTTTTTTGACAATTCCTTTATTTAAATGCTTCTTCTTTCTTCTATCTTCTATCTTCCTTTGGTTTCTTCCTCCATCTTCTTCTTCTTCTGGTTCTTCTGGTTCTTCTTCCGGTGTTCTCATCCGGCATCTTCCTCCATGGCGTCTTCTTCCCTTCTTCTCCTCGGGCCGCTCCGCATCCATGATGGCATGGAGGGAGGCTCCTGCTGTGTGACGCTTCTCCTCTTATGACGGTTCTTAAATAACGGGGGGGCACCTGGTGACCCCGCCCCCTCTGATGCATGTGGACTTGATGGGGACTTCCCTGTGGCATTCCCCGTGATGTCAGAGGGGGCGGGGTCACCCGTTATGTAACCCCGCCCCTTCTGATGTCATAGGGTGAATGAAGCCCTCCACCTCTATAGAATGACCAGGTTTGAGGATTATCTGCCATCCTGCTTCCTAATCAGACAAACTTGGGGTTTGTCTGATTAGGAAGCAGGATGGCAGATAATCCTCAAACCTGGTCATTCTATAGAGGTGGAGGGCTTCATTCCGAAGGACTGTAAAAGGTTTTCCATAAAATTGGGAAAAGATAAGAATATAGTAATACACTTTGATTCTCTTTTTGACTACTGAAAAAGATAAATGCACAATAGTCTTGAACTCTATGGTGGACGGTGTCTATGGAGAGGCGCAGAGGGAAAGCTTCATCCCCTTGCAGGAGGCATCTGTTACCATGCAAGTGCTTCTTTCCAAACTGACACGCTGCCTCCTGTCGAAACGAGGATCCAGACGCCGTCATCCATCTGTCGCTGCAGAGGGCTGTATCTGCATGCTCACAAGACCTTGCTATTAAGGAGGTCCACCGTGTCTGGTAAGGGTCCATCCTTATTATCTCTTGAAGTCACCGGTTGTTGAGACTCTCCTTCACACTTCTCCCTCCCTTCTCATCTATATGGGCCTGCGCTAAACGAACTGTGGATACGTGATCCCTCTTCATGCGATTGGAGTATCTTCACTGAACTTTTTATGAATGGACACAATTCACTCTCACTATCTTTATTTTTCTAGCTATTTATGGAAAGAATATTTTTTTAATTATTTTTTGAGTTATGATGTATTTGATCTTTTTGGAGCAAGATCACTGAATTTATATTCATTTGTGTTTTTTCACTATTTACCTATGTGTTTCTACTATTTATTCACTAATGCTCTTTTTTGTATCCGATAACATTATTTGTATTTAACATACTTACCTTGATTGATTTAACCATCTATCCAAATATAACTCACTTACATATATTAGTACAGAATATACACATAATGACTCCTTTTTGGCACAACCAAAGTTTATGGATACATCATAATCCCAGGTACTGCCTAATGAACAATGCAGGTATTCTCGCAAGGTATCTTAAAGCAGACCTTCAGTCATTTTTTCATCTTTCCATCTATTAAATCCTCTGCCCTTGTTATTTTAGCTTTGGATAGTAAAAAATATTTTTTCTGCCAGTAAATACCTTATACAGCCCACTTCCTGTTTCTTGTCTGGTCATTAGCTTAGTGGTATGACATCATGCACAGCTCTCTCTCTCTTGTGAGAGTTTTCCAGGAGGGTGGGGGGTGAGTTACAGGAGGGCCAATAAGAGCTGCAGGGCTGCAGAGCTGGAGGTGTGCTTCTGTGTGTCTGTGTAAAATCAGGAAGTGAACAGGCAGCACATTCAGCTGCCCACAGTTAAAACAGATGCAGCCATACTTAGTGGAGGGAGATTTCTGCAGCACATTTTGGCAAGTATAGAATCACAGTATATGTAAAATAATATGCAAAGTGGTTGGAGGGAGGCTTCAAAATGGCAAATATATTCAAACAAATAATGTGAGCAGGCTGCAGTTAAAAAGGTATCAATCTACATTTTGAAAACGAATGACATGCTTTATGTTCCAATTCAGCCAAAGCTGGAATCTCCCTGCATCACCCATATTCTCTGCTAATGCTTAACCACTTGACGACCGCCTCACGCCGATGTACGTCGGCAAAGTGGCACGGACAGGCAAAATCACGTACAGGGTACGTGATTTGCCTTCCGCGGGTGGGGGGTCCGATCGGACCCCCCCCCGGTGCCCGAGGCGGTCGTCTTTTGTCCAGCGGCGATCGGTGATGAGGGGGAGACCATCCGTTCGTGGCCCCCCCCTCGCGATCGCCGCCGGCCAATGAGAACACTCCTTTGCTGCTGTATGCTAAACAGCAGCAAAGGAAGTGATGTCATCTCCCCTCGGGTCGGTATTTTCCGTTCCGGCCCGAGGAGAGACGACATGTAAGTAAGTGCACAACACTACACACACACAGTAGAACATGCCAGGCACACAAAACACCCCGATCCCCCCCCCCGATCGCCCCCCGATCCCCCCCCAATCACCCCCCCCCCCCCCTGTCACAAACTGACACCAGCAGTTTTTTTTTTTTTTTTTTTTTTCTGATTACTGCATTGGTGTCAGTTTGTGACAGTTACTGTGTTGGGACAGTGTGTATTACCCCCCTTTAGGTCTAGGGTACCCCCCTAACCCCCCCTAATAAAGTTTTAACCCCTTGATCACCCCCTGTCACCAGTGTCGCTAAGCGATCATTTTTCTGATCGCTGTATTAGTGTCGCTGGTGACGCTAGTTAGTGAGGTAAATATTTAGGTTCGCCGTCAGCGTTTTATAGCGTCAGGGACCCCCATATACTACCTAATAAATGTTTTAACCCCTTGATTGCCCCCTAGTTAACCCTTTCACCACTGATCACCGTATAACCGTTACGGTTGACGCTGGTTAGTTCGTTTATTTTTTATAGTGTCAGGGCACCCGCCGTTTATTACCGAATAAAGGTTTAGCCCCCCGATCGCCCGGCGGTGATATGCGTCGCCCCAGGCAGCGTCAGATTAGCGCCAGTACCGCTAACACCCATGCACGCAGCATGCGCCTCCCTTAGTGGTATAGTATCTGATCGGATCAATATCTGATCCGATCAGATCTATACTAGCGTCCCCAGCAGTTTAGGGTTCCCAAAAACGCAGTGTTAGCGGGATCAGCCCAGATACCTGCTAGCACCTGCGTTTTGTGCCTCCGCCCGGCCCACCCAAGTGCAGTATCGATCGATCACTGTCACTTACAAGGCACTAAACGCATAACTGCAGCGTTCGCAGAGTCAGGCCTGATCCCTGCGATCGCTAACAGTTTTTTTGGTAGCATTTTGGTGAACTGGCAAGCGCCAGCCCCAGGCAGCGTCAGGTTAGCGCCAGTACCGCTAACACCCACGCACGCACCATACACCTCCCTTAGTGGTATAGTATCTGAACGGATCAATATCTGATCCCATCAGATCTATACTAGCGTCCCCAGCAGTTTAGGGTTCCCAAAAACGCAGTGTTAGCGGAATCAGCCCAGATACCTGCTAGCACCTGCGTTTTGCCCCTCCGCCCGGCCCAGCCCAGTCCACCCAAGTGCAGTATCGATCGATCACTGTCACTTACAAAACACTAAACGCATAACTGCAGCGTTCGCAGAGTCAGGCCTGATCCCTGCGATCGCTAACAGTTTTTTTTGTAGCGTTTTGGTGAACTGGCAAGCACCAGCCCCAGGCAGCGTCAGATTAGCGCCAGTACCGCTAACACCCACGCACGCACTGTACACCTCCCTTAGTGGTATAGTATCTGATCGCATCAATATCTGATCCGATCAGATCTATACTAGCGTCACCAGCAGTTTAGGGTTCCCAAAAACGCAGTGTTAGCGGGATCAGCCCAGATACCTGCTAGCACCTGCGTTTTGCCCCTCCGCCCGGCCCGGCCCAGCCCACCCAAGTGCAGTATCGATCGATCACTGTCACTTACAAAACACTAAACGCATAATTGCAGCGTTCGCAGAGTCAGGCCTGATCCCTGCGATCGCTAACAGTTTTTTGGTAGCGTTTTGGTGAACTGGCAAGCGCCAGCGGCCTAGTACACCCCGGTCGTAGTCAAACCAGCACTGCAGTAACACTTGGTGATGTGGCGAGTCCCATAAGTGCAGTTCAAGCTGGTGAGGTGGCAAGCACAAGTAGTGTCCCGCTGCCACCAGAAAGACAAACACAGGCCCGTCGTGCCCATAGTGCCCTTCCTACTGCATTCGCCAATCCTAATTGGGAACCCACCGCTTCTGCAGCGCCCGTACTTCCCCCATTCACATCCCCAACCAAATGCAGTCGGCTGCATGAGAGGCATTTTCTTTATGTCCTCCCGAGTACCCCTACCCAACGAACCCCCCCAAAAAAGATGTCGTGTCTGCAGCAAGCGCGGATATAGGCGTGACACCCGCTATTATTGTCCCTCCTGTCCTGACAATCCTGGTCTTTGCATTGGTGAATGTTTTGAACGCTACCATTCACTAGTTGAGTATTAGCGTAGGGTACAGCATTGCACAGACTAGGACACACTTTCACAGGGTCTCCCAAGATGCCATCGCATTTTGAGAGACCCGAACCTGGAACCGGTTACCGTTATAAAAGTTAGTTACAAAAAAAGTGTAAAAAAAAAAAAAAATAAGAAATAAAAAAAAATAATTGTTGTTTTATTGTTCTCTCTCTCTCTATTCTCTCTCTCTATTGTTCTGCTCTTTTTTACTGTATTCTATTCTGCAATGTTTTATTGTTATTGTTATTGTTATTATGTTTTATCATGTTTGTTTTTCAGGTGTGTAATTATTTACACTTTACTGTGCTTTATTGTTAACCATTGTTAACCATTTTTTTGTCTTCAGGTACGCCATTCACGACTTTGAGTGGTTATACCAGAATGATGCCTGCAGGTTTAGGTATCATCTTGGTATCATTCTTTTCAGCCAGCGGTCGGCTTTCATGTAAAAGCAATCCTAGCGGCTAATTAGCCTCTAGACTGCTTTTACAAGCCGTGGGAGGGAATGCCCCCCCCCCACCGTCTTCCGTGTTTTTCTCTGGCTCTCCTGTCTCAACAGGGAACCTGAGAACGCAGCCGGTGATTCAGCCAGCTGACCATAGAGCTGATCAGAGACCAGAGTGGCTCCAAACATCTCTATGGCCTAAGAAACCGGAAGCTACGAGTATTTCATGACTTAGATTTCGACGGATGTAAATAGCGCCATTGGGAAATTGGGGAAGCATTTTATCACACCGATCTTGGTGTGGTCAGATGCTTTGAGGGCAGAGGAGAGATCTAGGGTCTAATAGACCACAATTTTTTCAAAAAAGAGTACCTGTCACTACCTATTGCTATCATAGGGGATATTTACATTCCCCGAGATAACAATAAAAATGATTAAAAAAAAAAAATATGAAAGGAACAGTTTAAAAGTAAGATTAAAAAAGCAAAAAAATAATAAAGAAAAAAAAAAATAAAAAAAAAACACCCCTGTCGCCCCCTGCTCTCGCGCTAAGGCGAACGCAAGCGGCGGTCTGTCGTCAAACGTAAACAGCAATTGCACCATGCATGTGAGGTATCACCGCGAAGGCCAGATCGAGTGCAGTAATTTTTCCAGTAGACCTCCTCTGTAAATCTAAAGTGGTAACCTGTAAAGGCTTTTGAAGGCTTTTAAACATGTATTTATTTTGTTGCCACTGCACGTTTGTACGCAATTTTAAAGCATGTCATGTTTGGTATCCATGTACTCGGCCTAAGATCATCTTTTTATTTCATCAAACATTTGGGCAATATAGCGTGTTTTAGTGCATTAAAATTAAAAAAAGTGTGTTTTTTCCCCAAAAAATGCGTTTGAAAAATCGCTGCGCAATTACTGTGTGAAAAAAAAAAATGAAACACCCACCATTTTAATCTGTAGGGCATTTGCTTTAAAAAAATATATAATGTTTGGGGGTTCAAAGTAATTTTTTTGCAAAAAAAAAAAACTTTTTCATGTAAACAATAAGTGTCAGAAAGGGCTTTGTCTTCAAGTGGTTAGAAGAGTGGGTGATGTGTGACATAAGCTTCTAAATGTTGTGCATAAAATGCCAGGACAGTTCAAAACCCCCCCAAATGACCCCATTTTGGAAAGTAGACACCCCAAGCTATTTGCTGAGAGGCATGTCGAGTCCATGGAATATTTTATATTGCGACACAAGTTGCGGGAAAGAGACAAATTTTTTTTTTTTTTTTTTTTTTGCACAAAGTTGTCACTAAATGATATATTGCTCAAACATGCCATGGAAATATGTGAAATTACACCCCAAAATACATTCTGCTGCTTCTCCTGAGTACGGGGATACCACATGTGTGAGACTTTTTGGGAGCCTAGCCGCGTACGGGACCCCGAAAACCAATCACCGCCTTCAGGCTTTCTAAGGGCGTGAATTTTTGATTTCACTCTTCACTGCCTATCACAGTTTCGGAGGCCATGGAATGCCCAGGTGGCACAAAACCCCCCCAAATGACCCCATTTTGGAAAGTAAACACCCCAAGCTATTTGCTGAGAGGTATAGTGAGTATTTTGCAGACCTCACTTTTTGTCACAAAGTTTTGAAAATTGAAAAAAGAAAAAAAAAAATGTTTTTTCTTGTCTTTCTTCATTTTCAAAAACAAATGGGAGCTGCAAAATACTCACCATGCCTTTCAGCAAATAGCTTGGGGTGTCTACTTTCCAAAATGGGGTCATTTGGGGGGGTTTTGTGCCACCTGGGCATTCCATGGCCTCCGAAACTGTGATAGGCAGTAAAGAGTGAAATCAAAAATTTTCACCCTTAGAAATCCTGAAGGCAGTGATTGGTTTTCGGGGTCCAGTACGCGGCTAGGCTCCCAAAAAGTCCCACACATGTGGTATCCCCATACTCAGGAGAAGCAGCTAAATGTATTTTGGGGTGCAATTCCACATATGCCCATGGCCTGTGTGAGCAATATATCATTTAGTGACAACTTTATGAAAAAAAAAAAAAAAAAAAATAAAAGTGTCACTTTCCCGCAACTTGTGTCAAAATATAAAATATTCCATGGACTCAATATGCCTCTCAGCAAATAGCTTGGGGTGTCTACTTTCCAAAATGGGGTCATTTTGGGGGGTTTTGTGCCACCTGGGCATTCCATGGCCTCCGAAACTGTGATAGGCAGTGAAGAGTGAAAGCAAAAATTTACACCCTTAGAAATCCTGAAGGCGGTGATTGGTTTTCGGGGCCCCGTACGCGGCTAGGCTCCCAAAAAGTCCCACACATGTGGTATCTCCATACTCAGGAGAAGCAGCTAAATGTATTTTGGGGTGCAATTCCACATAGGCCCATGGCCTGTGTGAGCAATATATCATTTAGTGACGACTTTTTGTAAATATTTTTTTTTTTTTTTTTTTTTGTCATTTTTCAATCACTTGGGACAAAAAAAATAAATATTCAATGGGTTCAACATGCCTCTCAGCAATTTCCTTGGGGTGTCTACTTTCCAAAATGGGGTCATTTGGGGGGGTTTTGTACTGCCCTGCCATTTTAGCACCTCAAGAAATGACATAGGCAGTCATAAACTAAAAGCTGTGTAAATTCCAGAAAATGTACCCTAGTTTGTAGACGCTATAACTTTTGCGCAAACCAATAAATATACGCTTATTGACATTTTTTTTACCAAAGACATGTGGCCGAATACATTTTGGCCTAAATGTATGACTAAAATTTAGTTTATTGGATTTTTTTTATAACAAAAAGTAGAAAATATCATTTTTTTTCAAAATTTTCGGTCTTTTTCCGTTTATAGCGCAAAAAATAAAAACCGCAGAGGTGATCAAATACCATCAAAAGAAAGCTCTATTTGTGGGAAGAAAAGGACGCAAATTTCGTTTGGGTACAGCATTGCATGACCGCGCAATTAGCAGTTAAAGCGACGCAGTGCCAAATTGGAAAAAGACCTCTGGTCCTTAGGCAGCATAATGGTCCGGGGCTCAAGTGGTTAAACATATAATGCAATGCCTTCATGATGCATATGGGCCAGTCTCCTTTTATAGCATGCATTTGTTTGATATTTAGCATTTTTCATAACTTATGCCGCGTACACACGAGCGGACTTTACGGCAGACTTTGCTCGGCGGACTTTTTGCCGGACTTTGTCGGCTCCTTGCGCCGGACTTAAAAACGGACGGACTTGGCCACACACGCTCACTGCAAAAGTCCGCTGGTTTTGAACGCGGTGACGTATAGCACATACGACGGGACTATAAAAAGGAAGTTCAAGCCTCACTACGGCACTCTTTGGGCTCCTTCTGCTAATCTCGTGTTTATCTTGTGTTAGTAGAAGTTTGGTTAGAGACGATTCACGCTTTTCACACTTCAGCTTATTTCGATCGTTTTCTGTGGTTCAGTTTGTGCTTGTGAGGTTTGTATCTGCTTTTCAGTGCGTGTTAGTCAGTTCATACCCTGCCTTGCAGGCCGTTCTGGTCCGCTCGTTCCCGATTTTCAGGTTGTTCTTCATAGGCCTTGCTGTTCTTCAGTGCGTTTGTTATAAGTTTGTTTGTTTGACCAGCCGACCGTTTTGAAGCCATGTCACGTGGACGTTCGAGTTTGTGCTGCGTGGGGACTTGGTGTTGGGGTTAATACTTTGACCCGAGTCCAGTCCATGAACAGGACGAGGAGGAGTTCATGGATGAAGAATTGGTTGCGCCAGCGTGACCAATTTTCTCATATGCCTTTGCTCCGTGAGCTCCGTGAGAATAATCCTGAGGATTTCAGGAATTATCTCCGGATGACGGACCCCGTCTTTGAGCGTCTGCTGGCTATGCTGACCCCCTATATCAGCAGGCAGGATACCTGCATGAGGCAAGCCATCAGTGCGGAGCAGAGGCTAGTTGCCACGTTACGTTACTTGGCGACAGGGAGAAGTCTTCAGGACTTGAAGTTCTCGACAGGCATCTCCCCCCAGGCTCTGGGGATCATAATCCCAGAGACCTGTTCTGCTATTATTCAGGTCCTGCAGAAGGACTATATGAAGGTAAGTTTTATCCTTTAACATTACATGATATGTATAAAATGTTTTTTGATGTATTGTATAAATGTCCTCCTTACCTAATTGCCATGCTTTCAATATGCTGTGAATGTCCCCTTTATCTTCATGCATGACTGTTTTTGGACATTAATCATTTATTGCCCTACATGCATATTTTCCTTCATTAACCTCCCCACCATGCAATCCTGGGTCCATTTATATCTCTAGCCTATAGTCCCTTGAACAATGTATATTGTCTGCTCCATTGTCTGGTTTGACCCTCCCCCACCCCACAAATGTTTGAACCAGTCAGGTGTGTTTGTTAACCTAATTAGAACCCCTCCCCCACCCCACAAATGTTTGAATCAGTCAGGTGTGTCTGTTAACCTAATTAGAACCCCTCCCCCACCCCACAAATGTTTGAACCAGTCAGGTGTGTTTGTTAACCTAATTAGAACCCCTCCCCCACCCCACAAATGTTTAAACCAGTCAGGTGTGTTTGTTAACCTAATTAGAACCCCTCCCCCACCCCACAAATGTTTGAATCAGTCAGGTGTGTTTGTTAACCTAATTGGAACCCCTCCCCTACCCCACAAATGTTTGAATCAGTCAGGTGTGTTTTGGGCCCTAATTAAAACACCTCCCCCCACATTCAAATGGATCAATGGGCCATCAGAGGGGGTGATTAATCTTATAAGTGGGCCTTATGTTTTTTACCATTTCAATTACAAACACACATATTAATAATGTTTGACTGCTGTTGTTCACTAATGTTTTGGTGTAATCTGATATACAATTTAAGTTTCAAAGTCCTTATGGCATGAATGGCAGACTGTGGCCTCTCAGTTCGCTGACCGTTGGGACTTTCCCAACTGTGTCGGGGCGATTGACAGGAAGCAAGTCCAGATTGTGCCACCACCGCATTCGGGGTCTTATTTCTATAACTACAAGGGGTTCCATAGTGTAGTTTTGATGGCGGTGGTCTCGGCACATTTGGACTTTCTGTTTGTGGATGTGGGGAAGAACGGCCGGATGTCTGATGGAGGAGTCTTTGCACAGACCGAGCTGTGCCATCGTCTCCAGACCGGTGGCCTGGGATTGCCACCTGATGATGAGAATGTTGATGGACTCCCCTCAGTTTTTATTGCTGATGAAGCGTTTGCTCTCAGTGAGCACTTGATGAGGCCGTTCCCCCAAAGGACACTCACCCCTGAGAGGAGGGTATTTAATTACCGGCTGGCCAGAGCAAGAAGAGTTGTGGAGAATGCCTTTGGCATTCTGGCCAGCCGGTTCCGTTTATTCCTTTCTGCAATTAATCTGGCGGACTATAAACTAAACTACGTCATCCTTGCTTGCTGCATCTTGCATAACTTTTTATGGACACATTCAGCAACATATATATCTTCTGTTGGGCCTGAGGCCGGACTGGAACAGGATACCACAATGACAGGCCTAGAAATTGGCTGTATTGGCTTGGCCCCCCGAACCGCACGTCAAGTGCGTGACCATTATGTAAATTATTTTAAGGGTCGGGGGCCATTGCTATTCAGCAACAGCTGTAATTTTACCCAAAAAAAAAAAAATATATAATTTTTCAAAAATATCTTGTTTTTATTCTTGTTTGCATTTAGTTATGTCTGTCTCCTAGTGCACTTGTAGTACTGGCAAGTGCATTTACCTTTATTTAATCAGGCCCCAAAAAAATAAAAAATAAATTTTGTCTGCAATAATCAGCCACACACATTGTATTATTAAAAAAATTTTACTTTGTGCACATTGAAAGGTGCATTTTTGAATATTTTTTTGGTTTTTATTTTGTTTACAGAATTTTTGTGGTGTAAAAATATGTTTTTTAAACATTATTTAAGGCATATTTTAGCAAAAATAGACCTTTCTAAAAATATTTACATTCACAACAGTGTTTTTATAAACATAACAAAACATTAAAGAACTTACAAAGTTCAACATTTAAAGAACGGTGCATGTGATGTCACCCTTGGAAATCGTTCCTTTAGAATATGCTCAAAATTGAGATTTACAAAAGGGTCACGTCAACATGTGCTATCTCCCATCATGGGTGAGCAATGTACGTGTTTTGTGTGTGCAATCCCTTTTTTGGTTCCTATCACCACAAAATAATTTTGAGGATGAAGGGGTTGCAAACACAAAACAAGTACATTGATAACCCATGATGGAAGATAGCACATGATGACACACCGTGTGCATCATAATGTAAATTTTGGTATCCAAAATAAATTAAAAAAACATTTATTCGAAAAAACAAACTTCACAAGGAAATGAAGAACATGATTGATGTTTTTAGGCCAAACGTTATTATATTCTGCCCAAAACATCAATCATGTTCTTCATTTCCTGTTGCATGGAGTCCAGGCGAAGTTGCATGCTGTGAATTTGGTCACGCATTTTATCTAGTTGGCCATTCCACAGCATTATCTGGCCAATCAGTCTTTGGGCACTGTCTGTGGTGAATGGCTCTGCCGCTTGGCCTTCCACAACCAGAAACTCACCTAAAATGAGTGAATAAAAACAAGGTTTACAATATGCACGCCAAAATACATTAACTTAAGCTGGGGTGTCAGTCACTCACTTGGTGGGCTTGAAACCTCGCACACTTCCTCCACCTCTCCTTCCTCCAGGTCCTCGGGTGGGCGTGGTCTTGGGCTGGGGCTTGGGGTATCTTCTGCCTCAGGCTGGTGACTTGGGGGGGGGGTCCTGGGATCCTTGGACTGTTGTCTGAGTCTTTTCTCCCCTATGAGAATTGAACAAAAGGTATAGTTAAAACACAGTGATATTTTAGATTTTATTAAATAAACTTAAACGTTGGTTAGGAGTTGTGGCCAATTGCCTTTTTGATCATAAAAAATTTAGAAGACAGGATGAACATTCCCTCTGAACAACAATTATAAACAATGCACATTTTCTGGCAAGTTTCACAGATGCAGACACCTCAATTATCTCCTATGTGTATTACCCCTCTAAAATTTATTTATGGTCACATAGTACACTATAGTGCTCGTGAGTCCAGATGTGGAAACAGCTGCTGTGTCCTGTCCCTACATTACACTGAATCATTTTTGAAGAAGCATTATATTTTCCAACACATCTACACCACATCAACAAATTGTGGTAATTTGACAAATTATCAAGACATAAATGTATGTCCAACCCTGTCCCATCGTATTTGGCGAAAAAATAACGTCATTTTCTAAAGTATCATATGTATTTTACAAAGAACGGTCTTTACGAACGTAAACAAAATAAGGATCAGCATGCAAGTTAAGTATCTCAATAGTAAAACACAGCAAGTACTTACTTTTTTTAAGCAGCTTCTTTATTCGCCAATATTGTTCTGGCTCACGACTTTTGATGTCAGACCACCGCTTCCTCAATTGTTCTTTCGACCGTTTTGTGCCAAAATTTGCTTCTAGAGCGGTGACAACTGAGGACATTATTTTGTCCTTACGCATATTCGGTCGTGTGTACGGTCCTTTTTTGCCATCGTAGTCCTCCCTTCTCAATATGGACACCATCTCCACCATCTCTTCAAAAGCCATGTTGGTGGCCTTATATCTCCTCCGGGATGTGGATGTTTGGAGCTCCGGGCTTTCCTCCGCGCTACTTCCACTTATTCTCTCCACCATCTTTAGCTATCTACTCCCACTGCGCAACGAAGAGTGAAGGGGCGGGGCCAAATCGTACTAAAGAACGTCAGGGGTGGGCGACGCAGGTGGAGCATGACACATGCGCAGTGTATATAAAGCTATTACGATGGCCTAAGTATGTCCGTGCGGAAATAGCGAGTGTCAGAAACGAAGGTAAGATTAAAGTGGGGGTGTGTGTGTGTTTGGTGTGTGTGTGTGTGTGTGTGTATGTATGTGTCCCCTAGATTACAAACAAAAATAATCCTGTGATTTGTGACTGACATTAGTTTGGATCTTGTGTCTTGTCTTTCAGAAAAAATTAAATCCCTTTAAAGAGGAGGGAATTTTTGTGCCAATTTATTGAGCTCTATCAGGAAAAGAAAAACCTGTGGGAGGTCAAACACCCACTATATTATAATAGGGATGTAAGGAAGGCAACACTGGGCACACTTTTAGAGTTTGTGAAGACTCGAGTCCCCCAGGCAGACCTCAAGTTTGTGGACAAGAAAATTGGTATCTTGCGAAACATGTACAAGCGGGAACACAATAAAATCCAGGAGTTGCTCAGATCCGGTGCAGCAGCTGACCAAGTATATGTACCCAAGTTGTGGTACTACAACAAAATGCGATTCCTGGATGACCAGACCGAAGCCAGGCAATCACTTTCCACCCTTCCCCCCACCCTTCCCTCCAGCCTTCCCTCCACTCTTCCCTCCAGCCTTCCATCCACCTCCACCCCAGCTGAGGAGTCCCAGGATGAACTGGGCCTTTTCAGTATTGATGAAGTTGATGCGCCCAGCTTCAGCCAAGTATCCTTTCTTTGGTAATTTGTGATTGTGTAAATGTTATTAATGATGTTAACATGTTAATTTTTAAAGTGCTTACTAAAAAATGACTTCTGCACAAAGATTAATATGTAGACATATCACTAGACAGTAGTGGCCAAAAATATACTTCTGCATAGGTGTGCACCCCAAAGCTCAAATACATATGCATGTGTATATGTACTGATGGTGTCAGTAGGGCAGTGGACAGTGTAATTTAGTTAATTTTCTTTTCCCCAAATTTTTGGGCTTGGGTAACATTTTTTTGGGGGATGAAATATCAGTGGTCAAAACAGGGGGGAATATGTAGCACACAAGGCAATTAGGGTGTGCCCAGGCACACCTGGCACACCCTGTGCGCACGCCTATGTACTTCAGATATTGTTGATCAGCTGAAATAATGGTGATGTCAAATAGATAGCCTTTACTATTTTGTGTAACTTATATTTGAAAGTCATGAGCTGAAAATTGTGTGTGATTGCATAACACAAAATCCTCCACGGAAGACTCGAAAGTGATTGCCTGGCTTCTGTCTGGTCTGACTGTGCTCCCTGTGCTCCCTATAGTCGCAAGATACCAATTTTCTTGTCCTCAAACTTGATGTGTGTCCTGGGGGACGAAAGGCTTCCCAGATTCTAAAAGTGTCTCCAGTGTTGCCTTCCTAATTTTTTTATTTAAAAAAATAAATGTATTTTTTGGTTACCTTACATTATTGCCTATGTGTTTTGATTAAAAAACGCCATTTTGTTTGGGAGTAGGCAGGTACAGGTCAAAAAGACTATGGGGTTGATTTAAGAAAAGCAAATAGACTGTGCACTTTGCAGAGGGCAGTTGCCCTCTGCAAGTGCAATTGCTCCAGAGCATCAGAAATGAGTTAAAAGCTTGACTTTGCAAAGAGTACCCAATCCTGTGCAAGGAAAATTCTAAAAACAGCATTTTTGCTTGCACATGATTGGATGATGGAAGTCAGCAGAGCTTCTGCTCATTTACTAAGCTCTGGAGCAACTGCTCTTGCAGAGGGCAACTGCACTTTACAAAGTGCACAGTCTTTTTCCCTTTAGTAAATCAACCCCTATGTGTGTTTTTGACAAAAGGCTAAATCATTTAGAATATCAAGTGAAAAGTACTAGTGAAAAGTTCACTTGAGAAATTGCACACCAAGTGCACTTGTTGGAAGTGCAGTCGCTGTAAATCTGAGGGGAAGAGCTGAAATTAGGGGAAGCTCTGCTGATTTTTTCAGAAAATCATGTGCAATAAAAATTATTTTTATTTTTTGGGCTTCCTTGCATGTGCCCCTCGGATCCACAGCGAAGGCACTTCAAAATGCTCTTTCTGTGGAATTCCAAGTAGAATTAGCACTTGTAGTGAAAAATGATTTTGCCTTTGTTAAATACACCCCCCTATGTCTAATGAACAAGGGACACCAACCTCATTAAGGTTCATTAAAACAAAACAAAATATTAAGGTTATTGTGGTAACTTGAAAATCCACACAGAAAACACCCAAAAAATGTGGTTATAATTTAGCACACATTGTAAAATAGATAAGTGTTGAAATCAATCCAAAAAATAAAGATGAGTCAAAAATCTAATTTCATTTTTTTTATTTATGGAGATCTGGCTTTTTCCAGATATATTAGTCATGGCATGAGGATAAATCATGAAGAAAGTAGTTTGTGAGAACTCTGTGTGAATATAAAGCAGAAAAACAACTTCATTGCTCTCGCATTATCAATCCTACAAAAAGCGCTGTATTAAAAGATCACAGAAGAGGAATGTGCTAGCTTCAAGACGAAGGCTAGTTTTACCAGACCGAGCGCTTCCGTCTTGTAATTGCTTCAGAGCATGCGTCAGTTTGAGTATGTCGGACTAGCACACAGACGACCGGTTTGTCCGCTAGAAAGAAGAGTCCGTCGGATAGATTTAAAACATGTTTCAAATCTAAGTCCATCCAACTTTTGAGCAAACAAAGTCCGCTGGAGCCCACACACGATCGAATTGTCCGACGAAATCCAGTCCGCCGGGCAAAGTCTGCCATAAAGTCCGCTCGTGTGTACGCGGCATTAGACTTACATGGAGGGTTAAACCTGAATCCCACTTCTGTTTCTTACCCCCTGATTCTTGATTACATAGTACCCTGTGAATCATCCTTCCAGTGGAAGGGGAAGTTTCTTTGACATTGGGTGACTGTGTGTTTGGGTAGAGATATGTTTAAGGCTCATGATTTGGAAAAATTGATCTTCAGATTGGAGATTAGTCTAAAATGGCGGAATTATGTCAATAGGTTGGGGAGAGAGATGTGCGGTTCAGTAAGAAAGAGAAGTGTGTCATCGGCGAAGGCCACTAGTTTGTATTCTTTATCAGCTGTATGTATCCCTCTAATGTTTGGGTTGGCTTTAAGGCAGCGTAGAAGGGGTTCTAGGGTGAGTGTAAACAGTAACGGGGAGAGGGGGCAACCCTGTCTCGTTCCATTACGGATAGGGAAGGCATTCGACAGGAAGCCGTTGACCCAGACCCATGCTATGGGATTGGTGTATAGGGCCATTATATAGCTTAATAGGCAATTACCTAAACCCATGAATCTAAGAACTGTTTCCATGTAGTCCCAGGCCACCCTGTCTAATACCCTTCTCTGCATCAAGGGATAAGAAAAAAATGTTTAGCTTGGAGAAGGTTAGAAGGTGGTGCAGGTTGATCGCTTTGATTGCATTGTCCCTGGCTTCCCTCCCAGGGATAAAGCCAACTTGGAGATGGTATGGGGGAAGAGGGGGAGTAAGCGGTTGGCTAGTATTCTGGTGAATAATTTGATGTCTACATTTAGTACGGAGATTGGTCTGTAATTTACCATTTGGGTGGGGTCCTTTCCATCTTTCGGTATAACTGAAATGTGTGCTTCCAGTAAGCTTGGGGAGAGTGGGGTGGAGGCTGATAGGGAGTTGAACGCTTTGAGAAAGTGGGTCAATAGAACTTCCGAGAAAGTTCTATAGTAAACTGCTGATAGTCCATCTGTACCTGGACTCTTGCCTGGTTTCATGTTTTTAAGGGACTTGTCCTATTCTTGTGTGGTGATTGAGTGTTCTAGATCTGTGGGGTTGTCTGAGGTAATTAGCTTGGGGCAGTGTTTTTCCAGGAAGTTCCGTATAAGTGTGGATCTGGGAGTGGGTTTGGATATGTACGTATCGGTGGCCTGAGAGATTATATAAGTTAGCATAATAATGTTCGAATGCTAGTGCTCTAACTGGGTTACTTAAGTGTATTTCCTGATGGGGTCTGTATCTGGGAGAGAGTATATTTTTTGCTCATCTTTTGTCCCAGTTCTTCTAGTACGAGTTTGTGGGTTTCTGTCAGTTCTTGGTGAGTATGTTGGGCTAGGTTACACTTGTGTGCTTTTTCTAGTGTTTGTATTTTAGTAAGAAGGTTGCTAACTCGTTTCTGTTTTTCTGGTTTAAGTGCAGAGGCGAGAGAGATCGGTTTTCCCCATATCACGCACTTATGTGCTTCCCATTGAGTGAAACAAGATGTGTCGGGGGTATCGTTGTCTTGAAAATAGTTGGAAATAGTGGTTCAGAGTTTGGTGACCCTTACTTTGTCATTCAGGAGGTTTGCGATGAGTTTCCAGATTTTGGATGTGTGGGAATGTTCTGGGAAAGTCAAGTGAAGAGTGATAGGATGGTGGTCTGAACTGAACATCAGTTCTATTGTTGTTTTGGATAGGAAGGGTAAGTCAGGTTGGCTAAGGAAGAGATAGTCAAGGCATGAGTATTTGTTGTGAGGAGCTGAAAAGAATGTGTAATCCTTCTCATGGGGGTGCAGGGTTCTCCACGTGTCATGTAGGGAAAGTTCTTGGAGTGCCAGCTTGATTTGTCATAGGGTGCTATATGGGAGATGGGATGTGTCTGTGCAGGTGTCTATGAGACGGTCTAGTGGAACGTTGAAGTCACCTCCCAGAATCAGAATGCCAGTTTGGAAGGATGATAGTAGGCGGTTGATAGATCGGAAGAATGGGACTTGGGCGGTGTTAGGGCTGTACATGTTAGCTAGGGTGATAGGTGTATCTCATAGTTTGCCCTTAATGAAGATGTAGCTGCCTTGTTCATCAGCTAGTGTGTCTGAGATTTGGAGGGGGAGAATTCTTGACACTAAAATGCATGTTCCCTTGATTTTGGATGTGGGGGGGGTCATTTTCCAATTTGGGTATGGCTTTGGATTTGAAGTGGGTCTCTTGCAGAAAAATAACATCAGCCTTCATGGAATATATGTTGGCTAAGATTTGTGACCTCTTCTCTGGTATACTTAGGCCTCTTGCATTCAGGGATACTATCTTAAGTGATAGTGGTTTAGGAGAGTTCCCTGGTTGGGCCATATCCGACGGAGCGCAAGGTGGGGGGAAAAAAATACTTGGAGAGAGCGGATTGACAAGGCTTAAAGACATGCTATGAGCGGACGGGGAGGGTGGGGTGGGGGTGTGGATTGGGTGAGAGATGGACAACTATGGGAGGGGAGGGACTAGTTGCAGTGAAGATTAGAGGGAAGGAGGAGGTAGGTGAGCACTAAGAGAGAGGCAATATCAAGTGAGGGGTTGGGTAGGGGGATAAAGGATAGGAAGGAGGAGGGGGCAAGACAGGGAAGGGTGAGAAAGGAAAGTTATATAGGGATCAAATCCGGAAGGTGGGAGTAGACCAGCTAGATCACCTTTTATCTTCTACTAATCTTCTACTGTTCTGTGCGCCAATAGTAATGGAAGTAGTTTGTAGAGGTAAACAAGTTGTATAGGAGATCATTCAGTTCCTTTTGACAGATTGAATGGGGTTGCTCATTGAACGGTAAGTCAGCTGTGCAGGATTTGCAAGCAATTGTGGAAAGGCATGTTTGGCGTGGTCACATGCTGAGCAGATTATTCAATATAAGGAAAACAATAGGGGAGGAAGTTCATTTGTGATAGCCTCTAGGACTGCCTGCAGCATTGGCATACTAACCTTAGATCATAGGGTGCACCTGTAAGGATGTGGATTCAGTTCTAGGCTGATAGGTGGGCCCTTCTATGGGCTGGTGAGGCTGTTGGGCTTTTCTTCGCAGGGCCGTGGGCAGCTGATGATGGGTAGTGCGGGGCTAGGGATCGTCGACAGCTAACTCCTTGGAAGCCCACCTTGTGGATCTCTTCCATGGAGGTGGCATGCCTTGTGGGTGGAAGGCTGAAATAACTATACCAGTCGGGTAACTAAATTACTGGGATGTCCAGGGCATTGCAGAAGTGATCCAGATCCTCTGGTATTCTGAGGTTTGCTGTGCAGCCTTGGTTCATGGCAGATAAGCAGAAGGGGAACTTCCAGCGGTAGCTGATAGATCTCGGAGGAGTCTCAGCTCTTTTCTGCGTTGCAGGGTTATATTTGACAGGTCTTGGAAGATTTTGATTTCTGCCTCATGAGATTGCAGGCGCCCTCTGTTACGTGCCTTTCTAAGGATTTCCTCTTTCTACAGAAAGTTAACTAGGCAGCAGACCACATCTCTTGGTGGGTCTGTGTCCTTTCCCCAGGGTCTTAGAGCCCTGTGCAGTCTCTCCATCTCAATTGGAGCATCTGGGGGCCTCTCTAACAGGTCATTAAATAAGGCTACAGTGGCGCAGGTGAGCTGGCTGGGTTCAATGGTTTCAGGCAGTCCTCTTACCCTCAGATTGTGGTGCCTGCCATGATTTTCCAGATCCTTCAGATGGCGATGGAGCTCCCGCAGGTGAATGGAGTGGGATTCCATCATTTGCTGAACTTGGCAGAGCGAGGCGTCATGGTGTGCTGTAGTTTTCTCCACCTCACCCATTCTGGTGCTAATGGCATGAATGTCTCCCCTCAGGTCAGAGATTGCTGCCGAAAGAGTGTTTTTTCTGTCTGCTGCGATTTCATGTAAGTCAGTGAGGCTCAGAGTAATCATTTTCCTGCTGCTCCCCGTGTCACTGTGTCTGCCCTGTGTTCAGGTAGGGCTCATGCTGGGGGAGCGGGATCTCTGTGAGGAGGCCTGTGTGTCCGAAATGGTGCTCTCTGCAATTGCGTGCGGAATAGCTCCAGAATGTCACCGCTCAGCTGGATTCCTTGGTCACGGGGTGATCGGGAACTGGTGGCGGAGGCACTGCGGTATGCACTCCCCGTCATGTCGTGGATGGTACCTCTGTTTGGGCTAATGCAGGACTTTGAGGTGTCAGAGCTGAGGAACTAAGTGGCCATCTCAGACCGGGACTCTTCTCTTTTATACTCAGTTGTGATATGACGCTACTCGTATTGCAAGACTTTGTTTATCAAGTTAAAATTTATAAAACAATTTTGCTTGTTTTGTAAAACATTTGCAGACCAAGTTACTCGCAATCCAAGGTTTTACTGTATGCAGATGGGAGAAAAAGATGTTATCCGATGAAAGATGCAATGCTACACAACATATAATGACTTATTATTATTATTATTATTATACAGCATTTATATAGCACCAACAATTTGCTCAGTGCTTTACAACATGAGGGCAGGCAGTAGAGTTACAAAACAATTTATTACAGGAGGAATCAAAGGGCCCTGCTTGTTAGAGCATACAATCTAGGAGGGAGGGTCAAGTGATACAAAATGTAATAGCTGTGAGGGATGAACCGACAGAGAAAATAAAAGTACAGTTATTTGATGGGGGTAAAATGAGCTTCTCTGAAGAGAAGGGTTTTCAGGGATCATCTAAAAGTGAACAGAGTAGGGGATAGTTTTGATTATGGTAGGGAGTTCCATAGGATGGGAGAGGCTCAGGATAAGTCCTGGAGGCCAGCATGGGAGGAGGTGACGAGGGAGCTAGAGAGCAGGAGGTCTTGGGAGGAATGAAGAGAACAATTAGGTTGGTTTTTTGAGACAAGTTTAGTGATCTGGCTGGGGGCAGAGTTGTGGATGGCTTTGTAAGTTGTTCTTAGTATTGTGAATTTAATTTGTTGGGTGAGCGGAAGCCAGTGGAGGGATGGACAGAGAGGAGGAGCAGCAGCATTCATGATGGACTGAAGGGGGGGGTAGCCTATGTAAAGGTCAGCAGTGAGGAGGGAATTACAGTAGTCAAGGCGGAAGATGACCAGGGAGAGTATTAGGAGCTTTGTGGTGTCATTGGTTAGGAAGGGACATATTTTGAAGATGTTGCGTAGGTTGAGGTGGCAAGATTTAGACAATGATTGGATGTGGGGTCAAACAGTTCAAAGTCTAGCATTTCACCTAGAACCTCGGCATGCGGGGATGGGTTGATAGTTGTTTCACCAGTCTTGGCAGAAGAAATCAGAGGAAGAGGAAATATTATGAGCTTGGTTTTGGATAGATTGAGTTTGAGGAAGGGGTGTGACATCCAAGCTGATATATTTGTTAGTAAATTAGTGATACGTGAGGAAACTGAAGGAGTGAGCTGAGGGATAGAGAGATAAATTTGTGTGTCGTCAGCATAGAAATGGTATTGGAAGCCATTATAGGCTGTCAGCTGACCTAGGAGATGTAGATTGACAATAGGAGAAGAACAAAACCTTGTGGGGACCCCAACAATGAAAGGATCAGGAGAGGAGGAAGTAGAATTGTAAGTAATGATAAAGGTGTGTTTGGATAAGTACAATGAGAACCAGCAAAGAGTACAGTCTTGGAGAACAAAGGCATGGAGTTTTTTGAAGAGGAGGGGGTGGTCCACTGTGTCAAAGGCAGCAGAGAGGTTCAGGAGTAGGAGTACAGAATAATATTTATTGGATTTAGCCATCAGCAGATCGTTAGTGAGTTTAGAAGAGCAGTTTCTGTGGAGTGCTGCAGGCAAAATCCAGACTGAAGGGGATCAAGAAGGTTATTCTCAATGAGATGGTCACTCAGTCGGTTGTAGACTAGAAGTTCAAGGAGTTTGGATAAAAAAGGAAGTAAGGAGATGGGGTGCAGGTTGTTGAGATTGATGGGGTCCAGTGAGGGCTTTTTAAAGTATGGGGGGGTGACTGGTGCATGTTTTAGAGAGTTGGAGAAGAAGCCAGAAGAGAGGGAGAGATTAAAGATGTGAGCTAGAGGGTGTAGGATAGAGCCAGAGGGTGACCATAGCATTTGCAAGGGAACAGGGTCCAGGGGGCAGGTGGTTAGGTGGACATTAGAAAAGAGATTAGCGAGGGGATGGAGTTGGCGGCCAGAGCGGATGGTGGTGTGAGAGGTTAGGTCTGCCACAATGGGCGTAATCCAGCGACTCACAGCTAATAGCAAGGGGAGACGGCGGAGATCACCTTGAGCAGGATGAATAAACAAAAGGAGAGAGAGGGGCCGAGGTAGTTGACAGAATTCTTCCCCCCATGGTGGATCGGTTGATCCAAGATGGCACCAGCGCCGGGACCTGCTCTCCCTCATCATCAGTGCCTATCCTCAGCCATCCACTGCCATCCGAGGGTGATTCGCCTGTTACAGGCCCTGTTAAACAAAAACAGAGGCTGGGGGAGGAGGGAGGTGTGCATGATGATACAGGAGCAGAGGGGTAAGAAATGGAGAAAGCAGCCTCATACAGCCAGCATCTAGATGCATTCCCCACTTCAGAGCAGCCCATTATGGACACTACCATAAAGGAAATGCTGCAGACATTAAGGCGGCCCTCCAGCAAGGCATGGCAGCTTTCATGAAATCCACTAACAGAGAGATGTCAGTAGTCAGCAACAGGGTGGGATATGTGGAGAGAAAAATGGAGGAATTTACAAAGAGCACACAAAGAGGAAGCAGATGCTCACTTTGATATAGAAACCGATATCAAAACCATGCGCCTCAAAATGGCAGATATCGAGGACCGATCACGCAGGAATAACGTCAAATTCAGGGGGATCCCCGAATCCATCAAACAGGCTGACTTGCACTCATACCTACAGAAGCTTATGTATCGTTACTATAGACAGAGCCCATAGACTGCCTAAACCTTCATACCTTCCTAAAAAAAAACCCAGAGACGTAATAGCTAGAATCCATTTCTTCCATGTAAAGGACCAACTGATGTGCTACTCAAGACAACACCCTGCACTTTCAGACCCCTTTTCAGGAATCACACTATACGCTGACTTGTCGCAAGCTACCATGATGGCGAGACACAACTTGGTTCCAATTACAAAAATCCTGCAAAATCATAAAATCTTATACAAGTGGGGTTTCCCAGCCAAACTTCTGGTAGAAATGCTTAATGAATCGCACTCCATCACTTCACTGGATAGAGGCATGGAACTCCACCAGAAATGGCGCCTACTCCCTATGAAAGAAAACCCTGCAGAACCTGAATCCTTCCTAGAACTGCGTCAAAACCATTGCCAAAACAGGAGGGGTAGATAAAGCTCCACCGCACGAGCTGCACCGCTTACATACGAGCGTTACTACCCTCATCAGTGTGCCTTAAACCTGATTGCTTTTCTGGTTTCCCACATGTCTCTGTGATACCTAAAATATTGCCCCTTGTTCAGCTGATACATGTTCTGTTTCTAGCCCCACTTTCATATACGTGATGGATTCGTATTCTGTTTTCTACAAATGTTGACACCTACGGTTTTCAAGTTCCTGGATTAGTCTTTTTACACTATGTTCCTTAATGGGTATACCCAGTGGCGGCCCATCCATAGGGGGCGCCTGGGTGCTGCCCCCCTCCAGGCAGCAAAAAAAAAAAGTAAAAAAAAAAATAAAATTTTTTTTTTACTACTGGCCCTTTAAAAAAAAAAAGGAAAAAAAAGGTCCTTAAGTGCACTTTGTTCAGACGCCGGACACAGTGCGACGCCGGACACAGTGCACTTATAGGAAGCGCCACGTCTATGCAATCACGAGATTGCAGACGTGGCGCTGCATTTGCGGGCGTTTAGCCCGCCTTGTGGCGTTTTCTGATGCGCTGAGTAGCTTCCGCTCGGCCATAGTAATAGATACTACAGGCGCCGGGCGGAAGCTACTCTGCACTTCAGGTTTGATTGACATCTGCCCTGAGTCAGATGTCACTTCCTGCCTCTCTCTTTCATTGCGCCCGAGAGAGGAAACAGGAAGAATGCTGCTGCCAGTGTGAGGAGGAGGACACCGCAGGAGACTGAAGGTAAGTACCGCTGGCACTGTGTGGAGAATGGGGGGGACACCTGCTGTGGGGGGCTCTGATGGGGGACACATGCTGTGGGGGGGCTCTGATGGGGGACACCTGCTGTGGGGGGGCTCTGATGGGGACACCTGCTGTGGGGGGGCTCTGATGGGGACACCTGCTCTGGGGGGGCTCTGATGGGGACACCTGCTGTGGGGGGACTCTGATGGGGACACCTGCTGTGGGGGGGCTCTGATGGGGACACCTGCTGTGGGGGGGCTCTGATGGGGACACCTGCTGTGGGGGGGGGGCTCTGATGGGGACACCTGCTGTGGGGGGGGGCTCTGATGGGGACACCTGCTGTGGGGGGGGCTCTGATGGGGACACCTGCTGTGGGGGGGCTCTGATGGGGACACCTGCTGTGGGGGGCTCTGATGGGGACACCTGCTGTGGGGGGGCTCTGATGGTGACACCTGCTGTGGGGGGGGGCTCTGATGGGGGACACATGCTGTGGGGGGCTCTGATGGGGGACACATGCTGTGGGGGGCTCTGATGGGGGACACCTGCTGTGGGGGGCTCTGATGGGGACACCTGCTGTGGGGGGCTCTGATGGGCGACTCCTGTTTTGGGGGGACTCTGATGGGGACACCTGCTGTGGGGGGACTCTGATTGAGACACCTGCTTTGGGGGACACCTGCTGTGGGGGGCTCTGATGGGGAACACCTGCTGTGGGGGACTCTGATGGGGGACACCTGCTGTGGGGGCTCTGATAGGGGACTCTGATGGGGGACAACTGCTGTGAGGGGGCTCTGATGGGGGACACCTGCTGTGGGGGGACTCTGATGGGGACTCTGATGGGGGACACCTGCTTTGAGGGACCCTGATGGGGGACACCTGCTGTGGGGGGCTCTGATAGGGGACTCTGATGGGGGACACCTGCTGTGAGGGGACTTTGATGGGGGACACCTGCTGTGGGGGGACTCTGATGGGGACACCTGCTGTGGGGGGACTCTGATGGGGACAACTGCTGTGGGGGGCTCTAAAGGGGGACACATGCTGTGGGGGGTTCTGATGGGGGATACCTGCTGTGGGGGGACTCTGATGGGGGACACCTGCTGTGGGGGGACTCTGATGGGGACACCTGCTGTGGAGGGACTCTGATGGGGACACCTGCTATGGGGGGACTCTTATGGGGACACCTGCTGTGGGGGGCTCTGATGGGGGACACCTGCTGTGGGGGGCTCTGATGGGGACACATGCTGTGGGGGGACACTGATGGCAACTCTGATGTAAGGGGACAGAGGCTGTATTTGGGGGGGGGGGCAGAGGCTGCATTTTGGGGGATTAAGGCTGCATTTGGGGGAGCAGAGGATGCATTTAACGGGACACAGGCATGCTGCATTTGGTGGGGACAGAGGCTGCATTGGGGGGGGCAGAGGCTGCATTTGGGGGGGCAGAGGCTGCATTTGGGGGGGGACAGAGGCTGCATTTGGGGGGGGGACAGAGGCATGCTGCATTTGGGGGGGGGACAGAGGCATGCTGCATTTGGAGGGGGACAGAGGCATGCTGCATTTGGGGGGGGGGCAGAGGCTGCATTTAATGGGACACAGGCATGCTGCATTGGGGGGGGACAGAGGCTGCATTTGGGGGGGGGGGGCAGAGGCTGCATTTGGGGGGGAAAGAGGCTGCATTTGGGGGGGGCAGAGGCTGCATTCGGGGGGACAGAGGCTGCATTTGGGGAGACAGAGGCTGCATTTGGGGAGACAGAGGCTGCATTTGGGGAGACAGAGGCTGCATTTGATGTGACAGAGGCTGTATTTGATGTGACAGAGGCTGCATTTGATGTGACACATGCTGCATGTAAGGACGGACTGCTGGGGACACCTGATGGCATCTGGTTGTAGGCGACGTGGCTAGTGACACACTCGGGCTCCCACTGATTCTGCATTATGGTGAGTTGAATGATTTCATTTTATATTACAATGTAATAATAGTAATAATGCGCTTCAATCATCCTGACACCATAACAACCATGGTGCCGGGATGATTGAAGCGCTAACACCAGGTGTTTGGAGTATCTTTATCTGCTGATTGTTAAACTTTGTAGAATACACATTTCTATTGTTGTGTAGGATCTGGGCCTGCTGTCCCTCTCTCTCTCTCTCCCTCCATCCATCGTTCATCTCAGATGCTAACCACACCACCTTAGAGCCACGCCCACTATTTCGCTAAAAACCACGCCCATTTTCACCAAGTGGGAGGGGTCAAAAAGGAAGGGTGGTGTCTGGCGCCCCCCCATCCTAAAACTTCACCAGCCGCCACTGGGTATACCAAATAAATATCTTCAGCACATGCATATTTCCAGCATTGAAGTTCCATCGCTTCTCATACCAAAATCTACCACTGGATGGCAACAAAGCACTCCTTACTACTCAAATGAATCTTAAAATAATGACATTCAATGTGAAAGGCCTGAATAGCTCATAGAAGCGCAGAGCTCTCTGGAAGATAGCAATGGACTTGCAATGTGACATCCTCTGTGCGCAGGAGACGCACTTCTTCAGTGCCAACCCTCCGAAATGCTCAAATGTAAAGTTTCCGCACATCTTTACAGACAATAACTCAGCCAAACGTAATGGAGTAATAATTGCTATCAAAGACTCTATATCCTTTCCCCTTTTGCAAAAGCATATTGATCCACAGGGTTGATTTATCTCACTGATTGCAAAATTTAATCATAAAACCTACACTCTGGTGCATATGTACGTACCCAACCTCAAACCCCTGAAGTTTATACGTAAAGTCATTAAGACTGCTAAGCAATTGCAGAAGGGTAATTTATTACTGTGTAGTGATTTCAATGTAATCTTAAACAATGATCTTGACTCCTCCTCAGTGGCTCAGAGGCGGAGGCCTACTCTTGGATCTCTATGCCTAGAAGAGGGACTCTATGACCCAACGCAGTGTGTCTCCGAACCACTGAGAGGGACTACACGTACTATTCAATGGCTCATAACAGCTATTCTAGAATAGATTTCTTTCTCACAGATGTGTACACCTTGCAGACTATATGTAAAGCTGATATCCACAACATCACATGGTCGGACCACACGCCCGGTAACTATTGAGGTTGTGGATATGAACACTGTATCCCACAAACCCCTGTGGCAAAACAATGCCTTCCTTCTATCGCACCCCAAATTAAGGGATGAGATCGAAGGAAAAATACAGACATATTTCCAAACTAATGACACTGGAGAGTGTTCCCCCACGGCAGTTTGGTGTGCTCATAATGTGGTCACCAGAGGAAACCTTATACAGATCGCTTCCAGGGAAAAGAAAGAGAAACTGCAGCGCGTTACGGAATGCACAAGTCCATAGCGGAGTTAGAAGCACAACACAAAAACCCAACTCCACCTCTACCCACATACTAAAAAACCTTAACTCCTGTCATGAGGAACTACGGTAGGAGCTTAGGGAGGAATATGACACCTATTTTAAAAGACTGAAAATGTCATTCTACTCACAAAACAACAAGGCAGTGAAACTATTAGCATCCCAACTCAAAAAGCGCCAAGCACACTCTAACCTCACCCAGATAAAACACCACCAAACTAAAGCCACTCTACGCAACCCAAAAGACATAGCTAACGCGTTTAAGGATTTTTATTACTCTCTCTACAATCTTAACACATACCCAGACACTCACTAACCCACAGACACAGAAATCAATGATTTCCTTCATGGCATCCAACCACCCTCGATAGATGACACCACTCTACAGAAACTTAATTCCCCCATTACTAATGCGGAAGTTGAAACAGTTATAAAAACTCCCAGGCTGTCCCTTTCCCAATAACTATATTTTACTTAATATTGATATCTTGATCTACACTATGTAGTAAGTACTACTTGTTTTGCATGAGTATTTCATTTGGAGTTACTTCTAGATGCACTGCTATTTCTATGGGATAATAACGCATTTTGCTTATCCACTTTTTCTATCATCTTATATTGTTTAATAATGTTTTGCACGCCCCCGTGCTGACCGCCTGTTCTGCCCCTCCTTGTCTCACTCTTTGCTGATACAGTCTGGCCTTTATGGGCCTCATAGCTATGTTGACTGATGTTATATGTTTTCTATTTACTAGATTACTGTATATTGATTATATGCTTTTATCTATTTTTGCCTAGCCACAATAATCTTTGCTCCTGAAGAAGCATGAAGACACGTGCAACATATTGAGCATAGCTTCTAGTTGAAACAATTATCGTATATGTCCACTGTCCAGCCACACCCTCGGATTTCTACTTACTTTGAATTGATGTCCAGTTTTCGGGGTTTTGTATATATTTGTATGGCTTTGTACAGTGGCAAACTTGATTGAATATCTATGCATCAAGATTATTCTGTGGTTTTTAATAATTGTTTTTTATATGTTTTTTCAACCAATAAAAAACCTTTTTGTAAATTACTTTGTATTACTGTGCTTAAAAAGTCCAAAGTCCCCTCTCATTATCTTTGTATAGTTATAAAAACTCTTCCTATACACAAATCTCCCAGAGCAGACGGATTTTCCACTGAATACTATAAGGCTTTCACCACTCTCCTTACCCCCAAACTAGTCAAGGTCTTCAACTCGACGGCAAAGACTTCTTCCCAAGCGAAAATGCTCCGAGCTGTCATTGTCACTATGCCCAAAAAAGGCAAAGACCCGCCACTTCCCCAAAATTTTAGGCCCATATCTTTCTCTAACACGGATCCTAAAACTTATGCCAAAATCTTAGCAAATAGGTTAATGTAAATCACTCCATCCCTCATAGGTCTAGACCAAGTTGGGTTTTGTAAAGAGCAGACAGGCACCTGACAGCCTAGGAGAATGATAAATCTACTGCAAGTTACCAAAGAATCCAGTGTATTCCTAGCACTGGACGCAGAAAAAGCATTCAACAGGGTCCACTGGGGATACCTGTCCAAGACTCTTCATAAATTCAGTATATCTGGCTTTATCCAATTATGTCACTATACTCCAACCCCACTGCCCGAGTCTATACCTCCAGCATACTCTCTGACCCATTTGTGCTTTCAAACGGGACCCGTCAAGGCTGCCCACTATCCCTGATAATTTTCTCACTTGTTATAGAACCACTAGCAGAATATATAAGATCCCATAAGACAATACAAGGTATCAAAATTGTCACTGAAAGCCACAAATTAGGTTTCTTTGCTGACAATATCATATTGACCATAACCACACCAGAGTCATCTATCCCAATTCAATCCTTACTGAACAAATTTGGAGAGGTCTCCTTTTTATAAGGTCAACATGACTAAATGTTTTCCTACTCTAAATATACCAAAGAAAACAATTAGTAAACTCAAAAAGAAATTACCCTGTAATTGGGAGTCCTCCATGATCACTTACCTAGGTATACAGCTAACATCATCGTCCTCTAAACTTTATTCCAGTAATTACCCTCCTCTGCTCCCCAAAGTGGAAGAGGAACTAAATCAGATCAGCAAACTCCACCGGTCGTGGCTTGGAAGAATTGCTGCATACCAAATGCAATTATTACCCAAATTATTATACTATTTCAGGACCCTACCTATCCCTATCGCTCAGACATTCTTCTCACAACTAACGGCATGCCTAAGGAAATACATCTGGGCAGGGAAAAAAACCTAGAATAGCACTGACGAGTCTGTATAAGTCTAAACGCCTTGGAGGGGTAGGCCTTCCTAATGCGCAAGAATACTACAACGCTGCAATACTAGACCAAACGAAACACTGGTTCTCTTGCCAAACAGATAATAGGTGGACTCAACTAGAAAGGGAAATTAAGCCGGGACATAACCTTCCAGCTTTAGCAATGGCAGCTAGTATGCACCATAGCCCATCAATTCCTCCTTACTTGACCATACAAGCCACTACAGCAACGAGGTCCTCAATGACGAGACAAATATTTGCTGACACATCAGTCTGTAAACTTACGATACCCTTAGCATCATATGAATACCTAATCCTGGGGTTATCCACTCAATCCTGGGCAAAAAAGGGGGCGCACTTCTCTACAGCTGACATATCAGATCCGGACGCACTGGACAGATAAAAAATTTATCAAATACAGTACTACATAGCCTCGAACCAAGCCCACCCCATAGAGTTACCTCTATTAATATGGAACTACTTAAGGAACAAAAATACAAGTAAAATCAAAGGGATCTCCTTATTTTATAAAGCTGCCTCCCCCTATGCATACAAGCTAAACTACCAAACATGGGAAAATGGGAACGAGAACTGCAAGAAGAATTTACATTACACCAATGGCAGTTAGCTATGCATTATAGCAGTAAATCCTCAGCAGGTGTAGATCACTGGGACAACACCCAGAAAATACTCCACAGGTGGAGCCTCATACCTTTACGTATAAACAAAATGAACCCAAATACCTCACCGTTATGCTGGCGAGATTGCTATGGTACTGGCAATCTCCTTCATACTCTCTGGACTTGTGTAGTGATACATCCCTTCTGGGATGAGGTCTTGTCCCTTATCCAAGAAACTACAGGGCACAAATGTACCTTAACCCCATCATTAGCCTTACTGAGCATGGGGGTTGAGCACTTCCCCCCTCTAATGAGGAAGGTGTTCATTCATATACTGTTTGCCACACGTATCACACTAGCGAAAGAATGGTGCTCCAAGACATACCCAAAAATTGAGGAAGTAATCTCCAGAATGAATACACAATGGAAAAGTTGTTTGCATATAAAGAAAGGAGAGCATTGGGATTTCATAAATATTGGGATATCTGAAGAAACTCTCCAAAAGCCTCTTCACATTTATGATGTACGAGTTATTCAACCAAAGAATGATGATAACTGATGTAAACAGAAAAGGGTTCACCCTCCATTGGTAGTACTGATTGATAATATCTTCAGCTTTCTAGAGGCGACAGTATGACTATATGAGCTGAGAATTGCTGGACAATAGGGATGAGCTTCGTGTTCGAGTCGAACCCATGTTCGACTCGAACATTGGCTGTTCGCCCGTTCGCCAAATTCAGAACGTTATGGGCCGTTCGCGCCAAATTCGTGTGACGCGTCACGGCCCATAATTCACTGCGGCATCGCAGTGCATTGCTGGCTGATGATTGGCAAAGCATGCACTATGACCCACATGCTTGGCCAATCCCAGCGCCGTCGGTAGAGAGAGCTGTAATTGGCCAAAGCCAGGGTGGCTTTGGCCAATTATGGCTCAGGGGGTTTAGAACACGCCCCACACTATATAAGGCCGCCTGCACGGTGGCCCTGTGTAGTGTGTGTTCCAGCGTTGAAAGAGAGATAGATAGACAGAGAGACAGTGTCATTTCATTTAAGTTAGATAGATTAGGCAGGGCAATCAGTGAGTTAGCTGCACTTACAGTGTATTGTGTATATATATGCATCCCAGGTGTTGCATATATATATATAAACTGTATTCAGTTTAGCTAGATCCATTCCTGTTATCTTCTTACTGACAGGCAGGCTTGTCTTGTTACAGTATTTACAGCTACCTGAAGAAAATTGCTGGTGTTCTTTTGATCCTATTAGTACCACAGTCAGGCAGCTAGACTATTTACAGTTAGTGCAGTGTGTCCTGCTCACAGTGTTCAGCTAAAACCACAAGTTAGTGTAGTGAGACCTCTGCACAGTGTTCATCTAAAGCTACAAGTTAGTGCAGTGCGTCCTGCTCACAGTGTTCAGCTAAAACTACAAGTTAGTGTAGTGAGACCTCTGCACAGTGTTCATCTAAAGCTACAAGTTAGTGCAGTGCGTCCTGCTCACAGTGTTCAGCTAAAACTACAAGTTAGTGTGGTGCGTCATCCTCACAGTGTTCAGCTAAACCTAAAGGTTAGTGCAGTGTGTCCTGCTCATAGTGTTCAGCTAAAACTACAAGTTAGTGTAGTGCGTCCTCCTCAAAGTGTTCAGCTAAACCTACAAGTTAGTGTAGTGAGACCTCTGCACAGTGTTCATCTAAAGCTACAAGTTAGTGCAGTGCGTCCTGCTCACAGTGTTCAGCTAAAACTACAAGATAGTGTAGTGAGACCTCTGCACAGTGTTCATCTAAAGTTACAAGTTAGTGCAGTGCGTCCTGCTCACAGTGTTCAGCTAAAACTACAAGTTAGTGTAGTGAGACCTCTGCACAGTGTTCATCTAAAGCTACAAGTTAGTGCAGTGCGTCCTGCTCACAGTGTTCAGCTAAAACTACAAGTTAGTGTAGTGAGACATTTGCACAGTGTTCATCTAAAGCTACAAGTTAGTGCAGTGCGTCCTGCTCACAGTGTTCAGCTAAAACTAAAAGTTAGTGTGGTGCGACCTCCTCACAGTGTTCAGCTAAACCTACAAGTTAGTGTAGTAAGACCTCTGCACAGTGTTCATCTAAAGCTACAAATTAGTGCAGTGCGTCCTGCTCACAGTGTTCAGCTAAGACTACAAGTTAGTGTGGTGCGTCCTCCTCACAGTGTTCAGCTAAACCTACAACTTAGTGTAGTGAGACCTCTGCACAGTGTTCATCTAAAGCTACAAGTTAGTGCAGTGCGTCCTGCTCACAGTGTTCAGCTAAAACTACAAGTTAGTGTGGTGCGTCCTCCTTACAGTGTTCAGCTAAACCTACAAGTTAGTGTAGTGAGACCTCTGCACAGTGTTCATCTAAAGCTACAAGTTAGTGCAGTGTGTCCTGCTCACAGTGTTCAGCTAAAACTACAAGTTAGTGAAGTGAGACCTCTGCACAGTGTTCATCTAAAGCTACAAGTTAGTGCAGTGCGTCCTGCTCACAGTGTTCAGCTAAAACTACAAGTTAGTGTAGTGAGACCTCTGCACAGTGTTCAGCTAAACCTACAAGTTAGTGTAGTGAGACCTCTGCACAGTGTTCATCTAAAGCTACAAGTTAGTGCAGTGCGTCCTGCTCACAGTGTTCAGCTAAAACTACAAGATAGTGTGGTGCGTCCTCCTCACAGTGTTCAGCTAAACCTACAAGTTAGTGTAGTGAGACCTCTGCACAGAGTTCATCTAAAGCTACAAGTTAGTGCAGTCCGTCCTGCTCACAGTGTTCAGCTAAAACTACAAGTTAGTGTAGTGAGACCTCTGCACAGTGTTCATCTAAAGCTACAAGTTAGTGCAGTGCGTCCTGCTCACAGTGTTCAGCTAAAACTACAAGTTAGTGTGGTGCGTCCTCCTCACAGTGTTCAGCTAAACCTACAAGTTATTTTTTTGCGAGCTCTGCACAGTGTTCATCTAAAGCTACAAGTTAGTGTAGTGCGTCCTGCTCACAGTGTTCAGCTAAACCTACAAGTTAGTGCAGTGTGTCCTGCTCACAGTGTTCAGCTACAACTACAAGTTAGTGTGGTGTGTCCTCCTCAAAGTGTTCAGCTAAACCTACAAGTTAGTGTAGTGAGACCTCTGCACAGTGTTCATCTAAAGTTACAAGTTAGTGCAGTGCGTCATGCTCACAGTGTTCAGCTAAAACTACAAGTTAGTGTAGTGAGACCTCTGCACAGTGTTCATCTAAAGCTACAAGTTAGTGCAGTGCGTCCTGCTCACAGTGTTCAGCTAAAACTACAAGTTAGTGTAGTGAGACCTTTGCACAGTGTTCATCTAAAGCTACAAGTTAGTGCAGTGCGTCCTGCTCACAGTGTTCAGCTAAAACTAAAAGTTAGTGTGGTGCCTCCTCCTCACAGTGTTCAGCTAAACCTACAAGTTAGTGTAGTAAGACCTCTGCACAGTGTTCATCTAAAGCTACAAGTTAGTGCAGTGCGTCCTGCTCACAGTGTTCAGCTAAAACTACAAGTTAGTGTAGTCAGACCTCTGCACAGTGTTCATCTAAAGCTACAAGTTAGTGCAGTGCGTCCTGCTCACAGTGTTCAGCTAAAACTACAAGTTAGTGTAGTGAGACCTTTGCAGAGTGTTCATCTAAAGCTACAAGTTAGTGCAGTGCGTCCTGCTCACAGTGTTCAGCTAAAACTACAAGTTAGTGTGGTGCGTCCTCCTTACAGTGTTCAGCTAAACCTACAAGTTAGTGTAGTGAGACCTCTGCACAGTGTTCATCTAAAGCTACAAGTTAGTGCAGTGTGTCCTGCTCACAGTGTTCAGCTAAAACTACAAGTTAGTGTAGTGAGACCTCTGCACAGTGTTCATCTAAAGCTACAAGTTAGTGCAGTGCGTCCTGCTCACAGTGTTCAGCTAAAACTACAAGTTAGTGTAGTGAGACCTCTGCACAGTGTTCAGCTAAACCTACAAGTTAGTGTAGTGAGACCTCTGCACAGTGTTCATCTAAAGCTACAAGTTAGTGCAGTGAGTCCTGCTCACAGTGTTCAGCTAAAACTACAAGTTAGTGTGGTGCGTCCTCCTCACAGTGTTCAGCTAAACCTACAAGTTAGTGTAGTGAGACCTCTGCACAGAGTTCATCTAAAGCTACAAGTTAGTGCAGTCCGTCCTGCTCACAGTGTTCAGCTAAAACTACAAGTTAGTGTAGTGAGACCTCTGCACAGTGTTCATCTAAAGCTACAAGTTAGTGCAGTGCGTCCTGCTCACAGTGTTCAGCTAAAACTACAAGTTAGTGTGGTGCGTCCTCCTCACAGTGTTCAGCTAAACCTACAAGTTATTTTTTTGCAAGCTCTGCACAGTGTTCATCTAAAGCTACAAGTTAGTGTAGTGCGTCCTGCTCACAGTGTTCAGCTAAACTACAAGTTAGTGTGGTGCGTCCTCCTCACAGTGTTCAGCTAAACCTACAAGTTATTTTTTTGTGAGCTCTGCACAGTGTTCAGCTAAAGCTACCTGTAGAAGGTTGGTGGTGTTTTCCTGATCCTATCCCTACCGCAGGCAGCTAAATAAGCTGCAAGTTATTTTTTGGCGAGCTCTGCACAGTGTTCACCTAAAGCTACTTGTAGAAGGTTGGTGGTGTTTTCCTGATCCTATCACTACCGCAGGCAGTTAAAAAAGCTACAAGTTAGTTTTTTGCGAGCTCTGCACAGTGTTCAGCTAAAGCTACCTGTAGAAGGTTGGTGGTGTTCTCATACTACAGGCAGGCCAAGGAAGGCCAAGAAGGAGAGGCAGACAGTCACAAGCCAATAAGAGAGGGCAAGCAGGCTCTGTGTCTAGTGCTGGTCGTGGAGACGGTGCATCCTCATCAGCACGTGGCCGTGGGACACGCTTGGCCTTTTTTTCGGCAGCTGGCCGTGTTGAGCCGCAACATGCGGAAGACTTGGTTGAGTGGATGACCAAGCCGTCCTTATCCTCCTCATCCTCTCTCACCCATGCCCAGGGTACTTTGTCTGGCAAAGCAGCGGCCTCTTCCCTCGGCTCAATGTCATCAGTGACTCATTCCCTAGCCCCACCATGTCCTCCTGAGGAGTCCCTCGAACTGTTTGACCACAGTGTTGAGTACATGCTCCAGGAGGATGCCCAGCGTTTCAAAGGCTCTGATGATGATACTGAGCATGATGAAGGCAGTAACATGAGCACGGACAGAGGGGGTGCCCAAGAAGGACAGCAATCTGGCAGTCATGCTCCCCCTGCTGCAGCATACTGCCAGGTTTGCTCCAGTGATGAGGAGAGAGGGGATGATGAGGTCACTGACTCAACAAGGGTGCCTGATAGGAGAGAGGAGGAGGAGGCGGCACATCACCAACGAGGCAGGATGCCCTCCAGGGGCCAGCCTAAGGGCAGCACATTGACTGCATCACACCCCAAAGCTCCACATGTGCAGGGCGCTGCAGTCTCTGCACATTATTCAAAAAGTTCTTTGGTGTGGGCCTTTTTTGAGATGAGTGCATCAGATCGCACCGCTGCTATTTGTAACATATGTCTCAAGCGTATCTCGCTTAGCCAAAACATCTCCCGCTTGGGTACCACATGCTTGACCAGACATATGTTGACCTGCCATGCAGTTCGTTGGCAAGCGTATTTAAAAGACCCACACCAAAGAACAAAGAGGACCTCTCCTTGCTCCTCATCAGCTGAGATCTCCAACCCCACTATACCTTCAGTCCTCTCTGAGACCTGCACTGAGAGGAATGAAGGTGTAGAATTAGGTGTGTCACAGCCAAGTACTTGTGGGCAATCTGCTTTTGGTACACCGACGTCAGATTGTACCAGGCAAATTTCCCTGCCCCAGCTGCTGCACCGCCGAAAGAAGTTTGCTCCCAGCCATCCACATGCCCAGCGGTTGAATGCTAGCTTGGCAAAATTGCTAGCACTTCAACTGCTGCCTTTTCAGTTGGTAGACTCTGCCCCCTTCCGTGAGTTTGTGGAATGTGCGGTTCCTCAGTGGCAGGTACCCAAACGCCACTTTTTCTCACGGAAGGCGATTCCGGCTCTCTACCGGCATGTGGAAGGCAATGTCCATGCCTCGCTGGACAGGGCGGTCAGCAGTAAGGTGCATATTACCGCTGACTCATGGTCCAGCAGGCATGGACAGGGACGTTACCTAAGTTTCACAGCTCATTGGGTGACTCTGCTGGCAGCTGGGAAGGATGCAGGACAAGGTGCAGTAGTGTTGGAGGTTGTTCCGCCACCACGCCTCCAAAATACTAATGATTGTGACACACCTCTCTCCTCCACCCCCTCCTCTTCCTCCATGGCCTCTTCCTGTGCTTTGTTTTCGGAACCAGCGGTGCTCCATAGCCGTTCAAGGGGCTAAGAAAGTACGCAGGCCAAAAGATGCCATGCGGTGCTTGAGCTGGTGTGCTTGGGGGACAGGAGCCACACTGGGGCAGAGGTTCTGTCAGCTCTGCAGGGGCAGGTTCAGAGGTGGTTGACGCCACGCCAACTTAAGGCAGGAATGGTGGTTTGCGACAATGGCACCAACCTCCTCTCTGCCCTCCGACAGGGACAAATGACCCATGTGCCCTGTTTGGCTCACGTCCTTAACTTGGTGGTGCAGTGGTTCTTAGGCACATACCCGGGCTTACAGGATGTCCTGAGGCAGGCCAGGAAAGTCTGTGTGCATTTCCGCCGGTCATATAATGCCAGTGCTCGGCTGGCTGACCTCCAAAAGGAGTTTAACCTGCCCAAGAACCGCCTAATCTGTGAAATGCCCACCAGGTGGAACTCAACGTTGGCCATGCTGCAGCAGCTGCACACGCAGCAGAGGGCCATCAATGAGTACCTGTGTGAGTTTGGCACCAGGACAGGGTCAGGGGAGCTTGTTTTTTTTTCCCCACGCCAGTGGGCCATGATCAGGGATGCATGCACTGTCCTGTCACCATTTGAGGAGGCCACGAGGATGGTGAGCAGTGACAGTGCATGCATCAGTGACACTGTCCCCCTTGTGCACCTGTTGGAGCACACGCTGCGTGGAATAATGGACAGGGCACTTGAGGCAGAACAGAGGCAGGAAGAGGAGGACTTCCTTAGCTCTCAAGGCCCCCTTTATCCATACAGTGTTCCTGCGTGCCCGCCGATCCCACAGGAAGAGGAGGAGGAGGAGGAGGAGGAAGAATGTGTCAGTATGGAGGTGGAGCCTGGCACTCAGCATCAGCAGCAGTCTTTAAGGGATCAGTCCCAAGAAACACATGGACTTGTATGTGGCTGGGAGGAGGTGGCTGCGGACCATGTCGTCCTTAGTGACCCAGAGGACTCCGGACCGAATGCCTCAGCAAACCTACGCTGCATGGCCTCCCTGATCCTGCAAAGCCTGCGTAAGGATCCTTGTATTCGTGGTATCAAGGAGAAGGACCAATACTGGCTGGCAACAATCCTTGATCCACGTTACAAGGGTAAGGTTGCGGACCTTATCTTGCCATTGCAGAGGGAGCAGAGGATGAAACATCTTCGGGAGGCCTTGCAGAAAGGTCTGTGCAATGCGTTCCCACAGACTGGGAGGTTACAAACTCCTGTTTCTGGACAACGTGTTGCTGAGGCTTCGGTCAGTCAAAGAAGGAGCGGTGGAGAAGGTGTCCATCTGACCGATGCGTTCAGACAATTTTTTGGTCCGCAGCCCCAAGGTATGATCGGTTCCAGCAACCATCGCCAGCGTCTGTTTTACATGGTGCAGGAATACCTAGGGGCAAGATCTGACTTGGACACCTTTCCCACCGAAAATCCTCTGGGTTACTGGGTCTTGAGGATGGATTACTGGCCAGAGCTTGCACAGTATGCAATTGAGCTACTGGCCTGTCCTGCATCCAGCGTTCTTTCGGAACGCACATTCAGTGTTGCTGGAGGCTTTGTAACCGATCACAGGGTGCGTCTGTCCACCGACTCGGTCGATCGACTGACCTTCATAAAAATGAATCAGTCTTGGATCACCACCAGCTACCAAGCACCTGATGCTGATGTAACCGAATAATTTTTTTTGAAATCTCAGATCCCTTCAAAGACTGCCTATGCTGATGCAGAGTGACTATCCCTGAGTAATTATCCTCTTCCTCCTCAATGATCACACTGATAGCTTGTAAGAACATTTTTGGTTCTGGGCGCCACCACCAGTGCCTAAGGCCCAATTTTTCAGCCCTTGTTTAACAGGGTCGTGTAATTACAATTTTTGATGCAATACTTTGCAGCAGGGCTCATTTCTGCATTCCAACTAGAGTATCTGTGAGGGGTTGCAGTGTTGTGGCACCAGCATCAGTGCCTAAGGCCCAATTTTTCTGCCCCTGTTTAACAGGGGCATGTAATTACAATTTTTTGATGCAATACTTTGCAGCAGGGCTCATTTCTGCCTTACAACTAGAGTATCTGTGAGGGGTTGCAGTGTTGTGGCACCAGCACCAGTGCCTAAGGCCCAATTTTTCAGCCCCTGTTTAACAGGGGCGTGTAATTACAATTTTTGATGCAATACTTTGCAGCAGGGCTCGTTCCTGCATTCCAACTAGAGTGTCTGTGAGAGGTTGCATTGTTGTTGGCACCAGCACCAGTGCCTAAGGCCTCATTTTTCAGCACCTGTTCAACAGGGGCATGTATTTACAATTCTTGATCTAATATTTCACAGCAGGGCCCATTTCTGCACCCACCAAGAGCGAGTGAGGACTTATGCCCCGTACACACGGTCGGATTTTCCGATGGACAATGTCCGATCGGAGCGTGTTGTCGGAAATTCCGACCGTGTGTGGGCTCCATCGGACATTTTCCATCGGATTTTCCGACACACAAAGTTGGAGAGCAGGAGATAAAATTTTCCGACAACAAAATCCGATCGCGTCAATTCCGACCGTGTGTGGCCTGTTCTGACGCACAAAGTGCCACGCATGCTCAGAACAAATTCCGAGACGGGACAGCTCATTCTGGTAAACTTAGCGTTCGCAATGGATACAGCACTTTTGTCACGCTGCAATCTTAAAAATGGTTTAATACAGCGCACTCTCTTCTTCTTTATAATGTGACAAGAAGTAAGTAGTTTTGCTGCTCATATTCACACACACTTCTCACAAACTTTTATTTGTGTTTTTTTATTGGGATTCCCTCAATATATTGTTATTAGTTGTCACATCTGACAGGTTTTTTTTATATATTTTTTTGTTTTTTATTTTACGCCTTTTTTTTTTCTGTAATGTTTGGATTTTTTCAAAGGCTGATCTTTGTTCAATGTTATTTTTATTTTTACTCCAGAATATTTTTGTGTGTGTTTTGTGTGTCAAGTTACCCCAACACCATTGATATCTTTTATTATTTAATTTCAAGGATATTGTTTGGTGTTGGTGTCCCTTGTTCATTTCACATTGTATATTTGAAATGTACCTGAATCCTCACAAACAAACCATCATTTTTGAAGTAAAACACATAGGAGGGTATAATTCAAAACAAAAATCCTTTATTAAGGGATCAGAACCAAACAAAGAGGAAGGCAACACTGGATCAACATGAGAAATTAGTGAAGCCTGGGACCCCCACGGCAGACAACAATTCTTCAACATCAAAATTAGTGGCCTGAGGAGTCCATATGGAGGGGAGGGCAGTCTGGTCCAGAATTTGCAGAGATCCGGATAGCAGCAGATGACATCTGTGTCCCCAGGCTGTGGTACCACAAGAGGCTGCATCTTTTGGCCGACCAGACTGGATCCAGGGTCCTCACTTTCTGGTCTTCCTTTCACGCTTCCTTCCTGGCTATGGCTGTGCAGTTGGAGAGGGGGCAGGAGGAGGAGTAGGACCTGGAGGAGGAGGAGGACTGGGAGGACCTGGAGGAGAAGGAGGACGAGGAGGAGGACCTGCAGGAGGAGGAGGAGGACCATCACAAAGGTGTTTCTCAGGTGTAATTTGCCCACTCATACCTTTCTCCAGAGCCTCCGATATGAGCGCCTCACACATTACTTGTTGGCCCTCCTCCATCCTCTGCATTTTATATGCAATGACGGCAGCAATGTCCTCCTCCACCGTCTGTCGTGCTCCCAGGACCTCTGTAGCCCTCCAAAAGACTCCTCCGGTAGCGTCCTCTAGGGCACTCCTCCTACTGCCACTTTCTCTTTTCAGGGGGGGTGGAGGGACCTTGATATCAGCCAGCCAGCTCGGCCCGGCCACCTCCTGGCTGAGACTTCCCTGTGTATGAAAAAGGGACATGGTTTTAGTTTTTGCTTCATCAATCACAATCATAAATTAGTACTCCAAACTAACAACTAGTTAACATCATTGATTGGACAAGCAGAAATATTTAGAGGAATGCTATACCTGGCTCAATCTGGGCTCCTCCACATGTGGCCTGGAAGGCCCAGGTTGGGCATCAGAAGCCTCAGCCAGGGGGGAAGGAAGCGTGGAAGGAAGACTGGAGAGGGATCACCTGGGTTCAGTCTGGCCTGCCAGAAAATGCAGCCTGTCGTAGGACAACATCCTGGGGACATAGATGTCATCTGCTGCTCCGGATCTCTGTGAATCCAGGACTTTCTTGCGCTCCCTCAGATATGTACTCCTCAGGCCACCAATTAATATCTTTAAATAAGTGATGTCTGCCGTGGGGATCACCTGCTTCACAATTACCAACAATTGCACCAGTGCTGCCTTCCTCTTTGCTTGGTTCTTGAAATGGGGGTGGTTAATCTCCCACAGACAGGGCAGCTCCCTTAGCATATCTATGAATACTGACATGAAGTCATTATCTTTGAGTACCATATCCATGTTCACTGCAAGACACAACACAAGACAAAGCCTAATGTCAGACAAAAGTCTCCTAATCTTGTTTCAATATAGGCCTCAATGTAGAAGCAGTATAGGCACAAGTTTGACTCTTACCTTCGTTCTTACGATCGGTGCCTCCAATGCTCCTTCCTCCGCTCACAGATCGTACGTAATACGCACGCGTGTTACGCTTTATATACACTGCGCATGCGTGTAACTCCGCCCGCCCCTGACGTTCTTTCTAGTCTATTCCCCGCCCCTTTTCGTTCGGCGCAGTGGGGGAAGAGCACATGGCGGAGTCACAGCAGGTGCGTGCTAATTGCAGGAACGAGGAGGAGGAGGAGGAAAGCCCGGATCCGGACACGTCCCGATCCAGAAGGAGACGTTTTAAGGCCACAAATATGTCCTTTGGGGAGATGTTGGAGATGGTCGACATCATGAAGAAGTCCGACTATGACGGGAAGTATGGGCCTTACCCCAACCCGAACATCCGAAAGGCCAAGATCATGGCGAAAGTGGTCAGGAGTCTGGAGAGGAATTTCGGGGTCCGAAGATCAAAAGATCAGCTCCGGAAGCGGTGGTCGGACCTCTAATTAAAAGAGCCAGAGCAGTACCGAAAGATCCGGAGAGTGCTGCAAAAAAGTAAGTAGTTGTACTGTGTTCCTATTCTTTCTGTCTTTATTCCGTTCGTTCTGCTCCATATGCTTTTAGTAATTGTAACGTTTAAAAGGGCAACTTTAATGTTCATGGGCCCATTATTCGTTCGTATCAAACATTTTTCTTTGGGCCTCTAAAACACCATTGTTTAGGCCATATGCATTTTCCCACATTTTTTTTTGGGCCTAATTGGATGTTTGTGTAGATGGGTTTGTTACTAGAATGAAATGCCAACTAGATTGTGTGTAAGGAGAGGACACTGAGCAGCTGTTTTCACATCTGGACACTGGAGCACTAGTGTGGGACACAAGAACACCATTTTTATTAGGGGGGGGCCACACAGGTGCTCCAGTGTATACTATAGGGGGGTCTCCATCTGTGAACTTTGTACTAAACCGGTAAAGTATTGCAGCTTGACAAAGGTCAATAAGAAAATTACATCTTGGAACTCGGCTAAAATCGATAATTGTACCCCACTACCAAGCAATGTTTCCTATTTCTAGTTCTGCCATCAAATATCTGTGTGCTAAGTATACCATTTTTGTTTTACATAGGGGAGAAAAGACTCGGAGGACACCCCTCATCCGAGGAGACCACAGACCCCCCACCTCTGGAAGAAGGTGAAATACCCCCAACCCATGAAGAAGAAGAGCAGGAGGAAGAAGAAGATGTGGTGGAGATTGGCACCACAACAGGTGAGTGTCTGCGACCACAGGCTCAGGTAAAAGAGATGGATGGTGGCAGATTTTTGATACGTGTTTTTGTTTTCTTTATCTCTTTTTAGGTGATCATGATGTGAGGGATCCAGAACGCTTTACTTCAGAAAGTGCCCAGATCCTGATCGGGGAGATCATGGGGTGTAATCTCGAATAGCACAACATACAGCAAAAAATCAGTGATGTTATTAAAAAAAATAATAACATCATTGATGTTTTGGGGCGAATTTAAAAGCCCACAAAATCACTTTTTGGATTGTGGTCCAATCTTTTAAATCTTTTTGCAATGTTTTGAAAAGCCAAATTTGGAGGATGCACACAGTGTGCCAACATGTGCTATCTGACATCACGGGAGATCAATGGACGCGTTTTGGGGGTGCAACACCTTCCTCAATTATAAAGTAGCGGTGAGGAAGGGCTTGCTCCCCCAAAACACGTCCCTTGATCCCCCGTGATGGCAGATAGCACATGTTGACATTCTGAACTTGGTGTGCATCTTCCAAATTTGGCTTTTCCAGGGGTGATTTCCCCCCATCTGAACGCTATATCAAACACAGTTCCTAAATACTCATGTCTGATATAGCCTTCAGGTTTTACCATATGTGAACTTTGTAAGTTCAAGTTTTTTGGCTTTCTTGTTGGTTTTACACAGGCCTGTTTTATCTGAAAAGGACATTTCGATTTTTGATTATGCTACAGCAAACAGTGTTATACAACAAACATGTTGGTTTGTTTTAAAAACCTTTGGTAAATGCACATGTGATTGTGCAGCTATAAAAAAGTTGGTTATGCAAGAATGTGTGGATTATTGTCTCAACACTACAACACTTTTGGGTTGATGTAATTGCTGTTTTATGCAAACATGGGGGTTATTTCCTAAGGGCAAATACACTTTGCACTACAAGTGCAGTTTCAGTGCAGTTACAAGTGCACTTGTAGTGAAATGTGTTTTTGCATTTAGGAAGTACCAGCCAACAGTGTTTTTTATAAGGTTACCCAATCACGACATTTTCTGCACCCAACACATTTCTGTCAGGGTCAGCTAAAACAAACACAAGCAGTAAATGTCCACAAAGAATTTCTTTTGGTTGTTTTTTATTTGAAAAAGGTTTCACATATTGTCTGGCATATTGATAGCCCCCCTACCCGCAAAGAACTCCAGGTATCGTAACCGGACATCACGGGAATTCAGGGAGGGCAAGCCAGGACGGCTACTTTCAAGCGCCGTTAGTGTTGATGGATTTTGGATTCCGGCCTCGGGCCCAACTGAGCCAGCATAGTTGGCTGAATGTTTTCTTAAAAAATTATGGAGAACACAGCAGGCAAGTATTATATGGTTCAGTTTTTACTCCGCCATATGGATGGGTGTCAGAAATAGTCGGAACCGGCTGGCCAGGATTCCAAATGTGTTCTCCACCACTCTTCGGGTTCTGGCCAGCCGGTAATTAAAAACCCTCTGTTCCAGGGTGAGGGTCCTCATCGGGAATGGCCGCATCAGGTGGTCCCCCAGCGCAAACGCTTCATCAGCAACGAACACAAATGGGAGACCTTCAACATTGTCCTCTGGAGCTGGCAAGTCCAAGCTGCCATTCTGGAGACGCCTGTAGAACTCCGTCTGGGCGATGACTCCACCATCGGACATCCAGCCATTCTTCCCCACGTCCACATACAGGAATTCGTAATTAGCCGACACCACCGCCAACATCACTATACTATTAAACCCCTTGTAATTATAATAGTACGACCCCGAGTTGGGTGGTGGGACGATGTGGACGTGTTTCCCATCAATTGCCCCTCCGCAGTTAGGAAAGTCCCACCGCTGGGCAAAGTGGGAGGCCACAGTCTGCCATTCCTGTGGCGTTGAAGGAAACTGTTGAGGAAAAAACAATAAACATTACTATTTTTTCACAGAAACATGGCAAGCAGATTAGACACAAACATTATGGGGAAACCTCCAGATAGCATTTATTAAGGGGAATTTAACAACACCAAAGTATAAGGTACACCTATATTCCCCCTCCACCCCTCTCATGGGCGATTTCTAACATTATAGGGGGGGAACTCTTGGACAGGTAACCCTCTTCACTTCATTGAGAGATGAATGCCTAAATAATGGGTATTACTTGGAACAGCCCCTCCTTAGTCACACTATTGGCAGACCACTGGACAGGTAAGAAGTGTCTGAATACAAAGATATAAATACACACTGTACACATTTGAGCACATTTGAACATTCTGCTATTACCTATCAAGATAATAGGATACAAAAACTTTAAACAGTACCATTGGAAATTATACAGGCAGGCCCTTGCACTACATGCTTTGGGGAATTCATCCATAAATCTGACCAGTAAAGAGATGGGTATAGTGTGTATGGGATTGGCAAATAAGCAGATAGATGATTGAGTATAGAGAATTGGGATCAGCTGACTTAGCAGTTGGGGGGAGGGAGGGTTGCTAAAAATTTGGGGACACCACAAAAAAAAGCCTCTGGCACTCTGCCTGAATTTAAATCAAAAATAACATTACCAAACATTTTAGGGGGTGTTTGGGGTAAAGCACTACTATGGAGCAGATAAAATACATTGTTAAGTGACTACATGAGGTGAATATAGGCCAGGAGACACCATGCTGGGGAGGTTATTGAAGGGCAAATATGTATGAAGGACCTAAAATAATAATTACATAAAAATCCAGCATGCATGAGGACAAAGGGGACATTCACAGCATATTACAATCATGGTAATTAGGGAATGAGGAAAGAAATACAATATATTAGCAAACATTCAATACAATAAAATGTGATATTAAAGGATAAAAATCTTACCTTCATATACTCCTTGTGCAGGACCTGTATGATGGCAGAACAGGTCTCTGGGATAATGATCCCCAGAGCCTGGGGGGAGATGCCTGTCGAGAACTTGAGGTCCTGCAGGCTTCTCCCTGTGGCCAAATACCGCAAGGTAGCGACCAACCTCTGCTCTGGAGTGATGGCTTGCCTCATGCAGGTATCCTGCCTGCTGATATAGGGGGTCAGCAAAGCCAACAAACGGTGAAACACGGCGTCCGTCATCCGGAGAAAGTTCCTGAAATCATCAGGATTATTCTCACGGATCTCACGGAGCAAAGGCATATGACAGAACTGGTCACGCTGAAGCAACCAATTCTTGGTCCATGAACTCCTCCCCACCCTGTTCATGGACTGGACTTGTGTCAAGGTCAGGACCCCAACACCAAGCCCCCGCACAGCACGAACTCTACGAGGAGTATGCATACGAAACATGGCTAGAAAACGGTCGGCTGCTCAGAACGAAGTAACAGAACGCACTGAAGAACAGCAAGGCCTGTGAAGAGCGACCTGAAAACCAGTAACGAACGAACAAGAATACAATGACTACTTAAAGTCACGCGGAACTTGCTTGCACGCACTGAAGAGCAGATACAAACCCACAAGCACAAACTGAATGGCAGAAAACGATCTGAAAGCCATGAGTCTGAAAAAGCGCGAATCGTCTCTCACCAAACTTTTACTAACACGAGATTAGCAAAAGGAGCCCAAAGGGTGCCGCGCTTGGTTCTGAACCGGCCTTTTCTAGTCTCGTCGTACGTGGTGTACGTGACCGCGTGGTTGTCGATCGGAAATTCCGACAACTTTGTGCGACCGTGTGTAGGCAAAACAAGTTTGAGCCAACATCCGTCGGAAAAAATCCTAGGATTTTGTTGTCGGAATGTCCGAACAAAGTCCGACCGTGTGTACGCCCTATTACAGTGTTGTGGCACCAGCACCACCACCAACATCACCACCAAAGGCCCAATTTTTCTGCCTTTGTTCAACAGGGGCATGTAATTACAATTCTTGATCTAATATTTCACAACAGGGCCCTGTGAGGGCTTACAGTGTTGTGACCACAGCAACACCTAAGGCTCAAATTTCTGCTGAGTATATAGGGCAGGCCCCTACTTTCTAACATCACTTACAAATGACTCCTACTTGCAAACGGAAGGAGACAACAGGAAGTGAGATGAATACTACCCCTAGGAAGGGAAATTCTCTCCTGTAAGAGTTAATATGGGAAAAACATTTCTCCTTTCCACTGATGCTTTCCAATCCTTGTTCCACAAAAAACCCCAAATTTTCAAAAAAGATTTGTCATTGGGACAAAAAGTGAGGTGATATCTTCTGAAGAGGAGGACAGACAGCAAAACAAATGTCACAGGGGTGATAACCCTTCCCTATGTTTTCCAAAAAGCTTAAAATAGATTTTTTGGCTAGAGCTAAACACGTTAAAAATGTACCCGTTCAAAATTACAAACAGATTCTACTTAACAACAAACCTACAGTCCCTGTCTTGTTTGCACCGCCTGTATACTGCTGTTCAGAGTATATAGGGCCTGGTGGCCCCACACCTTTCCTTATTTTAATTTGGGTGCGGGGTTCCCCTTAATATCCATACAAGACCCAAAGGGCCTGGTAATGGACTGGGGGGTACCCATGCCGTTTGTCTCACTGATTTTCATCCATATTGCCAGGACCCGACATTACATTAAACCCGCAAGCAGTTTTAAATGAGATTTTTTCCTTTAAAAATGACATTTTGTGCAGGGACTGTTCTAAACACGGGAAACACGCGCCACTTTACAGGAATACTATAGACACACCCCAGGTACAATATTTAAAGGAATATTTCACTTTTTTTTTTACTTTAAGCATCATTAAAATCACTGCTCCCGAAAAAACGGCCGTTTTTAAAAGGTTTTTTTTGCATTGATACATGTCCCCTGGGGCAGGACCCGGGTCCCCAAACCCTTTTTAGGACAATACCATGCAAATTAGCCTTTAAAATGAGCACTTTTGATTTCGAACGTTCGAGTCCCATAGACGTCAATGGGGTTCTAACGTTCGTGCAAATTTTCGGTCCGTTCGCAGGTTCTGGTGCGAACCGAACCGGGGGGTGTTCGGCTCATCCCTAGTGACGACATATATATCACATCCTGGTCTGTTTACAGGAGGGAAGCTCAGTGGAAGAATGTCTGTTGAGCTCCCCCACCTTCCTTGCAACGCCCTCCATGACCATAGCGGAGCCCAGTAAACATGGTGGGGGGGTCATGCAGGGGAGGGTGGCACATCACAGCGGTTGTGGAAGTGATCAGCCAGCAGTTGGATTTATAAAAGTACACACACTCCTGCCTGGGGATTCAGTTTTTACCCCCCCCCCCCCATCCTGGCACACTAAAGACTTTCACATGATTAGTCTGATCAGGTCTGCCTGTCCATTTTTCAGGCGGACCCGATCAAATCCTCCATTCTCATCTACGAAGTGGTAGATGTAAATAGACTTGTGTTTGTTTACACCTGCCTACCTCCAATCCGATCCAATCAAATCTGCCAAAAACAAATGAAGGGGATTTGTTCCCCTCTGTCTGGGCAGATGTGATTGGAGGGATTGGAGGGCAAGTCTGTTTACACCTGACCACCCATAGAGCAGGGTGGGCTGTGTGGACTCTGCTCAGCAGGGGATCAGCACACAGATCCCAAGCTGAGCAAGTGAATAGGAAGCAAATTCTGCCCCTCTGTCCCCATGTATTCTTCTCTGTCTTGCCTCCATGCAGTGGTGGCCCATCCATAAGGGGTGCAGGGGTGCCGCCCCCCCATCGATGTGCCTGGCCCATAATCTACATGGAGGGCGCTGGACGCATGGATGCCAATATTTTTTTTTTTTAAGCACGTGATTAGAACAAAAGGCTCTAATTGGCTTAAAAAAAGGGTGGGCTCTGGCGCAGAGCAGAGCACTTATTCACTATTACATAGTTACATAGTAGGTGAGGTTAAAAAAAGACACAAGTCCACCAAGTCCAACCTATGTGTGTGATTATGTGTCAGTATTACATTACATATCCCTGTATGTTGCGGTCATTCAGGTGATTATCTAATAGTTTCTTGAAGCTATCAATGCTCCCCGCTGAGACCACCGCCTGTGGAAGGGAATTCCACATCCTTATCGCTCTTACAGTAAAGAACCCTCTACGTAGTTTAAGGTTAAACCTCTTTTCTTCTAATTGTAATGAGTGGCCACGAATCTTATTAAACTCTCTTCTGCGAAAAAGTTTTATCCCTATTGTGGGGTCACCAGTACAGTATTTGTAAATTGAAATCATATCCCCTCTCAAGCGTCTCTTCTCCAGAGAGAATAAGTTCAGCGCTCGCAACCTTTCCTCATAACTAAGATCCTCCAGACCCTTTATTAGCTTTGTTGCCCTTCTTTGTACTCGCTCCATTTCCAGTACATCCTTCCTGAGGACTGGTGCCCAGAACTGGACAGCATACTCCAGGTGCGGCCGGACCAGAGTCTTGTAGAGCGGGAGAATTATCGTTTTATCTCTGGAGTTGATCCCCTTTTAATGCGTGCCAATATTCTGTTTGCTTTATTAGCAGCAGCTTGGCATTGTCTTCCTCATTCTCCTCCCAGCCAATCAGGAATCGGCTCCTGAGATCTGATTGGCTGGGAAATTTAGGACCCACTTCCTGTTAAGCCTGGAGGAGAAGCAATGGCCTTGGCCATTCTTTCCCCCTGCCTCCTAATGTAAGGCCTCTGATCGCCGCTGCCTTCCTGTCCATCTCCTGCGGGGGGGACGCTGCCTTCCTGTCTGTCTCCTGGGGGTGGTGGGGTGGTTTTTGTTCCCAGTTTTATCTATAGTCATAAATGACTATTTACTAACAGTGTCATGTTGGCTGAAATAGTGTTTGCTGGGGCTAAAGGAGATATGCAGAGATAGGGCAGCTGGGAGGACAGTCATCTGTGGAACTACAAGTCTCAGTGTGCTTTGTGAGGAGATAGGAGTCAGGGGATGCAGAGATAGGAAAGCTGGGGGCACAAAGTAATTTGTGGAACTACAAGTCTCAGTGTGCCTTGTGAGTCAGGAGATACAGAGGAGATGTGAGTCAGGAGATGCAGAGATAGTAAAGCTTGGGGTGCCCAGTCATTTGTAGAACTACAAGTCTCAGTGTCATTTGTGAGCCAGGAGATGCAGAGGACACGTGAGTCAGGGGATGCAGAGGACACGTGAGTCAGGGGATGCAGAGGACATGTGAGTCAGGGGATGCAGAGATAGGAAAGCTTTAGAAGTCATTTGTGGAACGGCAAATTTTAGTATGCCCTGTGCACCATGTCCCTTTCTGTCCCCATTTCTCTTTTTGCCTTGCACTCCATCCCTATGTTCCCATCTATTCCTAATCTCTAGAGGGTCCCCATTGTGTACATGTCAGTGGGCTGTCTTTCAACTGGGACTCGGAGAGAGGAGGAGCAGTAGCAGCAACCCAGAGAGCAAGTGGAAGTTAGTGTGACATGGAGGCAGCAGCTGATGTTCACAGCCCTGTGTTGCATGTCGTGGTGCGCGCTGTGTGGCCTGTACTGAGCTGGGTAAAGGTGTGAGCGGGGCCGGTGTCAGCATAAGCTTTTCTTGAGGGACCCATAGCTTTAGCGCCCTCCCCCTTCTGGCACCCTAAGGCGGGCTGCCTTTGCTGCCTTAAACTTGTGCCGGCTCTGGTGGTAAGGTCAGAAAGATCACAGTATGCAGGAAAGACATAGCCATATACAGAAGTAACCAGTTTACACTATATATGTATATATATATATATATATATATATATATATATATATATATATATATATCAGACATCCTAAGTCTCCCAGCGAGGTGCGGGAGTCTCCCGCATTTCAGCTGTGGCTCCCTGACACCCACAAGTGTCACACGATATCCCGGCTGCAGGGCTGATCCTGGGAGGCAGTGGCATATCATTCATGTGTGCAGGGTGTTCACTGTGACCCATGCTGCATACATGGATAGTTCAAAGCTGTGAGAACCGATCTACCTGTATATCTTTTTAGCTGACAGACACTTCTCCTCCTCTCCTTCCCTTGCTGTTGGTTAAAAAGCTATACAGGGAGATCGGTGCTTGCAACTGTCCATCCCACTGCACCGATCCCCACTGTCCACTGCCCTACTGACATCATCCACTGGCCCCCAAAAAGCATTTTGAAATTTTTTGTAAAAAATACTAAATTATTAAATTGTAAGAAAAGAATAATAAACAAAGAATAAAAATAAAGAACTAGTACTACTGACACCATCCACTGCCCTACTGACATCATCCTGCACATACTACCCATCGCTATTGACGTGGAGATTTCGCTATACGCTATGCACAATCCATGTCTCCTGCGCTACTAAGCACCCTTTCAGCCTTTTGGTATAATGCCCCTGTTGAAGTCCATGTGGACGAAACGCGTCGGATGAGCCTTACTCTTTCCTACACTTGATTTTATTGTTTTACACGTGATCACGTTTTTATATCATTTGTTGATTATTGGTTATATCCAATAAAATACGTCATTTGATCTGCACTATTGGCATCCTATCTATCTTTTTGGGAACCATCCATGCTCTGGAGACTTGTTTGTGGTGGAGAATTCTCCCTTGGGCTTCTGAATGGACAGTCGTGACGTGGACCATAGAGGATAGATCCCCCTCGAGATCCGGGATTTCCAGGACCAACCATCGTCCAACCATCGTTCATTAAGGATCTCAGAGCCTGTTTGATTCGGTGTCACCGGCATCCGAATCCACTCCTGCTGGGAAGCGTATTCCATCTATTCACTTCCCATGATCGTACAACTCATGATATACAAGAGAAGATTTCTACATCAGTCCAACATTCATATGTAGCCTATGTTTGGGACTCTCTTGTATCAGATTCATAGCCATACATTGGGACTTTACTATATCCCGTCTAATATTCAATTTTTTGGTATTATGCTTCATGTGTTTCAGCTATGTATATATTGGTAATGGTCACCATGTCTGATGTGCCTTTTACCATTGGCTATCATTTTTAGCGCTGCATTTCACTTTTACTTCTGTTTACAATATTGGTCATATTTTATGTAGCTGCTTTTCACATTGGGTTAGCGCAGTGTTATTTATATTTTCTTTGAGATTTTTGGTATAATGCATCTTAATAAATCTGTCTTCCACTTTTCCCCAAGTAAACAGACATAGTCACCGTCCTCATGTTCTTAGCTCCATCACTGGACTAACTGACCTGATCCTGGGAGCAATCTTTATTCATATAACAATAGAGCCTGATGGTTTCACAATTGACCAATCAAGCACAGGCATTCCTTCAAACAGGAGGGGTTATACAACAACCAATGAACAGTGACTAGGGGAGTCTTATGGGGGTGCCTGGGAGGGGGGGCAGCGTGTACGATTTCCCACCCCCTGTACCTGGAAGCCATGCTCTCCAGTAAGACAGAGAAAGCCGCATGGCTACATCTGTGTACATAATATACGTTTTCCAGTTTAAGATCTAGATTCTCAGTACTTCAGCGTAGCTCCAAGTTTTTTTTAATTCCTTCCAACACTCCCACTTATCTTTTACCTCTTCTCTACTACCATCCCTACAATAGCTCGTATGTTCCATGTAGTATATTCCTTCTACTACATCAATCCACTGCCAAATTAACAGACTTTCCGCCGTCTGCCATTTCTTAGGATGAGTTTTTTTGCCGCATTTAGCAAGTGTGGCACTAAGGATTCTTTATATGTTTTTACATCCCCCTCTATTCCATGATGTAGTACTGTCCATGGGTCTGCCTTTATTTCTATTTTAGTAATTTCTTTTATAAACCCCAAAATCTTTCCCCAATATCCTTTAATTATAGGACAGCCCCACCAAAGATCGGCCATTGTACCCACCCCCTTGCAGCCCCTCCAACTTTCCGATGTTTTGTCCCTTTGATATTTGCGAACTTTATCTGGGGTTACATACCAACCGGTCAAACATTTGTAATTCAATTCGGCTACATTGGTATCCACCACCGAGCTGTGGGTTAGTTCAAAAATTTTCCTTATTGTGTGATTATCTTTCTGTGACCCTAATTCTCTTTCCCATTTTCTGATGAATGGGGGCACCTCCATCCCCTCCACTGACAGCAATAATTTATAAATTTTTGAAATTATTCCCTTTGTGCTGTCTACAAGACACAACCTTTCCAGCTCGGACAGATCTTCTCCCGACCTTATTGGCTGTGGCAGGCTCCTGACAAAATGTCCCAGCTGGAGGTATCTCCATTCATCCATCACCCATGCTTCCTTATTTTGCATTAAATCATGAAATGAAACTATCTTCCCCTTTTTTATTTTAGTTCTTAATTGTGCCCTATCGTCTTTAATCCAATTACCACCAATACTCTTTTTTCCGGGTGCGAAATAATCATTGTCTTTAAGTGCTATTAAAGGTGAGTTATATGTCTTATTACATTGTTTGTGTGCCGTGTCCCAAACTCTTAGTACCACCTGTGTCAATGTATGTGTGTTTTCATCTAACATTCTAAAGTGAGGGGGGTTCCAAATTATAGTGCCTAATTGTGCCTTACACAAATTTTTTTCAATATTAACCCATCTTTTCTCCTTATTATCCCTAACCCACTCTATCACTCTCGATAATAATATCGCCTTGTAATATTTTTGAATGTCGGGAACTGCCAAGCCCCCTCTTTTTTTTCCTGTTTTAATATAGCGAAACTCTAGCCCTCCTATTCCTCCAAACAATATTCATTATGATCGAATTCAGCTTTCTAGTATAGAACTGTGGGAGCGCCAGTGGTAACATCAGGAGTTTGTAAGTAATTTTTGGTAAGAGGACCATCTTAATGGAATTAATACAGCCTATCCACAATAATGGTTTACTTATTATTCTTTTACTCTCAGCTTTTATTTCATCCAGTAATGGAATATAATTTATTTTGTAGATCTTCTCCAATGAATTGGCGAGTTTTATTCCCAGATATTTTATTTCTTTCTTCCAAATTGAAATTCCTTTTTTAGCTTTTCTTCCTCATTTTTGCTTAAATTAATATTCAAAATTTCAGATTTTGCAAAATTTATTTTAAAGTTTGATACTTCCCCATACTGTCTAAGAACTCTCAATAAGTTGGGCATTGTAATTCTAGGATTGGTTATGAAGAATAACACATCATCCGCGAATGCTGCGAGTTTGTGTTCCTCATCCCCTACTTTAAATCCACTAATATCCGGCTCCCCCCGAATCATTGAGAGCAAAGGTTCCAGGGATAAAACAAAGAGTAAGGGGGACAGGGGGCATCCCTGTCTTGTCCCATTTTTCATTTCAAATGAGGCAGAAGAAGATCCGTTAATTTTTATCGATGCCATAGGGTGGCTATATAAAACCCTGATCCAGCTGATCATTCTCAGCCCCACACCCATAGTTTTTAAAGTTTGTACCATGAACCCCCAGTCTACCCTGTTGAGCGCTTTTTTGGCATCGATCGACAGGAGTAGACCTGGGGGCCCCTTTTCCTTTATATTCTGGAGTAGGAGTAGGGTTCTCACCCCGTTGTCCCTGCCCTCTCTTCTAGGGGTGAATCCCACCTGATCAGGGTGTATCAATGATCCCATCCACCCTTTCAAATGGTTAGCCAGTACTCTAGCATACAGTTTAACATCTGCATTTATCAACGAGTTTGGCCTGTAGCTAGAGCATAGTGTGGCGTCCTTCCCCTCCTTCGGAATAACAGTAATCGAGGCCGACAATGCCTCTCTACTCAGCTCAAAGTCAGTGCCCAAGCCATTGATTAAATGACAAAGCTTTGGCGTTAGTATATCCTTGAATTTTTTATAGTAAAATTTTGTAAATCCATCCGGACCGGGGCTTTTCCCCGGAGCTGAGTCTACCAAAGCTCTGTTGATCTCATCTTCGGTTATAGGGCTTTCTAGATTATCCTTACAGCTCTCTGCGATCTTTGGGAGTTTAGCTTTTTTTTTTAAATTATCTATCTTTAACTATCTTTGTTCTTTTCTCCCCTGTCTGACCTCCAATATTTCCTACTGAATATAAATCCTTATAGTAATTTTTAAAAGATTCCCCTATTTCTTTTGTTGTATGCACCATTTCTCCTTTACTATTTTGAATTTTTTCTATATAATTCCTAGATTTTTTTCCTGAAGGATTCTAGCTAGATGTCAACTGTTCTTATTCCCCCACTGGTATCTTTCTTTTGCCACCTTATTATATTTTTTTTGTTTCTAGTTCTATTAGATCTTTTAATTTGTCTCTTTTCATAACTAGTTGTTGGTACACGGTTCTATTTTGGCTTTTACCTTTCTTATGCTCTTGCTCCATTTTAAAAATTTCCTCAGTGAGATTTTTAATTTTCTAATTTTTCTCTCTTTTCCTCCTTGCTCCTATTTTTATTAAGATCCCCCTAATATAAGCCTTATAGGCCTCCCATAAGGAGAACCCCGAGATCTCTCCAGTATCATTTATTAAAAAATATTGTTTTAATTCCTGTTCTAGGACCCTTAAATTTGTTTCATCATGAAGTAGATCTTCATTTAATCTCCACATCGGCGAAGCTCTTTGATTCTTGGTGACTCGCATTTTCATTCTTACTGGAGCATTGTCCGACAAAGTGGTTATCTCTATTTTTGACTCAACAATCCTGTCCAGATATTTATGATCTATCAAGATATATTCCATCCTGGAGTACGTCCCGTGCACTGGGGAGTAAAACGTAAAATCTTGCATTTTAGGGTTCATTATGCTCCAAGTATCCACCAATTGACTAGAGTGTAGTTTCTGTCTTATCTTTCTCAGTTTCACGTTACTCTTCCCCAGTGCAAGTGACGTACTATCCACATTCGGTTCCAGACAGAAGTTCAAGTCTCCCATCAAAATCAGGCCCCACTCTTAAAATCTATTAACTTCTCCAACGTGCTGTTTTGAAATTTAATCGGGTCCTTATTAGGAGCATAAATATTTGCCAGCGTGCATTACAATTCCACCAGGAAACCTTTTAAAAAATAAATCTTCCCTCCGGGTCGAGTAACCTCTCTTCTAGTTTAAATTGCACTCCCTTTGCAAACCCTATTGCCACCCCCCTTGCTCTCTTCGTAATTGTGTCCCCATAGAACCAGCTTGGGAAACTATCAGACCACAATTTAATATTTGAAATATGGGATAAGTGAGTCTCTTGAAGGAATACTACTTCAGCTCCATACCGCTTAAGTTCTCCCAATATCTTGTGTCTTTTAGTGGGTGTGTTTAATCCCCTTACATTGTAAGTCATAAAATTTAATTCTGACAACTCTTCCCAAATTTCCTATACAAAACTTGCACTTCTGATCTATAGCTGGATTTTTTCATTTTTTTTGTACATTTTACACAGAATGTCTTCCCTCCCTCTCCCTCCCCTCTAACCCCCCTCCCCACTCCCCCCCCTCCTGGCCACCTATTGTCCCCCGATCGTTAAGGGCTATGGATACCATAGACTTTCCCAAATCTCTTGATCTTGAGGTGAGACTTCGAGTGTGCCCCTTACCCCTTTCCACTTGATGATATTTGTAGAAGGGGTAAGCCGGTTACCCTCCGGAGACCCCTTTCCTGCCGGCACATACCTCCCCCTGGCCCCCCCACCCCCCCGCACCCCCCGTCCGGAGTCACATCATTTTTAATCCTTCCCCTCTTTACTTCTTTCCTCCTTCCCTTTCCATTTCCCTCTCCTCTATATTTAGCCTCTCTTGGTTATTCTACCGTCCAGCCTGGCAACTCTGGTTCCTGTAAGCCTAATCTGTCACAAAAGTCTCTAAGTTCTTCAGGGAACCGAAGTCTGGCTGATCTTCCCTCTTTATAACCCACTAGACAGGCAGGGAACCCCCAACTGCATTTAATATTTTGAGCTCTCATCTGTTCCAACAGGGGTTTCAAGAGTCTTCTTCTTGCTAGTGTTTCTGGTGCCAAGTCGATGTATAATTTAATCTCAGATCCTTCATACTGCAGAGGGGGTTTACCTCTCATCTTGGAAAAATTTCGGCTTTCTCTTCATAAAATCGAAATCTCATTATTATGTCCCGAGACTGAGAGGGCTCTGAATTGTACAGTCTTCGTACCCGATGTATCCTTTCAATCTTGGGGAATCCTTCTATCCCTCCATCCAAGAGAGGGCCCAATAATGTGAAGATAATGCTCCTCAGATCTTCTCCTTTTTTTTCTGGCACAGAGTGAAGTCTAAAATTTTGCCTTCTTTCTCTATTTTCTTGGTCCTCTATTCTATAGAGAATATTCTTTTGATTATGTAGAGATATTTTTATTTACTCTTTAAGGTTACACAGCTCCTGAGCTTGTTATCCATTTTCTTCTCTGTTGTTTCCACTCTTTCTAGCAGACTTCCCAAGTCTGCTCTGAGCAAGCTTATTTCAGATTTTATCGAATTCTCCAACCTTTGGAGCATTTCACTCATTTCTCTTTTTGATGGAATTTGGGTACTAGCTCTTCTTTCCTCCGTCCGGCTTATTTCCGTCTCACTTTCAGTTGTTAAATCCTCTCTGGAGTGTTCCAACTTATCACCTGTTTTCCTTTCTGTTCCCCCTTTTCTCTCGATCCTTGCCCCTCCTTGTGCCTCTTGCTCTACATTCCTGGGACTGGCTCCTTGGGACATAAATTGTTTGATCGTACTGCCTACGCCTTTATCCTTCGGGATTTTGGGCCCTCCCCCTTTTCCTGATTTAGCTACAGTCTTGCTCATAATTCCCCTCCTATTTGCCCCTCCTGTTTGCTTCCCCAGTCTTTGTTCTATCCAATTCCGCTCGCTCCGTTTAGGGGGCGAGCGGCAGGAAAAAAAAAGGAGCAATGTTCTTTCACCCAATGGGTAGCGAATAGCGTGGGAGTCTAGATATGAATTTTATGCCAGGCTATAAACTCACTGCTGCACGTATTTAACCACTTCCCACCCGGCCAATGTACATAAACAGCCGGGTGGGTGCTCTCTCCTTCTGAGTGGACGTTCAGGAACGTCCCTCAGAAGGAGCGGGATCGCGCGCGCGCATGCCCGCACAGCGGCGCGATCCCGATGCGCTCGTGTCACCCGGACACGGCGCATCTCGGATCGGCAGGAGGGCTCTGTGATTGGCCCTCCTGATCACATGACGGCCGTGTCCAATCACAGCCGCCATGTGATGTAAACACAGCCGGTTGCTAGGCGATCAGCTCTCCTCTCCTCACACGGAAGTTGTTGCTGAGGAGAGGAGAGCGGATCGCTGCAGCCGGCTGATGATCAGTGAGTATGAGCTGTTTTTTACAGCTTTTTACTCACTGATCACCAACCTAGTGTCAACACACATGTCCCCATACAATGTAAAACACACACATGTCCCCACATAATGTAAAACACACACATGTCCCCACATAATGTAAAACACACATGTCCCTAAAACACATGTCCCCAAATAATAAAAAAAGCTGTCCCCCACATATGTCCCACTAAAATCACATGTCCCAATGGTAATCTGCACACATATGTACGTGATCACCTGCACACATCTGTACATGATCATTTGCGTACATATGTCCGTGATCACAAAAACCAATTATTATACACTTAACAGGATTTTTTTTATCAAAAACATGTAGCAGAATACATTTTGGCAGAAATTTATGACAAAATTTGATTTTATGGATTTCTTTTAAAACAGAAAGAAGAAAATATTGTTTTTTTTTCCAAATCTACACTATTTTTGCGCTTATATCGCAAAAAAAATAATAATGGAGTCGTGAATAAATACCACCAAAAGAAAGCTCTATTTGTACGAACAAAATGATTAAAATTTCATTTGGGTACAGCGTAGCATGACTGAGTAATTGTCATTAAAAGTGCGCTGAAAGCTGAAAATTGGTCTGGGAAGGAAGGGGGCGAAAGTGCCCAGTATTGAGGTGGTTAAACCTTCAATTCACAACTTTTATCCACTCACAGCCCACTTCATAGGCCTTCTAATATTGATGCATATTGTATTCATTTGTTTGTCATTTGCAGCGTAATACAATAGTACAGTTGAAATGATTAGGCCTTTTTTCTTTTTCCTTCACTCCTTCCCCTTTTTAAAAGTGAGGTGGATATATTGGCTCAATGTGCCTCAGTCCCTTTTACACATTGCTTCAGCTGTTTTTTCTAACTGGGCCTGCCCTCCCCCTGACAGGTGGTATTCCCAGTGTGTATTCTTAACACTTCCAACAATATTCCCACTTCTTCCCCTGAGTAAACTTAATATGGCTTGGCCAGCAGATGTTTGTTACTTTATCACCTTGTTGAATAACTATACACCAGTAAAAAAGTGTGGCGCTAGTGAAAAGTGAGGCTCCTGTAGCTAAACAGGTAAATATAATTGTTTGAGGAGGAAAAAAAACACTTTCAGTGTAAATAAGTGCAGTGGAGAAAAGTTGTTTTGTGAAACATCCAAGACAATTATAAAGGGAAAGTAAAGACTTATATGTGTAGAGCAATAGGGTACTCAGTGATAACCTATAAGTTGAATGGGAAACAATTCTGCATATGAAACCTTATTCCAAAGGAAAAACAAAGCAAATACATATCAATGCAAGGTATCTTGATGGACTGAGTATGTTGTTTAACAAAACTGAAATACAATAGAAATGGAAGCCAAGGGGAAGGACATCGGGAATCCCTGAGGGAGGGCTAACATAAATGGGAACTCAAAAGTCTCTCAAATGACAAGATGGGGCAGTCCCACTCAGTCCCACAAAAATAGCGCAGCAGAAGCCTTTGGAGGCGAAACGCGTCGGGTCCATATGATTATACCCCACCACTACTCACTGCGCTATTTTTATATTTCTCTATGCCGGTTTTTATATTGAGCCTAGTTTTTACTGCCCCCCGCTTGTAAAAATATTTTTTTGGGAGTACACTCCTTAAATAAAGTGCTCTTATGCTTTTTTACAAATCACGGATTCACACTATGTGGAAGTCTTTTCCTTTTTTTCTTTTTTCTTGCTTATTTGCACATTTGACGGACCTCTGAGGAAACGGTCATTCGGCGATCGAAACCGTACCCTGGGGACCCCAGACTCCAAGTTGGTTCTTCAATTGAGGACTGCTGACAAGATGTTCCACAAGTCTTCCCACAGATCTCCACCCCACACCGTCTGACGGTACATGCTCGTTTGACTCACCGCCACGGCCTGTGAGTCCACCTGATCTGGTAAGGGCATCCTTTTGCTTTTCCCCTCCTCCTGGTTGGAATCATCCACATGAGTCGAGATTCAGCGTAGCTATCAGGACCCCTCCTAACAACCTGTACCTACTTCTTGAGAAGACGGTTTGCACCCTGTGGTCTGTGGGACTGAGTGGGACTGCCCCATCTTGTCATTTGAGAGACTTTTGAGTTCCCATTTATGTTAGCCCTCCCTCAGGGATTCCCGATGTCCTTCCCCTTGGCTTCCATTTCTATTGTATTTCAGTTTTGTTAAACAACATACTCAGTCCATCAAGATACCTTGCATTGATATGTATTTGCTTTGTTTTTCCTTTGGAATAAGGTTTCATATGCAGAATTGTTTCCCATTCAACTTATAGGTTATCACTGAGTACCCTATTGCTCTACACATATAAGTCTTTACTTTCCCTTTATAATTGTCTTGGATGTTTCACAAAACAACTTTTCTCCACTTCACTTATTTACACTGAAAGTGTTTTTTTTCCTCCTCAAACAATTATATTTACCTGTTTAGCTACAGGAGCCTCACTTTTCACTAGCGCCACACTTTTTTATTTTTAATTCTTATTTGCAACGGTCATATTGCTGTGTTGGCTGCTCTCTTCACATTCAGGAGTTGGCGCAATTTCTACACCTTTTTTTTTTATACACCAGTAAACACAGCTTAGTGAAAATGTTTGTCTTGTATCTTAATCAGTTCAGAGGGAAGAGATTTCAAACTTAATGACATCCTAATTTTCCCCATTCATAGCCCCAAAAAGCTTTTTGCAAGACAGTTCTCATATTATGTAATGCAGACTGATAAACGGTTCTTAAATGTTATTGAATCATAAACCTCCCCTCAGCGGGGGGGTACCTCCTTTTTTCTGCCTTTCACTCTTGCATGACAACTTTTACCGAGTAAAGTACTGCTCTTTAAACCAGCCTCCTTTGAGTTCCTGCTTTCACCTGAAAACAGACCAGTTTACATTACCATCTCCAGAGTTCCAGGAGGATCAGGTGCCGGGTGCCATTGGGGATGCTCAGCGGAACAGCCGGGGGGAGAAGGGGGGGTCGGCAGACCCGCCACCAGTGATCGTCGCGAGCCGCTCCACTTGTCTGCCGTTCCTGCTGCTCTCACATCCTCTCCTGTTCGGCTCAGCTGCGGCGAGCGGGGACTCTCCACCTTCCCGCAGGGATGTAACAGGCTGGGACGTAGCGGACCGTTCCGTTCCGAAGCCGCCACGGCCAGCTTCAGGGGAGCCTCTGGTCTCGCTCCGGCAGACACACTCTCGCCCCTCCCTCCATGATGCGCGTTATGTCATCACGCTCCGAGGTTGCCGTTAAAATTTTAACGCGTACATCCACTCATAACCAATAAAGTCTTTGCAGAGTGAACACATCCTCCCCAGACGATCGTCTGTGCATCGCACAGGGGCCCTTTGCTGGCGGACATATCCCCACTCTGCAAACACTTCTCTAAATCCCCAAGAAGCTTTTCACTACCAGACGGATCTCAACCAGTGTCAGTCTGCCCCAGTCAGCTCTTCAGAGCTGGCTGCGGGAGAACTAACATTGGGAGACACTATGACAATACATAATAAATACATCCTAATAAAATTTCCACAACACCTCTGGCAGCAGACAGCTATGAAAGTATTCCAAATAACAGGATCTAGCATCACCTTGACGTACCAAATGTGTATTTTGTTTGCAGACCTCCCAGAGGTTCCACCCCCTGGGCAAAAATTGAACCACACACTGTTTAGTGCTATACGATGGGCAATAGCCCTGAACTGGCGAAAATCTTCCGTTCCTTGGTCCCAGGTGCTTCTCCGCATAGCGTCAATAAAACTGATGGAATGCATCCACCACACCCTCATGGATTCTATGAAAATCATTGAGCATAAATGGGGCCCCTTTCCTGCTTCTTAGCTGGCTTGGGGGTAGGTTTCACCTCCTCAGAACCGGAAAGCACACATAGCTCTAACAGAGAGATATTTTTTATTTGCTTTGACTCTTTGAAGATCGACACCAATATTGCCTTGAATATATGTGAACTCTTATAGATTGTTAAGATGAGTTAGATATGCAATATTTTTCTTCTAAAGCCTTTTTCACAAGTAGCAGTTCTTATTTTTATTTTATGTTTTGTAATAATTTAGTCTATAGACTTTCAAGAATTTCAGCATTGTGAGTGATACCTTCACTTCATATTGATTTCAGCACTCTAGTCAGATAATTGATTTGATGTACATAGATTCTAGTTTTATATAACAGAGCCACCTCCCTGAAATTAGTTTTTGCAGGTTGGGATGTCTGATTTTGTGACAGGATGAGACTCTGTCACTGTGAGAAGATAGGAAAATGTGACACAGGATTTGCATTTAGGGTAAATGCGACGTTCCAGACTAGAGTTTCTGGGCAGAGAAAGTTGCGTATTTGGCTTTAGACATGTGCAGTTTCAGTTTCATTCCGAATTGAAATTCGGCCAAAGTTTTGATTATTCGGAAATTCGGATTTATCCAAATTTCTGAATTACAATAGTAATGAATCTGAAATACCGAAACAAAATTTTGGACAAAATTCTAGTTCAATTAGTTTTTGTATCAAATTCAAATAGTTTTCAATTTGAATTTCTGAAGAGGATAAAATAGAATAGAAATAAAGGAATATAATAGAAAAGAATAGAATAGAAAATAAAAAAAAGAATATAATATAATAGAGTAAAACAGAACAGAATAGAAAATAAAAGTATAGAAAAAATAGAATAGAAAATAAAAGAATAGGGTAAAACAGAACAAAATAGAATAGAAAATAAAAAAATTGAATAAAATAAAGAATAGAATAGAATAAACTACACTATAAAGAATATAACCATCTTCTGAAATTTGAATTTCACATAGAATAAATTTGAATTTAAGTACAATAGAAAATAATAGAATAGAATAAAAAAGAAATGAATAGAAAAAAATAGAATAGAATAAAATAGAAAGAATATAACCTTCTTCTTAAATTTGAATTTCAAATAGAATAAATTCAAATTTGAATAGAATAATAGAATAAAAACAAATAGAATAGAAAATAAAAAATAGAATAGAATTAAAAAACAATAGAATACAATGAATATAATGATCTTCCGAAATTTTAATTTAGAACAGAATAAATTTGAGTTTAAATAGAATTAATAATAGAATAGAAAAGAGTAGAATAGAATAAACAATAGAATAGAAAGAATATAACACTATAACTGGTTTCCAAAATTCAAATTTCGAATAGAATGAATTTGAATAGAATGGAAAAGAATAAAATATAATAGAAAAGAAAAGAATAGAATAGAAAAAGCAATAAAATGGAATGGAATAGAAAGAATATAACCATCTTCTAAAATTCAAAAAGATAAAATTCAATGTCAAATGCAATTCAATTAGAATGCAATTAGAATGGGATTCAATTTGAATAATAATGCAATTCGAACGGAATTTGAATTGATTTGATTTGAATTTTCCGAATTCGGTCAAATTGAGTTCAATTCAACCAAATTCATAATTTTGAATCGATTTGAATTTGCACTAACAAAACAAATCCCAAAAATTAAAAAAATTAATTAATTAATAACGGATCGAAAAGAAACAAAACTATTTTTTTCATTCTGCGCATGTCTATTTGGATTTCTCTTGATTCTGCAGCTCTGGATTGGAACATTAAATCCTGTGTCTGGGTTTTGCTAGCTACCTGCAACCTAGTTGACTAAACAGGTGTGCAGTGTTGTGATATACTCAGGTCTGAAGATAGCTCAGGGCTCCCAGTTTGGAAACTGCTCCCAGTGGGGAAGTCAGAAGATCTCATCAAGGGGTCAGAGGCAGGGCTGTCTTTTCGCATGGGCATGCTGGGCAGTTACCCGGGGGCCCCACCAGCCAAGCATCATTCAGATGTCACAAAGTTCGCTGCTGCATTGTGCCAGTGCTATGCAATGGCGTCACCAGTGTGGGACCTGATGGGGCCACGACCCCCCCAATTTTACTCTGTGCCCCCCCAAATTAAGTTCTGTACTGTTTTTGTATAACCGAAACAATGGCCGCGACTCTCCGAGTGTCCGCCCGCTGATCGCTGAATGACTCAATATTAAGTGGCAGTCTGTCAGGTGACATCGCGTGACAGCCGCTGGCCACCGCTGTTGATTATGGGAGTTGTAGTCTGCGGCGGCTGCATGCTCAAGCTCCCTGCTCTGGGGGGTGGAGTCAGTCTGAGGAGAGCAGAGCAGCCAGCCTACCACGTGCTACAATTCCCATTGCCGTGGTCGGAATCCAGGATATCTTACCTGCCCCAGTGCCTCTGCTTGGCTGGACATGTGTAAAAACACCACGTGACATGGCTGGCCTGGGCGCGCTGCTGCTGGCTGGTGGTACAGTAACAGTACTGTGGAGTAGATGTGACCCCTGGCCAGGAGCAACATCATCACCCACCCCCCAGGACTGGAGGAAGCCGTGGAGAAGGAGGAAGAGAGGACCTGTCCTGCTGCTGCCGAGCAAGCTGAGGTGAGAGACCCTGACACCCCCACAGGATCAATCATCCCATTGATCTGCGCCCCATACACCTCATTTACCTTGCCCATGGCCTGTGAATCCTGCTGGGAGCTGCCACGGCCTACAGGCCAGCAGGACCCACATGCCATGGTTGGCTCCCAGCAGGACCCACAGACAATGGCCAGCAGGACTCATAGACTATTGTCCTCTCCCAGCTGGACCTACATGTCAGTGGCCAGCTCCCAGCAGGACCCACAGGTCTGCAGCCAGCTCCCAGCAGGACCCACAGGTCAGTGGCCAGCAGGACCCACAGATCCACAGCTTGTGGGTCCTGCTGGGATCTGGCCACTGACCTATGGGTCCTGCTGGCCACTGACCTGTGAGTCCTGCTGACCACTGACCTGTGGGTCCTGCTGGCCACTGACCTGTGGGTCCTGCTAGCCACTGACCTGTGAGTCCTGCTGGCCACTGACCTGTGGGCTCTGCTGGCCACTAGCCTAGGGTGACCAGAAGTCCCCAGTACCACCAGATTACAAATATCTCCCGCTTACACACTTACACATAATTAGTGCTTTTGTACTGTCCCATTTCAATCTGTAATTTCTTGTTTTTTAATTACTTGCTTTTCAAGCTTGTGTTATATTGTCCATATATATGTTTAATATTTAAACACTGATTTTGTTGGAAGTACCAATAAATATAGCCTTATTGATAATTTGCATTTTTATTCTCGCGCGTGATTGTGTAGACAGGTCCCCAGTGCACTGTATTGACCGGGGGCCTATAATGCTCTTAAGATGGCACTGGTCAGAGGGCCCAGCCAGAAGCCAAGAGACAGACGGTCTCAGTTACAGGAGTTAGGTCAGCTCCTATCGGGGTGTCCCCAATCTATAGGCCAGAGGAGGGCCTGATTAAAGGCTAGAGAGTCAAGTATCCAAGAGTGTTAGGCTGGGTTCACACTGGTGCAAACACAGGCATCGCATTGCTCTGCAGATCACATGTGATGTCTGTGAAATGCAAATTCAGCCATACAAACTGTATGGCTGAAATCGCGTTCACACCAAAATGGTGCAGGACCCTTTTTTTATCCGAACTGGAATTGGATCGCATGGGTGTTCATACCCTTGCAACCCAATTACTGTACCATTTGACAGTTCACGCTGCGATCTGCGAACCAATCTGGGGGTGTCATTACCTTTCTATTTACACCCGTGGCAGTTTGCATAGGGCAGTGTGAATTGCCTATGAGAGACATGCTATGCGGAAACCCACACAGCAATCATGCTGGTTTCCGCATCGCATATGTGAGAATCCAGCCTTAGACAACACAGTCTGTGAGACTGATAAGTGGCACTGCAATTGAAGCTGAGTGAGCTTTTGAGCCAGGTGGCTCAGCATTTTCCAGTGTTTAACAAATAAAAAATAATATTGAAGTGTGCTGCCAATAGCAATAACAACACTAATAGCTGCAGCAATCACTAAATGTCTTCCCACACAATGCCAAAATGTAAATAATAATATCTGCTTGCGCTGCTAAAAACTGACTAGAATTAAACTCATTAAAATTATGATACTTATCATACCAACTAAATTGAACATAAATAAACAGCAATAAATAATCAATAATCCTCAGTATGTGAATACATTATTCATAATATTCCAGATATAAATACAATATACCATATAGAAACATAGAAAAGTGATGGCAGAAAAAGACTGATGCCCTGTACACACGATCGGTTTTCCCGTCAGAATAAACTCTGAAGGTTTTTCCAACAGAATTCCACTGAAACTGTCTTGCGTACACACAATCACACCGAAGTCCGACCGTCAAGAACGCGGTGACGTACAACACGTATGACGGGACTAAAAAAAGGAAGTTCAATAGCCAGTAGCAAATAGCTTCCGTCTCGTACTTGCTTCAGAGCATGCGTCATTTTTGGTACGTCGGAACAGCATACAGACGAGCTGTTTTCTGAGCTGGTTCCATCAGAAATATTTAGAACATGTTCTCTTTCTAGGTCTGTCAGAATTTTTGACGTAAAAAGTCAGATGAAGCATACACACAATCGGAATATACGATGAAAAGCTCCCGTCGGACTTTTTCTGTTGGACATTTCGCTCGTGTGTACAGGGCATGAGTATTCCATCGAGTCCGCCCTTTTTTTTTCTCATTAACCTTGTTGTCTGAATCACTACTTCTGTTGGTAGTTTATTCCAATCATCAACTACCCTTTCAGTAAAATAATACTTTCTCAGATTTGTTTTGAACTTTCCTCCAGTTAGTTTGAGGTCATGTCCCTGTGTTCTTGATTTTGGTTTTATACTGAAAAGACTGCCTTCCTGAATCTTATTCATCCCCTTGATATATTTAAAGGTTTCAATCATGTCTCCCTTTTCCCTTCTTTCCTCCAGGCTGTACATATTTAGTTCCTGAAGTCGCTCTCAATATGTTTTCTTGTTAAATATATTTATTGAGTTTTCAGAAAGAAAGAAAAAAGAATAAAAGAATATAATACATGGATACATATCACATATTTCCAGACGCTTTACAGTATAATATTATACATAGAACCGTCTTACAACTGTTATTATGTTATACACATTTTAAGTATGGCATAGAAATAAAGGAAAACATAAAATGATTTGGCTAGATATAGTTGTCTAGTTGTAAGATGAGCAATAGAAAAAGTATGAAAAGAATATGTATCTCATATATTCAAACAGTATATACCCTAGAAAATATTACACAACAAAAAAAAGAAAAGAGGGGGGGGGGGGGGGGGAAAGAAAGAGAGAAGGAAAGGGAAACCTGGGGTGGAGTCCTGGCTCATGGCATATATACAATTAAATTTAGTGAATATATTATATAACCTAGTGTGGTAATAACAAAGATTGGTCAAAGTCAGCAGGAAAGTAGTGTTTGACCCATGGTTGCCATATCTTATTAAATAGATCAATTTTATTATCTTCAATAGCTGTCATCTTTGCTTGTATGAGTGCTTTATTCATTCTGTGTTTAGCTTCGTTCACGATTAGAGTTTGAGACTTCCATGCCTTGGCAATGGTTTGTTTGGCTGCAGTACTTAGTTGGATAAATAAAAGAAATTGAGTGTGAGTGAGCATGGTAGGTTTTAGGTTAAGAATAGCCATGGTGGGATCTGGAGGAATTGTGATTTCCAAGGCTTTAGAGGCCATAAGAAATATGTTATTCCAGAATATTTTAACAACAGGACATTGCCACCATATGTGATAATGTGTACCGGGCATGTCGCAACCTCTAAAACAATTAGAAGAATATGAGGGAGTGAATTTAGCTATTCTAGCTGGTACCATGTACCATCGCATTAAAACTTTATAATTCGTTTCTACAGCAAAACAGTTAGGAGAGGAAGTTTTGGTGGCTAACCATATATTAGACCAATCTTTATCATCCAGTTTTTGATTAATATCCTGTGCCCATTTAATAGCATATGAGGGTAGAGTTTCTCCTGAAGTCACATTACATTGGTGATATAATAGTGAGATAAGACCTCTGATGTGCGGGTCGCTCATACAGATACGTTCAAATTGAGTCATTTGATTGAGAGTAGAACCTGTATTAAGTAGTGGTTCATAAAAAATTTTAATCTGTAGATAGAAAAATATTTCTTTTTTAGGTAAACCGTAAGTTTCACATAATACAGGAAAGGCATGAATATTAGATGAGGATGATAGATTACATAAACGGGTAAGATTTACCGTGGACCATGCAGAGAATGATCTTGGAAATTTCCAAGCAGGATAAAAGGCTGGATTATGGAGAAATGAAAGCAGAGGATTATGTGGAGATTTAAGATTATGTTTGAATTTATCCCAAATAGTCAAGGTATGTTTTGTTATTGGATTAGTAAGGTGGATCCTATCAGCAGGGTTTAGCCATAACATATTTGCCACTGAGATAGGATCACTGTCTACCGATTCAACAGCAACCCAAAGGGGTGTTTCAACCATAGCGTGATATTTGGGTAGAAGTGCAATTTGCGCAGCATTATAATAATAAGAAAAATTGGGTATCCCCAAACCCCCATTCAGTTTATTCAAATACAATGTAGATTTAGATATGCGAGGTTTGGTGTTACCCCAAATAAATGATATAACTCTACGTTGAGTAAGTCTTATGCCGCGTACACACAAGCGGACATTACGGCGGACTTTGCCCGGCGGACTGGATTTCGTCGGACAATTCGATGTGTGTGGGCTCGAGCGGACTTTGTTTTCTCAAAAGTTGGACGGACTTAGATTTGAAACTTGTTTAAAATGTATCCGTTGAAATCGAGTCCGGTCGAAAAGTCCGCCGTCTGTATGCTAGTTCGACGGACAAAAAGCCACGCTAGGGCAGCTATTGGCTACTGGCTATGAACTTCCTTGTTTTAGTCCGGTCGTACGTCATCACGTACGAATTCGACGGACTTTGGTGGATTGTGTGTAGGCAAGTCCGTTCATTCAGAAAGTCCGTCGGAAAGTACGTCGAAAAGTCCGCCGGGCAAAGTCCGCCGTAATGTCCGCTCGTGTGTATGCGGCATTAGAAAATAGGATGGGATTGGTATTGGAAGTACCCTAAATAAATATAGAAATTTTGGTAGTATTGACATCTTAATAGCGTTAATCCTTCCCAACCAGGATAACGGAAGAGAAGCCCATTGTTTCATGAGAGCAGTAAATTTTAGAAGAGGCAAGTAGTTAACTGCAAAAAGATCTTTAAGGGAAGTTGTGATTTGTATTCCCAAATATGGGAGTTGTTTCGGAACCCAGTTGAAAGGTAAGGAAGTTTGGGCTTGTTGAAGTTCAGTTTGGGATAAAGAGATATTTAACGCATTTGATTTTGTAGGGTTGATGTATAGACCTGAGATTTGGGCGAAGTTTTCAAGTGTGAGTAATAAATTAGGGGTAGATATATGTGGACCTGACAAAAATACGAGAATATCGTCTGCGAAGAGACATAATTTATGATGGTGACCACCTAATTCAATACCTTTGATATCGGGGGTATTTCTAATTAATTGTGCTAAAGGTTCAATTAATAAGGCAAAAAGTAATGGGGAAAGGGGGCAACCTTGTCTGGTACCTCTTTTGATGTCAAACATTGTTGACTTATAACCGGAATATTTAATATATGCTCTGGGATTATTGTATAAAGAGGAAATCCAGGATAGAAAGTGATCACCAAAACCCCATTTTTGGAGAGTATATTCCATGTATGGCCATGTGACAGAGTCAAATGCTTTCCTTATATCTAGAGACACCAGGCAAGCTGGGATCTGTCTAGATTTAGCTGCATGGATAAGTAAAAGTGTACGTCTGATATTATCACCTGCCTGGCGTTTTGGCATGAAGCCTGTCTGATCTTTATGAATTAGATGTCCTATAATAGAATTTAGTCTGGTGGCCATGATTTTAGCCAATAGTTTTATATCTAGATTAAGAAGAGATATAGGACGGTAATTAGTCCAAGAGGTAGAATCAGAGTGTGGTTTGGGAACCATTGCTATAATAGAAGTAAGCGTTTCTGTTCTAAAGGAATGCCCTTCAAGAATCGAATTAAAGGCTTTGGTTAAGACTGGTGTTAAGATGTGTGCATACTGTCTATAATAAGCTGCTGAAAAGCCATCTGGGCTTCATTGTCAGTAATCGTGTTTTCTAGCTGATCTCACTGCAGCTGGTCGAGGTTAGGAAGTGTAATATTAGAAAATAAAACATCAGCTTTGGACTTATCAAAATTAGGAGATGAGGAATATAATTTGGCTAAATTAGAACGAAATATCTCGAGAATCTTTACTGGATTACTGGTATATGCTTCTCTGGATATTTTTAGCTTTATGGGTGTTTGATTGTGTTGTGAATTCTTCAGGATTCTAGCTATAAGCGTATTGGGTTTATTTGCTTTAAGGTATTGAATATGTTGGCGCTTGCGTATGAGTTAGTCTGCTGAATCGGTCAGAAAAAGATCTAAATCTAGGCGAGCTCTTTCAAGTTTAGTGCTGTTGTTAGCATTCGGAGAGGATTGAAATGTCTGGTAACAGTCATTAAAGGTGGATTCAAGTTTTGCAAACAGAATTTTACGTTCTCTTTTGAGAATAGTAGCTTGTTGTATGAGTCTACCTCTAATAACCACTTTATGGGCTTCCCATAATGTAAGAGCAGAGATATCACCTGTGTCATTAGACGTTATATAATCTGATAATGCTTGTTCAATCTCAACACGGTGAGAGGGATGAGTCAGTATAGAGTCGTTTATGCACCAAATTGTGTCATGTGATCTGGGAATTGTGGAAGCAATAGTAGTAATTACTGCGCAGTGGTCAGTCCACGGAAGAGGAACAATTTTGGATGAAATGATTTCTGGTAACATACTGGATGGAGTAAAAATATGATCTATTCGTGAGAAAGACTTATGTGGGTATGAATAGTGAGTAAAACATCTACTGGCAGGATTCATCTCTCGCCAAGTGTCAACTAAACCATGCGTGTTAAGTAGGTGTTGAAAAGTAAAGTTTTTAATACCCGTGTTAGGTTTTGAGGGAGAGTTATCCAGAAATGGGAATATAGTTGCATTGGAATCTCCACAGATAACAACTGTACCACTCCTATGAGCTTCAATTACATGTAAAAGATGAGACAAGAAGGCAGTTGGATGTTTGTTAGGTGCATAATATGAAACAATTGTAATAGGATTATCAGAAATAAAACCTGTTAAAAGTAAATAACGTCCCTCAGGGTCAGATAATTGTGATTTCAGATTGAACGGAGTGGAACGGTGAAAACCAATCAGAGTTCCACGCTGTTTAACCGTGGCAGAGGCTGTATAAAATTGTGGATATGAGGATGAAAGAAACTTGGGATAAATCTTATCAGTGAAATGGGTTTCCTGTAAGCAGATAATGTTAGCCCTCTTTAATGCAAATGAGCGTAATGCTTTTGTACGTTTATGTGGAATATTAAACCCTTGTACATTTAATGACAAAACATTTATAGGGGCCATAAACCAAGTAGAATAAACAATATATCATAATAGATAAGGTACTTACCAAGAGCCAGGACGACCAGCCGGAGGATCAAGGGGGAATAAAAAAAGTTAGAAAAAGAAGAAGTAAGAGAGTACAAAAACAAAAACCCCATATATAGACCAAGTATCATTAGACTAAAGTTAGAGTATAGGGTATGGGAGCATCTCAGGAGAGTATATAATACTCCCTGAGAGGATCCTGGACCACCCGCAGAGTCCCCCATAGAAAAAATAGAGGGTCTCTGTAGGTGGTAAAAAAAGGGCAGCAAAAAATTCCTATGGGATTAACAACACCGGAGGACCACAGGAATTATTAGAATATTAATATATTATTAAATAACTAATAGTTTTATTACCATTTTTTACCTTTTTATTTATTTATTTATTTATTAACAAAAAAAAGTAGAGTAAAGAGGAAAAAGAGAAATGGGAAAAAAAATCAACAAAAAAAAATAAAAAATCATTTTACTCAATTTTTCCCCTTTCCCTTCCCCCTCCCCTCACACACTAATATCATAACTAAACCATATAGTCAGAGCTCATTTTATTCATGAGCTTAACACTTAAAGGAAATTAACCAGCATAAGAAGCTGGGAATCTGAAGAAAGTATGAGGAATTTGTGTGAACTGGAAAGTCAGTCCATTGAGTCCACAATGGTGGGAGGTGAATGTTCATAACGACCACGGTTGCTGAGATTTTGATATGACGAGGATGCAGAACTGGATCCTGTGGCTTTATTTTGCTGTGATGATCGAGAGATGAAACTTCTGCTGGGCTGGTTCTTTGTCAGGTTTTCTTCGGCTAACCCTATGTCGATTAGGATCGATTGTAAATCTTCTGAGGAGCGACAAACGTATTTGGTTTCCAGATGTGTGAAACAAAGAGAGAAAGGAAATACCCATTGGTAAGCAATTTGATTGCGCTGAAGTATCTGTAATTGAGGTTTGAGTGCACGTCTCTTAGCCACTGTAAGTGGGGAAAGGTCAGTGAAAAGCTGGTAACTGTGGCCCTGAAAGCTGAGGAGATCTTTACCTCTGGCTGCTGTTAAAACCTGTTCTTTGGTTCTGTAGTAGTGTAATTTGGTAATGATATCTCTATGAGGGCCATTGGATTTGCGTGGAGCTAAGGCTCTATGTACTCTGTCAAATTCAAGCCTGTCAATGGGAATTTCAGGTATTAATTCCTGAAACAGCGCTGTGACTGTTGTCTGCAAGTCTAAATAAGATTCAGGGATCCCCCGATGCGCAAATTCGATCGACGATTTCTATTTTCCTGATCTTCCAAACGTGACTGAAGTGTGAGGTTTTCTTCCTTCAGTGACATAATTTCAGTCATAGAATTGTGAGTGCGTGTATCAATTTCATCCATTCTCAATTCTAGGTCTGCAGTCCTTTGACCCAGCTCTCTAATTTCTCTAGTTAACATATCTGTAATGTGGTCAGAAGTCTGTTTAAGAGCTTTCTGGAGCATATATTCAAACTGTTTGAACATATCAGGCTGTGTTGTAATTTGTGAAACATTTTGGTCACACACTGACTCACCCTTAGAAGCCTGTGTTATTTTGCTGTGAGGCAGAGGCTGTGTCCTGTGTGAGCTGCTGCGCTGTGAGGGAGAGGAAGATGCTGCCATCTCAGACGTCAGTCTGTGTATCTTTTCTTTAGAAATACCTTTTTTAAAAGTAGATTTCTGACCTCTTAGGACCATTATTTAGGTTGCTGGCTGAGTTGGGGTGAGCAGTGACCCGTTTTTTGTAAATATTAGTGGCACTGGGACCTGTAGTCCTCCGGTTAACAATCCCAAGGAGCGGAGCTCTAAGGAGACATTACCGCCGCCTCAGGCTGCCGCCTCACTGCCCGCTCTCAATATGTTTTATCCCCCCACACCTTTCACCATTTTTGTTACCTGTCTCTGGACTCGTTCTATCTTATCAATAACTTTCTGTAAGTTAGGTCTCCATAACTGGACACATTTTTCTAAATAAGGTCTCACTAAAGATGTATATAGGGCAATCAGAACCTCCTTCCTCCTCTTGGTGATCCCTCTAGTGATGCATCCTAGTATTCTATTCGCTTTTCCCACTGCTTGCTCATTTTGCAATCATCTGAAATAAGCACTCCAAATCTTTTTCTTCTGTAGTGCTGGCTAACACTGTATCCCCAATGCTGTATTCCCTCAAGGGATTCTTTTTCTCTAGGTGCATTATTTTGCATTTAGAAATATTAAATTGCACTCTCCCCTGCTTTGACCAATCTCCAGCAATGCCAAATCATGTTCCATGTTACAGACACCTCCAGGGATATTAACCCTATTACACACCTTTGTGTCATCACAAAAAAATACATACCTTGCCCAACAAACGTTTAGTGAACCCCATTTACAACCACACTCTGGTATCTATCCTTTAGCCAACTGCATATCCACTGAACCACCCAAGGGTTAAGCCCTAGCTTGTACAACTTTTGTGTTAGATCATTGTGTGGAATTGTATCGAATGCCTTGCTGAAATCAAGATCTGCTATGTCCATAGCACCACTGTAGTCCAAAACATTGATAATATAGTCAAAAAATTCAAACAGATTAGTCTGACATGATCTGCCCTCAGTAAAGCCATGCTGCTTTGGGACCAGCAAGCTGTGTGTTTTTAGGTGATCAATGATCCCTCTTTTCAGAAGTGATTCCATTAACTTAACTACAACTGATGTTAAACTCACTGGCCTGTAATTGCCAGCTTTTACCTTGCTACCCTTCTTGTAGATAGGTACAATATTAGCTATCCGCCAGTCATGGGGAACTTCTCCTGTTAGAAGAGATTGATTAAAAAGATCTGTTAATGGTCCAACAACTATATCTCAAAGTTCTCTTAGAACTCTGGGATGAATACCATCAGGACCCATTGCTTTATTTAGCTTTAACCGAGCCAGTCCCTCTGCTACTTCTGTCTGCAGAAATCCTAGAAATGAAAAGTCATTACTAGAACCAATATGATTCCCCAAATTGTTATCGTTAGTACAATTTATTTCTGGGAAGACTGAACAGAAGTAATTGTTTAAATGGTTTGCTACATCATGGTCTCCCTCAACATATGTGCAACGTGATAATAGTGTTCATCTGTGTAAAAAAAAATAGCAAATAGCACTAAATAGTTAATATCAATATTAACACCAATAGTGTTAAAAAAGAAGTCCCCAAAAAGTCCAATTAAAGTGCTTTAACATAGTGTGTTCAGTGTATAACAATCTTCACAATAGCGTATTCCGTGTTCCACCATCAGCTGAATGGCGTACTTACCTCATTATGGACCCGTATAAACATATAGGTCAGCAATGCTCAGCTAGAACAGATCTTCAGTTAAATTATACAATCCAGAATTTGCTCCACCCTATGGATCGGCTCTATCCCAGGACAATTCTCTTTATGTGCAGCTTATAGAAGGGAGAGCCACAAATAGTGTAGTATGTTTGATTTACTGGTACAAATAAAAAAACGCTACAAATCTACTCACTTTTCTGAAGCCACGTCGTGAGTGGGTGGCATAACGCATAGAGGCGGCATTCATGTTTGATGCAGGAAACATATATACGCATAATTTGTAGCCAGAGGAGGCAGATACAAGGCTTTCATAGTATACAGGAAATGTGAGTAGATGTGTAGCAGTTTTTATTTGTACCAATAAAGCAAGCATACTACACTATTTGTGGCTTTCCCTTCTTCTATATGGTGAGCTTTTTAGAGACGCTGTACTTATGGAGTTACTTAGGAAATTATCTTGGGATAGAGCCGATCCATGAGGAGGAGCGAATCCTGGATTGTGCCATTTAACTAAGGATCTGTTCTAGCTGAGCATGGTTGACCTGTATGTTTATATGGGTCCACTAAAAAGGTGAGTTTGCCATTCATCTGGTGATGAAGATTGTTATACACGGAAGACACTATGTTAAAGCGCTTTAATTTGACTGTTTGGGAACTCCTTTTTTAACACTATTGGTGTTAATATTGATATTAATTATTTAGTTAGTGATATTTGCTATTTATTTTTTACACAAATGAATTCTATCTTCATATTGCACATATAGTATATTGTATTTAATATCTGGAATATTATTAATTATTTATTCACATACTGAGGATTATTGATCATATATGGCTGTTTATTTACAATTAATGTAATTGTTATGATTAAGTATTAATATATCATTTTAATGAGTTTAATTAGCAGCGCAAGCACTTATTATTATTATTTACATTTTCCAGTGTTTGTAGTCAGCTGAAGAAGATCCCCTGCATGGGGAAACTTTATATTGGACTATCGTGTTGCTTTCTGACATTTTAATAAAAGTGGGATACCAGGCCCTCAAATATTGTTCCTGTCTGCCGTGGATTCACTGTATAAACACATCTACCATGAGAGCTAACTACCCCATGTCACAATCAGTGGAGACAGATGCGAGCAAACTTATGGTGGAATCCAGGTCTTCACTGCAATGGTGAGTTAGGCTGCTTTCACACTGGGGCGGTAGGGGGCGGCGGCGGTTTTACCACGGTATTCAGCCGCTAGCGGTGCGGTTTTAACCCCCCCGCTGGCGGCCGAAAAAGGGTTAAAACCACTCGAATAGCGCGGCTATAGCCGCAGTATTGCCGCGGTATAGCCGCGCTGTCTCATTGATTTCAATGGGCAGGAGCAGTTTAGGAGCGGGGAATACACCGCTCCTTCACCACTCCAAAAATGCGGCTTGCAGGAGATTTTTTCTTCTCCTGCCAGCGCACCGCTTCAGTGTGAAAGCCCTCGGGCTTTCACACTGAACAAACAGCAGCGGCTGTTTTGGGTCGGTTTGCAGGCGCTATTTTTAGCGCAATAACGCCTGCAAACCGCCCCAGTGTGAAAGGGGTCTTAATGTCAGGAACTGTTGCCTGTGTGTGGAAGTGCAGCCAGGCAAAAGGCTTTGTGTGTTGCAGGTGGTGTGCCTATGAAAGGAAAAGTCCTGCTGTGAACTGTTACAAGTTGCTATGTGCGTGACTGCAAAAATAGGCCAATCAAAGCACAGAAAGGAGGCAAGATACGCTGAGATGAGAGAAAGACTGTTAATGATAAAGGCGATTTGGTCTGAGCCAGTCCTACACAGGAAGGAGAGTCAGCTTGTTGTTGAGTATGCTGTGGATCAGTACAAATGGCATCTGGCCACACTAGAGCAAGTGGAAAAGGAAATCACTCAGTACAAGGAGAGAGCAGATCAGAGTGGTTGCCTGTGGCAACAAAGGAAGAATCTGTGCTGCTGACTTCATGTGGCCTATTTGCCTTCTGAAAAAAAGAAAGAAGGAGGGCGCACCGACCTAGTGCATTACCACTGGTAAAATGTATTAAAGTATAAAACAGCAAAGTATATACTCACAAACGAGCATGAATGACAGGCATTGACAATGTTACAGGTACACAGTGCTGAGCATTGACAAACCAGGACCGGACATCAAGTGGATATAGCGATGGCTAACTCGTTTCGGGGGAGAGCCCCCTTCCTCAGAGCCTAAGCAGGTATTTGCCTTCTGAACATGTTGAGGTCTTTTTGGATGAGTTTGTTATGATTGCTTCCTACAGAGGGTCGCCCAGAGGCTGTTGGGCTGAATTGGTGTAGCCTTTTCTGACAGAGGAGTACCTAGGGGTGTACCATTGATGGGTTATGCATGTAAAATGTGGTGTCCCATAGCAACAGAAGAAAGTCTATTTGCATAAAGGAGGAGCTACAGTGGAGATGTGGCTCAAATTCTAAACAAACATGTTTGTGCAAAAGTGTCTGTTGTCACCCCTAGCAACCGTGGAGAAAATTTTATTCAGCCTCAGGGGGTGGCAGAGAGCATGAGAGACCGGTAGTTTCATGTTGTGGCTGCTTATGTGGAGTAGTCAGCCCAGGGAAGAGGGCACAATGTCCACCATCCTGCAAGGGATCTGTTGTTACCTTTGGCAGCAGGAAACCTGTTAGATGGGGCATCGGAGAGTCCAATAAGGCTGCAATGTTGCCCCATGGCCATCACAGACATTAGCCAGTGACAGCTTAGAAGAGAAGGGAAAAGGCCCTCAATTGAAAATTTCAACACCTGCCAAGTGGAATGATAAGACTGTTGTTTTTATAAATGTGAGAGAGACTGAGTATGAGTCTAATCCTGGTGAAGTGGTGACAAATCAAGTGAGGAAATTTGCATTCCTTAAAGAGTCACTGTTGTGTACTGGCGAAACACAGGTTAATACTGAACCCGCAGCAAGACTGATGTCTGATAAGGACTTGTCTTCCTGCAGTGTTATGTGTAGCAGGGGGACAAGTAGTAAAACTAAACGTGATCATGCGTTGCTTACTAATGAGTTTATAAATGCAGATGAAAATAATGGGTTAATGTAGCCTGCTAAGGCTTAAACAGCAGATTCTTATGAGATCACTGAAGCGCGGCCATTACATGGTGGAGAAAATGTGGTATTCTAACCAGTTATTTCAGGGGTGACCACTGAGGTATGCGTGCCATTGCCATTAGCAACCATGACAGGCGAAAGGGCAAGCAAGTTCAATCTTGCACAAACGGCAAAGTTTTCAATATCACTTCATTTATAAACTGCAACACCCAGTTTATAATATATGTGATCACTTGTGACATTTGCCAGATCCAGTATGTCGGGCGAACAACACGCCGCCTTAGGGACCGTCTATATGACCATCTATATGATATTGAAAAGGATAGATTAACCAACGTGGCAAAACACTGGATTTTTGTACACCAGAAAGACGTATCAAGTCTTTATATTCAGGGTATAGAAAAAGTCATCACCCCCACTAGAGGAGGAGACAAGTTCCAATTGCTTTGCAAACGCAAAGTATATTGGATATTCTCTTTAAACACGAGAATTCCCCTGGGCCTTAATTTTGAATGGGATGTTTCCTATTTTTATGAGTAATTTTCTAAACCACTTGAACACAGTCATAACACTTACACCACCACAAGTCCCCATAAAGAATTTTTAATTTTTTACATTTTCACGTTCTGCCAGCCAGACAGTGCCACGATAAGAGTTTTCCCATCTACTGACCATTGGGGTCCACGTACAAACATATTCAATCTCATACACGAATATATAATATCCACTACCTTGATTGGTATATATGTTTGACACGGACCCCTGCTCTACATACCTACTATAGAAATTACGGCAGAGCAGGAATTCCCAAGGGATCATGGTCAGCAATAGATGTATGTAAAGGTTTAAATCAATTATAAAAATATGAAACATCTTTTATATTGTTTCGGGATATCCATTTTGCTCAGGTGTTTTATACATTTGACCAAAAAATAAGTTTGTTTCACCTTTGGATGCATATCACGACAATATTGAGATGAAAAGTTTTATTTTATTTCTCTACACATTTTTGTGTCATTATTTTTACTTTTATCTTCTCTCTTATTCTTTTTTGATAATCATTCATGATTGCATCATGAGTATTTATAATTTTACTTATAACTATTGCTTTCATCCTTTGCTCACTCTTATTACATAGATATATATGGAAACCCCCATTTTTCTATATATCTCTTTAGTTGTGTAGGAACTACCTAATATATACATTAGGTTTTTATGCAAATGTATGCACACTTTTTTATTTCATTTACTTACATTTTGTACACATTGTTGTCTATATTTTTATAGACACCTTGGGATCATTATTCAGACATACAAAGCCTATCTTCATGCACACAAGCTTGCATACATTGTATCGTCAGTGTTCAGTGTTTATTTTGCAGGTTCAATGTTACAACATGAATATGTATTTGTTTCTTTTTAGAGCTCACCATTATGACATTTTTCTCATCGTCTTTATAGATTGGATCCACGTCGACCATTATGTGCTTGTTTTTAATTGTTCCATTTGCCGGTGTCAACATAGGAGCATTGTATTAGTGGATTTATAACATGTATCATTTAATATGCATTGTTTGGAGGTCTTGGCATTTGCTGACACGTACATACTAAGGCATGTTTTCACATGAGGCACCCGAGATTGATCACAGATTAACATATTCCCAGCTTAATTGTTTTATTAGATAGGTTCTATCATCCCAGTCTAGCAATATTCTTGTCTAGTCTGCGGAACTCCACTTGTCCTTTTTTGTGATACCTTATTCTCGGGTGACTGGCTGGGACCCCACACTAACCTTTATTACTATCATTACAATCACATCTAATCATTTAGTGTGACACTGACCGGCGGAATTCCACTGCTTTGAACACCGCTGTTTCATTTCCAAAGTCCTATATACACCCTGCTTGTGGCCAGGCTCATCATCTAGGATCACACGCTACAGGTTTGTCTACTGGGACCCTGCATATATCACTACCATTTGATAAGATCGGGGCAACCCTGATCAGCGGGATTCTATGTCTTTGAATCCCGCAGTTCATTTCTAACATTATAGGGTCTCATACATACCTTGTTAACAGCCGTGGGTTCATTACACAACATTCCAGGTCACATTGTTTAAATATTTCACCCTTACTAGTCCGACATATTATAGAGAGTTTCCTTTATTCTACTTCTTTTGATACTCACATACATCGACCGACCTCGTCTTATCATCTATTATCGCGGTCGGCAGATACAAGCACCAGGACATCATTTTAGCTGAGTTAACTCTATTTTTAATTTTATTTTTTAATTCCAGTGGTTCATAGGTTTCACATATTCCTTGGATATTATTTATTTTTTCTTATACACTCCGCACATATATACATACGTTTTTTTAATTTGGCTTATTTTATTTTAGTTCATTCACATTTCACAATACCAATGGTATTCACAGTTTTTGTCTGTGTCATATTTACTCCCACAAGTGAACACCCATTGGAATGTTCATTTTTCCAATGCGATATACACATATTATTATGATTATATACTTCGCCTATTCACATAAATGAATCGCACCATTATCTGCTCACATATAGATTCATTTTATTTATTTTTCACACACACTTATATATATACACATGTTTTTCCTCGTTTTTACATTTTTTGCACTTTGTCTGAATAATATTATATCTTTACATTTTTTTCTAAATTGAAACATTTTTCTATAAAAAAAAAAAAAAAAAACTTTTTTCCTACACCTACCACTATACACATATGTACACTCATAGAAGTACATTTATTAACATACACACATTTATTAAGATAGGATACACAATATTTTTTGTCAACACACGCATGTACACACATTCTTGTTCACATTTTTTGTCATTAATTCACACGTTATGGTTTTGAAACATTTTTTAATCAGTTAACATACTGATTAGTCAGCAGATGCCGAGACTTCATAAAATTGGCTTCCAGCTGAGACTCAATGATCACCTAATTGGGTGATCATGTGATATCCCATTGAGCTATATAAGAGTTTGTCTTTTTAATATTTGCTAGCTATGAGTAAGCACTCAGCTCCGAGTGCGAAACGCGTCAGCCAACCTGTACTTTCTGCATTATGGTCTTGTTATTTTGATGATCCCATCTTTTCAATAAAGTGAAGTTTTTGATTACATCCGGTGTGCGGCATCCAGATCTTCTCACTTCAAGCCTGTTCCGCCTAGCATTCAGCCAGCACCTGGAGCTCTTCTGCTCTGAAAATCTTACTTCAATTTCACACCTGGGTCTATGTCTGCCTGAGCGGTGAAACACCCTCTTTGCTTGCCCGCATCTAAGGATATATGCTTTTCTCTTCACCAGCTCGGAGGCTTTCCCAGGCATCTTACAAACTACCCTGGTTACTACCTTTTCAAGAGTTTATTTAACCCGCATCTACGGGAGAAGAGTTTTTCCTATTTACTCTATGGATCACAATACTACTTCGACACCCATGGCAGAAACTCTGTCCAGCAGAACTCTAAAGGCACCCTCCGACAATCCATTAAGACAAACGTCACAGACACAAACATCAGGAGTGTCGGATGACGATGGAGTACTGTTAATACGACATTTCAGAAAATTGGAACATATCATGGCGAGAGAAATTAGAGCTTTTTGGGACATCAACTTTTTGAAGGACTATTTGTCCATAGCTCATATACCACGAGGTTTACGGATCAAAAAATTTCCTACCTCAGAGCTGTTCAATGATGACCTTAAAAAAGAATGGACTGACACCTTGGACACTTGTTCATTCAAACTAATGAATATTCTTATTGCCTCTAAAACCAAAGAAATGGAGGTACTGCAGTCTGATATGTCCTCAATTCAGACTGAACTTGCCTCCTCACAAAACCTGACAGCCTTTACAGACCTGGATAGCTGCTTGAGCAACAAATTAGACAAAATGGAAAAATCAGTGATCGCCAGCAAGAGAGGCAAAATGGCCCGGGATAAAAATGATTATGAGAACAATAAAGTCTACACTTGGAAAAAAACATTGTTTGCCCATAATCATTCACGGAGAAACCGCGGCAAACAGGTCAGTTACTCTGACCAAGAAAGTGACTTAGCCGATAATACCCTGGCACGCACCATGTCAGATTCCTCTCTTGACAGATCAACAGGTTCTGTGGAAACAAACAGAAGCAATAACCATTCTAACGCTGGAAACCCTTGCAGGTCAGGTTACACAAAGAGAAAGAAATCGTCCATAAAAAACAAGAAGGGGCGGTAGGAGACACAAGAACTCCAAACAATTCACATTACAGCCTGAGAGGCAAAATGAAGAAATGAGTTCCACCGTACTCAATATCTCAAGAAGACCCCTAAAAGAAGAGGAGATCAGTCTTCTATCAAAAGGCTTAAATTTTAGTCCAAATAGACATTTTGATTTATTTCACACAATTCTGGACGTTAACAGGTTTTCTCGTTTATTAACACTTAAGAAACACTTTGGTTGTTCCAGAGAAGAGGCTATCCCAGGGGGTTCTGGTGAATCAGGTGAGTCTCCCCCTTCACCCATCTCTTTCAATGAAGTTTGTGCACTGCATGATTTAATAGCACTGGCAGATGAATCGGATCCACCCCCTGTTGATCCCACTGATTTACAGAAAAAATTAATAATCAGATCTAAATCTGACTTTTACCCAGTGGCATCCAGGGGCAAGGATCTTGATTTATTCCAGAGGTTGGTGGAGGGGGAATTAACTCGCTTGGCTCACAGCTGCCACAGAAAACACATCATAATTTGACACAAAACGAGAGATTAGCTCTGAAAACATAAACATTAACAGCAGACACCAGTATAGTTATCAGGAATGCAGATAAGGGGGGAGTAGTAGTTGTTTTGGACACTGATATGTACACACAGGAAGCTTTACGTCAGTTATCTGACACACAGACCTACCAATTACTTTCATCCAATCCTACACTCCCCTTCAAACACAAACTTTCTGCTATTTTAGACCGAGCTGTATCGGCAGGTATCTTTTCACGTTCAGATAAAAGAGAAACTTATCCCTGAACATCCGATCATGCCCATATTCCACCATTTACCCAAGGTCCATAAAGGACTTCAGCCCTTAACGGGCCGACCTATTGTAGCAGGAATCGGTTCACTTAATGAACGCTTGGGTGAATGGGTGGACTCCCAGCTACAGCCCTTGGCCACCAGCCTGCCTGGCTACTTGAGAGACACTAAGCAGCTGCTAAATAAATTACAACATCTACGATGGGAGAGTGGGTATAGGTGGATCAGTTGTGATGTCACCAGCCTTTATTCTAGCATCCCGCACAAGTTAGGTATCCAGGCAGTTGCTTGGGCTCTCAGAGAATCAGGCAGATTTTCACTTATTCTACAAGATTTCATTTTACAGGCGCTGGATTATTTACTCACACACAATTTTTTCATGTTTGATGGGGGCTATTATCTCCAAAGGTGCGGGGCCTCCATGGGTGCTAAATTTTCGCCCTCCCTCGCCAACATCTTTATGGGTTGGTGGGAGAGGTCTCGCATCTTTGGACATGATAGCCCCCGCAGACTAGACACGGTTTTCTACTGCCGTTTTATTGATGACCTCCTGTTTATCACATCAGATGCAGATGCTGATTTAGGAACCTGGCTTTCATACTTCAACAATAACAACCTTAATTTGAAATTTACGGGTACTTTACAACCCCACAGCATCGAATTCTTAGATGTTAAGCTTACTGGCATAGGCAATTCCATCCATACCACTCTATATAGGAAACCTACTGCTGGGAATGCCCTCCTTAGAGCAGACTCAGCACATCCCAAACATACCATACGAGGTGTTCCGTATGGACAATTTTTGAGGCTCAAACGCTTGTGTAGCACCCCTGAAAACTTTCATAGAGAAGCACACAATATGGCCCAGCGTTTTAGGGACCGGGGGTATGGTACAGCCCTAGTCAATAGAGCACTTGACAGAGCGAGTGCCATCCCTAGACATACATTATTACAAGATAAACCCCATATCAGTTCCCCTTCTATCACCATCCCAGTATTTTCTACACCATACAGTGCAGAATTTAACCAAATAAGGAGAATAGTCACCAAATATCTTCCCATCTTGTATAATGACGCTGCATATAAGAACATACTGTCCAAGGGAATTAAAGTGGCCTCCCGCAGGGCTCCCACCCTGGGGAATTCCCTTTCACCCAGTCTAGTAGTATCTGAACAAATGAAAGCCAATTGGTTAAACTTTAAGGGCAATTACAAATGTGGCAAAAAGGGATGCAATTACTGTAGTCATATAAAAAAGGGCAAGCAAGTTCAATCTTGCACAAACGGCAAAGTTTTCAATATCACTTCATTTATAAACTGCAACACCCAGTTTATAATATATGTGATCACTTGTGACATTTGCCAGATCCAGTATGTCGGGCGGACAACACGCCACCTTAGGGACCGTCTATATGACCATCTATATGATATTGAAAAGGATAGATTAACCAACGTGGCAAAACACTGGATTTTTGTACACCAGAAAGACGTATCAAGTCTTTATATTCAGGGTATAGAAAAAGTCATCACCCCCACTAGAGGAGGAGACAAGTTCCAATTGCTTTGCAAACGCAAAGTATATTGGATATTCTCTTTAAACACGAGAATTCCCCTGGGCCTTAATTTTGAATGGGATGTTTCCTATTTTTATGAGTAATTTTCTAAACCGCTTGAACACAGTCATAACACTTACACCACCACAAGTCCCCATAAAGAATTTTTCATTTTTTACATTTTCACGTTCTGTCAGCCATTTTCTATTTCTCTTGTTCCATATCCCAGCCAGACAGTGCCACGATAAGAGTTTTCCCATCTACTGACCATTGGGGTCCACGTACAAACATATTCAATCTCATACACGAATATATAATATCCACTACCTTGATTGGTATATATGTTTGACACGGACCCCTGCTCTACATACCTACTATAGAAATTACGGCAGAGCAGGAATTCCCAAGGGATCATGGTCAGCAATAGATGTATGTAAAGGTTTAAATCAATTATAAAAATATGAAACATCTTTTATATTGTTTCGGGATATCCATTTTGCTCAGGTGTTTTATACATTTGACCAAAAAATAAGTTTGTTTCACCTTTGGATGCATATCACGACAATATTGAGATGAAAAGTTTTATTTTATTTCTCTACACATTTTTGTGTCATTATTTTTACTTTTATCTTCTCTCTTATTCTTTTTTGATAATCATTCATGATTGCATCATGAGTATTTATAATTTTACTTATAACTATTGCTTTCATCCTTTGCTCACTCTTATTACATAGATATATATGGAAACCCCCATTTTTCTATATATCTCTTTAGTTGTGTAGGAACTACCTAATATATACATTAGGTTTTTATGCAAATGTATGCACACTTTTTTATTTCATTTACTTACATTTTGTACACATTGTTGTCTATATTTTTATAGACACCTTGGGATCATTATTCAGACATACAAAGCCTATCTTCATGCACACAAGCTTGCATACATTGTATCGTCAGTGTTCAGTGTTTATTTTGCAGGTTCAATGTTACAACATGAATATGTATTTGTTTCTTTTTAGAGCTCAGCATTGTGACATTTTTCTCATCGTCTTTATAGATTGGATCCACGTCGACCATTATGTGCTTGTTTTTAATTGTTCCATTTGCCGGTGTCAACATAGGAGCATTGTATTAGTGGATTTATAACATGTATCATTTAATATGCATTGTTTGGAGGTCTTGGCATTTGCTGACACGTACATACTAAGGCATGTTTTCACATGAGGCACCCGAGATTGATCACAGATTAACATATTCCCAGCTTAATTGTTTTATTAGATAGGTTCTATCATCCCAGTCTAGCAATATTCTTGTCTAGTCTGCGGAACTCCACTTGTCCTTTTTTGTGATACCTTATTCTCGGGTGACTGGCTGGGACCCCACACTAACCTTTATTACTATCATTACAATCACATCTAATCATTTAGTGTGACACTGACCGGCGGAATTCCACTGCTTTGAACACCGCTGTTTCATTTCCAAAGTCCTATATACACCCTGCTTGTGGCCAGGCTCATCATCTAGGATCACACGCTACAGGTTTGTCTACTGGGACCCTGCATATATCACTACCATTTGATAAGATCGGGGCAACCCTGATCAGCGGGATTCTATGTCTTTGAATCCCGCAGTTCATTTCTAACATTATAGGGTCTCATACATACCTTGTTAACAGCCGCGGGTTCATTACACAACATTCCAGGTCACATTGTTTAAATATTTCACCCTTACTAGTCCGACATATTATAGAGAGTTTCCTTTATTCTACTTCTTTTGATACTCACATACATCGACCGACCTCGTCTTATCATCTATTATCGCGGTCGGCAGATACAAGCACCAGGACATCATTTTAGCTGAGTTAACTCTATTTTTAATTTTATTTTTTAATTCCAGTGGTTCATTTAGGTTTCACATATTCCTTGGATATTATTTATTTTTTCTTATACACTCCGCACATATATACATAAGTTTTTTTAATTTGGCTTATTTTATTTTAGTTCATTCACATTTCACAATACCAATGGTATTCACAGTTTTTGTCTGTGTCATATTTACTCCCACAAGTGAACACCCATTGGAATGTTCATTTTTCCAATGCGATATACACATATTATTATGATTATATACTTCGCCTATTCACATAAACGAATCGCACCATTATCTGCTCACATATAGATTCATTTTATTTATTTTTCACACACACTTATATATATACACATGTTTTTCCTCGTTTTTACATTTTTTGCACTTTGTCTGAATAATATTATATCTTTACATTTTTTTCTAAATTGAAACATTTTTCTATAAAAAAAAAAAAAAAAAACCTTTTTTCCTACACCTACCACTATACACATATGTACACTCATAGAAGTACATTTATTAACATACACACATTTATTAAGATAGGATACACAATATTTTTTGTCAACACACGCATGTACACACATTCTTGTTCACATTTTTTGTCATTAATTCACACGTTATGGTTTTGAAACATTTTTTAATCAGTTAACATACTGATTAGTCAGCAGATGCCGAGACTTCATAAAATTGGCTTCCAGCTGAGACTCAATGATCACCTAATTGGGTGATCATGTGATATCCCATTGAGCTATATAAGAGTTTGTCTTTTTAATATTTGCTAGCTATGAGTAAGCACTCAGCTCCGAGTGCGAAACGCGTCAGCCAACCTGTACTTTCTGCATTATGGTCTTGTTATTTTGATGATCCCATCTTTTCAATAAAGTGAAGTTTTTGATTACATCCGGTGTGTGGCATTCAGATCTTCTCACTTCAAGCCTGTTCCGCCTAGCATTCAGCCAGCACCTGGAGCTCTTCTGCTCTGAAAATCTTACTTCAATTTCACACCTGGGTCTATGTCTGCCTGAGCGGTGAAACACCCTCTTTGCTTGCCCGCATCTAAGGATATATGCTTTTCTCTTCACCAGCTCGGAGGCTTTCCCAGGCATCTTACAAACTACCCTGGTTACTACCTTTTCAAGAGTTTATTTAACCCGCATCTACGGGAGAAGAGTTTTTCCTATTTACTCTATGGATCACAATACTACTTCGACACCCATGGCAGAAACTCTGTACAGCAGAACTCTAAAGGCACCCTCCGACAATCCATTAAGACAAACGTCACAGACACAAACATCAGGAGTGTCGGATGACGATGGAGTACTGTTAATACGACATTTCAGAAAATTGGAACATATCATGGCGAGAGAAATTAGAGCCTTTTGGGACATCAACTTTTTGAAGGACTATTTGTCCATAGCTCATATACCACGAGGTTTACGGATCAAAAAATTTCCTACCTCAGAGCTGTTCAATGATGACCTTAAAAAAGAATGGACTGACACCTTGGACACTTGTTCATTCAAACTAATGAATATTCTTATTGCCTCTAAAACCAAAGAAATGGAGGTACTGCAGTCTGATATGTCCTCAATTCAGACTGAACTTGCCTCCTCACAAAACCTGACAGCCTTTACAGACCTGGATAGCCGCTTGAGCAACAAATTAGACAAAATGGAAAAATCAGTGATCGCCAGCAAGAGAGGCAAAATGGCCCGGGATAAAAATGATTATGAGAACAATAAAGTCTACACTTGGAAAAAAACATTGTTTGCCCATAATCATTCACAGAGAAACCGCGGCAAACAGGTCAGTTTCTCTGACTAAGAAAGTGACTTAGCCGATAATACCCTGGCACGCACCATGTCAGATTCCTCTCTTGACAGATCAACAGGTTCTGTGGAAACAAACAGAAGCAATAACCATTCTAACGCTGGAAACCCTTGCAGGTCAGGTTACACAAAGAGAAAGAAATCGTCCATAAAAAAACAAGAAGGGGCGGTAGGAGACACAAGAACTCCAAACAATTCACATTACAGCCTGAGAGGCAAAATGAAGAAATGAGTTCCACCGTACTCAATATCTCAAGAAGACCCCTAAAAGAAGAGGAGATCAGTCTTCTATCAAAAGGCTTAAATTTTAGTCCAAATAGACATTTTGATTCATTTCACACAATTCTGGACGTTAACAGGTTTTCTCGTTTATTAACACTTAAGAAACACTTTGGTTGTTCCAGAGAAGAGGCTATCCCAGGGGGTTCTGGTGAATCAGGTGAGTCTCCCCCTTCACCCATCTCTTTCAATGAAGTTTGTGCACTGCATGATTTAATAGCACTGGCAGATGAATCGGATCCACCCCCTGTTGATCCCACTGATTTACAGAAAAAATTAATAATCAGATCTAAATCTGACTTTTACCCAGTGGCATCCAGGGGCAAGGATCTTGATTTATTCCAGAGGTTGGTGGAGGGGGAATTAACTCGCTTGGCTCACAGATGCCACAGAAAACCCATCATAATTTGACACAAAACGAGAGATTAGCTCTGAAAACATAAACATTAACAGCAGACACCAGTATAGTTATCAGGAATGCAGATAAGGGTGGAGTAGTAGTTGTTTTGGACACTGATATGTACACACAGGAAGCTTTACGTCAGTTATCTGACACACAGACCTACCAATTACTTTCATCCAATCCTACACTCCCCTTCAAACACAAACTTTCTGCTATTTTAGACCGAGCGGTATCGGCAGGTATCTTTTCACGTTCAGATAAAGAGAAACTTATCCCTGAACATCCGGTCATGCCCATATTCCACCATTTACCCAAGGTCCATAAAGGACTTCAGCCCTTAACGGGCCGACCTATTGTAGCAGGAATCGGTTCACTTAATGAACGCTTGGGTGAATGGGTGGACTCCCAGCTACAGCCCTTGGCTACCAGCCTGCCTGGCTACTTGAGAGACACTAAGCAGCTGCTAAATAAATTACAACATCTACGATGGGAGAGTGGGTATAGGTGGATCAGTTGTGATGTCACCAGCCTTTATTCTAGCATCCCGCACAAGTTAGGTATCCAGGCAGTTGCTTGGTGTCAGGTACTCACCAAGGCCGGAATGCTGAGAGCGGCTTCCATAGCAACTAGGTGCGAGATACCCCTGAAGGTGGTACAGAGGGAATCAGGCACGGAGAGGCACGGGTTGCCAGCAGGTGTGCAGGTCACCAAGGTTTCACTAGACGTGTAGAACCCGTGTAGCATGGACTGGTTGCTAAGCTGGAGAGAAGACTGGCAGAGACTCCAACACTAGACCTGGAACCAGGAACAGAGCTGAGGAGAAGCACAGGGTTAAGCAGAACAAGTCCGTTAAGCAGGCCGAGGGTCAAACACTGGGAGACGTGGTAGCAAGCACAGGTTGAGGCAAGGCAAGTCCGTTGAGCAGGCAGAGGGTCAAACACCAGGTAATCGTAGTACAGGTTAAAGCAAGATAAGTCCGTTTAGCAGGCCAAGGGTCAACACTGGAGAGAGGATCAGTAGAAGAGTCGTAATCAAGCCGGGGGTCAAACACTGGAGCGAAGATAAACAGAGAAGTCCTTAATCAAGCCGAGGGTCAAACACTGGAGAGAGGATAAGCGAAGTAGTCAAACGGTCCGGGTCACAGCAGGCAGGAACAGGTATGCAGAGAATAAACGGGAACACTGGAAGCTGAGAAGACAAACCAGCAATGAACACAAGGCATAGCTGTCTTTATATAGGCCCGCCAAGGGGACGTCCCGCTGTACGTGCATGCGTTCGTGTACCCACGTGTGCTAACCCGTTCGGATCACGCGCTCGTACCCGCCGATCGTGTGCCCGTACGTGCTGAAGTGGGGCTCTACTGCGCAGGTGCACCGGGACGCGCCGATACTGACAGGCTCTGACTGTGTTAACCCTCTGACAGTGCCCCCTCCCAAGGGGCAGCCTCCGGATGCCTAATCTGGGCAAGCTTCCTGGTTGTCTTCTGTGAAAATTACGTACTAAACGAGGGGCGTGTAAGTTGCTGGATGGTTCCCAGGAGTTATCTTCTGGAGGGTATCCTTTCCATTTAACAAGATATTGGATCTGTCCCCCCCTTTTTCTACAGTCCATTATTGCCTCCACTTCATATTCCATTTCACCTTCAATTTCAATTGGAGGAGGTGGTGGTTCCTGTCTTCCAGAAAAAGGGCTAGGGACCACTGGCTTCAATAAAGATGCATGGAATACCGGATGTATCTTGTATGTGACCGGAAGGGCTAATTCGAAAGCCACAGGGTTCACCACTTTGTTAATTTCAAAAGGGCCAATGAACCTTGGACCTAACTTGCGGGATGGACAGGGCAGTCTAAGGTTAATAGCCGATAGCCATACCTTGTCCCCAATCTTGAAATTTGGGTTTGGTCTTCTCCCTCTGTTATAGTACTTCTCGTAACTGTCTTGAGCCTTTTTCATGGTTTCCTGGATCTGTAAAAAATTGGTTTGGATAAAGTTAATCCGGTCTTGTACTGCAGGGGTTGACACTTCAGGAAAAGAATCTGGCAAGAAGGAGGGATGGAAGCCGTAATTAGCCCAAAAAGGTGTTTGGTTGATGGCGGAATGAGTGGAATTGTTGTAAGCAAATTCCGCACACGGAAGGAGGGTGGACCAGTTATCTTGGGAACCAGAGCAGAAACAACGGAGATATTGTTCCAGAGTTTGATTTGTTCTTTCTGTTTGACCGTTGCTTTGTGGATGGTATGCTGAGGAGAGCGAGGTCTTTATTTCAAGGGATCTGCAGAGGTCCTTCCAAAATTTTGAGGTAAATTGGATACCTCTGTCTGATACGATGTTGTGGGGGACCCCATGAAGCCTCACGATTTCTTTGATAAAAATGTTTGCTGTAGCCAGAGCAGAAGGGGTGCCCATCATGGGCAGGAAGTGTGCCATCTTAGAGAGGCGGTCAACCACTACTAAGATGGTAGTGAATTTTTCAGAGGGGGAAGTTCTACAATGAAGTCCATAGAGACCTCTTTCCATGGACGTTCAGGGACAGGCAAAGGTCTCAGGAGCCCCCAAGCCTTAGTGTTCGACCCTTTGTTACGTTGACACGTAATACAGGATTGGACATAGTTTTTACAGTCCTGACTCCAACCCGGCCACCAGTAGGAGCGATGAACTAATTCTGAGGTTTTCCGGATTCCAAAGTGCCCTGCCAACTTATGATCATGGAAGTTCTGTAATACTTGCAGTCTTACTGGAGAAGGAACAAGTATTTTATTTTGGGCCCACAGTAAGCCATCCCTCTTCCTTAATGAGGATACTTCAGGTTCTGTGCATTGGCAGGATGCCTCTTTAATGGCAGTCTTGAGATCAGGCTGGATAAGAAGGAAGTTATGTGGGGACAAGATAGTTCCAGGCTCAATTGCCTCATTGACTTCTGGAAACATTCGGGAGAGTGCATCCGCTTTTCCGTTCTTGGAGCCCGGTCGGTAGGAGATGTGAAAATTAAATCTGGAGAAAAATAATGCCCATCGGGCTTGTCGAGGTCGGAGTCGCTTGGCCGTTCGGAGATATTCCAGATTCCGATGATCAGTAAAGACCATTATGGGTTGGGACGCACCCTCCAGCAAGTACCTCCACTCCTCCAAAGCAAATTTTATAGCTAGTAGTTCTCGGTCACCGACGTCATAGTTCCTTTCAGGTGGGCTTAATTTGTGAGAAGCAAAGGCAACTGGATGAAGAAGGGCCTTTGGACCGCTTCGTTGGGACAGGATTGCACCTGTCGCTGATTCGGAGGCATCTACTTCTAGTACATATGATAAGGCTGGATCTGGGTGTTGTAGAATAGGAGCCGTTGTAAAAAGATCTTTCAATTTATTAAAGGCTTCCTGTGCTTCTTGGGGCCATTGAAACTTAGCTTGCTGGCGGGTGAGTCGAGTAATGGGAGAAATGATTGAAGAGAATCCTCTAATGAACCTGCGGTAAAAATTGGCAAAGCCAACAAACCGCTGGATTCCCTTTTTATCTGAAGGAGCTGGCCACTCCTGGATGGTTCTAACCTTTTGTGGGTCCATTGCAACCCCTTCTGTGGAGATGATGAACCCAAGGAACTGGATGGTGGTCTTTTCAAATTCACATTTCTCCCCTTTCAAGAATAGGCCGTGTTTCCTGAGAACCGAGAGTACCTTCTTTACATGGGTGCGATGTACTTCTAGTGAGGTGGAGAAAATCAAAATATCATCAAGATATACAATCACAAAGTTATCAAGGTACTCACGGAAAATGTCGTTGACTAGGTGTTGGAACGTGGCCGGGGCGTTGCAGAGTCCGAAAGGCATCACAAGATATTCAAAGTGCCCAAACCTGGATCTAAAGGCTGTTTTCCACTCATCCCCGGCACGTATCCGAACGAGATTGTATGCTCCCCGTAGGTCTAGTTTGGTAAACACTTGGGCAGTTCTGAAGCGCTGGAATAGTTCAGAGATGAGAGGCAACGGGTATCTATTTTTCACAGTGATCTTATTAAGTTCTCTATAGTCCACACAGGGCCTTAAAGATCCATCCTTCTTTTCTACAAAGAAGATACCCGCCCCAGCTGGAGAAGAGGAAGGGCGGATAAACTTCTTCTCCAGGTTTTCGTCAATATAGGAACGAAGCGCTTCCAACTCAGTCTCAGATAGTGGAAATATGCGACCAAAGGGAATCTCGGATCCCGGTAAAAGGTCAATGGGACAATCATAGGAGCGATGAGGTGGTAAGCTGTCGGCCTTTTTCTTATCAAAAATATCCAGAAATTCATGGTATACTGCAGGGACATGCTGAAGATTATCTGGTATTGACTGAAAGGTCAAACAAGAGGCCGGTGTGTTGGTGGTAGGCACGAAACAATGTTGAGAGCAGTACATAGATGAGAAGAGGATTTCTTTCTTGGACCAACTGATTTGAGGGTCATGAACTTGTAACCAGGGGAAACCCAGGATAACAGGGAACATAGGTGAACTGATGATGTTAAAGCAAAGGAATTCTTGGTGGCCAGAGTCTGTGGAGGTGAGAATAGGTTTGGTTTCTTGAGTAACAAGTCCCGAACATGGTAGGGATCCGTCGGCTAGATGTATCTGCAGAGGTTGCTTCTTATCTTGGAGGGGGATATGCAGGGTGTGAGCCAGAGATGCATCCAGGAAACAACTGCATGCTCCGGAGTCAATGATGGCCAGCAGCCGAGCCTCCTCTTCCGCCACCTGTAATGAGACCGGAAGGACAAAGTGAGATTGGGTAGAGCCGGTAACTTGAAAGTTCACAGTGTCCTGTCGCTGGCACTTACTGGGTCTCACGGGACAGTTGCGTAAAAAATGACCGGCTTCCCCACAATAAAGGCAAAGGTTGGCTTGGCGCCGGCGGAGTCTTTCATCAGGGGTGAGTGGAGAACGTACTAATCCCAACTGCATAGGTTCGTGGTCCGAGGAAGAGGAAGGTACGGCAGAAGGTGCTGGAACAGGAGGAATGCGAGGTAACATCCAGGTGGGTCGTGAGGACTGGAAGCGTTCAGAGCGGCGTTCACGCAGGCGTCTGTCAAGCTTAATTGCTAGTTGTATTAATTCTTCCAGGGAGGAAGGAGTATCCATCCGAGCTAATTCATCTTTTAAATTTTCTGATAGACCTTGGCGATACTGGTACTTTAAAGCGGCCTCATTCCAGTTGGTGTCCCCAGACCATTTCCGGAATTCAACGGTGTAGTCTTCCACTGGTCTCTTTCCCTGGGTCAGGGTGTGTAAGATGGATTCAGCTGTGGCAGTGCGTTGTGGGTCATCATACAGCTGTGCCATAGCGTTGAAAAAGGTTTCCACCGTATCCAACAGGGGGCTTTTCTGTTCTAAAAGGTTATGGGCCCAAGCTTGGGGTTCTTCTGACAAAAGCGAAATGACGAACCCCACCTTTACAGCTTCAGAATGAAAAGTCCTGGTTTGAAGGGCCAAGTAAAGCTGACAAGCGTTTTGGAAGGCTCTGAATTTCTTTCGAATTCCGGAAAACCGTTCTGGAATGGGAACCCTAGGTTCAGGGATGGCCATCATGACTGGGTTGACTTGGTTTTGTGAAGAAGAAATCCCACTGGATGAAGCTGACGGTGCTTCCGGGGGAGCTGAGGAAGTTGTTAGGTGTTGAAGGCGACCCTCAATTTGGAAATATCCATCCTGCAGTCTCTGGACAGCCTGTGTAAGGGCTGTAACCTGCTGGCAGAGGGCCTCGAGGGGAGAGCCGGCTCTGTCGGCCTCTGACATGGCTGGTTTGTACTGTCAGGTACTCACCAAGGCCGGAATGCTGAGAGCGGCTTCCCTAGCAACTAGGTGCGAGATACCCCTGAAGGTGGTACAGAGGGAATCAGGCACGGAGAGGCACGGGTTGCCAGCAGGTGTGCAGGTCACCAAGGTTTCACTAGACGTGTAGAACCCGTGTAGCATGGACTGGTTGCTAAGCTGGAGAGAAGACTGGCAGAGACTCCAACACTAGACCTGGAACCAGGAACAGAGCTGAGGAGAAGCACAGGGTTAAGCAGAACAAGTCCGTTGAGCAGGCAGAGGGTCAAACACCAGGTAATCGTAGTACAGGTTAAAGCAAGATAAGTCCGTTTAGCAGGCCAAGGGTCAACACTGGAGAGAGGATCAGTAGAAGAGTCGTAATCAAGCCGGGGGTCAAACACTGGAGCGAAGATAAACAGAGAAGTCCTTAATCAAGCCGAGGGTCAAACACTGGAGAGAGGATAAGCGAAGTAGTCAAACGGTCCGGGTCACAGCAGGCAGGAACAGGTATGCAGAGAATAAACGGGAACACTGGAAGCTGAGAAGACAAACCAGCAATGAACACAAGGCATAGCTGTCTTTATATAGGCCCGCCAAGGGGACGTCCCGCTGTACGTGCATGCATTCGTGTACCCACGTGTGCTAACCCGTTCGGATCACGCGCTCGTACCCGCCGATCGTGTGCCCGAACGTGCTGAAGTGGGGCTCTACTGCGCAGGTGCACCGGGACGCGCCGATACTGACAGGCTCTGACTGTGTTAACCCTCTGACACTTGGGCTCTCAGAGAATCAGGCAGATTTTCACTTATTTTACAAGATTTCATTTTACAGGCGCTGGATTATTTACTCACACACAATTTTTTCATGTTTGATGGGGGCTATTATCTCCAAAGGTGCGGGGCCTCCATGGGCGCTAAATTTTCGCCCTCCCTCGCCAACATCTTTATGGGTTGGTGGGAGAGGTCTCGCATCTTTGGACATGATAGCCCCCGCAGACTAGACACGGTTTTCTACTGCCGTTTTATTGATGACCTCCTGTTTATCACATCAGATGCAGATGCTGATTTAGGAACCTGGCTTTCATACTTCAACAATAACAACCTTAATTTGAAATTTACGGGTACTTTACAACCCCACAGCATCAAATTCTTAGATGTTAAGCTTACTGGCATAGGCAATTCCATCCATACCACTCTATATAGGAAACCTACTGCTGGGAATGCCCTCCTTAGAGCAGACTCAGCACATCCCAAACATACCATACGAGGTGTTCCGTATGGACAATTTTTGAGGCTCAAACGCTTGTGTAGCACCCCTGAAAACTTTCATAGAGAAGCACACAATATGGCCCAGCGTTTTAGGGACCGGGGGTATGGTACAGCCCTAGTCAATAGAGTACTTGACAGAGCGAGTGCCATCCCTAGACATACATTATTACAAGATAAACCCCATATCAGTTCCCCTTCTATCACCATCCCAGTATTTTCTACACCATACAGTGCAGAATTTAACCAAATAAGGAGAATAGTCACCAAATATCTTCCCATCTTGTATAATGACGCTGCATATAAGAACATACTGTCCAAGGGAATTAAAGTGGCCTCCCGCAGGGCTCCCACCCTGGGGAATTCCCTTTCACCCAGTCTAGTAGTATCTGAACAAATGAAAGCCAATTGGTTAAACTTTAAGGGCAATTACAAATGTGGCAAAAAGGGATGCAATTACTGTAGTCATATAAAAAAGGGCAAGCAAGTTCAATCTTGCACAAATGGCAAAGTTTTCAATATCACTTCATTTATAAACTGCAACACCCAGTTTATAATATATGTGATCACTTGTGACATTTGTCAGATCCAGTATGTCGGGCGGACAACACGCCGCCTTAGGGACCGTCTATATGACCATCTATATGATATTTAAAAGGATAGATTAACCAACGTGGCAAAACACTGGATTTTTGTACACCAGAAAGACGTATCAAGTCTTTATATTCAGGGTATAGAAAAAGTCATCACCCCCACTAGAGGAGGAGACAAGTTCCAATTGCTTTGCAAACGCAAAGTATATTGGATATTCTCTTTAAACACGAGAATTCCCCTGGGCCTTAATTTTGAAAGGGATGTTTCCTATTTTTATGAGTAATTTTCAAAACCGCTTGAACACAGTCATAACACTTACACCACCACAAGTCCCCATAAAGAATTTTTCATTTTTTACATTTTCACGTTCTGTCAGCCATTTTCTATTTCTCTTGTTCCATATCCCAGCCAGACAGTGCCACGATAAGAGTTTTCCCATCTACTGACCATTGGGGTCCACGTACAAACATATTCAATCTCATACACAAATATATAATATCCACTACCTTGATTGGTATATATGTTTGACACGGACCCCTGCTCTACATACCTACTATAGAAATTACGGCAGAGCAGGAATTCCCAAGGGATCATGGTCAGCAATAGATGTATGTAAAGGTTTAAATCAATTATAAAAATATGAAACATCTTTTATATTGTTTCGGGATATCCATTTTGCTCAGGTGTTTTATACATTTGACCAAAAAATAAGTTTGTTTCACCTTTGGATGCATATCACGACAATATTGAGATGAAAAGTTTTATTTTATTTCTCTACACATTTTTGTGTCATTATTTTTACTTTTATCTTCTCTCTTATTCTTTTTTGATAATCATTCATGATTGCATCATGAGTATTTATAATTTTACTTATAACTATTGCTTTCATCCTTTGCTCACTCTTATTACATAGATATATATGGAAACCCCCATTTTTCTATATCTCTTTAGTTGTGTAGGAACTACCTAATATATACATTAGGTTTTTATGCAAATGTATGCACACTTTTTTATTTCATTTACTTACATTTTGTACACATTGTTGTCTATATTTTTATAGACACCTTGGGATCATTATTCAGACATACAAAGCCTATCTTCATGCACACAAGCTTGCATACATTGTATCGTCAGTGTTCAGTGTTTATTTTGCAGGTTCAATGTTACAACATGAATATGTATTTGTTTCTTTTTAGAGCTCAGCATTATGACATTTTTCTCATCGTCTTTATAGATTGGATCCATGTCGACCATTATGTGCTTGTTTTTAATTGTTCCATTTGCCAGTGTCAACATATGAGCATTGTATTAGTGGATTTATAACATGTATCATTTAATATGCATTGTTTGGAGGTCTTGGCATTTGCTGACACGTACATACTAAGGCATGTTTTCACATGAGGCACCCGAGATTGATCACAGATTAACATATTCCCAGCTTAATTGTTTTATTAGATAGGTTCTATCATCCCAGTCTAGCAATATTCTTGTCTAGTCTGCGGAACTCCACTTGTCCTTTTTGTGATACCTTATTCTCGGGTGACTGGCTGGGACCCCACACTAACCTTTATTACTATCATTACAATCACATCTAATCATTTAGTGTGACACTGACCGGCGGAATTCCACTGCTTTGAACACCGCTGTTTCATTTCCAAAGTCCTATATACACCCTGCTTGTGGCCAGGCTCATCATCTAGGATCACACGCTACAGGTTTGTCTACTGGGACCCTGCATATATCACTACCATTTGATAAGATCGGGGCAACCCTGATCAGCGGGATTCTATGTCTTTGAATCCCGCAGTTCATTTCTAACATTATAGGGTCTCATACATACCTTGTTAACAGCCGTGGGTTCATTACACAACATTCCAGGTCACATTGTTTAAATATTTCACCCTTACTAGTCCGACATATTATAGAGAGTTTCCTTTATTCTACTTCTTTTGATACTCACATACATCGACCGACCTCGTCTTATCATCTATTATCGCGGTCGGCAGATACAAGCACCAGGACATCATTTTAGCTGAGTTAACTCTATTTTTAATTTTATTTTTTAATTCCAGTGGTTCATAGGTTTCACATATTCCTTGGATATTATTTTTTTTTTTTTATACACTCCGCACATATATACATACGTTTTTTTAATTTGGCTTATTTTATTTTAGTTCATTCACATTTCACAATACCAATGGTATTCACAGTTTTTGTCTGTGTCATATTTACTCCCACAAGTGAACACCCATTGGAATGTTCATTTTTCCAATGCGATATACACATATTATTATGATTATATACTTCGCCTATTCACATAAACGAATCGCACCATTATCTGCTCACATATAGATTCATTTTATTTATTTTTCACACACACTTATATATATACACATGTTTTTCTTCGTTTTTACATTTTTTGCACTTTGTCTGAATAATATTATATCTTTACATTTTTTTCTAAATTGAAACATTTTTCTATAAAAAAAAAAAAACTTTTTTCCTACACCTACCACTATACACATATGTACACTCATAGAAGTACATTTATTAACATACACACATTTATTAAGATAGGATACACAATATTTTTTGTCAACACACGCATGTACACACATTCTTGTTCACATTTTTTGTCATTAATTCACACGTTATGGTTTTGAAACATTTTTTAATCAGTTAACATACTGATTAGTCAGCAGATGCCGAGACTTCATAAAATTAGCTTCCAGCTGAGACTCAATGATCACCTAATTGGGTGATCATGTGATATCCCATTGAGCTATATAAGAGTTTGTCTTTTTAATATTTGCTAGCTATGAGTAAGCACTCAGCTCCGAGTGCGAAACGCGTCAGCAACCTGTACTTTCTGCATTATGGTCTTGTTATTTTGATGATCCCATCTTTTCAATAAAGTGAAGTTTTTGATTACATCCGGTGTGTGGCATCCAGATATTCTCACTTCAAGCCTGTTCCGACTAGCATTCAGCCAGCACCTGGAGCTCTTCTGCTCTGAAAATCTTACTTCAATTTCACACCTGGGTCTATGTCTGCCTGAGCGGTGAAACACCCTCTTTGCTTGCCCGCATCTAAGGATATATGCTTTTCTCTTCACCAGCTCGGAGGCTTTCCCAGGCATCTTACAAACTACCCTGGTTACTACCTTTTCAAGAGTTTATTTAACCCGCATCTACGGGAGAAGAGTTTTTCCTATTTACTCTATGGATCACAATACTACTTCGACACCCATGGCAGAAACTCTGTACAGCAGAACTCTAAAGGCACCCTCCGACAATCCATTAAGACAAACGTCACAGACACAAACATCAGGAGTGTCGGGTGACGATGGAGTACTGTTAATATGACATTTCAGAAAATTGGAACATATCATGGCGAGAGAAATTAGAGCTTTTTGGGACATCAACTTTTTGAAGGACTATTTGTCCATAGCTCATATACCACGAGGTTTACGGATCAAAAAATTTCCTACCTCAGAGCTGTTCAATGATGACCTTAAAAAAGAATGGACTGACACCTTGGACACTTGTTCATTCAAACTAATGAATATTCTTATTGCCTCTAAAACCAAAGAAATGGAGGTACTGCAGTCTGATATGTCCTCAATTCAGACTGAACTTGCCTCCTCACAAAACCTGACAGCCTTTACAGACCTGGATAGCTGCTTGAGCAACAAATTAGACAAAATGGAAAAATCAGTGATTGCCAGCAAGAGAGGCAAAATGGCCCGGGATAAAAATGATTATGAGAACAATAAAGTCTACACTTGGAAAAAAACATTGTTTGCCCATAATCATTCACGGAGAAACTGCGGCAAACAGGTCAGTTTCTCTGACCAAGAAAGTGACTTAGCCGATAATACCCTGGCACGCACCATGTCAGATTCCTCTCTTGACAGATCAACAGGTTCTGTGGAAACAAACAGAAGCAATAACCATTCTAACGCTGGAAACCCTTGCAGGTCAGGTTACACAAAGAGAAAGAAATCGTCCATAAAAAACAAGAAGGGGCGGTAGGAGACACAAGAACTCCAAACAATTCACATTACAGCCTGAGAGGCAAAATGAAGAAATGAGTTCCACCGTACTCAATATCTCAAGAAGACCCCTAAAAGAAGAGGAGATCAGTCTTCTATCAAAAGGCTTAAATTTTAGTCCAAATAGACATTTTGATTTATTTCACACAATTCTGGACGTTAACAGGTTTTCTCGTTTATTAACACTTAAGAAACACTTTGGTTGTTCCAGAGAAGAGGCTATCCCAGGGGGTTCTGGTGAATCAGGTGAGTCTCCCCCTTCACCCATCTCTTTCAATGAAGTTTGTGCACTGCATGATTTAATAGCACTGGCAGATGAATCGGATCCACCCCCTGTTGATCCCACTGATTTACAGAAAAAATTAATAATCAGATCTAAATCTGACTTTTACCCAGTGGCATCCAGGGGCAAGGATCTTGATTTATTCCAGAGGTTGGTGGAGGGGGAATTAACTCGCTTGGCTCACAGCTGCCACAGAAAACCCATCATAATTTGACACAAAACGAGAGATTAGCTCTGAAAACATAAACATTAACAGCAGACACCAGTATAGTTATCAGGAATGCAGATAAGGGGGGAGTAGTAGTTGTTTTGGACACTGATATGTACACACAGGAAGCTTTACGTCAGTTATCTGACACACAGACCTACCAATTACTTTCATCCAATCCTACACTCCCCTTCAAACACAAACTTTCTGCTATTTTAGACCGAGCGGTATCGGCAGGTATCTTTTCACGTTCAGATAAAGAGAAACTTATCCCTGAACATCCGGTCATGCCCATATTCCACCATTTACCCAAGGTCCATAAAGGACTTCAGCCCTTAACGGGCCAACCTATTGTAGCAGGAATCGGTTCACTTAATGAACGCTTGGGTGAATGGGTGGACTCCCAGCTACAGCCCTTGGCTACCAGCCTGCCTGGCTACTTGAGAGACACTAAGCAGCTGCTAAATAAATTACAACATCTACGATGGGAGAGTGGGTATAGGTGGATCAGTTGTGATGTCACCAGCCTTTATTCTAGCATCCCGCACAAGTTAGGTATCCAGGCAGTTGCTTGGGCTCTCAGAGAATCAGGCAGATTTTCACTTATTCTACAAGATTTCATTTTACAGGCGCTGGATTATTTACTCACACACAATTTTTTCATGTTTGATGGGGGCTATTATCTCCAAAGGTGCGGGGCCTCCATGGGCGCTAAATTTTCGCCCTCCCTCGCCAACATCTTTATGGGTTGGTGGGAGAGGTCTCGCATCTTTGGACATGATAGCCCCCGCAGACTAGACACGGTTTTCTACTGCCGTTTTATTGATGACCTCCTGTTTATCACATCAGATGCAGATGCTGATTTAGGAACCTGGCTTTCATACTTCAACAATAACAACCTTAATTTGAAATTTACGGGTACTTTACAACCCCACAGCATCAAATTCTTAGATGTTAAGCTTACTGGCATAGGCAATTCCATCCATACCACTCTATATAGGAAACCTACTGCTGGGAATGCCCTCCTTAGAGCAGACTCAGCACATCCCAAACATACCATACGAGGTGTTCCGTATGGACAATTTTTGAGGCTCAAACGCTTGTGTAGCACCCCTGAAAACTTTCATAGAGAAGCACACAATATGGCCCAGCGTTTTAGGGACCGGGGGTATGGTACAGCCCTAGTCAATAGAGTACTTGACAGAGCGAGTGCCATCCCTAGACATACATTATTACAAGATAAACCCCATATCAGTTCCCCTTCTATCACCATCCCAGTATTTTCTACACCATACAGTGCAGAATTTAACCAAATAAGGAGAATAGTCACCAAATATCTTCCCATCTTGTATAATGACGCTGCATATAAGAACATACTGTCCAAGGGAATTAAAGTGGCCTCCCGCAGGGCTCCCACCCTGGGGAATTCCCTTTCACCCAGTCTAGTAGTATCTGAACAAATGAAAGCCAATTGGTTAAACTTTAAGGGCAATTACAAATGTGGCAAAAAGGGATGCAATTACTGTAGTCATATAAAAAAGGGCAAGCAAGTTCAATCTTGCACAAATGGCAAAGTTTTCAATATCACTTCATTTATAAACTGCAACACCCAGTTTATAATATATGTGATCACTTGTGACATTTGCCAGATCCAGTATGTCGGGCGGACAACACGCCGCCTTAGGGACCGTCTATATGACCATCTATATGATATTGAAAAGGATAGATTAACCAACGTGGCAAAACACTGGATTTTTGTACACCAGAAAGACGTATCAAGTCTTTATATTCAGGGTATAGAAAAAGTCATCACCCCCACTAGAGGAGGAGACAAGTTCCAATTGCTTTGCAAACGCAAAGTATATTGGATATTCTCTTTAAACACGAGAATTCCCCTGGGCCTTAATTTTGAATGGGATGTTTCCTATTTTTATGAGTAATTTTCTAAACCGCTTGAACACAGTCATAACACTTACACCACCACAAGTCCCCATAAAGAATTTTTCATTTTTTACATTTTCACGTTCTGTCAGCCATTTTCTATTTCTCTTGTTCCATATCCCAGCTAGACAGTGCCACGATAAGAGTTTTCCCATCTACTGACCATTGGGGTCCACGTACAAACATATTCAATCTCATACACGAATATATAATATCCACTACCTTGATTGGTATATATGTTTGACACGGACCCCTGCTCTACATACCTACTATAGAAATTACGGCAGAGCAGGAATTCCCAAGGGATCATGGTCAGCAATAGATGTATGTAAAGGTTTAAATCAATTATAAAAATATGAAACATCTTTTATATTGTTTCGGGATATCCATTTTGCTCAGGTGTTTTATACATTTGACCAAAAAATAAGTTTGTTTCACCTTTGGATGCATATCACGACAATATTGAGATGAAAAGTTTTATTTTATTTCTCTACACATTTTTGTGTCATTATTTTTACTTTTATCTTCTCTCTTATTCTTTTTTGATAATCATTCATGATTGCATCATGAGTATTTATAATTTTACTTATAACTATTGCTTTCATCCTTTGCTCACTCTTATTACATAGATATATATGGAAACCCCCATTTTTCTATATATCTCTTTAGTTGTGTAGGAACTACCTAATATATACATTAGGTTTTTATGCAAATGTATGCACACTTTTTTATTTCATTTACTTACATTTTGTACACATTGTTGTCTATATTTTTATAGACACCTTGGGATCATTATTCAGACATACAAAGCCTATCTTCATGCACACAAGCTTGCATACATTGTATCGTCAGTGTTCAGTGTTTATTTTGCAGGTTCAATGTTACAACATGAATATGTATTTGTTTCTTTTTAGAGCTCAGCATTATGACATTTTTCTCATCGTCTTTATAGATTGGATCCACGTCGACCATTATGTGCTTGTTTTTAATTGTTCCATTTGCCGGTGTCAACATATGAGCATTGTATTAGTGGATTTATAACATGTATCATTTAATATGCATTGTTTGGAGGTCTTGGCATTTGCTGACACGTACATACTAAGGCATGTTTTCACATGAGGCACCCGAGATTGATCACAGATTAACATATTCCCAGCTTAATTGTTTTATTAGATAGGTTCTATCATCCCAGTCTAGCAATATTCTTGTCTAGTCTGCGGAACACCACTTGTCCTTTTTTGTGATACCTTATTCTCGGGTGACTGGCTGGGACCCCACACTAACCTTTATTACTATCATTACAATCACATCTAATCATTTAGTGTGACACTGACCGGCGGAATTCCACTGCTTTGAACACCGCTGTTTCATTTCCAAAGTCCTATATACACCCTGCTTGTGGCCAGGCTCATCATCTAGGATCACACGCTACAGGTTTGTCTACTGGGACCCTGCATATATCACTACCATTTGATCAGATCGGGGCAACCCTGATCAGCGGGATTCTATGTCTTTGAATCCCGCAGTTCATTTCTAACATTATAGGGTCTCATACATACCTTGTTAACAGCCGCGGGTTCATTACACAACATTCCAGGTCACATTGTTTAAATATTTCACCCTTACTAGTCCGACATATTATAGAGAGTTTCCTTTATTCTACTTCTTTTGATACTCACATACATCGACCGACCTCGTCTTATCAACTATTATCGCGGTCGGCAGATACAAGCACCAGGACATCATTTTAGCTGAGTTAACTCTATTTTTAATTTTATTTTTTAATTCCAGTGGTTCATTTAGGTTTCACATATTCCTTGGATATTATTTATTTTTTCTTATACACTCCGCACATATATACATACGTTTTTTTAATTTGGCTTATTTTATTTTAGTTCATTCACATTTCACAATACCAATGGTATTCACAGTTTTTGTCTGTGTCATATTTACTCCCACAAGTGAATACCCATTGGAATGTTCATTTTTCCAATGCGATATACACATATTATTATGATTATATACTTCGCCTATTCACATAAACGAATCGCACCATTATCTGCTCACATATAGATTCATTCCATTTATTTTTCACACACACTTATATATATATACACATGTTTTTCCTCGTTTTTACATTTTTTGCACTTTGTCTGAATAATATTATATCTTTACATTTTTTTCTAAATTGAAACATTTTTCTATAAAGAAAAACCTTTTTTCCTACACCTACCACTATACACATATGTACACTCATAGAAGTACATTTATTAACATACACACATTTATTAAGATAGGATACACATTATTTTTTGTCAACACACGCATGTACACACATTCTTGTTCACATTTTTTGTCATTAATTCACACGTTATGGTTTTGAAACATTTTTTAATCAGTTAACATACTGATTAGTCAGCAGATGCCGAGACTTCATAAAATTGGCTTCCAGCTGAGACTCAATGATCACCTAATTGGGTGATCATGTGATATCCCATTGAGCTATATAAGAGTTTGTCTTTTTAATATTTGCTAGCTATGAGTAAGCACTCAGCTCCGAGTGCGAAACGTGTCAGCCAACCTGTACTTTCTGCATGATGGTCTTGTTATTTTGATGATCCCATCTTTTCAATAAAGTGAAGTTTTTGATTACATCCGGTGTGCGGCATCCAGATCTTCTCACTTCAAGCCTGTTCCGCCTAGCATTCAGCCAGCACCTGGAGCTCTTCTGCTCTGAAAATCTTACTTCAATTTCACACCTGGGTCTATGTCTGCCTGAGCGGTGAAACACCCTCTTTGCTTAACCATGACAGGCGCAACAGAGGTGTCCCTGGAGACCTCCCAGGAGCTCATGGTGTCTGAGCCTGAGGTTTTCCCGGACAACTATGCAGTCATCCCGACAGGTATAAGCGTTTCTTATATGGTGCAAAATGATGTAAAGGTTCCAGCTGGTAATGGTCTAAGGCAGCATGTAAAAGTCAGGAATGAAGATAAAGCTAATAATGATGATGTTGGGATATGTATTACTGACAATGTTGAGGATTATGGTTTGATGCCTCCCATGGCAACCACAGGCAATACTAGAAGAGTTTTCCCTGGAAATCATATGAGGACTCCCTGTGTTGGAGCCGGCAGTTGTCCGGGACAGTTCTGATACTGCTCTGGTGGAAGCACAGGGGAAATCTGCTCAAATGGTAAACATGTATTATCAGTCGGATGTGGTTAAAAGTGACACAGTAACGGGTTTTGACCTGCAGTAGCTCACCGATACTGAAGCAGAGGGGGTCAAAGTAAGACATGCATTTGACAGCACTCCAAGGGAGCCGCAAGTTGTGATGATGGATACCGCAAGACGACTGGTGTTTTTTTTTTTTTTCACTTTAAAAGATTTTTTATTGAGTTTTTCAATATCATACAGAGATAGAGTTAAAACAAAAAAGAAAACATGTAGACAAGGATAAATAACAAGTATGAATAGAAAGCACAGAGCCAGAGTGTTCGTATTTAGAATTTCAGTAAGATGTACATACAGATGCTTATGTATACTTGTACTTGCTAGTCCATATTACCCAACATTTGTTGAATTTATCACATTTAAGTGAGTTGATTGCTAAGAGACGTTCAAATGTGTAGTTTTGTTGTACTTTTCTGATCACATCATTTACATTGAGTGTTAGGGTGCTTTTCCAGTTTTGAAGTACCAGGGACCTAGCTACTAGTAGTATATGGGTGACTACGTGTCTCATGGTGTGCGGGAAGTTTTTTAGTCCTATTAGTAAGATAGCCAATGCGGGATCTGGGGATGTGAATATTCCTGTAATGGACGAGATGAGTTTGAATGTTTGGTTCCAGAAGCTAATGACGCTGGGGCATTCCCAGAACATGTGGAGAAGGTGGCCTTTGTGTCCACATTCTCTCCAGCATAGGGGTGACATGTTGGGAAACATTTGAGGCACGTGAGGCACGATGTGAGGCCCGTTGTATAGTTTGAAACATGAATTTCCATTGATCTTCAGTAAGCGTTTCTCCTATGTCTATGTCCCACTTTATATGCGCTGCAGATTTTTTGAATACTTTCTTGTTCTGTAGCGTGTTGTAGTACAGTGATATGCCCTTGTTGCATTTTGGACCTCGAGTGAGGTGTTGCCATAAGGGGGTCGGGAGTTTGAGGGTACGTAGTGGGTTTCTTTTTATGAAGTGAGATACTCGTATGCACGTGAAGAGCATATGATATGGCATATTATGTTTTGTCATAATGTGTTCTGCCGATTGTGGAGTATTGTTTGTGAGAAGGTCATGTACCTTTGTTATCCCATGGGTGGGGATCTTTTTTTTTTTTTTTTTTTTAATATTGTTTTTTATTGAAAAGTTTTCACAGTATAAAACATGTAAAAAAGAACTGCATACAAATTACAAAAGGGAAGCAAAGACTCAACAAAATCTGTCATGAACAATGTAACTGTACAGAAAGTGATTGGTTGTAGTATTAATCACAGAGTATGCTAGGGAAGGGAATTAAATAAAATAAAATATTAGGAAAAAATAATATAAAAATGTAGGTTACGAGAAAAATAATATAAGGAACAGGAAAACATAACATAAGGATAATAATGAAAGCGAGATGGACAATCATGGGTTATCAATTGGGTAAGGAAAGGTAACTATGTATTTCTTGTTTCTTGGTTTGCATAGTTTTCAGAACATACATATCATTGGGTCATATTGAGCCTCTCCCTCCAGATCCTCCACTGCGTGTCAAATTTCTTCCTAGAGCCACAATTGTTGGCAAGTAATAATTCATAGACGTAGACGGTACTAGTTTAGATTTCCAGTTTTTCGTTATGAGTGCTCTGGCTGCCAAAAATATGTGTGTGACCACTGTGCGGAAGTATGGAGGAAAAGCCTCAATGCCCAAGTTTAACATAGCCATTCCAGGGTCCGTGGGAGTGAAGATGCCAGTAATAGAGGAGATTTGCCGAAATATACTGTGCCAAAAGCTAGTGAGGTGTTTACATGACCAGAATACATGCATGATGTTTCCCACTCCTCCACAATCTCTCCAGCACAGAGGGGAGTTTGTCTGGGAGAATTTGGACATCCGGTATGGTGTGAGGTACTGCCTCAGTGCTATTTTTTTGGGAAAGTTCCCAATGGTTAACACATTTAGATGCTTTGTATATTGTATTGAGAGCAGTTTGCCATTGCAGGGATGTAAAAGTTTTACCCAATTCAGTATACCATTTTCGATAGGGGGAGGTTTTAGTGAAGGTGAGTTTGTGCTGGAAGAGATTGTAGAAGAGGGGAATGCCCTTGGAGGATATAGATATTATTGTATAGAATTTCCATACTGCATCATAGATATATATGTGGTGGACTTTATGGATCCTAGAAAGTAGGAAATTTGATAATATTTGTAGGTGTCTCTAAGTACAAGGTTGTATTCTGTTTGAGAGTGTTAAAAGTCTTAGGGCAGTTGTTGTAAAATAAGTCCACAACATTGGTAATGGCCTTATTTTGCCAATCAAGGAGTGTAATATTGGAGATTGCCTTTGAAAGAATGTCAATAGGTATGGGAACATCAACTATTTTAGGGGTGGGGTTGTAAATTTGTAGAGGTCTCTCCAGTCTATTAAGGAGGCTTGTATGGTTAAAAGAAGTTGTTGTAGGGGGAAAGGATTCCAAATGTCGAGGAATAGTAAGGAGCGAAGGTCTAAGGTGGGGCTAAAAGCTTGTTCGATGTTGCACCAAGGTGTGTCTAATGTGGTTGAGAACCATGTCTTGAGTTGGGTAAGTAGAGATGCACGGTAGTAGTCTTGTAAGTCAGTGAATCCCATACCTCCTGCCGATCTATGCTTAGTTAGAAGAGCTTTGGAGCATCTGGGTCTTTTAGAGCTTCAGACAAATTGTTTAAGGAGAGAATTCAGTGACCGGGGGTGTGTGGGTTTGAGTGGAATGGGGGGTTTATGGAAAATGTAAAAGCAGGAGCATTTTAAATGATGCCAGACAGCCTGACCAAAATAGTTCAACTTTAGCTAAGCACTTGCTTTCTTTATTTAAGTCTATGTGTATAGTTGTCTATCAACAGAAGGTAATTTTATATCTGCCAATTTTGATAGGTCTGTTGTTAGTTGAAGCCCCAGGTAAGTTATATTGTTTTGACTCCGGAAGTAGGGAAATTAAGCTTTTAGTTGAGATTGGAGGTGGGAGGGTAGTCCTATTTGGAGTATGAGTGATTTTGAACAATTCACCTTGTAGTAGGAGACTTGGCCAAAAATGTTGAGAATATTATGGGCATGGTGCAGAGTCCGGGATTGTGAGGTTATAAACAGGATAATGTCATCTGCGAAGAGACTTATATAGCGGCATTTGTCCTGAAGGGAGAAGCCTGCAATATTCGGATGTGCCCTGATTTTCTCAGCTAGGGATTCAATGAAAAGATTGAAAATTGAGGGGGACAGGGAGCACCCTTGCCTCGTTCCATTCAATATGTGGAAGGACTGAGATAGAGTATTTGATGTGTACACGTGTGCTGAGGGAGATGAATAGAGAGCTAGTATAGCAGAGGGAATGGGTCCATCAAAGCCAAATCGTTTGAGAGTGTGAGTCATGTATCCCTAATGTATCCTGTAGAATACCTTCTCTGCATCCAAAGAGAGGAGCAGAGAAGGAACTCGACAGTATTTTGCATATTGAATGATATTGATAACCCTATGTGTAGCATCTGATGCTTGCCTTCCAGAGGTAAAGCCTGCTTGGTCTGGATTGATCAGTGTGGATAGGATGTGGAGTAGTCTATGGGTTAGGATTTTTGTGTAGAGTTTAACATCTATATTTAAGAGCGATATAGGTCTGAAGTTGAATGGCCTAGTGGGATCTTTTCCTGGTTTGGGGATGGTGACTACATATGCTTTGAGCATCTCGGAGGGAAACGAGGCAGAAGATATGGCTTGGGAGAAGACCGAATTTAGTGCTGGAGCTAATATATTGGAAAATGTCTTGTAATAATCGTTCGGTAATCCATCTGGCCCCAGAGACTTACCAGAGGCAAGTGTTCTAATTATTCTTTGTATCTCAGGTTCCGTTATGGGTCAGTTTAGGGTCATTAGTTGCGACTGTGTCAAGGAGGGAAGTTTAATGTTTGCTAAAAAGCCTTGGATGGCATCATCTGAAGGTTGTGGGGTGTTGGGGTCATTTTTAAGACTGTATAATGAGGCATAATAATCAGCAAAGGTATTTGCTATGTCTTTGGGATTAAAGATTTTATTCTTGTCTGTCTCATGGATTAGATAGAGTATTTTTGTTTGGGACTTATAATCTTTTAATCGTCGGGCTAGAAATTTGCCTGCTCTGTTTCCAGAGGAGAAGTGCCATAACTTCAGGGAGTTAAGATGTTTATCATAATGCTCTATAAGAAGAAGCCTGAGATCAGAGCAAAGCTTGATTAGCTTATTTACTTTGTCAGCACTTGGTGTGTTTTGTTTTGGGTTTCTAATGATTTAATCTCACCAAGCAGGTGGTCTAGTTTATGTGTTCTCTGTTTTTTAACCCTTGAGCTAATTTGTAGGATAATGCCCCTGATAAAGGCCTTGTGGGCACACCATAGGGTGGAGGGGTTAGATACTGAATCAGTATTTAGTGCAAAGTACTCCTTCAGGTGGTTGGTTAAGGAAGTTACATGAGAAGGCATCTGAAGCAGATTAGGGTTAGCACGTCATATATAAGCAGGGCTGCGGGAATTCTCCTCCATCACCATTATCGAGACAGGTGCATGGTCAGACCACAAGATATTGTGGATTGTGGAGGAGGATACCACCTGTAAGAGGTTTCTATCCACAATAATCATATCTAAACGTGAGTATGAGTTACGTCTGGAGGAGTGGAAGGTGTAGTCACGCTCACTAGAGTGTTGACACCTCCAGACATCATAAAGATCTTCTTCATGTAATATAGACTGTAGCATAGGCATGGGGCGTGTAGATCTAGTAGTTGTGTCCACAGCATAGTCCGCTGTGATGTTATAGTCCCCACAAATGATTAAAGCGCCTTTCTTGGTCGCTGATAGTTTGTTGAAGAGTCTTTTAAGGAATCATATTTGATGAGTATTGGGTGCATAAATATTGACTATCGTGTAGATCCAGTTGTTGAGCTCTCCAACAAGGATCAAGTATCTTCCTTCTCGGTCTGGTATTACTTCCTTAGGCCACGGAGTCTTTAATAGCAATGATCACTCCCTTTTGTTTTAGTGGAGCTGAGGCTAGATATACATGAGGGTAATTTTTATGTTGGAAATAGGGTGGGTTAGGGGCAAAGAAGTGTGACTCCTGTATGCACAGGACATCAGCATGTAGTTTCAGGGCCTCTTTCCATAGAGAGGATATTTTTGCCGGGTGATTCAGCCCGTGCATATTAAAGGAGGCTATGTTAATCACCATGGTTAGTCAGTGTAAGTGAAGAAGACAGTACCTCAAGAAGATCCAGACCATCTGGTCCTGGGTGGAATCCAATTGATTGCAGATCACGTGAGGAGTAGAATAGTTCTTTCCATGTCTGGTGAGAGTCCATCTCAGAGAGAATGTGGTAAAAAGGGGGAAAAAAGAAAAAAAAGTAAGTATAGCAAAAACAAGTCATTTTGAATGGTTTAAACCAACAAGGTAAAAAGGAAGATTCCAAGGTGGAGGTCTCTTTAAATGTCTCAATTCCTCAAGCTGTAGTGGATGTGCCCCTTCATGTCTCTAATAAGGGAAAGGTCCCTAAAAAGGTCTTGCATATTGATGTGAAATGCATTAAAATGACAGGTATATTAGTGGCACTTCTTGAACTTGTAAAATTACATTCGTTGCACACTTGGGTGTCTCCACCGCAGTCAAACAAGGTGGTACGGCATAGTACTAATGGATGAAGTCAGGTAGTTCAAGCTTTGCTTGCTAACAATCAAGAGTGGAGTAGGTTGTTACAATGTTTGAGCAGTGTGACAAGTGATCTCATCTTACAGTTCCCTATGAGGGTGCTTCCAGTGACTGTTTAGTATGGAAGGCACTCGGGTGAGCTTTTAGAGATATCAGAGGTGTGTCCACCATATACAGGGATTTGAGATGTTTCTGCTAGTGTGGCCCAAGGTGCTGCTGAGCAGTTGTTGGTAAATGGTGCGGATATTGCCTCATCTGCTACACCCATGGGAAGGAAGGGCCCAGAATAGACATGGCAATAGTGGAGATTCTTTCGGTCACCCACAAAGAGTTACAAATCGGAGTACAGGAAGAAATACAGTACTGATGGTATCAGAAACTGTGACATTGAAAAGTGTGATCTGGCAATAATTGGTACTGGTGATTGTGATGTTGTAATGAGTAAACCAGTGGGAATTATGGTATTAACTGCTTGCCCACCAGCTGCCATTGTTTTACAGCGGCAGGTTGGTTCTCCTGCACAAATTGCTGTAGCTGTATGTCAGCTTGTGCATTTGCAGTTGCGGGGGGGGGGGCGCACGCCACCGCACGCTGCAGGAGCGTGCCCGTGGGTCGAACATACTCAATGTCCGCCCGCGACCCACGATCGCCTAGTGCAGACGGAGATTGAGGATCTGCCTTTGTAAACAAGCCAAATCCCCGTTCTGACAGGGGATATGACAGAGATCTACTGTTCCCAGTCATCAGGAACAGTGATCTTTGTCATGTCCCCGGTAGTCCATCCCCCCTACAGTTTTAACACACCCAGGGAACACAGTTAACCCCTTGATTGCCCCCTAGTGTTAAACCCCTTCCCTGCTAGTTACATTTTACATTGATCAGTGCATTTTTATAGCACTGATCAATGTAATAATGTCACTGGTCCCCAAAAAGTGTAATTTGGGACCAGATTTGTCCTCCACAATGTTGCAATCCTGCTAAAAATCACAGATCGCTGCCATTACTAGTAAAAACAATAAGTAAAAGTCCCTAAATCTATCCCATAGTTTGTAGACGCAATAACTTTTGCGCAAACAAATCAATATAGGCCTATTGGGATTTTTTTTACCAAAAATATGTAGCAGAATAGGGATGAGCCGAACACCCCCCGGTTCGGTTCGCACCAGAACCTGCGAACGGACCGAAAGTTCGCACGAACGTTAGAACCCCATTGACGTCTATGGGACTCGAACGTTCGAAATCAAAAGTGCTCATTTTAAAGGCTAATTTGCATGGTATTGTCATAAAAAGGGTTTGGGGACCCGGGTCCTACCTTAGGGGACATGTATCAATGCAAAAAAAACTTTTAAAAACGGCCGTTTTTACGGGAGCAGTGATTTTAATGATGCTTAAAGTAAAAAAAAAAAAAGTGAAAAGTTCCTTTAAATATCGTACCTGGGGAGTGTCTATAGTATGCCTGTAAAGTGACGCGTGTTTCCCGTGTTTAGAACAGTCCCTGCACCAAATGTCATTTTTAAAGGAAAAAATCTCATTTAAAACTGCTCGTGGGTTTAATGTAATGTCGGGTCCTGGCAATATGGATGAAAATCAGTGAGACAAACGGCATGGGTACCCCCCAGTCCATTACCAGGCCCTTTGGGTCTTGTATGGATATTAAGGGGAACCCCGCACCATAATTAAAATAAGGAAAGGTGTGGGGCCACCAGGCCTTATATACTCTGAACAGCAGTATACAGGCGGTGCAAACAAGACAGGGACTGTAGGTTTGTTGTTAAGTAGAATCTGTTTGTAATTTTGAACGGGTACATTTTTAACGTGTTTAGCTCCAGCCAAAAAATCTTTTTTATGCTTTTTGGAAAACATAGGGAAGGGTTATCACCCCTGTGACATTTGTTTTGCTGTCTTTCCTCCTCTTCAGAAGATTTCACCTCACTTGTTGTCCCAATGACAAATGTTTTTTGAAAATTTGGGTTTTTTTGTGAAAAAAGGATTGGAAAGCATCAGTGGAAAGGAGAAATGTTTTTCCCATATTAACTCTTACAGGAGAGAATTTCCCTTCCTAAGGGTAGATTTCATCTCACTTCCTGTTGTCTCCTTCCGTTTGCAAGTAGGAGTCATTTGTAAGTTAGATGTTTGAAAGTAGGGTCCTGCCCTATATACTCAGCAGAAATTTGGGCCTTAGGTGTTGCTGTGGCCACAACACTGTAAGCCCTCACAGGGCCCTGCTGTGAAATATTAGATCAAGAATTGTAATTACATGCCCCTGTTGAACAGGAGCTGAAAAATTAGGCCTTAGGCACTGGTGCTGGTGCCACAACACTGCAACCCCTCACAGACACTCTAGTTGGAACGCAGGAACGAGCCCTGCTGCAAAGTATTGCATCAAAAATTGTAATTACACGCCCCTGTTAAACAGGGGCAGAAAAATTGGGCCTTAGGCACTGGTGCTGGTGCCACAACACTGCAACCCCTCACAGACACTCTAGTTGGAATGCAGGAACGAGCCCTGCTGCAAAGTATTGCATCAAAAATTGTAATTACACGCCCCTGTTAAACAGGGGCAGAAAAAATGGGGCTTAGGCACTTGTGCTGGTGCCACAACACTGCAACCCCTCACAGACACTCTAGTTGGAACGCAGGAATGAGCCCTGCTGCAAAGTATTGCATCAAAAATTGTAATTACACGCCCCTGTCAAACAGGGGCAGAAAAATTGGGCCTTAGGCACTGGTGGTGGCGCCCAGAACCAAAAATGTTCTTACAAGCTATCAGCGTGATCATTGAGGAGGAAGAGGATAATTACTCAGGGATAGTCACTCAGCATCAGCATAGGCAGTCTTTGAAGGGATCTGAGATTTCAAAAAAAATTATTCGGTTACATCAGCATCAGGTGCTTGGTAGCTGGTGGTGATCCAAGACTGATTCATTTTTATGAAGGTCAGTCGATCGATCGAGTCGGTGGACAGACGCACCCTGTGATCAGTTACCACGCCTCCAGCAGCACTGAATGTGCGTTCCGAAAGAACGCTGGATGCAGGACAGACCAGTAGCTTAATTGCATACTGTGCAAGCTCTGGCCAGTGATCCATCCTCAAGACCCAGTAACCCAGAGGATTTTCGGTGGGAAAGGTGTCCAAGTCTGATCTTGCCCCTAGGTATTCCTGCACCATGTAAAACAGACGCTGGCGATGGTTGCTGGAACCGATCATACCTTGGGGCTGCGGACCAAAAAATTGTCTGAACACATCGGTCAGACGGCCACCTTCTCCACCGCTCCTTCTTTGACTGACCAAAGCCTCAGCAACACGTTGTCCAGAAACAGGAGTTTGTAACCTCCCAGTCTCTGGGAACGCGTTGCACAGACCTTTCTGCAAGGCCTCCCGAAGATGTTTCATCCTCTGCTCCCTCTGCGATGGCAAGATAAGGTCCGCAACCTTACCCTTGTAACGTGGATCAAGGAGGGTTGCCAGCCAGTATTGGTCCTTCTCCTTGATACCACGAATACGAGGATCTTTACGCAGGCTTTGCAGGATCAGGGAGGCCATGCAGCGTAGGTTTGCTGAGGCATTCAGTCCGGAGTCCTCTGGGTCACTAAGGACGACATGGTCCACAGCCACCTCCTCCCAGCCACGTACAAGTCCATGTGTTTCTTGGGACTGATCCCTTAAAGACTGCTGCTGATGCTGAGTGCCAGGCTCCACCTCCATACTGACACAATCTTCCTCCTCCTCCTCCTCCTCCTCCTCCTCGTCCTCTTCCTGTGTGATCGGCGGGCACGCAGGAACACTGTCTGGATAAAGGGGGCCTTGAGAGCTAAAGAAGTCCTCCTCTTCCTGCCTCTGTTCTGCCTCAAGTGCCCTGTCCATTATTCCACGCAGCGTGTGCTCCAACAGGTGGACAAGGGGGACAGTGTCACTGATGCATGCACTGTCACTGCTCACCATCCTCGTGGCCTCCTCAAATGGTGACAAGACAGTGCATGCATCCCTGATCATGGCCCACTGGCGTGGGGAAAAAAAAACAAGCTCCCCTGACCCTGTCCTGGTGCCATAGTCGCACAGGTACTCATTGATGGCCCTCTGCTGCGTGTGCAGCCGCTGCAGCATGGCCAACGTTGAGTTCCACCTGGTGGGCATGTCACAGATTAGGCGGTTTTTGGGCAGGTTAAACTCCTTTTGGAGGTCCGTCAGCCGAGCACTGGCATTATATGACCGGCGGAAATGCACACAGACTTTCCTGGCCTGCCTCAGGACATCCTGTAAGCCTGTGTACCTGCCCAAGAACCGCTGCACCACCAAGTTAAGGACGTGAGCCAAACAGGGCACATGGGTCATTTGTCCCTGTCGGAGGGCAGAGAGGAGGTTGGTGCCATTGTCGCAAACCACCATTCCTGCCTTAAGTTGGCGTGGCATCAACCATCTCTGAACCTGCCCCTGCAGAGCTGACAGAACCTCTGCCCCAGTGTGGCTCCTGTCCCCCAAGCACACCAGCTCAAGCACCGCATGGAATCTTTTGGCCTGCGTACTTGCGTAGCCCCTTGAACGGCTACGGAGCACCGCTGGTTCCGAGGACAAAGCACAGGAAGAGGCCATGGAGGAAGAAGAAGAGGAGGGGGTGGAGGAGAGAGGTGTGTCACAATCATTAGCATTTTGGAGGCGTGGTGGTGGAACAACCTCCAAGACTACTGTACCTTGTCCTGCATCCTTCCCAGCTGCCAGCAGAGTCACCCAATGCGCTGTGAAACTTAGGTAACGTCCCTGTCCATGCCTGCTGGACCATGAGTCAGCGGTAATATGCACCTTACCGCAGACCGCCCTGTCCAGCGAGGCATGGACATTGCCTTCCACATGCCGGTAGAGAGCCGGAATCGCCTTCCGTGAGAAAAAGTGGCGTTTGGGTACCTGCCACTGAGGAACCGCACATTCCACAAACTCACAGAAGGGGGCAGAGTCTACCAACTGAAAAGGCAGCAGTTGAAGTGCTAGCAATTTTGCCAAGCTAGCATTCAACCGCTGGGCATGTGGATGTCTGGGAGCAAACTTCTTTCGGCGGTGCAGCAGCTGGGGCAGGGAAATTTGCCTGGTACAATCTGACGTCGGTGTACCAAAAGCAGATTGCCCACAAGTACTTGGCTGTGACACACCTAATTCTATACCTTCATTCCTCTCAGTGCAGGTCTCAGAGAGGACTTAAGGTCTAGTGGGGTTGGAAATCTCAGCTGATGAGGAGCAAGGAGAGGTCCTCTTTGTTCTTTGGTGTGGGTCTTTTAGATACGCTTGCCAACGAACTGCATGGCAGGTCAACATATGTCTGGTCAAGCATGTGGTACCCAAGCGGGAGATGTTTTGGCCACGCGAGATACGCTTGAGACATATGTTGCAAATAGCAGCGGTGCGATCTGATGCACTCGTCTCAAAAAAGGCCCACACCAAAGAACTTTTTCAATAACGCGCAGAGACTGCAGCGCCCTGCACATGTGGAGCTTTGGGGTGTGATGCAGTCAATGTGCTGCCCTTAGGCTGGCCCCTGGAGGGCATCCTGCCTTGTTGGTGATGTGCCGCCTCCTCCTCCTCCTCTCTCCTATCAGGCACCCACGTTGAGTCAGTGACCTCATCATCCCCTCCCTCCTCATCACTGGAGCAAACCTGGCAGTATGCTGCAGCAGGGGGAGCATGACTGCCAGATTGCTGTCCTTCTTGGGCACCCCCTCTGTCCGTGCTCATGTTACTGCCTTCATCGAGCTCAGTATTATCATCAGAGCCTTCCAAACGCTGGGCATCCTCCTGGAGCATGTACCCAACACTGTGGTCAAACAGTTCGAGGGACTCCTCAGGAGGACATGGTGGGGCTAGGGAAGGAGTCACTGATGACATTGAGCCGAGGGAAGAGGCCGCTGCTTTGCCAGACAAAGTACCCTGGGCATGGGTGAGAGAGGATGAGGAGGATGAGGACGGCTTGGTCATCCACTCGACCAAGTCTTCCGCATGTTGCGCCTCAACATGGCCAGCTGCTGAAAAAAAGGCCAAGCGTGTCCCATGGCCACGTGCTGATTAGGATGCACCGTCTCCACGACCAGCACTAGACACAGAGCCTGCTTGCCCTCTCTTATTGGCTTGTGACTGTCTGCCTCTCCTTCTTGGCCTTCCAGACATGCTAATGGCCTGTAGCTGCACTAAGCTGGGATATATATATATATATATATATATATATATATATATATATATATATATATATATATATATATATATACATATATATATATATATATATATGTATGTACTGATACTGCAGCTAGCAAAATCAACTGCCTGCCTGTAGTATGAGAACACCACCAACCTTCTACAGGTAGCTTTAGCTGAACACTGTGAGGTGGACGCACCCCACTAACTTGTAGGTTTAGCTGAACACTGTGAGCAGGACGCACTGCACTAACTGTAAATAGTCTAGCTGGTCTCTCCCTCTGAGCCCGATGGTGGCGGCGGGAGGGGGAGGATCCGGCTAACCCGCTCCACTCACCCACCTCTTTGATTGAGCACCCCACAAGCCTATTGAGCCCCAAAGGTGGTTTCCACAAAGGAAAGTAAAGCAGCAAACAGCAGGGACGCCTTCCTCCAAACCAAGCTACACAGATGGCTGTAAACTGGTAAGAGATATGCCTTTTCAACGGATTCCAGGGGTAAGAAAACACTAGGAATGGCTGCCTGAAAAGTAAGAAATATTGCCAGAGTGGAACTTTAAGGTATGACAGTAGCTGAACAGCACAAAAGGTGACACTGTATTTTACTGGAAATAGAGGTGTTGATTCAATTACTATTGAAAGATTGTGAACTGACCTCCACACCTGATGCATTTATTATCCCAGTTGCTATATACCATAGTGAAGTCAAATTATTTTGACACTGTACAAATACACTGTGAACTATGTTGGTTCCGCTGGCAGCTAAAATCTGTTTGTAAACTGAAGGCATAACAGCACTGATGAATATCGTGTTTCAGGTATATGTAATAGGGTAGAATACCAAGTTACTATCTTGACTGAGATACCTTAATACACGGCAATATTTTTCCATGATAACCTTAAAGTAATAAAGAAAATCCCAAAGTGGTAATCCCTAGACTATATAGAAGGGTTAATATAAATTGGAGCAAGCGCTCACGGATCAGTGGTTAGTCCTTTGGTATATTGGACACTCATTAGGATATTGGTATGCGGTGCTAAGATAACCACCTGGATATAAGAATAAGTCCCAAGATATGCTTGCTTGTTTAAAGGGGATGCTGCGATATTGATGCTATGTTGGGATAAATATAAGAGGACCCAGGATACCGACCACAAATACCAACATCCGGGGTGGCTGAGATCTCACACATTCCTAGAAATGCTGCAGGATATTTAACACAATACGGGACATTTAACTCTATTAAGGAAATAACAGCTAATCACATCTTCCTTCCTTTTTTTTTTTTTTTTTGAGACGGATTGTCACTATTTCTCTTCGGTCCTTTTGTAGTCAGGTGGAACAGTAGCTACATATTACAAGTATAAGGATAAATGTGTTTAGCATAAACCCCTTAATAGCGGTATAACACCACGAAACACCTGCATAAGATAGGCAGCACATGTCTCACCTGGTATTATTTTTCTTCTTCTGTTATTAGATATAGAAAACAGGCTATTTAGTCTGTTTCTACCCAAATAAAGTTTGGTAGCTAAAGTAGCTGGGGCCTGGAGGAGTAAAATACAAACTCGGAAAAGACATTTACAAACCTAAGAATAAGGGAAAGGTAAAGGGGTAAGAAAAGGAAGACAGAGAGGGGAAGGGAAAGAGGGAAAAACCTGCCCTAGCACAGGATCACCGAAGAATTGTCCCATTGACAGTCCAAGTGTTTAAATCTCACCTATAGAGCTCCCTGAGAGAAATAATGAGCAGAAACACAACCAAAGCAGGAAAAGGGGGCCCACCGAATACACCAAAGGACAATATCCCCGGCAGTATAAGTGGGAGCTCAATTAAACAATACTTAGCCACCGGGGGTAGCCCGGGGGGCGCCCACCAAGAAGCTCAAACGTCTACTGCGCTTGACAAGAAGAAGAAAGGCCAGACTGAAAAGAGGGATCAGACTCCCAATCAATCAAGAGAGTCATCATTAATTGAAAACCCACATGAGCCATCCAGAATGACGGAACCCCGACAGGACCTAGAACCCCCCTCAAAAAAAGAAATGGCAGAGATGTTTAAAGCACTTGAAGAATTGATTAAAACTGAAATAAGCATGCTGAGGACAGACCTAGGAAACCTCTTGGCCAGAGTTGAAAGGGCAGAGGACATAATGGACCAACAAGAGCGGGAGATCTCTGACTTAAAAAATCAAATTAAAACAACGCAACAAAATCAGATAAAAATTTGCTATAGAATTGAGGACCAGGAGAATAGAAGTCGCAGACAGAACCTGAGAATCCGAGGAGTGCCAGAAAAAAGAGGGGAGGACCTGAGGAAAATAGTAGCAGACATCTTCTCCCCACTTTTGGAGCTGAGAGGAGAGGACTTTCCAAAAATCGAACGGGTGCATCGAATAGGTAGACTAGATACTAGCCGATCAGAAAGAAGCCGCGATATAATTGTCAGGTTTGGATTTTATACAGATAAAGAGAAAATATGGATAAAATTGAGGGGGCAAACCCCACTTCAATATGAAGAGGCTAATATTCAAGTTTTCGCAGACTTGGCCAAGGACACACTATTGAGAAGACGCCTGCTGAAACCCCTCTTAGAGCAAATGATAACCCAGAACATAAAGTACTCATGGGGATTCCCGGCCTGCCTAATTGGTAGCAAAGACGGTAGAACGGCTAGGCTAAGATTCCCTGATGAGTTGGAAGATTTCTGTGGGAAATTAGGTTTGCAGGTGCCCGCGACGTTAAATTGGTCCAACGAAAGATGGATAGAGCTGGGGATAGGGGTGGTGTGAGTGGAGGGGGAGTGTTGGAGGAGGGCGGGCGGGATGGAGAAAAATTTATACAAAAGAAGGAGTAAAGCCAGATTGTAACGAGGAGCTGACTATAACATCCCGCCGCCGAGACAGCGATGACCGAGTAGCGGGCACGCTGACAGCTCCACCTTAAGAGTTGGAGACCAATTGGAGGATCACGATATACGGGATCCACTTTGGTCTAAGGGTCTAGAGATGACCAGAAAGGGGGAAGGGGGGTGGATTGGGGGGAGGGGGAGGGATGGTGGGGAAGGGGGGTGGAATAAGGGTATCTCTCCAAGGTCTAAGATAGAACGGGGTGAAATGTAGGTAGTTAAATTACACCAAATACAATAAAATGTATAACGTATAACGTCAAGGGTCTAAATATGGCCAACAAAAGAAGAAGTATTTTCAATGAGCTTAGACTGCTTGGACCAGAGGTGGTGTTCCTCCAGGAAACACATATTTCACATCAATCAAGACTGAGACTATTCTCGGGGGAATACCCGATCTGGTACCAAGGAGATACTATCTCAAGTAGATCAAGGGGTGTGGCCATCGGATTTGCAAAAAGTACTCGGTTTGTGCTGGAAGAGAGACTAGTTGATACAGAAGGTAGATATATATTCCTAAGAGGCAGACTATATGAAAAAGAATATACATTGGCTAACATCTATGCGCCAAATAAGAACCCGATAGAATACGTAGCAAAAATTTTGGAGAAATTAACGAAGTTTAGACAAGGGCACTTGATATTAATGGGGGACTTTAACTATTGCATGGACCCGGGACTAGATAGTACGGCTCGGGCACAGGTGCGGAACAGTGTACAATTAAGTAAGATTAAGCAAAAGATCGCCAGCCTTCAGCTGGTGGATATATGGAGAGTGCAACACCCAAGGGGAAGGGATTACACGTTCTATTCACCTGTGCACGAGTCGTACTCCCGGATCGATTATGGACTGATAGACCATAGAGAAATAGAGAAGGTGGTAGACTCCTGGATAGGTAACATAACCTATTCAGATCACGCACCACTGACCATAGAAATAAAAATAGGCGAAAAGAGTAGACCCCCAGGGCAATGGCGCTTAAATGAAGACCTGATAAGCGGGGACGAAGGGTTCAATAGAATCAGTAAAGAGCTAAGGGACTACTTTATGAGTAATGACACGGGAGAAGTATCTGGGTCCACCTTGTGGCAGGCCCATAAAGTCTATATCAGGGGGGTATTAATCGAGATAGGGGCAAGGAAGAAGAAAGAGAGAGGTGAGAAAACCCAAAAACTAATAGAGGAATTGGCCAACCTAGAACAGAAACACAAGGCACAAATAGGACAACCTCCCCCAGCGCTATATAAACACTTAGTCATTAAAAGAGCCGAGCTAAAAACTTTAATGGAACAAGAAGTAAGAGCAAAATATAGAAAGATAATAGGAGATAGGTATCGCTGGGCCAATAAGCCAGGTAAGCTTTTAGCGAATATAGTGCAAAAGCGGAAAGCAAGGAATTTCATAGAAAAAATCCAGACCAAAGAGGGCCATATTAAGTACTCTTCTAAAGAAGTAGCGGAGGTTTTCAAAAATTACTACCAGGAGCTATACTCAGTACACAAACAGGACACCATGTTTAAAAATACGAGTGAGAGAATAAAAAATTATTTAGGGAAGGCAAGATTACCTAAGATCTCAGAAGTCGAAAGAGAGTACATGGAAGCCCCAATTACCGAAGAAGAAATAAGAAAAGCAATAGCAGGTATGGCATCCGGGAAAAGCCCTGGCCCGGACAGATTTACATTAACCTACTACAGGAAATTTAAAGAAATATTGATTCCTAGGATGTGCCAGTATTTCAATGGGTTGGGAGGGGACTATGACATGAGCCAGGAGGCCTTAAAGGCTTCGATTACGGTTATTCTGAAGGAGGGAAAAGAAAAAACACTCTGCTCAAGTTACCGTCCTATCTCCCTTCTCAATATTGATACAAAACTTTACGCTAAAATATTGGCCGAGAGGTTAAAGGGATCATTGAACGCCCTGGTCAATCCAGACCAGGTGGGCTTTATTACTAAAAGGGAAGGGAAGGACAATGGGGTCAGGACATTACTCCTGTTACAAAAAATGAAGGAGAGCGGACCCCCAGGGCTACTACTGTCGGTCGATGCCGAAAAGGCCTTCGACAGGGTAGACTGGGGGTTCATGTTCCAGACCTTGGAGATCATGGGTCTTGGTCCCAAAATGTACCAGAGGATTAAAACTTTATACCACCACCCGACGGCAATGGTGGGGGTGAACGGATGCATGTCTCAGCCATTAGAAATGGGGAATGGTACGAGACAGGCGTGTCCTTTGTCCCCATTGTTATTTGTCCTTACTATGGAGCCCCTCCTGGCAACAATACGCACGGACCCGGGTATAAGGGGTATCAAGATCAGCGAAGACGAACATAAAGTCGCAGCTTATGCCGACGACGTATTATTCTATATATCGGACCCTGAAATTACCATGCCCAAGTTAGTTAAAGCCCTAAGGGAGTATGGGGAGCTGTCTAATTTTCAAATAAATATGGCAAAATCAGAAATATTAAACATAAATTTAAAGAAAATAGAAATCAGTATACTGAAAAAAAGATATAGTTTTAGATGGACTAAAGAACTAATGTACCTGGGAATTAAGCTAGCCAACTCAACTAAAAAAATATTTACAATAAACTGTATACCTCTTTTAGATACAATTAGAGCTGACTGTAAAAACTATGCAAAGAAAGCCATCTCATGGATCGGGCGTATTAATGTCATCAAAATGATGCTACTTCCCAAGATCACATATCTATTCCAGATGATACCGCTACCACTACCCCTATATTACTTGAGAAAATTAAAAAATATAATAATGAGCTTCATATGGAAAAATAAAAAACCAAGAGTCTCTTTCAAGATTTTAAAACAAAAGAAAATACATGGGGGCTTGGCTGTACCAGACGTTCAGAAATACTACAAGGCGGCAGTGCTGGCCAGATTAGTAGAATGGGCAAAGAGAGCAAATGAAAAACGCTGGGTAAGAATAGAAGAATATCTTAGTAAAGCAGCACTGGGAAGTTTGATATGGAACCCCCCTTATGCTAGAATATTAGGGGAAAACACACACATAATAACACGTAACGCACTTAAAATATGGGATGGGGTGTATAAGAATTTAAATGGGAACTATAATTCACCATTATTAGCACTTATAGATAATAATAATTTCTTCACGCCAGGTTTAGAAACCGTGGGGGGAAAAGAAGCATTATGGGGAAAGACACAATTAAGACACATTATAAAGGAGGGTAAAATTTTGACACTACAAGAAATTAGGAACGGGAGGGAGACACGTGGGTTGGATGAATGGAGGTACCTCCAGGTGAGTAAACTTCCCGCCCCGATCAGGGGGGGGGATAATCTGACGGACTTTGAAAGGCTGTGCGACATAGAAGATCCGAGAAACATTGTCTCAAAAATCTACAAAGCTCTGATGAAGGTTGACCGGCTGGAGATACCCCCATTTATACGTAAATGGGAGAGGGATCTTGGCACAAAGAAAGGGGAAAACACAATTAAAAGAGTTCTTAAAATGATCTGTAACTCAGCAGTTGATGCACGGACAGCAGAAATGAACTACAAATGTATAAGTAGAAGTTACCTTACTCCAGAGATAATAAGCAAATTTCAAAATAACTCGGCTTTATGCTGGCGGGGTTGCAACGAAATCGGAATGATGGCGCACCTTTGGTGGACCTGCCCTAAAATAAAATATTTTTGGAGTAAGATACTTGACCTAGTAAAGAAAATAACAGGAATAGAAGTCCCAGGAGATCCATGGGAGGTATTGTTCCATGGGGGAGTTGGAGATATTAAAAAGTATAAGCAATCTTTGGCTCCCCACCTCCTGAACGCTGCAAAGCGAATAATCCCGAAGAACTGGCAGAGGAAGGAGAGCCCTGAGATATGGGAATGGATAGATGCCGTAGAAGAAACTTATTACCTGGAGACTAGGATAGGCCTGGAAGAGGAAACAAGAAATGCAAGCTCAGGGGAGTGGGAACGCTGGGTGAAATAAAAAAAAAACTGGTGTAGTATATAAGATTTAAAGCCTTGGTTTAGAGTATGTGACATGGGAAAATTAGACCTTGGAGAGATAGGGGGGGCAGGGAGGGGAGAGAAGGGAGGGGGGGCACATAGAGAAGAAGGTAACTTTGTAGAAGTAGTTACCGTAGGACCTCCGCATATGACAGAGGCATGAGATTGGAGAAGCTACACAGGGGGTCTTAATGGGCTTTTTTTTGGTATGATCTTTTTTGATATGGCAATAGTCACGATGATGAGACAAAAGAGAGCGGGCTGGAAGATAAATGAACTGCAAAGTTGATTTAATGCCTCTCTATACGGTCGACTGAATGTGACATAAAAAAAGAAAAAAAAAAAAACTGTAAATAGTCTAGCTGCCTGACTGTGGTACTAATAGGATCAAAAGAACACCAGCAATTTTCTTCAGGTAGCTGTATTTACTGTAACAAGACAAGCCTGCCTGTCAGTAAGAAGATAACAGGAACAGATCTAGCTGAACACTGTGAGCAGGACGCACCCCACTAGCTTGTAGGTTTAGCTGAACACTGTGAGGTGGACGCACCCCACTAACTTGTAGGTTTAGCTGAACACTGTGAGCAGGACGCACCCCACTAACTTGTAGGTTTAGCAGAACACTGTGAGCAGGACGCACTGCACTAACTGTAAATAGTCTAGCTGCCTGACTGTGGTACTAATAGGATCAAAAGAACACCAGCAATTTTCTTCAGGTAGCTGTATTTACTGTAACAAGACAAGCCTGCCTGTCAGTAGGAAGATAACAGGAACGGATCTAGCTGAACACTGTGAGCAGGACGCACTGCACTAACTGTAAATAGTCTAGCTGCCTGACTGTGGTACTAATAGGATCAAAAGAACACCAGTAATTTTCTTCAGGTAGCTGTAAATACTGTAACAAGACAAGCCTGCCTGTCAGTAAGAAGATAACAGGAACGGATCTAGCTGAACACTGTGAGCAGGACGCACTGCACTAACTGTAAATAGTCTAGCTGCCTGATTGTGGTACTAATATGATCAAAAGAACAGCAGCAATTTTCTTCAGGTAGCTTTATATACTGTAACAAGACAAGCCTGCCTGTCAGTAAGAAGATAACAGGAACGGATCTAGCTGAACACTGTGAGCAGGACGCACTGCACTAACTGTAAATAGTCTAGCTGCCTGACTGTGGTACTAATAGGATCAAAAGAACACCAGCAATTTTCTTCAGGTAGCTTTATATACTGTAACAAGACAAGCCTGCCTGTCAGTAAGAAGATAACAGGAACGGATCTAGCTGAACACTGTGAGCAGGACGCACTGCACTAACTGTAAATAGTCTAGCTGCCTGACTGTGGTACTAATAGGATCAAAAGAACACCAGTAATTTTCTTCAGGTAGCTGTAAATACTGTAACAAGACAAGCCTGCCTGTCAGTAAGAAGATAACAGGAACGGATCTAGCTGAACACTGTGAGCAGGACGCACTGCACTAACTGTAAATAGTCTAGCTGCCTGACTGTGGTACTAATAGGATCAAAAGAACACCAGCAATTTTCTTCAGGTAGCTGTAAATACTGTAACAAGACAAGCCTGCCTGTCAGTAGGAAGATAACAGGAACGGATCTAGCTAAACTGAATACAGTGTATATATATATATGCAACACCTGGGATGCATATATATACACAATACACTGTAAGTGCAGCTAACTGACTGACTGTTCTGCCTAATCTAGCTAACTCAAATGAAATGACACTGTCTCTCTCTCTCTCTATCTCTCAGCACACCGGAACACACTGCACAGGGCCGCCGTGCAGGCGGCCTTATATATTGTGGGGCGTGTACTAAATCCCCTGAGCCATAATTGGCCAAAGCCTCCTTGGCTTTGGCCAATTACGGCTCTCTGTTCAGGCGGCGCTGTGATTGGCCAAGCATGCGGGTCATAGTGCATGCTTGGCCAATCATCAGCCAGCAATGCACTGCAATGCCGCAGTGAATTATGGGCCGTGACGCGCCACACGAATTTGGCGCGAACGGCCCATATCGTTTGCAATTCGGCGAACGACCGAACAGCCGATGTTCGAGTCGAACATGGGTTCGACTCGAACACGAAGCTCATCCCTATAGCAGAATATATATCAGCCTAAACTGATGAATTGATTTTGATATACAGTATATATATATATATATATATATATATATATATATATATATATATATATATATATATAATACAATAATTTTTTTTGGATATGTATTTTAGCAAAAAGTAAAAAAAAAAAGTTTTTTTTTCTTCAAAATTGTCACTCTTTGTTTATAGCGCAAAAAATAAAAACCACAGAGGTGATCAAATACCACCAAAAGAAAGCTCTATTTGTGGGGAAAAAAGGACATCAATTTTGTTTGTGTACAGCGCTGCACACCTACGCAATTGTTAGTTTGTTAGTTAAAGTGACACAGTGCCGTATTGCAAAAAATGGCCTGGTCATTAAGGGGGCAAATTCTTTTGGGGTTGAAGTGGTTAAAGGAGAACTACAGCCAAAGCTTGTTTTGGCTGTACTTCTCCTGTGGATCACAGGAGTGCAGTTAATTTTGCACTTCTGTGACCTGTTTTCAGCAGAAAGCAGGCTGAAGTCCACTCTCTGCTGACTTCACAGAAGTCAATCCAGGTTCCACGTCATCACGACAATGGTGTCTGGATCCACCAGGTGCCTGAACTGACACCCGGCTCAGCCTGTCAGCAAGCCGCTGAGAGTCTGAGCCAGCTGCCGCCGCCCCCTCCACAGCCCAGCGCTTCTATGAGCACTGTGAATGACAGTCTTCAGCTCTCTGCTCAGGGAGCTGTGAGAACCAGGCGATTGGCTGTGTTTGATCGCTCAGGTTCTCAGTGTAGAGACGCCCGGGGACAGATGCCGCATCAGACTGATGCTGCATGCATCTAGGTAAGTATGAATCTTTAAAAAAAAAACATGCTTCTCTTTTACGCAATGATTTATGCTTTGATCACTGTCAGTTGGTAGAACAATTGCCCACAGAATGTTTCATAACAGGCAAGGTGGAGCTATGCAAAGGTCCCATGGGGACCTATGTCTGGTAATTCCTCGGGCCTGGTCCTAATAAACACCGATAAAGAAAACACTGACAGTTTTGACAGTTTTGACAGTTTTGGAAAATGTGAAACATTACTGAGCGATCCTGTGAATAAGGTGTTGGTTGCCAAAGGTAACCGCAAAATCATAAAAGATGGTTCCTTGACATGCGTAGTGTCAGGAGCAGGTTACCGACTATACCAGAAAAGTGAGTTGTAAAAAAGTAGCAGGAAAGACATAGTTGCCAACATTGCAAAAAAAATGTGGGAAACTTTTTTGGCTGTAGGCGGAGCCACACAATAATTAGGGGGGGCATTCGCATGTGGGTGTGGCTTAGCAAAACAATCACAAGTGTGATGAAAAATGGGTGTGGCTTATGCAAAAAGTGGGTGTGGCTTATGTGAAAAGTGGGCATGGCTTAAATGGGCGTGGCGCAAGAGGGTGTGGTTAAAGTCTGAGATGAATGAGGGATGGAGAGGGAAAGGGGGAGAAGGAAAGGGGGGGGAATGACGGGACAGCAGATCCAGATCCTACACAATAGAAATATGTGCATTCTAGAAAGTTTAACAATCAGCAGATAAAGATACTCCAAACACCTGGGTTTAATGCTTCAATCATCCCGGCACCATGGTTGTTATGGTGTCAGGATGATTGAAGCGCATTATTTCTATTATTACATTGTAATATAAAATTAAATCATTCAACTCACCATAATACCGAATCAGTGGGATCCCTGAGCGTGTCACCTGCCAGGTCACCTGCCACCAGCAGAGTCTGTCCTTGCATCAGGTGCCCCCGGCAAAGTCTGTCCTTGCATCAGGTGCCCCCGGCAGAGTCTGTCCTTGCATCAGGTGCCCCCGGCAGAGTCTGTATAGACCCCCTCAGTGCAGACCCCCTCCATCAGTGCAGACCCCCTCAGTGCAGACCCCCTCCATCAGTGCAGATCCCCTCCATCAGTGCAGGCCCCCTTCATCAGTGCAGACCCCTCCTCTATTAGTGCAGACCCCCCTCAGTGCAGCCCCCCTCTATTAGTGCAGACCCCCCTCAGTGCAGCCCCCCTCTATTAGTGCAGCCCCCCCTCAATTAGTGCAGACCCCCCTCTATTAGTGCAGCCCCCCTCAATTAGTGCAGCCCCCCCCTCAATTAGTGCAGCCCCCCTCTATTAGTGCAGACCCCCCTCAATTAGTGCAGACCCCCCTCAGTGCAGACCCCCTCTATTAGTGCAGACCCCCCTCAATTAGTGCAGACCCCCCTCAGTGCAGACCCCCTCTATTAGTGTAGACCCCCCTCAGTGCAGCCCCCCCCCTATTAGTGCAGCCCCCCTCAATTAGTGCAGACCCCCATCTGTTAGTGCAGCCCCCCCTCAGTGCAGCCCCCTTCTATTAGTGCAGACTCCCCTCAGTGCAGCCCCCCTCAATTAGTGCAGCCCCCCCTCAATTAGTGCAGCCCCCTCTATTAGCGCAGACCCCCCTCAATTAGTGCAGCCCCCCCACGTGCAGCCCCCCTCTATTAGTGCAGACCCCCCTCAGTGCAGACCCCCCTCTATTAGTGCAGAACCCCCCTCAATTAGTGCAGCCCCCCCTCTATTAGTGCAGACCCCCCTCAGTGCAGCCCCCCCTCTATTAGTGCAGACCCCCCCAGTGCAACCCCCCTCTATTAGTGCAGACCCCCCTCTATTAGTGCAGACCCCCCCTCAATGCAGCCCCCCCTCAGTGCAGCCCCCCCGCTCAGTGCAGGAGTGGCCGGTTTGTTCTGCCGAGAAAGTTCCCCTCAGCATGTAAGGACCCCCTGTACTGCGCAGGCACAGCGCTTGCGCAGTACGGGGCTGGGGAACTTTTCGGCAAGACACGGCGACGGCGGCGCCGTGTCTTCTGCTTCAGTGGAGAGGGGAGGGGCTGTGCAGCTAAAGAAGCCCATTGGCTGCACGGATCGAGCCCCCTTCCTCTCTCCACTTACTCAACACTAGGGGGAAGATCGAGCGGCGGCGGCGGCCACCATTTTGCTGGAGCCAGCTGCTCCAAAAATAAAAAAATCAACATTCCTGATTTTCCTTATGGAAAATCCCGATTCGGGACAGCCTCCAATCGGGACGAGGGTCCCAAAATCGGGATTGTCCTGGGAAAATCGAGACTGTTGGCAACTATGGAAAGGCAGAGGCCCCGCAGAAAATAAATATGAGCCCAGAAACCATAAAAATAGAGGGAAAAGGCTGCGTATACAGAACTGTAGGACCCCATTGAGATTCAGGGTAGGAAGAGCCTGGAAACATACCTGCAAAAAGAGCTGGGCCTACTCAGCTAACGGCTGGCACAGGGGCAACCACAGTGACGGGTTCATGTGTTCCTCCCTCTGGATTGAAACACAGGGGGGGATATGTGACAGGACGAGACTCTGTAATAGGGCGTACACACGGTCGGACTTTGTTCGGACATTCCGACAACAAAATCCTAGGATTTTTTCCGACGGATGTTGGCTCAAACTTGTTTTGTCTACACACGGTCGCACAAAGTTGTCGGAAAATCCGATCGTTTTAAACGCGGTGACGTAAAACACGTACGTCGGGACTATAAACGGGGCAGTGGCCAATAGCTTTCATCTCTTTATTTATTCTGAGCATGCGTGGCACTTTGTCCGTCGGATTTGTGTACACACGATCGGAATTTCCGACAACGGATTTTGTTGTCGGAAAATTTTATCTCCTGCTCTCCAACTTTGTGTGTCGGAAAATCCGATGGAAAATGTCCGATGGAGCCCACACACGGTCGGAATTGCCGACAACACGCTCCGATCGGACATTTTCCATCGGAAAATCCGACCGTGTGTACGGGGCATAACTGTGAGAAGATAGGAAAATGTGACACAGGATTCACATTTAGGCTAAATGCAACATTCCAGACTAGGGTTTCTGGGCAGAGAAAGCTGTATATTTGCCTTTCTTTGAATTCTGCAGCTGTGGATCGGAACATTCAATCCTGTATCTGGGTTTTGCTAGCCAACTGCAACCTGGTTGAGTATACAGGTGAGCAGTGTCGTTATATACTCAGGTCTGAGGATAGTTTAGGGCTCCCAGTTTGGAGACCTCTCCCAGTGGGGGAGACAGAAGGTCTCATTGAGGGGTCAGAGGACCCAGCCAGAAGCAAAGAGACAAAGGGTCTCAGTTCCAGGAGTCAGGTCAGCTACTATTGGGGTGTCAGGAGAACCTGACTCCATAGGCATGAGGTGGGCTGCGCAGCAGGGTCCTGTGACTAAAGGCTAGCGAGCTAAGTATCCAAGAGAGTTGACCAACACAGTCTGAGAGACTGGTAAGAGGTACAGGGTGGTACTGCAGTTTGAAGCTGAGTGAGCTAATGAGCCAGGTGGCACAACATGTTCTAGTGTTTGTATTCTGCTGAAGCTAAAAAAGATCCCCTGCATGGGAAATTTTATATCAGACTTTTGTTTTGCTTTCTGACATTCTATTAAAAGTGGGCTTGCAGGCCGTGGATTAATTGTATAAACGCATCTACCATGAGAGCTAAATACCCTGTGTAACAATACATACAGAGAAATGATTACACTAACACTATCATAGATAATAGCATAACAACTAATACTAATAATACTAATAAGTTCTTTGTAAATCAATAATAGTTATAGGCAGGGCTTTTTTTGTCAGAAAATAGGTGCAGGAACCCACCCTCCCCAGTCAATGCCCAGTCCCTAACCCCACCGCACCTCTGCCCCTTTTCCCACCCCAATCCCACCATTCCTCAGGAAAGAGAAGCAAAGTGTTACCAAATAATGGGTGCAGTCAATGCTCACCTTCTCCCACCCCATCAACAGCTCACCTCCCCATCCACAGGTTATCTTCTCTTTTCTCATCCACAGTTCACCCCCTCCTCCACCACAGCTCACCCCCCATCCACAGCTTACCCTATCCTCCCCACATTCCACATTTCACCTTAGCATGTGCCCCTCCCATCCACAACTCCCCTTTTAACCTCTGTCAACATGTCATCTGTGGACAACCCCCATCGACAGCTTACACGCCCAGTACACAATCACCTCATCCAACTTTTCCCCTCCACATTTCACTTCTGCACCCCTATCTACAGCCAATCCCAATCCACAGCTCTAAACTTCTGCAACCCCCCATCTTTCACCTCTGCTCCCCCAGCTCCCCCCAGCTCTCTTAAAGGAGTTGTAAAGTCAGAAGGTCTTTTATCTTAATGCATTCTATGCATTAAGATAAAAAGCCTTCTGTGTGTAGCAGCCTCCCTAGCACCCCCTAATACTTACCTGAGCCCCGATCTCTGACTAACCATGTCCACATGTGTCTCAGCCATCCGAGATTGGCTGAGACGCAGCAGCGGCGCCATTGGCTCACGCTGCTGTCAATCAAATTAAGTCAGCCAATCAGGAGGGGGGGGGCAGGCCACAGCTCTAAATGAAAACTGGAAGCTGTGACTTGGCTCGGGTGCCCCAGAGCAATCTGCTTGCAGTGGGGGCACTCAACAGGAGGGAGGGGCCAGGAGCACAAAAGTGGAACCCGAGAAGAGGAGGTTTGGGCTGCTCTGCACAAATCCACTGCAACCACAGGGCAGTTAAGTATAACACGTTTGTTATTTTTATGGGAAAAAAACACAAGACTTTACAATCACTTTAACTCTGTACAAGCCCCCCTGCCCATAGCTCTCACTTTTAACAATCTAACCCCCCAAACTTTGACCTCTGCAGAACATCCACAACTTCACAGTCTCTACTCACTCTGCACAACCAGCCCCCCTCCCCCCTCCTTTCCATCCGCAGCTCTCTCACCTTCATTGGCATTAGAGCAGTGCAGCTGCACATCAGGCTTTTTTTTTCCTCAGTGTACTGCAGTCTCCTCTATGCAGCTTAACCTGTCAGATCAGTGTAGCACAGAAAGGAGGAGGAGTTTCATGCAACACAGATCTGACAGGGAACAGGCGGGGATACCTGCCTCTGGAATCCCCATTAAATGCTGACAGTTCTGTACCCGGTTTCAGGGAACCCATCAATCAGATGTAGGGCACAGGCCCTGGATGCCAGCGCTAGCATGCAGAAGCTGGTGGAGGAAGTGAATGGTATAGAAAACTTCCTCTACTGGCTTCTGTGTTATGTGACTGCAGAGGAGAGGGCTGCTGAAGGTGGTGGAAAGGTGTTCCGGCAGAAAACAAAAGCCCTGAATATAGACCCATACTACATGTGGGAGCAGGTCAGCAGCCCAAATTGCAGGCTATCTATAGACTGCAGCTTCGAAAAGCACCTTGTTCCCATGTTAATGAGAACAAGGACCTGTTCTCCAGAACCCTGACCTGGTGGAAATGTGGGTTTGTAAACAGGGATTTATTGGAATCTTGATGCCCCATTTAAAAAAAGGGGGACCCAAATATCTGTCCTCTCCACATAAATAATTAACCCTGGTTACTCATCTGTAATAAGAAAAAGTCCTTCATTTAAAAGAAAATACTTAACTAGGTTATCCAGCAATGCTGAAACAAAACATGCCAACTCCTTGGCATGTCCAGTGGATCTCAGTGATGTATGTATGTATGTAATGGTCAATACCATATTTAGTCAATGATGTCACCCCCTGTCGCTTTACCTACATTCAATTTCTGGTTGGGGGAAATTTAATTTATGGAGAGCATTTCATCGGGAGCATGTGTTAACAATTTTTTTGTGGGTTGCTGGGATTATCATTTAATGTAATGTTGTAGATCTACAGTACATCATTGGCAATAGATTGACAATATGGAACATGATTTTTTTGTGGTGGACGTGTGAGACGGGAGCTCCATCCCGATTCAGCAGCCTAGCATCTCCTCCAGTGCCCGCTTCGGCAGCATATTGTCTCCTCCAGTGCCCGGCACCCATTAATCAGTACTGACAAAATGGCTCCAACAAGGGACTACCCATCCCTCTTGAAGGATGACATCTGGCTCGGCTCGGAGGGATATAAGAGCCCAGCTGGCGGCGAGTACAGGCCCGCTCGTGGATTCCAAGATGGCTGCCGTCACCTCACAGCAGGCTCAAATGGAGGTGGAGAGCACTTCCCCAGACCCTTCAGCGCCGCCCTTCTTCCTCAGCCCAGGCACAGGGACATTGGTAAGTACTCCTCATGTGGGGCCATACTCCCCTGCATCGACAGAATCGCTCATAGAGCAATCACTGGATGCATTGTTAATGTCACCTATCGAAGCAGGGCCCTCACAAATACAACAAATGATCCCTAATACAGGATATCAAAACCCACAACAGCTGTACACTACAGATATGTTTGCCAGGTTCTCAGATATGCTAGACCTGGCTTGTCCAATACCGCTGCCAGAATTACCATAGATATAAAGGCGGACATTCAAAATTTGGGCTCTCATATGGAAGCCATTGAACTTAAGCTAGACACCACAGTTGCGAGAACAGACCACTGATGGCATTCAGAAAACCATAACCAACTAGAAAAGGTCCCTCAGACTACCTCGCCAGGATGGTCTCCCCAGAGATGTGGTGGTTAAGCCCCACTTCTATGTGGTCAAGGAAGAAGTAATGAAACGTTCAAGAGCATATCCCCAGCTAATGATTTAAGGTCATCCTATCCAGGTTTTGTGGACTTTTCTCTCTCCACTATCCAAAAGTGGAGATCTCTCAAACCACTCCTGACAGCTCTTACCCAAACGAACAAGTACTGGTGGCTTTTTCCTTTCAACCTGAAATTTGAATTCAAGAATACGTTTTTCACATTTTCTAACTTCCCAGAGGGGGAACGGCTCCTAGTGAAACTAGGTCTCATCTCGCAGGCCCCTGTTTCACCCCCTGTGGGTTCTAATTCAGGGGCTGCAAAATGCCAAACACCAACCAACCCGCTGACACCTCTATGGCAGAAATCCAAGTACAAGAAATTGCGCCCACTCTGATGCAGATTGCTTCTTCATTGGTGTCCCTGGATTGTTCACTCCTCCTTAGAACCAGAACAATCAAATCATCCTACAAGGAATGAAGTTAGAAAATTTCTCATTCTAATTGTTCTTATTCTTTTGGTTATCATTAGCTAATTCAACATTACCAATGTTGTCTATGTTGTTATGTGGCTGTACTCCATATACCTTTTTTCATGGGCTATGTGGGTGTTACGGTGGCTCGCGGAGTGTGGCCCAGGTAACCTCCTTTGAGGTCATAACACATGGACCCCACAAAGTGATCATGCTGTGGGCCTTCATCATATTTATATCTAGGACCCGGGATTTTTAGCACAGCCTAGATGGAACTGCAGTCATTGGTTGCTTACCTGTTTACTCTTCTACCCCACCTACCCATTGTGGTTTTGGGAGAGGGTTGGGGTTGGAACCACAGCTCGCTAGTGCTATTTTTTTTGCCTCACAACTTTTACTGGTTTAGCCTAAGTTAAGCTACTATTATGATTACTTTTTATATTTACCTAGACGGTAGACATGTGCACAGCCAAAAAAATTTGGTAATTTTCATTTTCGTTTCATTAGTTTATTATTTTTTTCATTTTTCGGGTCATTCGTTATGATCACGATTCGTAAATTCGTTCATTCATAAATTCGTAAATGCGTTCATTCGTACATTCGTACATTCGTACATTCGTAAATTCGAACATTCGTTCATTCGTACATTCGTACATTTTACATTTGTACATTCGTAAATTCATACATTCGTAAATTCGTAAAATCGTACATTTGTAAATTAGAAAATTCGGAAATTTGTAAATTCTAAGTTTGAAAATCCAAAAACCCGAAAATTCAAAAATCTGAAATAGTAACTAACTATTAAACTATAGGTATTGTAATTTCCTTTCAAATTTGACTGTCAGTGAACGTAACAAATACGAATTTATCCGAAGTTACAAATTATCCAAAACAAATGCTGCATCTAAACAAATTGAACGGAACAAATTAATAATAAATAATAATAATAAAACGTTGTTATTATTATTATTGTTATTTATTATTATTAATTCATTACGTTCCATTCCGTTTTTTCGGATCATTCATAACTTTGGATAAATTTGTATGTGTTACGTTCACTAACAGCCAAATTTGAAAGGAAATTACAATACCTATAATTTAAAAGTTACTAGTAATTACTAATAGTTAAGTTATTATTAGTTAACTATTATTTCAGATTTCCGAATTTTCGAATTTACAAATTTACGAATTCACTAATTTACTAATGTACGAATGTACATTCATAAATTGCGAATGTACGAATGCCCGAATTTACGAATGTCCAACTTTATCGAATTTACGAATATTCGGAAAAATTCGTTAAACGGGTTTTCGTTAATTCTGATATCCCCGAATTAACGAATTTGTCAAAATTCGTTAAAAAACGAATTCGGAACGAAACGAATTGCACATGCCTAGTACTAATAGGATCAGAAGAACACCAGCAATTTTCTTCAAGTAGCTTTAGGTTCACACTGTGCAAAGGACATAGTACACTAACTAAATACTGTAAATGTAAAAACACCTGCTTGCCTGTCAGTAGGAAGAGAATAACAGGAACAGATCTAGCTAAACTGAATACAGTGTATACATATATATATATATATATATATATATATATATATATATATATATATATATATATATATATATACACAACACCTAGGATGCACATATATACACAATACACTGTAAGTGCAGCTAACTGACTCACCTGCCTACTCTATCTAACTTAAATCAAATGACACTGTCTCTCGGTCTATCTCTCTCCGCCGCAACACACTACACAAGGCCGCCACACAGGCGCCCTTATATAGTGTGGGGCGTGTACTAAACCCCCTGAGCCATAATTGGCCAAAGCCACCATGGCTTTGGCCAATTACGGCTCTCTGTACAGACGGCGCTGTGATTGGCCAAGCATGCGGGTCATAGTGCATGCTTGGCCAATCATCAGCCAGCAATGCACTGCGATGCCGCAGTGAATTATGGGCCATGACGCACCACTTGAATTTGGCGCGAACGGCCCATAACGTTCGAAATTCGACGAACGGTCGAACAGGCGATGTTGGAGTCGAACATGGGTGCGACTTGAACTCGACGCTCATCCTTATTTATGAGTTCCTGTATGTGGACGTGGGGAAGAATGGTCGCATGTCGGATGGTGGGGTCACCACCCAGACCCAGTTCTACAGACATCTCCAGAATGGCAGCTTGGGCTTGCCACCTCCAGAAGACAATGCGGAAGGACTCCCATTCGTCTTTATTGCGGATTGCGCTGGGGGACCATCTTATGCAGCCATTCCCTATGAGGACCCTCACCCCGGACCAGAAGGTTTTTAATAACTGTCTAACCAGAGCCAGAAGAGTGGTGGAGAACACATTTGGAATAATGGTCAGCCGGTTCTGCCTCTATCTTACACCGATACACATGGCGAAATATAAACTCAATCACATCATTCTGTCTTGCTGTGTTCTCCACAACTTTTTAAGGAGAAATTCTGTGAACTATGCTGCCTCAGTTGGGCCTGAGACCGAAATTATGAATGAACCAACCCTGACGACGCTGGAAACTGGCCGTCCTGGCTTGCCCCCACCAGAGTGCCTGTGAGGTCCGTTTAAGATACCTTGAATACTTTGCAGGTAGGGGAGCAATCGATATGCCAGACAATGTTTGAGACATTTTTTAAATAAAAATATATTTGAAACTGAACAAATATTTGCTTTGATTTACTGCTTGGCTTTCTTTTAGCTGTCTCCTCGGTTATCTTTTAATGGTATTTTTTTGGCCCTTTTCTTCAACAGTGCAAACAAAATTTCTTTGAGACATGAGGTGACAATCTCTTCTTCGGCTAACTATTATTATTATGTTGTGGGTCTGCTACACACACACACCTTGTTTTTGTTGTTAATGTATGTAATGCATTACTGACATAAATATTCATCATTTTCAGCACCATGACCGAAATTTGGGGAGTCCTGAAAATGGTGTGATTGTGTAAAATTATAAATCACTGTTGGGTGTTATTCACTAAAGGAAAATCCACTTTGCACTACAAGTGCACTTGAGACTGCACTGAAACTGCACTTGTAGTGCAAAGTAGATTTGCCTTTAGTGAATAACCCCCATTGCCACGGAAAAAAACAACTTTACTCCAAAAACTGCTTTTGAGCATTGAAAGAAGAAGCCACATATTGTTGATTATCAAAATTTTTACTTAAAGCACAATCACATGTGTGTTTATAAAACGGTTTTTTAACAAACCAACATGTTTGTTGTATAACATTTTTTTTAGGTCACATTAAGTATAAATCACCTTTTATAGGTAAAACAGATATGTTTAAAACCATAAAACAATACACAACTATGGAACTTACAAAGTTCAACTTTGATAAAGTGAAGGCAATATCAGACATGAGTATGTACAAACTGTGTTTGATATTGCCTTCATCAGATGAGGTGATGTCACCCCTGTAAAAGCCAAATTTTGAAGATGCACACACATTGGGATTCAAAATGGAGATTTCCCTCCTGATCCCATGCCTAATGTCAACATTTGCTAGCTCCCATCATGGGGGATCAATGGACATGTTTTGGGGGTGCAACTCCTTCCTTTCAGCTACTTTATGATCGAGGAAGGGGTTGCACCCACGAAACGCGTACATTGATCTCCCGTGATGGCAGATAGCACATGTTGACCATGTTGACACATTGTGTGCATCTTCAAAATTTGGCTTTTAAAATATGTAAAAAATTAGTCATAAAAACAAAAAAAAACAAGCAAAAAGTTAGGGATTTCTGGGTGTTTTAGATTCTCCCTAAAACACCAATGATGTTCTTCATTTTGAACATCATTGATGTTTTCCTTTAGGTTTTCTAAATTCCTTTTGCACCCCATTATCTCCCCGATGAGGATATGGGCACTTTCACTGGTGAAATGACCTTCTTCCACAACATCCCCATCACCTAAAAAAAAAACACACCATGTATTATAAATATGCAGGCATCCATCTATTACCTGAAGTTGTGGTCGCAGACACTCACCTGTTGTGGTGACAATTTCACCAATTTTAACAACATCTCCCTCCTCCACCTCTGATTGGGTTTGGGGGATTTCCCCGTCTTCCTGAGGTGGGGCGTCCCTTGTCTCCTCTGAGTCTTTTCTCCCCTATGTGAAAAAAAAATAGGTATACTTAGCACACAGATATTTGAGGGCAAAAATAGGAATATGAAACATTGCTTGGAAGTGTTGTGGAATTGTCTGTTTTGGCAGAGTTCCAAGCTGAATAATTATTTTTTTTACCTTTGTAAAGCTGGAATACTTACCTGTTTTGTGCAAGCTTCACAGATGGAGACACTCCTATAGTATTCACTGGAGCACCTGTGTGGGACCCTCTAATAAAAGTGTGTTCTGGTGTCCCACACTAGTGCTCCTGCATCTAGATGTGTAAACAGCTGCTGAGAGTCCTCTCCTTACACAGATTCTAGTTCGCATTTCATTTTTTTCACTTTTTTTAATAGAAGTAGGCCAGAAAAAATGTATTGAACTGCATCTGGCCAAAACATCGTATTTTAGTGGCTGAACAAACAATGTTTCCTATGAACAAATAATGTGCCCATGAACATGAAAGTTGCCATTTTAAACTGTACAACAGTAAAGAAAAGCACATGGAGCAGCACAAACGTAATAAAAAGAAAGAATAGGAACATAGGACAACTACTTACTTTTTCGCAGCACTCTCCTGATCCTTCTATACTGATCATGCTCCCTCAATTTGAGGTCCGACCACCGTTTCCTCAGTTGATCCTTGGATCGTCATACCCCAAAATTCCGGCGCAGACTCTTCACAACTTTACTCATGATTTTGGCCTTTCTCACATTTGGTTTTCTGTACGGTGCATATTTCCCATCATAGTCGGTCCTTTTCAAGATGTCCACCATCTCACCATCTCTACAAAGGCCATATTTGAGGCCTTAAATCTCCTGCGGGATCGTGACGTTTCTGGCTCCGGGCTTTCCTCCTCCTCGTTGCTGGAATTATCATGCACCTGCTGTGTCTCCACCATGTGTTCTCCCCCACTGCGCCGAGAGAGAAGGGGCAGGGAATAGACTATAAAGAACATCAATGGTGGGCGGAGTTTCACACATGCGCAGTGTATACAAAGCGTAACACATGTGCGTCGTACGTATGATATGTGAGCGGAGGAAGGAGTATCGGAAGCACCGATCGTGATAACCAAGGTACAATTTTACCTTGGGCCTATACTGCTTATAGATTGAGGCCTATATTGGGACAAGATTAGGAAAGTTTTGCCTGACATTAGTGTTTGTCTTGTGTTGTGTCTTGCAGAGAAAATGGATCTAGTGAATGATTATGACTTTATCCCCATGTTCCTTGATATGTACAGGGAGCTGCCCTGTCTGTGGCAGGTAAACCACCTGATTATAAGAATCAAACAAAGAGGAATGGATAAATTGGTGGAATTTGTGAAGCCGGTGATCCCCACGGCAGACATCCCCTATTTGAAGGCCCTAATTGGTGGCATGAGGAGCACTTATCTTAGGGAGCGCAAGAAGGTCCAGGATTCCCTGAGATCAGGAGCTGCAGATGACATTTATGTCCCCAGGCTGTGGTACTATGACAGACTGCATTTTCTGGCAGGCCAGACTGAACCCAGGCCAGCACTCTCCACTCTTCCTTCAAGGCTTCCTTACCCCCCAGCTGAGGCTTCCGACGCCCAACCTGGGCCTTCCAGGCAGCAACATGTGGAGGAGCCCAGCTTGAGCCAGGTATAGCATTGTTCTAAATATTTCTGTTTGTCAAATTAATTATGTTAAATATATGTTAGTTTTGATAATCATTTCTGATTTCACAAAGTGTTTTACATATTAATAGACAGTAGTCTATCAAATGATTGGGACAAGAATGAAAAATTCTGGGGTCAGAATGATAGTCTTTTCTATTTATGAACATTCAATTTGCAACAGTCATGAGCTGAAAATTGTGTGTGATTGATGAACCAAAACTAAAACTATGTCCTTTTTTTCATACACAGGAAAGCTTTAGCCAAGAGGAGGCTGTGGAAAGTGGCAGCCAGGAGGTGGCCGGGCCCAGTAGCCTGCCCGATACCCAGGTTCCTCCCCTCGGCCTTCCACAAAAAAGTGGCAGGAAGAGGAGTAATCTGAAGGAGGCAGCAATTGGCTTATTTTGGAAGGCTACTGCTGCCCTCAGAACCCCCCCCCCCCAGTGTTCAAGAGGACTTTGCCTACATTACAGCCTGCAAAATGCTGGAAATGGAGGAGGGCCAATGCCTAATATGTGAGTACCTCATCTTACAAGCCCTAAATAAGGGGTTGAGGGGCCAACTCACAAGCCAAAGCCACGTTTGTGAGTTCAACCATGGTCCTCCTCCTCCTCCTGTTGTAGTACCATAGCCTGGGGACATAGATGTCATCTGCTGCTGTTTCTGATCTCTTGTAGCCCTGGACCAGATTGTGCTCACTATTATAAGGACTCCTCAGGCCAACAATTTTGATTGTAAAATTATTGATGTCTGCCCTGGGGTACAAAGGCTTCCCAAATTTCACCAGTTTATCCAGCGTTGCCTTCCACTTTACTTGGTTATGACCCAGAATAAATGGCTATTTATTTTTCACAAATACTTGCCTATGTGTTTCACTTCAAAAAGGACAGTTTGTGAGTAGGCAGGTGCATTTCAAAAATACAATGTCAAATTAACAAGGGACACCAACACCAAGCAACCTCCTTGAGATTAAAAAATACAAGATAATAATGGTGTTGTGGTAACTTGACACACAAAACACACCCAAAACAATTATGGAGATCACCAAAAAACAAAAAAAAACAATAAAACCAGGAGATCTGGATTAAAAAAACAAAACACAAATAATACAAAATATTAAAACATAAAACCAAAAAATTTTTTCAATAGATCTGACAAATAAAAATATTATATTCATGAAATCATGAGAAATAATAAATAGGTTTGTGAGAAGTCTGTGTGAATATGAGCAGCAAAACAACTTTATTCTTCTAGCATTATAAAGAAGAAGAGAGTGCGCTGCATTAAACTATTTAACCTCCCTGGCGGTATGATTATTTCGGATTTTAGGTGCTGAAAGCGGTACAATTATTTTGCATGGAAATTTGGCGTTTTATATTGTAGGTCTGTAATTCTTAACAATAACACACTTAAATCTGTCCAAACAAGAGTCTAGTAGATATCCCGGGTATGATAAAGTTTGAAACACAAAAACATAAATTATAATATAATAATAAAAAAAAAAAAAAAATTAAAAAAAATAAAAATAAATAGTAATAAAATTAATTTCCACGCGATTCACTATCGCTTAATTCTGCAAGTGTTCTAATTTACTATCGCTGTTTTCTAGCTGGTCTAAAGCCATTTTTGATGTAAAGGGACACTTTTTGGTTGCTATGGACAATCTCCAGTTTCCAGGCAGAAAGAACAGTATATGCTATATAAAACTGCATGCAGGGCATGGGCCAAAGCACTGGGGACAAAGGGGATGTGAAATCATTTCATACAGTACTGTAATCTGTAAGATTACAGTACTGTATGTGTTATGATTTTTACATTTTTTTGAATTTGCCGCCAGGCTCCGTCCCCGTGCGTCGCGACGCTCGCAGGGAACGGAGCCTGGCAAGGAGAGGCTTCGGAGGAGGACAGAGCCCACGGACACTGTGGGGGACATCGCAGGATCCCGGGGACAAGGTAAGTAAAGCCACACCAGGATCCTGCGATGCAATCCCGAGTGTGGCTCGGGGTTACCGCTAATGGTGCTGAAATGTAACCCCGAGCCACACTCGGGAAAACCGCCAGGGAGGCTACAACATTTCAACGTGATGAAAGTGCTATATCCATTATGAACGCTAATTTTACCAGATCGAGCAGTTCTGTCTCGTAATTTATTCTGAGCATGCATGGCACTTTGTGCATCGGAATTGTCTACACACGGTCGGAATTTACACAAACGGATTTTGTTGTCGGAAAATTTTATAGCCAGCTCTCAAACTTTGTGTGTCGGAAATTCCGATGGAAAAATTCAGATGGAGCCCACACATGGTCAGAATTTCTGACAACAAGCTCCGATCGCACATTTTCCATTGGAAAGTCTGACCGTGTGTACAGGGCATTACTCCAGACTCATGACAGTAACATTCTTTAGAGATTATACATGCAGTGTTTTTTTTAAACAGTTTGGAAAATTCAGTTGTGATATTCACCACTGATTTATCAAGAGTTGGTTAAAAGTGACTGAACACACATAAAAGTCATAAAGTGGGTGGGGGGGGGGGCGTGGTGAACACGCTGTGATATGGCCGCTCTTGAAAAGGGCCCCTACACATGACAACATGGCGATTTTGGTCCCCTGAGCTGTGGGCACCTCCATACTATGCTACAAAGGTGCCAGGATCCCGCTGCAGCTTGGTAGGCTGACCAACTATTTCAAAATACCAGCCAAAATCAACCAAACGACTTTACCCCTATGAAAATCACCTCTTGGAACATGAAAGGGCTTAGTTCCCCCATTGAGAGACGTAAAATCCTTCGCCATCTTAAGAGACTGAAAACCGACATTGCCCTACTCCAGGAGACCCATCTATCATCCCCAGATTTTCATTGCATGAAAAAAACTCTTGGTAGGCACTGTCCTGGGCTCCAATGCAATTGGTCGCAAAGCAGTGGTTCTCATTTTGATTTACAAAAACCTCCTCTGTGAAGTCATGTTCGTAGACACCGATAGCCAGAGTCGCTTCCTCTCAGCACATATTCAGTTAGGAAACATAGATCTAGTGATCTCCAATATATATGCCCCCAATAGCCCTGGTAAACAATTCTTTGGCGAGATCTCCACTTGGCTACTATGCAACCCACACATCCCACATATAATTGGGGGGGACTTCAACACCACCCTTCACCCAACAGATGACAGATCCACACCCAAACGTCCTCGAGAACCACCCAAAACTTCAGATTATACGCACTTCGCATTCACCATGGACTCTCACCACCTCCACGACATTTGGGAACTCTTACACCCAGCAGACAGGGAATTCACCTTTTACTCTAATTCGCACAACATCTTAACCAGAATCAATTACCTTTTCTGTAACCACAACCTTGTCCCAATGATCTCCGGAGCAGATATCCATGATATAGCCATATCAGACTACGCCCCAATTTCAGCAACTCTAGATAACCCCGACCTACATCCCAACCCCAAAATATGGCGCTTTCCATCTTACCTCCACAACAACTCTGATTTCCAACAATACATGGAGAAGGCAATGAAAGAATTTTCAACGTCCAACTCATCACACACTGACAACCCAAACCTTTTTTGGGAAGCTGGCAAGGCCTTCCTTAGATGCCAGATCATTTCCTATGCTGCTTCTTACAGAAAAAACACACTAGCAAACTTTAAGATGGCTAGCACCAAAATCCGACTGGCACAACGCTCTGTATATACCCTGGACTCCCCCCGAAAACAGAACTGAATGACAGGCAGCAAAAATTGCTTTTGACACTTGGGCTGACACACTCGAACTGACAAAAAGGGCCCATATGGACGCCACTCTCCACAAATTTGGCAACAAAGCAGGCAAATTGCTAGCAAGTCTCTGCAAAGGCCCTTTCCGCCCTACACACATCACCTCTTTACGAGACACCTCAGGCACCATTAAATCATCGCAATAGGAAATCAATAAAGTAATGTTACTATATTATTCATCTTTATATGCCACTGATCCCATAGACAAAACAGTTGCACAATCTTTCCTCGATAAAATATCTCTACCCACGGTCACTCCCTCCCAACTTAAGGCCCTAAACGCACCCATTTCCCTATCCAAAATATCTACAACCATTCACAATCTAGCTCCCTCTAAAGCTATGGCCCTGATGGGTTTACAGGGGAATTCTATAAAACCCTACCAAAAATTGCAGAACCCATCCTACTCAAGGTTTACAGAGGTACATGGTCAGGTGGTCTCTACTAACCTATGGGGAATCAGGCCATCATCAAATTACTCTTGAAGAAGGTAAAAGATTCCTTAGAACCGGGTTCCTATCGATCCATATCACTCCTAAAGTGGACGTTAAAATTCTCTCAAAAATTGTAGCTACCAGTCTAGCCACCATCATTCCCTCTCTTATACACCCTGCCTGGTCAGGTTTTGTGAAAGGAAGAACAGCCACGTTAAATATCTGAAAAGTAATGATGGTCCTAGAACATGCTAAATTCAACCGGGGGGCTATGCCATCATCACTCTGGATGCGGAGAAAGCCTTCGACAACTTTAGCTTTAAATGGCTTTCAATGGCTGTCACGGAACGTCCCACACTCCGCTTGAGTGCTTCCGTCATATACCACTTCCTACCAGTCTGGATACAGATATCAGATATTCCAACCGCTCATAAGCACAAAACAAGGCGACACTTGCTTCACTGCTAACATGGACTGACTTTTTATTTGAGATCTCACACAAATATATACAGCAGGAAGACTAAAACCTAACCTAATTAACATGAGCTAATTATCTAATCCTTTATCCAGCCTAGGTGACTAAGAAACATGACCTTTTAGAACAGACTTGTGGTCACCGAGCTTCACACAGTAGTATTCTCACAATAGCAGGAGCTAATTACAATTAACAATACAAACAGTGATCTCCCCCCCTTCTCAGCCTAGTCATCAACAAACTATAGTAGGAGTAGACTGTCCCATTTTAAGCAATCCAAGACATACCCTCCAAGTCACCATTTCCCATATGGCATAAACAGGGTCCCCAGAGTCTGTGTGTCCTGGGGGACAAGTACCCAAATCCAAAGTAATACCACCTCAAGGGTCCCTAGGCATACAGCTCACAAAGTGCACCGTTCCCCCAAATGCCAGGGCCCATAATCGGTCGGCAAGAGGCTTGCATTCAGTCCCCTCCAAAAGCCTCTGTCCTGGCTAGGTCTGTCACAATGGCCATGTCAAAAATGAGGTTTACTGACCCCTTCAAACATCTCGTACATGCTATGTACACTTCCTCCGTGGCCAGAGTGGTGGCGGCTGGCCTCCTCTCAGATGAATTCCACCACCACAAGGGCACGAGACAAGGCTGCCCCCTATCCCTGCTCCTTTTTAATATTGCATTAGAACCCCTTTCTAGGCACTTAACTCAAAAGGCCTCATTACATGGTATCAACATTGGCAAACATGAATTACGCACATCCCTCTTCGCCGACGATGTTCTCATATTCTCAGCTAATCCCTCCTCTGACGTGTCCACTATTAAAACAATACTCAACAAATTTGGACTTTGTTCGCGTCTCCCTGCATTAACTATAACAAAAGCAAAATCCTCCCCATAGGCACCCTCTCCAACCCTCCTTGGGCCCCCATTCACCTTTCACAGTAGCCAAATCACACATAACCTACTTAGGCATCAAAATAGGGAAGCTACCTTCTTCTATTTACCCCCTCAACTACCCCCCTGTAGTAAAAAAAAATATCTCAAGAATTGGGAAACTGGATGGATCTGCCCCTCTCGCTCCCGGGAAGATGCCACTTAGTAAAAATGATCAGTTTTGCGCTCTTATTGTATCCACTTCAAACAATTCCATTACTTCGGCAACACAAGGATATACAAATTTTAAACAAGGCTATCTCTAAATGTATCTGGCAAAACAAACGACCATGTATTGCTATTACAAAATTATACCTTTCCAGACGCAAGGGGGGTATTAGTCTTCCTAAAGTCAGAGCATATAACCTAGCATGTCTACTCCGGATAGGCCTAGATTGGATATCACAATCCACCCGCTACTCAAACTACCCCATGGAATCTCTAATGGCCCACCCCTACTTCTTGGTGGCCCTCCTTCACTGCAAGTGGAAATCTATTCCTTCATCCTTACAACATAACCTCCTCTTACGGGACATGGCCATAGCCTGGAGAGAGGTAAGAAAAAGTCTGAAACTCTCCCCCTTCATGTCCAGGCACCTTCCCATCCAGGGTAACCCAAGCCTTACACCGGGAATGGAGTACAAACCTTTTTTCCATCTGGCAACAAAAATGACTCACCAAATTCTCTGCACTATGTGACGTGGAAACACCACAACTTCACAGTCATCGCTGAAACATTCTCCCTCCCCCAGTTTCATGCTTTTCATTTTGGGCAATGTGTCAGCTTCATACGGAACTCATGCAAAGAGGAACGCAACAGATTTAAAGTGACCATTTCAAATCATCTGCTCCAAGAAGACTCCTATACAATCTCTGACATCTACAAACCTCTCCTGCAAAAGACCACTCCTACGATAGCATCCTTATCAGCAGCAAACTGGGGCAGAGACTTTCCTGACACAGACATACTGGATAAACCTCTGCTAGGATACAACAAAACCCTACAACTGATCCCCAACGAATCCTGGAGAGAAACCCAACTAAAAATTCTCCACCATGCTTATATACCTTTCCTCTCGGACAAGAACAATCAGGGCACCGCCACCTGCCCCTTATGCCACCAGCCAAGACCTTCCCTAACTCACCGTTTCTGGGCAAGCACCTTAATCTCCACCTTCTGGGATCAAGTCATCTCCTTCATATTTGGTATTACCCTGCTAAAATTATCTAAAGACCCCTGCTCCTCATCTTTGTCTACTGGGACAATCAACTACTACCATGGTCCCCCAACACCCACCCACCACACAAATATTGGGTCATGATCTGTCTCCTAGTCACCAGAAGATCTATTCTAAAATATTGGACCCCCGCTGTCCAAAGATCTTGCAAGTCAAACGGGAACTTCTACACTTACTACACAAAGAAAAACTCAACACCGACCTCAAACACAAAGCCTCCAGGGCACGTCTCCACTCCAGATGGCAGGCCTTTATGCAATTGACACTATCTCAAGAGGAACTCGAAAACTTTGACAATTCATTCTCATACTATGGGGCTCTCCCTACACCCCTAAGAAAAGAGGTCACCTCCAACAACTAACCCACAACCAGTCCTATAAATCATCCAGCATGACCACCACCCTCCTTCCTCATCAATACCCCAACCATCAATACCCCAAACCAAGAGCACCCAGCTCATGACTTCAGCCACAGTCCTAGTGTCTTTCTACAGAAAATTGGTGTACTCCCCCATCCCTCCCTACTCTCTCCCTCTTTTTCTCCACCTTGTGGTTTAGGGATCCTCCACAGAGGATCCATCCAGTTATCTCTGCATGAAAGTTACTCTGATATCTTGTTTGTTTCCTACTCTTGTTTTTATAATCCACCCATGTAGCCTAGGCTACATGGTTTATGCCAAATGTTTTATGAAAATGTATTACTATTATTGAGATATCCTGTAACACAATTTCCTGCAATAAAATCTATTGAAAAAAAAAAAAGCTATATATGGCAGGGGAAACGCTTGAGATGCCCAAATACTTGGCTCCTTAAACATAGAAATGTTGGTGGGATGGGGTTGGTGGATTTTCACGACTATTACCTAGCAGCTCAACTAGACCAACTTAACCATTGGTTTCGGCCCTCTTCTGACATTTTATGGTTAGACATTGAATTGGCTCTAGTACAACCCATCAACCTGTCCACCCTATTGCTAGTGGATATCTGGAGGCTCGGCCCTTTAAAAGGCTTCCCTCCTAGCGTGGAGGGCCCTCTCATCATTATCCATCAACACCACTACTACTCTAGAACTAAAACTATCCATTATTGCTTTAGAGCTACTTATATCCAATATCTCAGCCCCTCCACTAATTTTAAAGAGTATTGCTACAGTGCATGATTTACTGCAAGACAATACTCCCAGACACGTTGGTGAACTGATGCAGGAATTTCAACTTCCTAGCACTTAATATTTTACGATGCTTCGCATAACTCAATTTTTCCATAAATACCCCATTCCATCACTGTCCCTACACCCTCAGGAAATTTTTTACTGCTCCTGATTTCCCCCCAGAAGAGGATATCGCTTTTTCTGCCTTTCTATGCCTTATTTCAAGATAATCACATTTTTGGTAAGTCGGATGCCATTGTAAAATAGAAGTTAGAACTCGACCAACAGTTTTGATGATGATCAATGGATTGCTGCATTCCGATCTGTGTATTCTGCATCCATTAATGCCAATCACTGGGAGTTGCATCTAAAAATTGCATCTAGATGTTACTACACACTTCTACACATATCCAAATTTTCCTCCACCGTGGGGGGATTGCAGGCAAGTAGGCTCTCTATATCACATACTCTGGGCCTGCAAGTGCTTAACCAGCTGGCGTAAGATATCCAGTATTATTTCCCAAATTACCAGCATATTGTGGCGCATTACTCCTGCCATAGCGTTAAGTATTCTAGGTATAGATCTATGGCTGAAAGAGTATCATACAATTATTATCCATATTCTTTTGGCAGCTAGAACTATACTTGTCAGGCAATGGAAATCCCTCTCAGCACCTAACCCTTCGGAAGTCCTCTTCTTGGTTAGAAGCAACTTCTCTTATGAAAAAAGCCCTTGCCATTAGCGTGCACAACTACCATGGATAGAATGAAGTTCGTTACAGAAAAGTGAGACTTGAGTCAGTGACATTTTGGTAATACCGTTATATTAGTCTGTGTTGTGATCTGTAATTTGAAATGGCTGTGTTACACAATTTTGATTTGATTTTGTTCTTTTCTTTTCTTTGTATTTACCATGCATTATTTGGTACATATACTTTTAAGCATCTGCGTATGCTTATTAAATGTACTTACCTAACTACTTAAGGATGGAAAGATTTGCCCCCTTAATAACCAGGCCATTTTTTGCGATACGGCACTGCGTCATTTTAACTGACAATTGCGTGGTCATGCGACATTGTACCCAAACAAAATTGATGTCCTTTTTGTCCCACAAATAGAGCTTTCTTTTGGTGGTATTTGATCCGCTCTGCGGTTTTTATTTTTTGCGCTATAAACAAAAAAAGAGCGACAATTTAGAAAAAAACAAACAATATTTTTAACTTTTTGCCATAAAAAAATGTTTAAAAAATGAATTTCTTTATCAGTTTAGGCCAATATGTATTCTTCTACATATTTTTGGTACCAAAAAAATCACAAAAAGCACATATTTATTGGTTTGTGCAAAAGTTATAGCGTACGCATGTAGGGGATAGATTCCCTATAGGGGATATAGGGGATAGATTTACTAGTAATGGCAAAGATCTGCAATTTTAAAGCAGGACTTCGATATTGCGGCGGACATATCAGACACTTTTGACACATTTTTGGGACCATTGACATTTATACAGCGATCAGTGCTATAAAAATGCATTGATTACTGTGTAAATGTCACTGGCAGGGAAGGGGTTAACACTAGGGGGTGATCAAGGGGTTAAATGTGTTCTCTGGGAGGTGTTTCTAACTGTGGGGGGATGGGACTGACTGGAGGAGGAGAGAGATCGCTATTCCTATTTACTAGGAACAGCAGATCTATCTCTCTTCCGCCGTCAGAATGTGGATCGGTCTGTTGACAGATTCCCATTCTGGCTCTCTGTGGGGCGATTGCCGGTGGCCAGTGGACATTGCAGCAGTCGGCCTCACATATTGGCTTTCGCGTTGCGCAGCGGGCACATGTGTGCGCTCTCCCTACCCCTCCCTATCCCTCTTAAAGCAGCCGACGTACACCTAAACACGATGCGTTTAGGAGAGCCAACCTGCCGCAGTATAATGGCGGCGGCTGGTCTTAAAGCGGTTAAACTTTCAATAAAAACATGATGTTAAGAAAAAAGTCATGAAGTAACATTTCTGTACCTATGACAAAACTATGGAGTTGATGTATTAAAGAGATTGTTCATTTTCCAAAGTGAATCTTTATAGAGCTTAGTAAATAAAGTCAAACCATGTTTTTGTAAGGCTCCAAGTACATGGGCACATATAACAGTGCACCAAAAATATGTATTTTGGTGCCCAGGCTATCACGGAACTGCGAACAGCTGCTCAAAGACATAAATGGGTGAAGACAGCTGTATGCAGCTATGCGTCTATATTAGTGTAAAGTAGCATGCATGTAAAGATATAATGTTTAGAATGCACGTTACATGACATTACATTTTTGATTACGCAGTACTTTAAGCTAATATAGGCACATACAGTATTATGGGCAGCTATACACAGCTCTAGGACATCTGGGGCACCAGAAACATTCAGCCCGTGTTCACTGTACTAATATTTACTTTGCAAAGTGAACATACACACTGCAAAGTAAATATTTATTTTGATAAATGAACAGCCTCAATCAACCCCTTTAAATAATTTTGTGTAATTTTGTTTTTTAAATGTTTTCTAGTATTGTATGACTTAATTTTCAAAATGACCACATTCTTTTGCTTATATCTTTATAAAATTGCAACTATTCTTTTAAATAATGAATCAGTGTTCTGCATATGCTGTACATATTTATAAATGTTCTTAATTACTGCAAATTAAAGAATATTCTGCTTAAACCACTATATTTTTGCAATGTTACTTGTGGTGCCTGTAGTTTCTTTTTGACCAAAGGATAGCCACAAGAGACAAACCTAGCATGAATTTTTAATTCTAATGTGCTCCATTGCAGAATTACACACAAAGATACCTCAGGGCTTTTTCAGAAAACTGTAAACATTTATGAATTCACCAGAAAAGATTTAATTCATTTTATTGTGAGGGTATATATTTAACCACTTCAGCGCCGAAAGAATTTACCAGCTTCCTGACCAGAGCACTTTTTGCAATTCGGCACTGCGTCGGTTTAACTGACAATTGCAAAGTTGTGCAACGTTGTACCCAAACAAAATTGACGTCCTTTTTCCCACAAATAGAGCTTTCATTTGGTGGAATTTGACCGCCCCTGCGGTTTTTATTTTTTGCGCTATAAACAAAAAAAGAGCGACAATTTTGAAAAAAAGCATTATTTTTTACTTTTTGCTATAATAAATATCCCCCAAAAATATATAAAAAAAGTTTTTTTTTCCTCAGTTTAGGCCGATATGTATTCTTCTACATACTTTTGATAAAAAAAATCGCAATAAGCGTATATTGATTGGTTTGCACAAAAGTTATAGCATCTACAAAATGGGGGATAGATTTATAGCATTTTTATTATTATTATTAGTTTTTTTACTAGTAATGGCAGCAATTTTTATCGTGTCTGTGACATTATGGCGGACTTATCGGACAATTTTGACACATTTTTGGAACCACTGGCATTAATACAGTGATCAGTGCGATTAAAAATGCATTGATTACTGTAAAAATGTCACTGGCAGTGAAGGGGTTAACACTAGGGGGCAGTGAAGGGGTTAAGTGTGTTCCCTGGGAGGTGATTCTAACGGTAGGGGGAGGGACTAACTACAGGAAATGACAGATCGTGGTTCCTAGCTAATAGAAACACACAATCTGTCACTCCTGTCAGAACAGAACAGGGAAGTGTGTGTTAACACACACTCATCCCTGTTCTGTGTCTCCAGATCATGATCGCTCATGGCCGGCAGTCATCGCGACTGTCTGCCACGAGCTTTGGCACCCCCCGCTGTGGAGCGGGCATGCGCGCGCCTGCTATCTGGACTCCACGAGCCCACATATAGTTACGTGGTTTCGCGCAGGGGAGCCAACCTGCCACAGTAAAACTTCGGCGGCTGGTCCGGAAGTGGTTAAAAACAAATGATACATGGTTGGGTTTTCTATTGTATTATAAGTTCATTGTAACAGTTAAAGTGGTTGTAAACCCACAAAATAATAAAATAAAAAATAAAAACCTGCAAGACAAAGGCATAATGAGCATAGCATACTAGCTCATTATGAAATACTCACCTTAGATCGAAGCCCCCGCAGTGGTCCCAGTACACAGCTCTGGCCGGCAACATCGCTCCTGGAGTTACTTCCGGATATTGCGGGCTCTGGTGCTGTGATTGGCTGGAGCCACGATGCCGTCAATCCCACGCATGCGCAGGAGAGCCACGGGTAACGGCACACTAGCTGAAGCAACGGCACGAACGGGCCATTGCTTCAGTGCGCATGTGCCGATGATGTGGATACAGGGGATATCCGTGCAGATTTAGAAGATATCCGGGGTAGCTACAAGTAAGCCTTATTATAGGTTTACCTGTAGTAAAAAGTGGATTATAAGGGTTTACAACCACTTTAAGTTTAAACAGATATTTTGATAAAATATTACATATTTTTTCTGCATATATTTAGTAAGTACTCAGTATATAGTATACAGTTTACACTGTTGTGCTTACTGATTTTCTGCACTAAGGATAAGCTTCTGAATGTAAATAATGTATACTTGAATTCCCCTTTTCACTAACTAATTCATTGTATAGACATTAGCAAACACTTATAGACTGTATAGATAACATTTATTGTCCCAGTGAAACATACTCTGAAATAAAGAAGATTTTTAGAGATTTTCATTTAAAAAGGTTTGCTGAAATAATATACATAGAAAGAATCAAATAAGGGTTTGTTTTTGTTCTTCTCAAGAGAAAATGAAGTGTTACCTATAGCATAGATATGAGGTTTATGTAAGACCCAAAATGGCATTTCATAATGAACCGTGTAACTTGTTACCATTGGCAATTCCACTCCATCAAATTTTCTCCAGTTATAAAAGTACAGTATGTAACTTAGGTCATCTCTAAGACAATGATTCTCTACCAGTGTGTCAACTGGGTACTCCCAGGGTGCTGCAAGCACCAGATCCAGTTTGCCTTGGATCAGCATCATGATTTACCATGGTGTGGGCAAGCCGGCCACCAGAACTATAACAACCAATGAGGCTCTAGGTCTAAGGCACATGGGGGGTCATTTACTATAGAGCTAATATGCGCAAATAAATACTCTCAAAGTAGCGAAATTGCGCTAATTAGTGCCCAAATGGAATTCACAATAGCGTTGGGGGAAAAATACTCCCAAAATCGAATTTACTATTGCTCCCAGACAACAGATAGCTCCCAATTAGGGATGAACTTGATGTTTGGGTCGAACATAAGTTTGACTCAAACATCGAGTGTTCGCCCGTTCGCCGAAGAGCGAACAATATGTGACATTCGTGGCAAATTTGAGCGCTGCGGAACACCCAATAATGCACTGCGAGATTGCAGTGCATTGCTGTATGATAATTGGCCAAATCATGCACCTGACCTGCATGCTTTGACCAATCACAGCGCCCTCAGCTTAGAGAGCCATAATTGGCCAAATGCAGGGTGCCTTCTCAGGGGGACTAAGTCCACACCCCACACTATATAAGGCTGCTTACATGGCAGCCGTGTGTTGTGTGGTTGGTGTGGACAGAGAGATAGCTTGATTTATATTAAGCAGGCAGGTTATTCAGTTAGTGGCAGTGTATTTGATATATATATATATATATATATATATATATATATATATATATATACTCTGCATTTAGCATAGACTATATATTCAGTGTTTAATCTATATTCATATATATATATATAGATATGTGTTAGGGATGAGCCGAACACCCCCCGGTTCGGTTCGCACCAGAACCTGCGAACGGACCGAAAATTCGCACGAACGTTAGAACCCCATTAACGTCTATGGGACTCGAACGTTCAAAATCAAAAGTGCTCATTTTAAAGGCTAATTTGCATGGTATTGTCCTAAAAAGGGTTTGGGGACCCAGGTCCTACCCCAGGGGACATGTATCAATGCAAAAAAAACTTTTAAAAACGGCCGTTTTTTCGGGAGCAGTGATTTTAATGATGCTTAAAGTAAAAAAAAAAAGTGAAATATTCCTTTAAATATCGTACCTGGGGGGCGTCTATAGTATGCCTGTAAAGTGGCGCGTGTTTCCCGTGTTTAGAACAGTCCCTGCACAAAATGTAATTTTTAAAGGAAAAAATCTCATTTAAAACTGCTTGCGGGTTTAATGTAATGTCGGGTCCTGGCAATATGGATGAAAATCAGTGAGACAAACGGCATGGGTACCCCCCAGTCCATTACCAGGCCCTTTGGGTCTTGTATGGATATTAAGGGGAACCACGCACCCAAATTAAAATAAGGAAAGGTGTGGGGCCACCAGGCCCTATATACTCTGAACAGCAGTATACAGGCGGTGCAAACAAGACAGGGACTGTAGGTTTGTTGTTAAGTAGAATCTGTTTGTAATTTTGAACGGGTACATTTTTAACGTGTTTAGCTCCAGCCAAAAAAACTTTTTTAAGCTTTTTGGAAAACATAGGGAAGGGTTATCACCCCTGTGACATTTGTTTTGCTGTCTTTCCTCCTCTTCAGAAGATTTTACCTCACTTGTTGTCCCAATGACAAATGTTTTTTGAAAATTTTGGGTTTTTTGTAGAACAAGGATTGGAAAGCATCAGTGGAAAGGAGAAATGTTTTTCCCATATTAACTTTTACAGGAGAGAATTTCCCCTACCTAGGGGTAGATTTCATCTCACTTCCTGTTGTCTCCTTCCGTTTGCAAGTAGGAGTCGTTTGTAAGTTAGATGTTTGAAAGTAGGGGCCTGCCCTATATACTCAGCAGAAATTTGGGCCTTAGGTGTTGTTGTGGCCACAACACTGTAAGCCCTCACAGGGCCCTGCTGTGAAATATTAGATCAAGAATTGTAATTACATGCCCCTGTTGAACAGGAGCTGAAAAATTAGGCCTTAGGCACTGGTGACGGTGCCACAACACTGCAACCCCTCACAGACACTCCAGTTGGAACGCAGGAACGAGCCCTGCTGCAAAGTATTGCATCAAAAATTGTAATTACACGCCCCTGTTAAACAAGGGCTGAAAAATTGGGCCTTAGGCACTGGTGCTGGTGCCACAACACTGCAACCCCTCACAGGCACTCTAGTTGGAACGCAGGAACGAGCCCTGCTGCAAAGTATTCCATCAAAAATTGTAATTACACGCCCCTGTTAAACAGGGGCAGAAAAATTGGGCCTTAGGCACTGGTGCTGGTGCCACAACACTGCAACCCCTCACAGACACTCTAGTTGGAAGGCAGGAACGAGCCCTGCTGCAAAGTATTGCATCAAAAATTGTAATTACACGCCCCTGTTAAACAGGGGCAAAAAAAATTGGGCCTTAGGCACTGGTGCTGGTGCCACAACACTGCAACCCCTCACAGACACTCCAGTTGGAATGCAGGAACAAGCCCTGCTGCAAAGTATTGCATCAAAAATTGTAATTACACGCCCCTGTTAAACATGGGCAGAAAAATTGGGCCTTAGGCACTGGTGGTGGCGCCCAGAACCAAAAATGTTCTTACAAGCTATCAGCGTGATCATTGAGGAGGAAGAGAATAATTACTCAGGGATAGTCACTCAGAATCAGCATAGGCAGTCTTTGAAGGGATCTGAGATTTCAAAAAAATTATTTGGTTACATCAGCATCAGGTGCTTGGTAGCTGGTGGTGATCCAAGACTGATTCATTTTTATGAAGGTCAGTCGATCGACAGAGTCGGTTCACAGACACACCCTGTGATCGGTTACCACGCCTCCAGCAGCACTGAATGTGCGTTCCGGAAGAACGCTGGATGAAGGACAGGCCAGTAGCTCAATTGCATACTGTGCAAGCTCTGGCCAGTGATCCATCCTCAAGACCCAGTAACCCAGAGGATTTTCGGTGGGAAAGGTGTCCAAATCTGATCTTGCCCCTAGGTATTCCTGCACCATGTAAAACAGACGCTGGCGATGGTTGCTGGAACCGATCATACCTTGGGGCTGCGGACCAAAAAATTGTCTGAACGCATCGGTCAGACGGCCACCTTCTCCACCGCTCCTTCTTTAACTGACCGAAGCATCAGCAACACGTTGTCCAGAAACAGGAGTTTGTAACCTCCCAGTCTCTGGGAACGCGTTGCACAGACCTTTCTGCAAGGCCTCCCGAAGATGTTTCATCCTCTGCTCCCTCTGCGATGGCAAGATAAGGTCCGCAACCTTACCCTTGTAACGTGGATCAAGGAGGGTTGCCAGCAAGTATTGGTCCTTCTCCTTGATACCACGAATACGAGAATCCTTATGCAGGCTTTGCAGGATCAGGGAGGCCATGCAGCGTAGGTTTGCTGAGGCATTCGGTCCGGAGTCCTCTGGGTCACTAAGGACGACATGGTCCGCAGCCACCTCCTCCCAGCCACGTACAAGTCCATGTGTTTCTTGGGACTGATCCCTTAAAGACTGCTGCTGATGCTGAGTACCAGGCTCCACCTCCATACTGACACAATCTTCCTCCTCCTCGTCCTCTTCCTGTGTGATCGGCGGGCACGCAGGAACACTGTCTGGATAAAGGGGGCCTTGAGAGCTAAGGAAGTCCTCCTCTTCCTGCCTCTGTTCTGCCTCAAGTGCCCTGTCCATTATTCCATGCAGCGTGTGCTCCAACAGGTGGACAAGGGGGACAGTGTCACTGATGCATGCACTATCACTGCTCACCATCCTCGTGGCCTCCTCAAATGGTGACCAGACAGTGCATGCATCCCTGATCATGGCCCACTGGCGTGGGGAAAAAAAACCAAGCTCCCCTGACCCTGTCTTGGTGCCATAGTCGCACAGGTACTCATTGATGTCCCTCTGCTGCGTGTGCATCCGCTGCAGCATGGCCAATGTTGAGTTCCACCTGGTGGGCATGTCACAGATTAGGCGGTTCTTGGGCAGGTTAAACTCCTTTTGGAGGTCCGTCAACCGAGCACTGGCATTATATGACCGGCGGAAATGCACACAGACTTTCCTGGCCTGCCTCAGACTTTCCTGGCCTGCCTCAGAACATCCTGTAAGCCCGGGTACCTGCCCAAGAACCGCTGCACCACCAAGTTAAGGACGTGAGCCAAACAGGGCACATGGGTCATTTGTCCCTGTCGGAGGGCAGAGAGGAGGTTGGTGCCATTGTCGCAAACCACCATTCCTGCCTTAAGTTGGCATGGCGTCAACCACCTCTGAACCTGCCCCTGCAGAGCTGACAGAACCTCTGCCCCAGTGTGGCTCCTGTCCCCCAAGCACACCAGCTCAAGCACCGCATGGCATCTTTTGGCCTGTGTACTTGCATAGCCCCTTGAACGGCTACGGAGCACCGCTGGTTCCAAGGACAAAGCACAGGAAGAGGCCATGGAGGAAGAAGAAGAGGAGGGGGTGGAGGAGAGAGGTGTGTCACAACCATTAGCATTTTTGGAGGCGTGGTGGCGGAACAACCTCCAAAACTACTGCACCTTGTCCTGCATCCTTCCCAGCTGCCAGCAGAGTCACCCAATGCGCCGTGAAACTTAGGTAACATCCCTGTCCATGCCTGCTGGACCATGAGTCAGCGGTAATATGCACCTTTCCGCTGACCGCCCTGTCCAGCGAGGCATGGACATTGCCTTCCACATGCCAGTAGAGAGCCGGAATCGCCTTCCGTGAGAAAAAGTGGCGTTTGGGTACCTGCCACTGAGGAACCGCACATTCCACAAACTCACGGGGGCAGAGTCTACCAACTGAAAAGGGAGCAGTTGAAGTGCTAGCAATTTTGCCAAGCTAGCATTCAACCGCTGGGCATGTGGATGGCTGGGAGCAAACTTCTTTTGGCGGTGCAGCAGCTGGGGCAGGGAAATTTGCCTGGTACAATCTGACGTCGGTGTACCAAAAGCAGATTGCCCACAAGTACTTGGCTGTGACACACCTAATTCTACACCTTCATTCCTCTCAGTGCAGGTCTCAGAGAGGACTGAAGGTCTAGTGGGGTTGGAAATCTCAGCTGATGAGGAGCAAGGAGAGGTCCTCTTTGTTCTTTGGTGTGGGTCTTTTAGATACGCTTGCCAACGAACTGCATGGCAGGTCAACATATGTCTGGTCAAGCATGTGGTACCCAAGCGGGAGATGTTTTGGTCACGCGAGATACGCTTGAGACATATGTTGCATATAGCAGCGGTGCGATCTGATGCACTGTGGGCCTAATATGTATATATATATTGTGACATTGGGGATTGTTCAGCTCAAGTGGATAGATGCGTTTTAGTGCAGTGAGTCTACATCAGAGAGGCATTTATAGTTAAGGGCCTGGTAGCCCACGTTTATTAAAGGAAAAAACAAACAAAAGTCCATCCAGGAATCCCACACAGGGGTCCAAGCTTCAGCAAGTAAATATAATAGAAAATCCAAATGAAAATGCTAGCCCACCTGGCTACTCTTCAGCAGTATTGCTGCTATAGGGAACAGGCCCTCAAACAAGCTGCTTGGATGCACACAGTCTTAGGCTCCTTGGTCACACACAGTTTCAAGAGTTTCAATGCACACAGCTTCTGGCTCCTTTGACGCACACAGCTTTACAGCCCTTCAATGCATACAGCTTCTGGCTCCCTGGACGCACACAGCTTTGAAGCCCTTCAACGTACACAGCATCTGGCTCCTTGGACGCACACAGCTTTGAAGCCCTTCAACGCACACAGCATCTATTCTCACACAGAGACACTTACTAGCAGCCACTACTCCAACTTCACCTTCCTCCACCCTTTCTGCTCTCACCAGTCCCTCGTTATATGGGCTGTGTGCACCTGGGCACACACCCTGCTGGCTGTCCACAAGACCCGGACACAGGGTTGGAGATCCCGTCCCACCCAAGACTCTGAAGGATCTCCAAATTACAGAGCCCCATAGGGAACTAGTAAAACCTGGAGAAAACTGCCAGAGCAGTTTTCTCTGTTTCAAACGTATGCTCTGTAGCTCTGCACTCAGCCGATATGCAGACTCTGTGTCCACTTTAACCCCATTTTCATAGGGACAGAGCCTTGCTCTGCCACAATATATATATATATATATATATATATATATATATATATATATATATATATATATATATATATATATATATATATGTGTGTATATATATATAAATATTTACACTTGAGTATAAGCTGAGTTTTTCAGCACATTTTTTAGGCTGAAAAACCCCTCCTCGGCTAATACTTGATGGCGCTCATCTGCAGCTGTACCTGTGATTACTAAAACAGCGGGTTTCTCCCGCTGTGTCATGCCCATCTGCAGCTGTACAGCTGCAAATTGGCACAGTGAGGATGCAGATGGGCACAATGAGGTGGCAAACGGGCACAGTGAGGCTGCAAATGGGCACAGTGAGGTTGCAGATGGGCACAGTGAGGCTGCAGATGGGCGTTGTTTACCCAGTAGCTGCTGCATTTCCCATCCTAGGCTTATAATCGAGTCAATATGTTTTCCCAGTTTTTTGTGGTAAAATTAGGTGCCTCGGCTTATGTTCGGGTCGGCCTATACTCGAGTATAAATGGTATATATACTCTGCATCCAGTGTAGGCTATATCTACAATGCATTCCGTGGTGTATTGTTTCTACTACACTTCTGGTGGTGTACAGTGCAGCCGTTGTACAGTTTCTAATACAGTGCAGGCGGTGTACACAGTATCTAATACAGTGTGTACAGTTTCTACTACACTTCTGGTGGTGTAGAGAGTACACAATACAGTGCAGCCATAGAACAGTTGCTAATACAGTGCAGGCATGTATCCAGTATCTAATACAGCGTGTACAGTTTCTACCACACTTCTGGTGGTGTACACAATACACAAAACAGTGCAGTCGTAGTACAGTTGCTAATACAGTGCAGTTGCTAATACAGTGTCTAATTCAGTATCTTATACAGTGTGTATAGTTACTACTACACTTCTGGTGTTGTACACAGTATCTAATACAGTGTAGTGTGGTGTTGCAAAACAAAATATACATCATGTCCGGAAGGCCACCAAGGAGAGGCAGATGCTCACAGGCCACTTAAAGAGGGAAAGCAGCCTCTGTGTTTACAGTCAACAGTGCTGGTTGTGGACATCCTCTGCAGGTGGCCGTGGGGCATGCTTGTCCTTTTTATCTGCTGCTGGCCGTGTTATTGACCCAGAACATGCAGAAGTGTTGGTGGAGTGGATAACAAAGCCGTCCCCATCCTCCTCATCCTCTGTCACCCAGGCTCAGAGTAGTTTGCTTTCCAATGCAGTTGCCAAAGTGGCCTATTCCACCAGCTTCTTGTCCACAGTCACTCCTTCCATAGCCCCACCATCATATACAGAGGAGTCCCCAGAATTATTCAAACACATTATCATGTACATGCTGCTGGAGAATGTGCAGCGATTTGAAGGCTCCGATATTGGTTCTCAGGTTGAGGAAGGGAGTAATGTGAGCTTAGAGAGAGGGGGTGCCCAAGAAGGACAAGAAACTGGCAGTCATGTTCCCCCAGCTGCAGCATACTGCCATGTTTGCTCCAGTGACGAGGAGGGAGAGGATGATGAGGTCACTGACTGTACTTGGGTGCCTGAGAGAAGAAAGGAGAGAGGAGCTTTTAAAAGTTCCTTGGTGTGGGCCTTTTTCGACACATGTGCAGCAGATCGCACCATTGCTGTTTGCAACCTATGTCTGAAGTGGATCAAGCATGGCCAGAACAACAGCCTCGGAGGCACCACATGTTTGACCAGACATATGACAACCTGCCATGCAGTCCATTGGCAATAGCACTTGAAAGATACACATCAAAGTAAAAGGCGGACTTCTCCTTGCTCCTCATCTGGGATCTCTACTATAGCTCCAGTCCTCTCGAAAACCTGCACTGAGAGGAATGAAGGTATAGCAATAGGTGTCCCAAGTACTTGCAGCCAATCTGCTAGCAGTACACCACCATCTGATTTTAGCAGGAAAATGTCCCTACCCCAGTTGCTTAACCGTAAAAATAAATTTGATCCCAGCCATCCACTTGCTCAGCATCTAAATGCTGGCTTGGCCAAATTGCTAGCACTGCAACTGCTGCTTTTTCAGCTGGTAGACTCTGCCCCCTTTCGTAAATTTGTGGAATGTGCTGTACCTCAGTGGCAGGTTCCAAAACGCCATTTCTTTTCACGGAAGGCCATTCCGGCTCTCTACCTGAATGTGGAAGGCAATGTTTTGGCCTCATTGGACAGGGCGTTCAGCAGTTCGGTGCATATTACCGCTGACTCATGGTCCAGCAGGCATTGGCAGGGACATTACCTTTCCTTCACAGTGCACTGGGTAACTCTGTTGGCAGCTGGGAAGGATGCAGGACAGGGTTCAGTGTTTTTGGAGCTTCTTCCGCCACCACTCATCCAGAATGCTAGTGGTGATTCTGCCAAGGCTCTCTCCTCCACCCCTCCTCTTCTTCTTCCTCTATGGCCACTTCTGCAGATTTGTCCTCTGAACCAGTGGTGCTCCGTAAGAGCTCAAGGGGCTACGCAAGCAGTCAGGCTAAAAGATGCCATGCGGTGCTTGAGTTGGTCTGCCTAGGGGACAGGAGCCACACTGGGGCAGAGGTTCTGTAGGGGCAGGCTCAGAGGTGGTTGATGCCATGCCAGCTTTAGCCAGGAATGGTTGTATGGCTGTAATGGCACCAACCTTCTCTCCGCCCTCCGATAGGGACACTTGACCCATGTTCCATGTTTGGCATATGTCCTGAATTCGGCGGCGCAGCCGTTCTGTCAGAGAACTCACACAACAAGCACCAGTCTCTGTGCAGCAGCTGCTAATCCTCATTCCATTAATGCCAATGTGCATGCATGGAACCATAGTCAGAGACAAATGAAATCCAGGGTGGGCATGCACAATGACACCTCCATGTGAACGTGCATGCGCGCTAACGCGCACCTGCGAGTGCCAAAGCACTAATGTGCTAACGCGCATGCGCCAATGTGCTAAGGTGCTAGTGTGCTAATGCGCATGCGTGCACGCACGTACGCTGGCGCGAATCCTGGCACACAGCACCCTATATAAACAGAGAGTCTGCCTAGCATCAGTGCTGGATTGTCTTCAGCTTGTTCCTGTGTTCCTGTTGTTACTCTGCCTGATTGACCTTGTTCCTTAAAACCCGGCTATCTTCTGACCATTCTCTTGGATCTCCCCTGCCTGCTGAACCTGCCTCTACCTGCAATACTGACCTTGGCTTGGACTTACGATTACGGCTCTGCCTTCTGATTCTGTACCCCACTGCCCGTCTGTTGCCAACTTCTGCCTGTTTCTGACTACTGTTTTGCCTTCTGATTCGGTACCCCGCTGCCAGCCTGTTGCCGTCTCCTGCCTATTCCTGATTCTGCAGTTGATCCTGATCTGGCTCCCGCTTAACAAGTCTGGTGATCAGTTTCCACATCTTCTCAGCAGAGGTTCCTGTATCTCCAAGTTCCAGCCTACTGCCTGCAGGCACATGCACCCTTTTGTTGCCCTCGCACTCCCTGTACCCACCACCAGGGGTGCTTGGACCGGGAACCATGCAAGAGGCCACCCTCATAATTTCGGGCTCCGCTGTAAGGTATGTGACAGGTTCTTGAGCAGGTACCAAGGCTTACAGGATCCCCTGAGACAGACCAGAAAAGTCTGTGGTCACTTCCGCCAGTCATACAATGCCAGTGCTCGGCTGGCTGACATTCAAAGGGAATGCAACCTGCCCACCAACCGCCTCATTTGTGACATGCCCACCAGGTGGAGCTCAATGTTGGCAATGCTGCAGTAGCTGCACACACAGCAGAGGGACATCAATAAGTACCTGTGCGAGTATGGCACCAGGACAGGGTCAGGGGAGCTTGGCTACTTTTTTGCCACGCCAGTGGATACTGATCAAGGATGCATGCACTGTCCTGTCACCATTTGAGGAGGCCACAAGGATGGTGATCAGCAACAATGCATGCATCAGTGACACTGTCCCTCTTGTCTTCCTATTGGAGAACACGCTTCGTAAAATCATGGACAGTGCACTTGAGGCAGAACAGCGGGAGGAAGAAGAGGACTTCCTTACCTCTCAAGGCCCCTTTTATCCAGATAGCATTCCTGCCGGCCCGCCAAACACACAGGAAGAAGAGGAGGATTAGGATTGTGTCAGCATGGATATAGAGGATAACACTCAGCAGCAGTCTTCAAGGGATGTTTTTCAGTCCCAGAAACCCAAGGAGTTGTACGTGGCTGGGAGGAAGTTGTTATGGATCATGTGATCCTTAGTGACTCAGAGGACTCAGACTCAAATGCCTCTGCAAACTTATGCTGCATGGCCTCCCTGATTCTGCAAAGCCTGTGAAAGAACCTGAGGATATGTGGTATCAAGGAGAGGGATCATTACTGTCTGGCAACCCTTCTTGATCTACGTTACAAGGGTAAGGTTGCAGAACTCATCCTGCCTTCGCAGAGGGAGCAGAGGATGAAACATCTTCAGGAGGCCTTGAAGAAAGGTTTGTGCAACGCATTTCCAGAGACTGGGAGGTTACAAATACTGGTGCTGGACAACGTGTTGCTGAGGCTTCGTTCAGTCAGAGAAAGAGCGGTGGAGAAGGTGGCCGGCAGACCAATGCCTTTAAACAATTTTTCAGTCCTCAGCGCCAAGGTCTGTTCGGTTGAAGCAACCATTGTGTCACGTACCTTGTGGACGAGCCCGACTTGCAGGGGATGGCCACTCTTATGGCTTCAACTCGAGGGCCCTGGTAGGATGTACAGGAAGCACAAGAGTCAGGAGTGGCACAAGTGCAGGAGGTGGGTCTGGAACTCAGGAAGCACTGTGCAGTAGAACTTCAGACTGAGCCAGAAGGTAGACTGGAACCTGGAAGGAGCTGGATCAGCAGACTGGTGCAGCAGACTAGAACCAAACAACAGACTGGAACTGGACAGCAGACTGGAACTGGACAGCAGACTGGAACTGGATAGCTTCTGGTGACCAATGAAAATGAACTCCTTGTTTGGTCAACTGAGTGATGGGGCCAATGATGGCTGAAGACCCCTTAATACATTTTCTATAGAAATTGGCAAAGCCAACGAAACGTTTTGTCAGTGGGAGCTGGCCAGTCAAGAATTGCAGCAATCTTATGGGGATCCATCTTGATCCCTTCCACGGAAATGATTAGTCCCAAAAATGGAATACTCTCTCGCTCGAGCTCGCACTTTTCAGCCTTAGTGTAAATGCCATGTAGCCGGGGCCGAGCTAAGACACATTTAACATGTCTGCGGTGGGAGTCCAGGGAGGAAGAAAAGATGAGAATGTCATCTAAGTAGACTATGATGAACAGATCCAAGTAATCCCGGAAGACATCATTTATGAAATACTGAAAGGTTGCAGGGGCGTTGCATAGTCCAAAGGGCATAAGGTCTAATTTGGTAAAAATAGTAGCAGTCCCCAGTCTCTGGAATAACTCTGGTACCAAGGGGAGAGGGTAACGATTCTTAACAGTTATTTTATTGAGTTCCCGGTAGTCTATACAAGGGCGAAGAGAGTGATCCTTCTTTTCTACAAAAAAGATTCCTGCACCTGCTGGGGATGTGGAAGGCTGAATTAAACACTTTTTTAGGTTTTCATCAATGTACACTTTCAGTGTTCTTTGCTTCAGCTCAGTCAAAGGAAAAATCCTGCCAAAGGTGGGACAGTCATAGGCCTGATGAGGAGGAAGGGTTTCAGCCCCTTTTTTACTAAACATCTAAAAAGTCATGGTAAACCTCGGGGACTGACTGGCATAGCTCAGAATCGGTGTTTAGAAATAACAGAGCATGGGATTCATAGGAGTCCTTCAGAATGCAGAACTGTTGGCAGTACTGAGAGGAAAACGTAACTTCTCCAGTGACCCAGTTTATAGTGGGGTTATGGGCTTGTAGCCACGGCATACCAAGAATAATAAGGAACAAAGGAGAAGCAATGATGTCCAGGAGAAGTAGTTCTTGGTGCAAGTTGTAGATGGTGACTGGAAGGGGAGCAGGTTCTTGTATAACTGGCCCAGATTTTATTGCAGACCCATCGGCCAGATGAATAGAGAGTCCATTCGCCTTGTATCGCAGAGGGATCTGGTGTTTAGCTGCAAAAGATGAGTCCAAGAAGCATCTACAAGCCCCAGAGTCAATGATAGCGGGAACCTGTAAAGTCTTTCCCGGGAGCTGCAAAGATATAGAAAGAGTCAGATGAGAGGAAGTCTTAGGCCAAGCAGTGACATCATCAGAGGAGACAGACAGACACTTACGGAGTTTATTAGGACAGTTCCTGACATAGTGTCAGGTTCCCCGCAGTACAGACACCGGTTATTTGCCCGGCGACGTTGGCGTTCCTCCATCGTGAGAGAAGGACGGAGGACTCCAAGTTGCATGGGCTCAGAGGTATCAGGTGTAGTGGCTGGACTAGAGGTGGGTGCAGGATGAGTGTAGCTGGGGACCCTAGGTAACATCCAGGTAGGACGAGTGGGCCCAGCACCTCTTTCTGCTCTTCGCTCCCTCAACCATCGGTCAATCTGTATAGCAAGGTTGACCAAGGCATCCAGAGTCTGAGGAATTCCCACTCGAGCCAGTTCATCTTTTAAGGGGTCGGAGAGCAGCGCAGGGCAGCGTCATTCCAGTCCATATCTGCACTCCATTGGTGGAATTCCGCGACATAGTCCTCTACTGCCCTACGCCCATGTTGAAGGATGTGCAGGGTGGCTTCTGCGGTTGCAGAAAGCTGTGGGTTCTCGTATAGTTGGGCCATTGTATCAAAAAAGGTAGTTAAATTAGTCAGTACCTCGGCTTTCAGTTCCAGAAGGCGGTGAGCCCATATTTGAGGGTCACCCAGGAGTAATGAAAGCACAAAACCCACTTTAGTGGCTTCAAGCGAAAAGGTGCGAGGCTGAAGGGCGAAGTACAGTTCGCATGAATTCCAGGATGCCCTGAATTTACTTCGTTCCCCGGAAAACTTTTCAGGAATGGGAACTCTTGGTTCAGGAGGCAGCATAACTACTATAGGAGATGTAGTACTGCTAGCAGAAGTAGACGGGAGAGAAGGCCCCTAAGTTACAGTGGGACCAGAAAGTACTTGGATCCGTTCTTCCAAATGTGTATATCCTTCCTGGAGACTTTTAACAGCCTGTGTAAGGCCGGCCAGGTGCATACAAAGTTCTTCCATAGGAGAGGCTCCCTGCTTGGGCTCGGTCATAGCTGTCTGCTACTGTCCTTGTGGACGAGCCCGACTTACAGGGAATGGTCTCTCTTGCGGCTCCGACTCAAAGGCCCTGGTAGGATGTACAGGAAGCACAAGAGTCAGGAGTGGCATGAGTGCATGGCAGGATCAACAGCAGGAGGTGGGTCTGGAACTCAGGAAGCACTGTGCAGTAGAACTTCAGACTGATCCGGAAGGTAGACTGGAACCTGGAAAGAGCTGGATCAGCAGACTGGTGCAGCAGACTGGAACTGGACAGCAGACTGGAACTGGGCAGCAGACTGGAACTGGACAGCAAAATGGAACTGGACAGCAGACTGGAACCGGATAGCAGACTGGAGCTGGATAGCAGACTGGAACTGGACAGCAGACTGGAACTGGACAGCAGACTGGAACTGGACAGCAGACTGGAGCCGGATAGCAGACTGGAACTGGACAGCAGACTGGAGCCGGATAGCAGACTGGAACTGAAGTCAGGATACTAAGGCTGGAGAGTCAGACAAGCTGGATCGGTAGCCAGGCGCACAGTGGATATGCCAGAGGGTCAGGCAGAAGAGTAGTTAGACAAGCCGGGGTCGGATGCAGGCAGAAGACAGGGATGGTTGGAGACAAGCCGGGATCAGATGCAGGCAGATAACAAGGATAATCAGGAACAAGCCGGGTCTTTAGTAGAGGTTCTCAAGGATCACACACACGTAATGCTGTAGAGCAGACAGCAAGATCCCAGTGTGACAGCTAGGTTTAAATAGCTAGGTTTAAATGGTGCTAATGGGCGCGCGCGATCGTGCAACTGCACGTACAGGATGCCTGTTACTGGCAGGATCTTCCAGACACATCGCCAGTGTCTGCATTACATGGTGCAGAAATATCTAGGGGCAAGAGCAGACTTGGAGACCTTTCCAACTGGGTCTTGAGGATGGACCACTGGCCAGAACTTGCTCAATATGCAATTGAGCTACTGAATGCACATTCAGTGCCGCTGGAAGGTTTATAATGGATCAAGGAGTGTGCTAGGCTCACATTCATAAAAATGAATTAGTCTTGGATCAGCAGCTATCAAGCACCTGATGCTGATGTAACTGATTACATTTGCTATGGATGTGGGATCCCTTGAAGACTGCCTATGCTGACTATCCTATTCCTCCTCAATCTTGAGGATGCTAGCTTCCAACAATATTTTTAGTTTAGGGCACCACCACCACCCAAGGCCACAATTTTTCTGCCCCTGTTTAACAGGGGCATGTAATGAAGATTTTTGATCTAATATTTTACAGCAGGGCCCGTTCCTGCGCCCAAAAAGAGTATCTGTGGAGGGTTACAGTGTTGTGGCACCACCACCGAAGGCCCAAATTTTCTGCCCCTGTTTAACACGGGCATGCAATTACAATTCTTGATATATTATTTCACAGCAGGGCCCGTTCCTGCGCCCACCAAATGTAACTGTGAGGGCTTACAGTGTTCTGGTACCAACAACACCTAGGGCCCAATTTTCTGTAAAGTATATAGCACAGGCCGTATAGTATATATACTGTTGTTCAGAGTATATAGTGCCTGGGGGCCCCCATGCCATTTTTTTTAATTTGTGTGTGGGGTTCCCCTTAATATCCATACCAGACCCAAAGGGCCATTTTTTTCAATGATTTTCATCTATATTGCCGGGACCCAACAATACATTACAGCCGCGAGTAGCTTTAAATGACATTTTTTCCTTTAGAAATTTAATTTTGCTGTGGTATTCTTCTAAACACGGGAAAATGCGCTACTTTACAGGCATACTAAGGATCCCCCCAGGCATGATATTTAAAGGAATATTTAATTTTTATTGTTTCACTGTAAGCATTATTAAAATCAATACTCCTGACAAAACGGCAGTTTTTTAAAACTTTTTTTGCAATGATACATGTCCCCTGGGGCAGGACCCAGGTCCCCAAACACTTTTTATGGCAATAACTTGCATATAAGCCTTTACAGTTAGCACTTTTGATTTTTCACATTCATGTCCTATAGACTTTAACGGTATTCGCGTGTTCGAACAAATTTTATGCCTGTTCGCATGTTCTGCTGCGAACCAAACCGGTGAGTGTTCTGCTCATCCCTACTCCCAAACCCTTGCTCTGCTAGAACCCGGAGTATTGCACATGCAAATAATGTTTAGATCATGATATGATCGCCTAAATGGTACTTAAATATGTGGTATGTTGTTTAGCAATAATCTGCTTTTAAACTGCTTTAAAAAGTGATATATACACTGAAATATTTTTAAAAATCTGGGAAGAAATCAATTCCCCCTCTCTTTGCAACAATGTGCCAGAACAACTGAGCATGCTCAGATATGCTATCTACTCTCATTTTAACTTCCATGCCTTTTTTACCAAGAGTTATGCCCTGTACACATGATCGGACATTCATCGGACATGCCGACAACAAAATCCATCAGATTTTTTCCGACGGATTTTGGGCCAAACTTGTCTTGCATACACACGGTCGCACAAAGTTGTCGGAAAATCCGATCGTTCTGAACGTGGTGACGTAAAACACGTACGTCGGGACTATAACCTGGGCAGTATCCAATAGCTTTCCTCTCTTAATTTATTCTGAGCATGTGTGGCACTTTGTGCATCAGATTTGTGGACACACAATCAGAATTTAAACGATCGGATTTTGTTATCGGAAAATTTTATATCCTGCTCTTAAACTTTGTGTGTCGGAAATTCCGACGGAAAAAGTCCGATGGAGCCCACGCACGATCGGAATTTCGGACAACACAATCCAATCGCACTTTTTCCTTTGGAAAATCCGGCCGTGTGTACAGGGCATTATAGCAAATACCAAAAATTAGTGCTGGGCTAAAAAGCGTTTTTGAGAGTGAAAATTAGAGTTATGTAGTCCAATGCAAGTTTCAGCCATTGATTATAATGGTACAATTGTAACTTCCCCAAATAAATATTTTTAATGTTGAGATGAACTGTATCTTTCTCTCAAATAAATTGTCCTTGCAACAATGTTGCATTCTTGGAATGCTAGAATGTGGAATGTTTTCACGTTTTGGTAAAATACATTTTTCTTTGTCTCTCTTGCAGTCCATCTCACAAAAATCTTTACCCAAACTCACACAGGTGTCTTTACAAACCACAAACGATACAATTGCTGATGTAAATTTAAAATGAGTCACAATTTTGTGTGTTGTTTAGTATTTCCAAATGATCATAATTTGAGCCCAAAAAAATGTGATACGTGTATCAACCTCAGAAATAATAATGTCATTCCCAAAATGCAGAGGGTAACATAACAATTCTACACTCACATACCAAAAACCACCAAATATCACAGAATAAATCAAGAAGAATAACTCTTGACTAATGTAATTCCACCACCTATATGTCCAAAGAAATGCAGTATTTATGTGTATTTCTGAATTTCAGTATTTCAGTATTTCTGTATTTCTGTATAGGAGGGTTTCATATGTGGCAGCACAGTGGCTAACAGGTTAGCACTTCTGCCTAGCAGTACTGAGGTTCTTGGTTTGAATCCCAAACATGCCAATTCATGTAGATAAGCTGTCTGTTCTTGCTATGCTGTTAAACATAGCTCCTGACTCAGGTTCTTACATAAATTATGTCTAAATGTAGTATTTGTGTAGGAGGGTTCCAGCACTATTGCAAATCATGTCATATGTTTTCCATGGGCAAGGACTGTAATCAGCCTTAACATTTCCCCACCAGAACTAATTTCAGCCTCTTATCAAGCCTAAACCCACAAAATGACAGCTGCTTATCTCTCACAGAGATGCAGCATCCATCCACGTGGCAGCACTGTGGCTAACTGGTTAGCACTTCTGTTTAGCAGCGCTGAGGTTCTTGATTGGAATTCCAATCCCGCTACCTGTCTAGGGGTTTGTATCTACTACCTCTTTTGTGGTGTTAAAGTTTCTTTTTCACCAGTGATTACATTTTTTATGGGTTTCACATAATGGAACCCCAAGAAATAACATTATAAATAAAGCAAGTGTGGGTTTGCATCAAATCTATTGTGTGTGTGTTTAGGCCAAAAATGGATGTATAAGTCTGGTGTGATCCTGCACACATATTTTAATGTTGTATGCTGATGATGAATGACAAATGTGCTTTGTCACCAATTTGTGTGAAGCAGCCCTCACAAAGTTGTCATTTCCTGTTTTGTACCGTCCATATACACAACAATGTACAAGTTTAATTTGGAGATTTTTGGGATCACTGATCATGGCTAGAGCCTTGGACATTTGTTATTTTGAGGTTTACCCTGCACAGATATCTATGCTGATGCATTCTTTCATTTGTAAAGAGTGTGTATTCCTGATTAGGGATGAGCTTCGAGTTCGAGTCAAACTCATGTTCGACTCGAACATCGGCTGTTCGCCAGTTCGCCGAACATCGAACAATTTGGGGTGTTCGCGGCAAATTCGAAAGCCGTGGAACACCCTTTAAAAGTCTATGGTAGAAATCAAAAGTGCTAATTTTAAAGGCTTATATGGATGGTATTGTCATAAAAAGTGTTTGGGGATCTGGGTCCTGCCCCAGTGGACATGTATCAATGCAAAAAAAAAAGTTTTAAAGATGGCAGTTTTTTCGGGAGCAGTGATTTTAATAATGCTTAAAGTCAAACAATAAAAGTGTTATATTCCTTTAAAGTTCGTAGCTGGGGGGTGTCTATAGTATGCCTGTAAAGGGGGGCATGTTTCCCGTGTTTAGAACAGTCTGACAGCAAAATGACATTTCAAAGGAAAAAAAGTCATTTAAAACTACTCGCAGCTATTAATGAATTGCCGGTCCGACAATACACATAAAAGTTCATTGATAAAAACTGCATGGGATTTCCCCACAGGGGAACCCCGAACCAAAATTAAAGAAAAAACTGGCGTGGGGTCCCCCTAAATTCCATACCAGGCCCTTCAGGTCTGGTATGGATATAAAGGGGAACCCGCGGCCAAATTTTTTAAAAATTGGCGTGGGGTCCCTTTATCCGAGCACAAAACCTGGCAGGCCACAGGAAAAGAGGGGGGGATGAGAGAGCGCCCCCCCCTCCTGAACCGTACCAGGCCACATGCCCTCAACATTGGGAGGGTGCTTTGGGGTAGTCCACCAAAGCACCTTGTCCACATGTTGAAGAGTACAAGGGCCTCATCCCCACAACCCTTGGCCGTACCCAGGGGTAAAAAAGTAGCCCTATCATTTCACAAAAAAACTGTCAAAAATGCTAAAAATGACAAGAGACAGTTTTTGACAATTCCTTTATTTAAAGTCTTCTTTTTTCCATCTTCTTTCTCCTATCTTCCTTCGGTTTTTTCCTCCATCTTCTTCTTCCTCCAACCCGCTGCTTCTTTCCCCGGTGTTCTCGTCCTGCATCTCCCTCCGCTGCATCTTCTTCTCTTTATCTTCTTATCTTCATCTTCTTTTTAGGCCGCTCCGCATCCATGATTGGATGGAAGGCTCCCGCTGTGTGACGCTTCTCTCTTCATCTTTTTCTCTTCATCTTCTTGTCTTCATCTTCTTGTCTTCATCTTCTTTTCGGGCCACTCCGCATCCATGATGGCATGGAGGGAGGCTCCCGCTGTGTGACCCTTCTCGTCTTCTGACTGTTCTTAAATAATGGAGGGCGGGGCCACCCTGTGACCCCGCCCCCTCTGACGCACGGGGACTTGACGGGGACTTCCCTGTGACATTCCCCGTGACGTCAGAGGGGAAGGTGACAAGAAGATGAAGACAAGAAGATGAAGAGAAGAAGATGAAGAGAAAAAAATGAAGAGAGAAGCATCACACAGCGGGAGCCTTCCATCCAATCATGGATGCGGAGCGGCCCGAAAAGAAGATGAAGATAAGAAGATAAAAAGAAGAAGATGCCGCGGAGGGAGATGCCGGACGAGAACACCGGAGAAAGAAGCAGAGGATCGGAGGAAGAAGAAGATGGAGGAAGAAACCGAAAGAAGATAGAAGAAAGAAGATAGAAGATGGAAAAAAGAAGACTTTAAATAAAGGAATTGTCAAAAACTGTCTTTTGTCATGTTTAACATTTTTAACAGTTTTTTGTGAAATGGTAGGACCCCTTTACGATTTCACAAAGGGCGGGGGCCGGGATCTGGGGGTCCCCTTGTTAAAGGGGGTTTCCAGATTCCGATAAGCCCCCCACCCGCAGACCCCCACAACCACCGGCTAAAGGTTGTGGGGATAAGGCCCTTGTCCTCATCAACATGGGGACAAGGTGCTTTGGTGGGCTACCCCAAAGCACCCTCCTAATGTTGAGGGCATGTGCCATGGTACGGTTAAGGAAGGGGGGGCACTCTCTCGCCCCCCCTCTTTTCCTGCGGCCTGCCAGGTTGCGTGCTCGGATAAGGGTCTGGTATGGATTTTTGGGGGGACCCCACGACAATTTTATAAAAAATTTGTTGCCGGGTTCCCCTTAAAATCCATACCAGACCTGAAGGGTCTGGTAGGAATTTTGAGGGGGACCCCTACGTCATTTTTTTTAAATTCTGGTGCGGGGTTCCCCTTAATATCTATACCTGAAGGGTTTTGGTTCGGGGTTCCCCTGTGGGGAATTCCCATGCCGTTTTTATCAATGAACTTTTATGTGTATTGTCGGACCGGCAATTCATTAATTAATTCATTCATTCAAGTAGTTTTAAATTACTTTTTTTCCTTTGAAATGTCATTTTGCTGTCAGACTGTTCAAAACACGGGAAACATGCGCCCCTTTACAGGCATACTATAGACACCCCCCAGGTACGAAATTTAAAGGAATATTACACTTTTATTGTTTGACTTTAACCACTTGACGACCGCCTCACGCTGATATACGTCAGCAGAATGGCACGGGCAGGCAAAATCACGTACTGGTACGTGATTGCCTTCCCGCGGGCGGGGGGTTCAATCGGCCTGAGGCGGTCGCCGTTGGTCTGGCAGCGATCAGAGATGAGGGAGAGGCCATCCGATCATGGCCCCCCCTTGCAAACGCTCCCAGCCAATGAGAATCCTCCCCTGCCTGTGTGTAGTACACACAGGCAGAGGATGTGATGTCATCTCTCCTCGGCTCGGCAGTTTCCGTTCCGGCTCCGAGGAGAGAAGACATCAATGTGAGTGCACAAACACACACACACTCAGTAGAACATGCCAGGCACACAAAACACTCCCGATCCCCCCCAATTGCCCCCCCCCGATCACCCCCCGATCACCCCTTCCCCCCCTGTCACACTGACACCAAGCAGTTTTTTTTATTTTTTTTCTGATTACTGCATGGTGTCAGTTTGTGACAGTTACTGTGTTAGGGCAGTTAGGGTTAGCCCCCTTTAGGTCTAGGGTACCCCCCTAACCCCCCTAATAAAGTTTTAACCCCTTGATCACCCCCTGTCACCAGTGTCGCTAAGCGATCATTTTTCTGATCGCTGTATTAGTGTCACTGATGACGCTAGTTAGGGACGTAAATATTTAGGTTCGCCGTCAGCGTTTTATAGCGACAGGGACCCCCATATACTACCTAATAAAGGTATTAACCCCTTGATTGCCCCCTAGTTAACCCTTTCACCACTGATCACCGTATAACCATTACGGGTGACGCTGGTTAGTTTGTTTATTTTTTATAGTGTCAGGGCACCTGCCGTTTATTACCTAATAAAAGTTTAGCCCCTGATCGCCCGGCGGTGATATGCATTGCCCCAGGCAGCGTCAGATTAGCGCCAGTACCGCTAACACCCACGCACGCAGTATACGCCTCCCTTAGTGGTATAGTATCTGTACGGATCAATATCTGATCCGATCAGATGTATACTAGCGTCCCCAGCAGTTTAGGGTTCCCAAAAACGCAGTGTTAGCGGGATCAGCCCAGATACCTGCTAGCACCTGCGTTTTTCCCCTCCGCCTGTCCCAGCCCAGCCCACCCAAGTGCAGTATCGATTGATCACTGTCACTTACAAAACACTAAACGCATAACTGCAGCGTTCGCAGAGTCAGGCCTGATCCCTGCGATCGCTAACAGTTTTTTTGGTAGCATTTTGGTGAACTGGCAAGCACCAGCCCCAGGCAGCGTCAGGTTAGCGCCAGCAGCGCTAACACCCATGCACGCACCGTATACCTCCCTTAGTGGTATAGTATCTAAACGGATCAATATCTGATCCGATCAGATCTATACTAGCGTCCCCAGCAGTTTAGGGTTTCCAAAAACGCAGTGTTAGCGGGATCAGCCCAGATACCTGCTAGCACCTGCGTTTTGCCCCTTCGCCCGGCCCAGCCCACCCAAGTGCAGTATCGATCGATCACTGTCACTTACAAAACACTGAATGCATAACTGCAGCATTCGCAGAGTCAGACCTGATCCCTGCGATTGCTAACAGTTTTTTTGGTAGCGTTTTGGTGAACTGGCAAGCACCAGCCCCAAGCAGCGTCAGGTTGGCGCCAGTGGCGCTAACACCCACGCACTCAGCGTACACCTCCCTTAGTGGTATAGTATCTGAACGGATCAATATCTGATCCGATCAGATCTATACTGGTGTCCCCAGCAGTTTAGGGTTCCCAAAAACGCAGTGTTAGCGGGATCAGCCCAGATACATAGACACAAGTTGCGGGAAAAAGACAATTTTTTTTTTTTTTTGCACAAAGTTGTCACTAAATGATATATTGCTCAAACATGCCATGGGAATATGTGAAATTACACCCCAAAATGCATTCTGTTGCTTCTCCTGAGTACGGAGATACCACATGTGTGAGACTTTTTGGGAACCTAGCCGCGTACGGGACCCCAAAATCCAAGCACCGCCTTCAGGCTTTCTAAGTGCGTAAATTTTTGATTTCACTCTTCACTGCCTATCACAGTTTCGGAGGCCATGGAATGCCCAGGTGGCACAAACCCCCCCCAAATGACCCCATTTTGGAAAGTAGACACCCCAAGGTATTTGCTGAGAGGTATAGTGAGTATTTTGCAGACCCCACTTTTTGTCACAAAGTTTTGAAAATTGAAAAAAGAAAAAAAAAATTTTCTTGTCTTTCTTCATTTTCAAAAACAAATGAGAGCTGAAAAATACTCACCATGCCTCTCAGCAAATAGCTTGGGGTGTCTACTTTCCAAAATGGGGTCATTTAGGGGGGTTTTGTGCCATCTGGGCATTCCATGGCCTCAGAAACTGTGATAGGCAGTGAAGAGTGAAATCAAAAATTTACACCCTTAGATATCCTGAAGGCGGTGATTGGTTTTCGGGGCCCCGTACGCGGCTAGGCTCCCAAAATGTCCCACAAATGTGGAATCCCCATACTCAGGAGAAGCAGCTAAACGTATTTTGGGGTGCAATTCCACATATGCCCATGGCCTGTGTGAGCAATATATCATTTAGTGACAACTTTGTGCAAAAAAAAAAAAAAAAATTGTCACTTTCCCGCAACTTGTGTCAAAATATAAAATATTCCATGGACTCAACATGCCTCAAAGCAAATAGCTTGGGGTGTCTACTTTTTAAAATGGGATCATTTGGGGGGGGGGGTTGTGCCATCTGGGCATTTTATGGCCTTCAAAACTGTGATAGGTAGTGAGGAGTAAAATCAAAAATGTACACCCTTAGAAATCCTGAAGGCGGTGATTGGTTTTCGGGGCCCCGTACGCGGCTAGGCTCCCAAAAAGTCCCACACATGTGGTATCCCCGTACTCAGGAGAAGCAGCTGAATATATTTTGGGGTGCAATTCCACATATGGCCATGTGTGAGCAATATATCATTTAGTGACAACTTTTTGTAATTTTTATTTTTTTTTGTCATTATTCAATCACTTGGGACAAAAAAAATTAATATTCAATGGGCTCAACATGCCTCACAGCAATTTCCTATGGGTGTCTACTTTCCAAAATGGGGTAATTTGGGGGGGGGTTGTACCGCCCTGCCATTTTAGCACCTCAAGAAATGACATAGGCAGTCATAAACTAAAAGCTGTGTAAATTCCAGAAAATGTACCCTAGTTTGTAGACGCTATAACTTTTGCGCAAACCAATAAATATACGCTTATTGACATTTTTTTTACTAAAGACATGTGGCCGAAAACATTTTGGCCTAAATGTATGACTAAAATTGAGTTTATTGGATTTTTTTTATAACAAAAACTAGAAAATATCATTTTTTTTCAAAATTTTCGGTCTTTTTCCGTTTATAGCGCAAAAAATAAAAACGGCAGAGGTGATCAAATACCATCAAAAAAATGCTCTATTTGTGGGAAGAAATGGACGCAAATTTCGTTTGGGTACAGCATTGCATGACCGCGCAATTAGCAGTTAAAGCGACGCAGTGCCAAATTGGAAAAAGTCCTCTGGTCCTTAAGCAGCATAATGGTCCGGTCCTTAAGTGGTTAAGCATTATTAAAACCACTGCTCCCGAAAAAATGGTTGTTTTCAAAACTTTTTTTGCATTGATACATGTGCCCTGGGGCAGGACCCGGGTCCCCAAACCCTTTTTTAGGACAATACCATGCTAATTAGCCTTTAAAATGAGCACTTTTGATTTTGAACGTTCGAGTCCCATAGACTTCAATGGGGTTCTAACGTTCGTGCGAAGTTTTGATCTGTTCGCAAGTTCTGGTGCGAACCGAACCGGGGGCTGTTCGGCTCATCTCTATTCCTGATGAACAGGTGTGAGCACTTGAGGTATGCATCAAGAGACAGAATCAATTACACTGGTGGGTGTGTCCTTTACTGGGTGTGTCTAGGTGGGAGTGCTTGCAAACATATCTAGGTTATTTAACCACTTAAGGACCAGCCTCGTTTTGGATTTTAGGTGTTTACATGTTTAAAACAGGTTTTTCTGCTAGAAAATTACTTAGAACCCCCAAACATTATATATAGTTTTTCTTCTAACACCCTAGAGAATAAAATGGCGGTCATTGCAATACTTTTTTTTGCACCGTATTTGCGCAGCGGTCTTGAAAGCGCACTTTTTTTAGAAAAAAATTCACTTTTTTGAAAAAAAAAATAAGACAACAGTAAAGTTAGCCCAATTTTTTTTAATATTGTGAAATATAATGTTACGCCAAGTAAATTGATACCCAACATGTCACGCTTGAAAATTGCGCCCGCTCGTGGAATGGCGTCAAACTTTTACCCTCAAAAATCTCCATAGGCGACATTTAAAAAATTCTACAGGTTGCATATTTTGTGGTACAGAGAAGGTCTAGGGCTAGAATTATTGCTCTCGCTCTACCGGTCGCTGCAATACCTCACATGTGTGGTTTGACCACCATTATCATATGCGGGCGCTACTCTGCACGCGAGCTCATCGGGACAGGGGGGTTTTAAAAAATTTTTTTTTTATTTTTATTATTTATTTTACAATATTTTATTTATTTTTACACTGTTTTAAAAAAAAAAATGTGTCACTTTTATTCCTATTACAAGGAATGTAAACATCCCTTGTAATAGAAAAAAGCATGGCAGGACCTCTTAAATATGAGATCTGGGGTCAAAAAGACCTCAGATCTCATATTTAGACTAAAATGCAAAAAAAAAAGTCGTTTAAAAAATGCAATAAAAAAAAAAAGTCATTTAGAAAAATGACATTTGAAAAAATATGCCTTTAAGAGTTGTGGACGGAAGTGACGTTTTGACGTCGCTTCCGCCTAGCAGTGTCATGGAGACGAGTGAGCACCATCTTAGCCTCACTCCTCTCCAGACACACCAGAGAGCAGGACGCGATTGCCTCCGCCTCTAGCGACGGCTCCGGTAAGCGGCGGAGGGCATCGGATCGCGGCAGAGGGGGGGCCCCTGTCCCGCCACCGATAAAAGTGATCTCGCGGCGAATCCACTTTTATCTGGAAAACGGGGATACCGGGGTTATGGCAGCTAGCTGCTGCCATAACAATGATATCCCCATTCAAAGTTTGGACGTACGTCTTAAAGTGGTTAAAGGCCTGCATTTGTGGCAGGTGTTTGGCCTAAGAACAGGCCTGAATCTTTCTTTGCAGTGTGTATATTGGGTTACAAACAGATATGTTTTTGTGGGTTTTTTTTGGGGGGGTTGTGCATAATTCCTGACCCACACCCCACTAAGGCTGTTGTTTGATGATTGCTTCTAAAAATCTCACATGTCATGCTGGCCATACACTATACAGAAAATCGGCCGAACCCCTTTTCGAAAAACGAACGTTCGACCGTGACCGCAAACGATCTTGCCATCATATAATGACCGATAATCTGTTCAGTGGACATGAATAAATAATTTTGTTTTCGTTTTTTTACATATTCCTAGTGCAGAAAGTTCGGACGGGAAACACATTAACCTTGCAATTTATCGTACGTTCGGCAGAAATTTTCCAAACATGCCGTTCGTTTTTTTTCCACAAAAACGTCACAAACGATTATCGATTTGTACCCACTAACTTGCCGAAAAACGAACGAAGTGTCCATTCGAACGATTTTTCGGCCGGTTTTTCGTATAGTGTATGGCCAGCATTAGACTTACAACTGCTATGTAATGGTTTAGATGAAAAGGAAAGTTCCTGCTAATTCATTTCTGCTGTGTGTTTCAATGTAGTTTGTGAGCTGCATTTTTGGCTTTTGTATTAATTTTGTCTGTTTTTGCTCATGATAATCCTGCTATCTAACTTTTTATGGGTTTGGGGCGAGGACTTCTGAACACCACAAAGATTTGTAATGGTTGTTATTAGCTTGATTTGTATCCCTGCCATGTAACTTTTTTGGGGTTTGGGGCGAGGACTTTTGATCACCAAAAATATTAGTCATGCTTATTGTTAGCTTGATTTGAATCCCTGCTTTTCTAATGTGATTTTGTAATGTGTCTATTTTTTAGTGGCCTACCCTTGTATATTGTAAGCGCTTTTGAGCAGGGCCCAGCTAATTATATTGTCAAATGCTGCAGTATCATTTCCATGCCTTTTATGTTTTTTTGGCCCAAGTACATTAACCACTTCAATACCAGGCACTTATGCACCTTCCCGCCCAGACCAATTTTCAGCTTTCAGCGCTCTCACACTTTGAATGGCAATTACTCAGTCATGCTACACTGTATCCAAACAAAATGTTTATCATTTTCTTCTCACAAATAGAGCTTTCTTCTGGTGGTATTTAACCACTTGACAACTGGGCACTTAAACCCCCTTCCTAACCAGACCAATTTTCAGCTTTCGGTGCTCTCACATTTTGAATGACAATTACTCAGTCATGCAACACTGTACCCATATGAAATTTTTGTCCTTTTTTTCACACAAATAGAGCTTTCTTTTGGTGGTATTTAATCACCGTTGGGTTTTTTATTTTTTGCGCTATAAAAGAAAAAAGACTGAAAATTCGGTAAAAAAATGAAATTTTCTTTGTTTCTGTTATAAAATTTAGCAAATTTAGTAATTTTTCTTTGTAAATTTTGGCCACAATTTATACTGCTACATATCTTTGGTAATAAGTACAAATCGGTGTAAATTATTTGGTCTTTGTGAAAGTTATAGAGTCCAAAAGCTATGGTGCCAATATCTGAAAATTGATCATACCTGAATTACTGACGGCCTATCTATATTCTTGAGACCTTAACATGCCAGAAAAGTACAAATACCCCCCAAATGACCCCTTTTTGGAAAGAAGACATTCCAAGGTATTTAGTAAGGGGCATGGTGAGTTTTTTGAAGTTGTCATTTTTTCCCACGATTCTTTGCAAAATCAAGATTTTTTTTTCTTTTTTTTTTTTTCCACAAAAATGTCATATTAGCAGGTTATTTCTCACACACCACATATGCATACCACAAATTACACCCCAAAACACATTCTGCTATTACTCCCGAGTACGGCGATACCACATGTGTGAGACTTTTACACAGCGTGGCCACATACAGAGGCCCAACATGCAGGGGAGCACCTCCAGGCGTTCTGGAGCACCCAGGCCAATTCTGACATTTCTCTCCTACATGTAAAAATCATCATTTATTTGCTAGAAAATTACATAGAACCCCAAAACATTATATATGTTTTTTTTTTGCAAAGACCCTAGAGAATACAATGGCGGTTGTTGCAACTTTTTATCTTGCACGGTATTTGCGCAGCAATTTTTTGATCGCTTTTTTTGGGGAAAAAAAACAGTTTTGTGCTTTAAAAAAAAACAAAAGCAGTAAAGTTGGCCCAATGTTTTTGCATAATGTGAAAGATGAAGTTACACCGAGTAAATAGATACCTAACATGTCACCCTTCAAAATCGCTCACGCTCGTGGAATGGCGCCAAACTTCGCTACTTAAAAATCCCCATAGGCGACGCTTTAAATTTTTTTACTGGTTACATGTTTTAGTTACAGAGGAGGTCTAGGGCCAAAATTATTTCTCTCGCTCTACCGATCCCAGTGATACCTCACATGTGTGGTTTGAACACAGTTTTCATATGTGGGCGGGACTTACGTGTGCATTCGCTTCTGCATGCGAGCACACGGACAGGGGCGCTTTAAAAAATTTTTTTTTTTTTTTTTATTGTTCATTTTACTTTATTTATTTTCGTTTGACACTTTTTTCCAAAAAAAAATTTTTTTGATCACTTTTATTCCTATTACAAGGAATGTAAACATCCCCTGTAATAGGAATATGGCATGACAGGTCCTCTTTACAGTGAGATATGGGGTCAATAAGACCCCACATTTCACCTCTAGGCTGGGAAGCCTGAAATAAAAAAATAAAAAAACGATCCTGGCTTCGATCGTAGCGCTGAGACGGTAGAAGCACCGGAGGGCGGCGGGAAGGGGGGTGGTCCCCTCTCGCCTCCCATAAGAACGATCAAGCAGTGGAACAGCCGCTATGATCATTCCTATGGTGTAAGGAATCGCTGGCTGAAAAAGCTGATATCTGAATGATGCCTGTAGCTGCAGGCATCATTCAGATATCCCCACACAAAGTCAAGGACGTCGTATGACGGCCGGCGGGCGGGAAGTGGTTAAAACACTTTTTTTTTTTAACACAAAGCATGTACATACCAAAAATGACACCCCAAAATAGATTCTCCTACTCCTCCTGAGTACGGCGATAGCCCATGTGTGAGACTTCCACAGCCTGGCCACATACAGAGGCCGAGTACAGCTGAATATGGCCGAGCATGGCCGAGCATGGCTGAGCATGGCTGCGCATGGCAGGGTATGGCTGGGTATCGCAGAGTATGACTGGGTATGGCTGGATATTGCAGAGTATGGCTGGGTATTGCAGAGTATGACTGGGTATGACTGGGTATTGCAGGGTATTGCGGAGTATTGCGGGGTGTTGCAGAGTATTGCGGGGTGTTGCAGAGTATTGTGGGGTGTTGCAGAGTATTGTGGGGTGTTGCAGAGTATTGCGGGGTGTTGCAGAGTATTGCAGGGTGTTGCGGGAGTAGTACAGAGTATTGCAGAGTATTGCGGGGTGTTGCGGAGTAGTGCAGAGTATTGCGGGGTGTTGCGGAGTAGTGCAGAGTATTGCAGGGTGTTGCAGAGTATTGCGGGGTGTTTCAGAGTATTGCGGGGTGTTGCAGAGTATTGTGGGGTGTTGCAGAGTATTGTGGGGTATTGCAGAATATTGTGGGGTATTGCAGAGTATTGTGGGGTATTGCAGAGTATTGTGGGGTGTTGCGGAGTAGTGCAGAGTATTGCAGAGCATTGTGGGGTATTGCAGAGCATTGTGGGGTATTGCAGAGTATTGTGGGGTATTGAAGAGTATTGCAGAGCATTGTGGGGTATTGCAGAGTATTGTGGGGTATTGCAGAGTATTGTGGGGTATTGCAGAGCATTGTGGGGTGTTGCAGAGTAGTGCAGAGCATTGTGGGGTGTTGCAGAGTAGTGCAGAGCATTGTGGGGTGTTGCAGAGTAGTGCAGAGTATTGTGGGGTGTTGCAGAGTAGTGCAGGGTATTATAGTATGGAGGGATGGCTGATCATGGTGGGATGGATGGATGGATGTGACTGTATTTGTCACTGTGCAGCGTTGTGGGCACTACAGATGCAGCCCACAACGCTGCTACCATCCGATCCCTCCCCCGCTCCTCCCCCTCTGTACCGATCGGTACACAGAGGGGAGGGAGGAACCGGCGTCATGACATGACGCCGGTTTATTTACATGTGATCGCTCCGTCATTTGACGGAGCGATCACATGGTAAACGGCCGCGATCAGCGGCCGTTCACCATGATCCGTGATGCGCCGGGTCCTCTGGACCCTGCGGTCACGGAAGTTCTCGGGTGCGCGCCCCAGGGGGCGCGCGAGAGCAGTATTCTGGGAGGACGTCCATGGACGCCCTCCCAGGATAAGCCGACCACGCTGTGGCCGTCTTTCGGCTATGGCCCGGTCGGCATGTGGTTAATCACCACTGGGTTTTTTATTTTTTGCGATATAAGCAAAAAAACATCGAAAATTTTGAAAAAAACATACTTTTTTTTAGTTTCTATTGTAAAACTTTGCAAATAAGTCATTTTTCTTTATAAATTTGTGCCAAAATTTATACTGCTACATATCTTTGGTAAAAATAACCCAAATCAGTGTATATTATTTGATCTTTGTGAAAGTTATAGAGTCTACAAACTATGGTGCCAATCACTGAAAATTGATCACACCTGATATACTATCTCACCTGAAGGCCTATCTCATTTCGTGAGACACTAACAAGCCAGGAAAGTACAAATACCCCCCAAATGACCCCTTTTTGGAAAGTAGACAGTCCAATGTATTTACTAAGAGGCATGGTAAGTTTTTTGAAGCTGTAATTTTTTCCCACAATTCTTGGGAAAATTAAGATTTTTTTTTTTTTTTTACACAAACTGGTCATATTAACAGGTTATTTCTCTCACACAGCATATGCATAATTGCAATTACACCCCAAAATACATTCTGCTACTCCTCCTGAGTATAGCGATACCACATGTGTGAGACTTTTACACAGCCTGGCCACATACAAAGGGCCAACATTGAAGTAGCACTTTCATGCGTTTTACAAGCATAAATTGCACATATCCTTTCTCAACCATCTATTACATATTTGAAGGCCCTGGAGCACCAGAACAATGGAATTATCCGTAAAATGAACCCATTTTGGAAAGCACACACCCCAAAGTATAATCTGTGAGACATAATGAGTCTTTTGAATGGTTCATTTTTTTCCAGAAGGTTTTGGAAAAAGTGGAAAAAAATGAAAATGCATTTTTTTACACAAAGTTGTCCATTTATAAAATATTTCTAACACATAGCATGTACGTAGCAAAAATGACACCCCAAAATGCATTCCTCTACTCCTCCTGAGTATGGTGATACCACATGTGTGAGACTTTTACACAGCCTGGCCACATACAAAGGCCCAACATTGAAGTAGCACTTTCAGGCGTTCAACAAGCATAAATTGCACATATCCTTTCTCAGCCACCTATTACACTTTTGAAGGCCCTGGAGCACCAGGACAATGGAATTATTCACAAAATGACCCCATTTTGGAAAGCGCACACCCCAACGTATAATCTATGAGGCATAATGAGTATTTTGAACGGTTCATTTTTTTCCAGAAGGTTTTGGAAAAAGTGGAAAAAAAATGAAAATGCATTTTTTTTACACAAAGTTGTCCATTTATAAGATATTTCTAACACATAGCATGTACATAGCAAAAATGACACCACAAAATGCATTCCTCTACTCCTCCTGATTATGGCGATACCACATGTATGAGACTTTTACACTGCCTGGCCACATACAAAAGGCCCAACATTGAAGTAGCACTTTCAGGCGTTCTACAAGCATAAATTGCACATCTCATTTCTCAACCACCTATTACATTTTTGAAGGCCCTGGAGCACCAGGACAATGGAATTGTCCACAAAATGACCCCATTTTGGAAAGAAAACACCCCAAGGTATAATCTATGAGGCATAATGAGTCTTTTGAATGGTTCATTTTTTTCCAGAAGTTTTTGGAAAATGTGGGAAAAAAATGAAAATGCATTTTTTTTACACAAAGTTGTCCCTTTATAAGATATTTATTACGCATAGCATGTACATAGCAAAAATGAAACTACAAATTACATTCTGCTACTCCTCCTGAGTATGGCGGTACCACATGTTTGAGACTTTTACACAGCCTGGCCACATACAGAGGCCCAAAATCCAAGTAGCACCTCCAGGCATTCTAGCAGCATTAATTACACATATCATTTGCTGACTACCGATCACATTTTTGAAGGCCCTTCATATTTCTAACACATAGCAGGTACATACCAAATAACAAAAGATTACCTGTGGTTTTAGAAGTGCAGTGGTCCACAGAGGAGAGCATCGGTCCAGGCAGCAGGCAGGAATGAGGTCAGCGACAGCAAAAGCATTCATCCAGGATGCAGGCAGGAATACTGTCCATAGTTCGTACAGGCAGAGATACTGTCATCACAGCCAGAGCACAGTCAGAGCACAGCCAAAGCACAGGTCCAGGTAGCAGGCAGAGGTGTCCCGGCAGAAATACTGCCCAAAGTCATTAGAGGCAGCACGCAGATATATGGTTAACACAGCCAAAGTATTAGTCCATCAGCAGGAGGAAACATGGTCCATAATGTCATGGGTCATTACTGACAGCAATATGGTCAGCACAGCCAAAGTATTGGTCCAGGCAGCAGGCAGGACCATCAAGCTTAGGGCCAGGGGGACAGGGGTAGAGGCTTCTCCCACCCAAATCACTTTGAAGCCCCTGGGCAACCAGACCCTGTTCTGGGAGCACAGAAAACGAAAAACTGGTTTTCTCTACTCAGAACGCTATTCTGAAGCCCCTCACATATGTGAGACCCCTGTGTACTAAAGTAGATGGCCAAAAGATCAGTCCAAGTGGCAGGCAAAAACATGGTCGATTAACAGGCCAAGGTCGGTGCACGTGGAAGTCAGAAACGTGGTTTAAATCGGCAGGCAGAGGCATCGTCGGTAAACAGGCTGAGGTCGGTGCATGTGGAAGTCAGAAACATGGTTTAAATCGGCAGGCAGAGGCATCGTCGGTAAACAGGCTGAGGTTGGTGCACGTGGAAGTCAGAAACGTGGTTTAAATCGGCAAGCAAAGACATTGTCGGTATACAGGCCAGGGTCAGTTAATTAACATGGTAGCAGGCAAATGGGGAAATGGCAGTCTGGTAGTAATAAAGGGAACTAATATTGGATGGATGGATGATAATTTTTAAAGCAATCTCCGATGCACAGGCCAGGTTGGGAGGGACATTGGGGACAATAATAGCTGGAATCTCTTCTTACTCCTCCTCTGCTGCATACACGGCATTTCTTTTGGCGTTTTCTTCCAGATTCTGTGGGGGGAATGCTATAGGGAAAGTGTTGCTCGTGAAGTCGACTCACATTATCAGATCGAATGCTTCCTGGGGCGGGACCTTGTTGGTAAATGAGGGCAGTGACAATGTCTTCAATATACTTGAGGTAGGTGATTTGTTGGTTTTGAGTTGCTTTTTGGTAGCAGACAAACTAATTAAAAAGGGCCATGTGAAACAGGTGAAATGCAACTTTCTTGTACCAGTAATGGGACTTTCTGGTTGATAAATAGGGCTGTAGCATCTGATCGTTTAAATCCACCCCCCCCAGATACATATTGTAGTCGTGGACACATTCGGGCTTTACAATGGGGCCGAGTCTTCTTTGGATCTCCACCACGGTGTCATTGTGGATGGTAGAGAGGATGTGGACATCTTTCTTGTCCCTCCACTTCATGGCCAACACCTCCTCCTTCCTCATGAATGCCGATTCTCCGTTTTGCAATTTTTTTGCCAAAAGATTTTGTGGGAATCCCTTACGTTTTTTTTTTGAAGGTACCACAGGCCGGGTTTTTTTTACTGTAAAGATGACGAAAAAGGGGCAGGCTGGTATAATAGTTGTCGACATATAGATGGTATCCTTTTTCAAACAGGGGGTATGTCAGCTCCCAGACAATTTTCCCACTGGTTCCAATATATGTGGGTCAGTCACAAGGCTGGAGCTGGGAGTCTTTGCCTTCGTAGATCCGGAATGAGAAGACGTATCCAGTGGCTCGATCACATAATTTATTTAATTTCAGCCCATACCTGGCTCTCTTGTTTGGTATATACTGCTTGAAGTGCAGTCGGACAGTGAAATGTATGAGGGACTCGTCCACACAAATTTTTTGGTCTGGGATGAAAACTTCTCTAAATCGCTGGGAAAAGGAATTGATTAGGGGGCATATCTTGTACAATTTGTGATGGTTGGGATGATCTCGGGGAGGGCACTGTGAATTGTCATTAAAGTGGAGAAAACTCATAATCATGTCGTATCTTGTCCTGGACATGACAGCGGAATATATGGGCATGTGTTGGATGGGGTTGGTGGACCAATATGCATGGACTTCGTTCTTTTTTGTAAGCCCCATATTGAAAGTAAGGACCAAAAACAATTTAGATTCATCCAGTGTGACACATCGCCACTGGAACATGCGGGCGTAAGAAGGTTGGCAGCAATAAATTGGGATGCATACAAATTAGTTTGAGCCACCATATTTTGCAGAAAATCTTGTGGAAAAATTTAAGAAAAATAATCGAATAGAGAAAAATTTGTAGTGTCGGGCTGCACACCTGGCTGTGCGGTGAAAGGGGGGATGATAGCGGATCCTGAGTTGGCAGGCAACCATAAGGGGTTTGCCAGGGCATCGGGAAGGTAGGACTGGGGCTGGGTTCTTCAGGTTGGGCGTGTAATTTCATTACTTGTACTGGGCTCCTCTTCCTGGGGTCTGGCGCTGCTGGTGGTGGGCAGATCTCCTGATCTTGGTCCTGATCTTGGTCCTGATCTCGGTCCTGATCTCAGTCCTGATCTCATTCTTTCGGAAGGGACGGTTTCCTCCGCAGACTCGGACTCTGATCCACTATCCTCCACTTGCTCGTATTCCGAACCAGAATTGGATGATAGGAGCTCCCCGCTGCTCTCATCATCCAACATGGCAGGAATCTCATATGCCTCCTCAGGTGTGTAAACCCTTTGGAACATTATGGCAATGCTTATTGGCGGGCCTGTGTAATGGTACTGATGGTGGTAGTGGTACCGATTGAGGTATTAGTGGCGGGCCTGTGTGGTGGTACAGATGGCGGTATGGGTGGTGGTGGTACCAATGGCGGTACGGGTGGTGGTGGTGGTACCAATGGCGGTACGGGTGGTGGCGGTACGGGTGGTGGTACAGGTGGTGGTGGTACCGATGGCGGTACAGGTGGTGGTACCAATGGCGGTACGGGTGGTGGTGGCGGTACAGGTGGTGATGGTGGTACAGGTGGCGGTATGGGTGGTGGTGGTACCGATGGCGGTACTGACGGTGGTACGGGTGGTGGTGGTACCGATGGCGGCACTAGTGGCGATACTGTTAGCAGCCTGTGTGGCAGTATAGATGGTGGGCCTGATGGTGGTACTAGTGGCGGTACTGGTGGTGGTACCGATGGCGGTACTGGTAGCCTGTGTGGCGGTACCGATGGCGGTAGGCCTGTAAAAGGTGGACTGATTGACAGATGGGCTGATTGACAGATGGGCTGATTGGCTGGGCTGTGTGACAGGTCCTCTTTATTGGGTGGGGCCGTGTTGTGCACAGTACAGTACAATACAATAAAATGTCAGACAGACACTGATTTCACTCACTGATCCCTGCTCTCTCCTCACACGATCGGTGTGTGAGGAGAGAGCAGGGATCAGATAGTAACAGCTATTCAATAATAGTGAAAAGGATGCTTTCGCGCTACTATGGATAAGTAAATACAATAAGTGATATCTAAATCAATATATACGAATATAAATGCAGCAAAATCTATAGTGTACCACAAATCACTAGTCAGTAGAAGTGAAAATTAATAAAGTTATTTCGCGCAAATATTAAAAATAATAAATTAATAGTGTCAAATTCATACGTTTAAGTATTTCAGGAGAGTAATAATTGTTGCTGTAAAAATTAAAACAAGTGATGCATCCAGTGTCTATCTACAATATTAAGATGAAAAAATTGCGGTAATAATATCCTTATATAAAATCACAGTGTTCTTCATAAATTAGTGACAGTGATAAGTAAATACCGTATTTATCGTATAACATGCGCCGGCGTAAAACACGCACCCCAAGTTTAGGAGGGAATTATAAGAAAAAAATGTTTTAAGGAAAAAAACTTACATTTAAATGCCCATCAATGCAGCCTTGCACAGTGTCCATCTGCATGCTTGTCCAGTGTCATTTGCAGCCTTGCAGTCATTTGCAGCCTTGCAGTCAGCAGCCTTGGTGTCATTTGCAGCCTTGCAGCTTTGTCAGTGCTGATCTGCAGCTTTCCGTGTCCATTTGCAGCCTTGCTTAGGCTGCAGTTAAACTGCAGTGACTTTTCATTGTCACTGCAGTTTGAAAATGGCTCCCCTGCGATCCCCTGCGATCCTGAGCTTCAAAATCGTCGTCCGCGATTTGAAAATGGCGCCGCTGGCGCCGAAATACACAGAGCCCGTCCTCAGCTCTTCTCGGCGGCTCTCGTTCACTTTCGGCTCCACTCGTAGTCCCACCCGGGATGGGCGTGACTGTGAGCGGAGCTATCTGAACCTAGCCGAGTACACTCGGCTAAGTTCGGGCGGCGCTCGAGTGAAGCTGAAAGTGGCCGAGAAGAGCCGAGGACCAGCTCTCTGTATTTCGGCGCCGGTGGTGCCATTTTCAAAACGCGGTCGGCGATTTTGAAGCTCAGGATTGCAGGGGATCGGCGTATAACACGCACCCGCGATTTTCCCCTGATTTTAAGGGGAAAAAAGTGCGTGTTATACGCCGATAAATAAGGTAAATATAACTTAGTAAAGATATAATATATATGGGTGAAGTATAAATAACCTTATGTGACTGTGCTCAATACAGGTTCCCTTTAAATGGTATAAAACCAAAACAACATTAGGGAACAATAATAGGAAGTCCAAAAGGTAGTTTTGGATGGAGGATTATCAAGTTCTGTGTGTGTTAGACCAGGTATAGGTAGTTGTTCTCAATATTCCTATTGTGGCTCCTTTAGCAGTCAGGTCTCACAGGACAGCCAGAATTGAGGTAAGAGTCCTGTGAGACCTGACTGCTAAAGGAGCCACAATAGGAATATTGAGAACATCTACCTATACCTGGTCTAACACACACAGAAGTTGATAATCCTCCATCCAAAACTACCTTTTGGACTTCCTATTATTGTTCCCTAATGTTGTTTTGGTTTTATACCATTTAAAGTGAACCTGTATTGAGCACAGTCACATAAGGTTATTTATACTTCACCCATATATATTATATCTTTACTAAGTTATATTTATTTATTTATCACTGTCACTAATTTATGAAGAACACTGTGATTTTATATAAGGATATTATTACCGCAATTTTTTCATCTTAATATTGTAGATAGACACTGGATGCATCACTTGTTTTAATTTTTACAGCAATTAATTACTCTCCTGAAATACTCAAACGTATGAATTTGACACTATTTATTTATTATTATTAATATTTGCGCAAAATCACTTTATTAATTTTCACAACAGCTACTCAATGTTTACATTTGTGACTGGCTGTGATTGGACACAGCCGGTCACATGGTAAACAGCCAATTTCATTGGCTGTTTACCCTGATCGGGAAGCGCTGTGTCCAAGGGACACTCGCCTCCCTCGATCCCTGCTCTGCATGCCGAGTTTGTTGTGACAGATGAATCGGCTGTGACTTTGACACAGCTGATCACGTGGTAAACAGCCAAATTCATTGGCTGTTTACCGTGATCGGGGAAGCGCTGTGTCCGAGGGACACACGCCGTCCCCGATCGCCGCGATGCGTGCCCCTGCGGGCGCGCGCCGGCATGTTATCCTGCTGGACGTCATATGACGCCCAGTCAGGATATCGCAACCACTTCCCGGACGTCAATATGCTATTGACCGGGCAGGAAGTGGTTAATGTACCAAATGTTTATACTAATGTTGAAATAAAAAGTGGATTTTTATTATAACTATTCATACCCCTTCAAATCTGTATTAAATATGGTTGCATACAAAAGTATTTGGTTGTGTACACATGCAAGTCCTTGAGTAGAAAGTTTAATGGGGGGAGGAGGAAGAAAAAACAAAAAAAATCCCTGATCCAATGCTGAATTTCACATCTCTATTAATTATTTTGTATATTTAAAGAAGAGAAGTATCCCCCGGTACTATGGGACTTTAGGGGCAAACTTTTGAAAACACAATATTTTGAAAACATAGAAAAATGTATTATTTTATAAAACAGTGTAGCATTGTGGAACAACACCATACATAAAATAGTACATAGTATACATATAGTATGAGAAAAACATTTCTCCTATAGCCCAACGCATTTCGGGAATTTCAGGGTGAATCCTTTCTTCAGGGGTACGGAGGAGATAATGGTTGGAGATACTCTGGAATAGAGAAAACAGATTCTAGAGTTCAGGAATAAAACAGAGCAAGTGTTGTGTCAAAATGTGGAACATCACGACCAAAAAGCATGTACATACCAGTACTATATTCATGAAATTTAATATTTATAAAAAAAAAGATGGAGCTGAACAGGTAGAAAGACACATATCCAAAAATAGAAAGAGTAACCAAATGAATGGAAAAAATCCTCTGGGCTCAGGAAGTCCCTCACAAGGATCTCCAAAGTAAGTCTCCACAGCCAACTCACGAAATCCAATAGGGACTGGAATTGTAGAGAAATCATTCCTACAAAAAAGGGGTAGGTTTCGCATTAAAAAATGATGAGAAAAAATCCCATAAGAATGAATTTTATCTAGATTAGAATATCTAAATTAGAAACTTTAATCTAAATTGGAAAGCAGGGCTACATACATGTCAACATCGCCTATGATGATATGATGACTTGGTATGGTAGTTGTTTGCTCTAAACAGTCAATAAAGGGCAGGGTACAAAACCCCCAAACCAGTCCCTCAGTAGGTATTGTAAACAAGAAAAAGGAGAGTGTGTTGATGCTTGTAACTGCATATATATAATATAAGCTAAAGTGTTTCTTTACCTTGATAAGAGGCGTTGACGTTATTCTCCCAGGAGAACCCCAGAACAGCAGCGTCCGCATGGAGCAGATGCGCCGTTCGGGGTTATAAGGGGATGCATGTGCAGGGCAGAGAGTGATAACGTCACAAGTCACTGCAGGAACGTCTTGATGTAACGCTTCAACATCGTCATCGTGTAGTAAGAAGCGTTGTTGTTGTCATGGTAGCAAAGCTAACGTGCTGACAACAGTAGCGTATAGATGCCACATGTATAGTGACCGTATCGTAAAAAAAGATGTGACAAGGGCGACGGAGGAAAAGAATCCCCTGTCAGCCCTGATGCATGTATGCAAATATAATAAAACATAGTGTATCAATAAATGCAGACAAGTGTGAAAAAGGGGAGAGAGGGCTGCCAAGAACGAAGAAGGGGGGATCCCCAGAGCCGGACCTGCATGGCATGCCCCCACACACTTAAAAAGTAGGTGGGTGGGAGGGAGCCATGCAGATCCCACCCACTGGCACAAAAAAGGGTGATGGATGCAGAGGAGACAGGGCGGGCCCCCGCAAAACTGGGACCGAGGCCAACACCCCCAGCAGTGTCACATACAACATGGGCCCACCCCCTGTGGGAGAATGGGCCCCTGTGCTCCGGGGAGCCAAGGAATACAAAGCAGCAGGAGAAAAAGCCTGCAGCTCAAAATGGATAAATGTGTCAGGTAACAGATCCATCAACTATAATAAGACATGAGTCAGTATGTAATGATAATCCGAATATTGTGGATGTACATGGAAATAAGGTTGAGATGTATCCACACAACACTTACATATGGTAGCCAAAATGACAAACAACAATATAGCAAGGCTTAACAGCATCCCATAATTGTTGCTAAAAAGATATCAAAAGTACAAACATACAGGTGAACATTTGGGTAAGGATAACCATTATAGAGCATATACATTATGATTATGTTGGAACATGCAATAGCCAATACTATAGCCATTATAAAATATATACATTGTAACATATATATAATGAAACATACAGTGGCAAATGCAGATAAAGAACAAAGTAATCAAGGGGGATGTGTGAATATAGACTCAGAAGGTTAAATCTTTTCTTTTTCAGAGCCCCCTGAAGCAAAACCTTCTAGAAAGAAGCGATAGCTCAATTGAGTATTTAAGCCTGGAGGAGAAGTAGCATTTAACTCAGCAATCCAACGTACTTCACGTTGTAGTAGGAGTTTGTTCCAACCCCCACCTCTATTATCGGGGTGTACCCGATCTATGATGGTAAAGTGTACACGGGAAGATCTGCCCTGGTGGCAGTCTCTCACGTGTCGTCCAAGAGGGAGGTCGGGATTGGCACAAGTCATACTGGTCACGTGCCTGGCAGCCCTTCTCCAAAATTCAAGCTTTGTTTTCCCTACATAGAAAGTTTTGCAGTTTGCGTAGTGTTTGGGTTTATAGGGTTTTCCAGTGGATAAAATTGTATTAGGTTGTGTGTTCATGTATCTACAAAAATGAGCACCTGCCACAAGTAAAGGTGCTCAGTCTTTTGCATGGGTCAGATCTGAAAGTTCCTACATATTTGCTTCTGACTACTTGATCTTTCAGAGAGCGAGTTCTTCTATATGTAATGGCCGGAGTGTTAGATATATGTAAAATTCAAAATAGGATCGATTTGTAATAAATGCCAGTGCTGTTCTATTATCTTTTTAAAAGCTTTATGTTGTTTATTATAGGTGATAATTAAACAAGTGATTTGTGTATTGGTATTGCGTTTTTTGTGGGAAAAAAGAAAATCCTGTCATAACTGTCCACGTGCTCATTGAAAAGGCCTTTTTGAGACATGTCGGGGAGTAACCTCATTCGAGGAGTCTGTCTCTGAGTGAATTTGCCTCACGGCAAAATTCTTCATCAGTAGAACAGTTCCTCCTTAACCTCAAGTATTGACTGTAGGGAATTGATACTATCAATGATTGAGGATGTGAGCTAGATGCATGCAGGATGGTGTTTCCAGCAGTCTGCTTAGGGTATAGGCCGCTGGAAAGAGACCCATCCTGCAATTTGGAGATGGTTACATCTAAAAAGGTGATTGATGTATCACTAAAATTCATGGTAAAATGTAGGTTGAAAACATTGTCATTCATTGATATATCTAAACCATGACACAACATGGATAGTGAAATATGCCAGATCATCGCTAAGTAAAAGCGAGTGTTCCCACTCCCCCAGGTACAGGTTGGCGTAAGATGGGGCACAATAAGTCCCCATCGCCACCCCCTGTACCTGGAGGTAGCGGGACCCATCAAAAGAAAAAAAATTGTGTGTTCAAATATATTCGAGCGCTTCTATTATAAAAGTATTGAATTTGCGATCGTCCTTATGTCAGGAAGATTCTGCCATTAATCGGTGTCCCAGGCTCACTGGTGCACGTTTGCGGGCGCCATTGCGCGCGTGCATGCGCATCCCTGTTGGCGCCAGGCGGGCTATTTAAACCTGCCTGTCACACTCAGTCTCTGCTGTCTGCTCTACAGCGTTCTGTGTGTATTACTTGATCTGATCTGAGACTACCTGTTAATTGACACGTCTATCTGTTTGTGACCGACCCAGCTATCTGCCTGCATCTGACCTCTGACTTGCTCTGACTATTCTCCTGTGTTATCCTTGGTACCTTTGCTGTCCATCTGATACCGATCACTGGCCTGTTTGATGATCCTTCTGCCTGATTCCTGATATCTGCCTACTTGCCTGCTGCGTTCCTGGGTCCAGTCCACCATCCAGCCTTCAGTCTGCTTACCTGCTGTTTGTTCCTGGTTCCAGTCCAGCATCCAGTCTCTGGTCTGCTCACCTGCTGCTGTTCCTGGTTACAGTCCAGTATCCAGTCTCCAGTCCACTTGCCTGCTGTGTTCCTGGTTCCAGTCCAGCATCCAGTCTCCAGTCTACTTGCCTGCTGTGTTCCTGGTTTCAGTCCTGCATCCAGTCTCCAGTCTACTTGCCTGCTGTGTTCCTGGTTCCAGTCCTGCATCCAGTCTCCTGTCTACTTGCCTGCTGTGTTCATGGTTCCAGTCCAGCATCCAGTCTCCCTGCCTGCAGTTGTTCCTGGTTCCAGTCCAGCACTCCAGCCTTCTGCCTACTCACCTGCTGTTGATCCTGCCAGGCACCCATACCGCTCCTCACTCCTGTGCTCTCTGTCCCCATTCCAGAGGGCTGTGAGTGGGAGCCGTAGGGGAGGTCTCTCTCTGCAGTGCTGGCTCAAAACCCACCAGGTACGTGACAGTAGCAGACAGCCATGTCTGAGCCCGAGAAGAGAACCTCTCCCATGGAGGAGCTGTGTGTACACCTGGCAGGATTGACTGAAGCAGTCAAGAATCTTCAGCAAGGGTACACCCGGCTGGAAGAACGGGTACTAGCCCTGTCTAACCCTACCAGGGTCCAGGGAGCCCCTTCTGCTTCCGCTTCTTCAGCTGGGCCTTCTCCAACCATGGTGATGCTTCCCCCAGAGCCCAGCGTTCCGACGCCTGAAAGATTCCCCGGAGATCGAAGTAAATTCAGGGCCTTTCGCAATTCCTGTGAACTGTTCTTCACCCTCCAACCACGCAACTTTTCCCTGGAGGTTACCAAGATAGGCTTTGTGGTTTCCTTGCTAGCAGGCGATCCCCAAACCTGGGCCCATCGTCTTCTGGAACAAAAGGATGTGTCCTTGACCAACCTCACCACCTTCTTTGATGCTTTGGCCCAGTTATACAAAGACCCCCAGCTCTCAGTAACCACAAAAACTGCACTACGTACCCTTCAGCAGGGGCGCAGGGCAGCAGAGGACTATGTGGCTGAGTTCAGATGGTGGAGCGCAGACACAAATTAGAATGATGCCGCTCTCCGCTACCAGTTCCGCATGAGGCTTTCTGACCCCCTGAAAGATGAGTTAGCTAGAGTTGACATACCACAGTCTCTGAATGCATTGATCGATTTGGCCATCCAGATCGATTAATGCCTAAGGGAACGTAGGGCGGAGAGGGCTACAGGACTTTCTTGCCCAACCTGGATGCTTCCAAGGATTCCTAGTCATACCCCACCGGCACCACCTACCTCCACGTTCAACACACCTGAACTCATGCAGTTGGGGGTCCTTCGGCCTTCCCTCACCCAGGAAGAACGGCAACGCTGTTGGATAAATAATTTGTGCCTGTACTGTGGGGAACCCGGACACTATGTTAGGAACTGCCCTCTTAAGCTCCATAAGTGTCTCTCCTTGTCCACTGACTATGTTGCTCCTTTGGCCAAGATCACTTCTCACCTTGCCCTCTCTGTCTCATTACAGCTACCAGGAAAGACTCTGCAAATACCCACCATTATTTATTCCAGAGCTTGCAGCTGTTTCATGGATTCCTCTTTTGCTGCAAAACATCAGATCCCCCTTCTTCCAAAGGCCCATGGACTTTCCATCCACCTGGCCGATGGGTCCGCCATCAAATCCAGACCTGTCACTCAAGAGACCATTCCAATACCCATTACCATCTTCAACTCTCACCAAGAGTTGCTGCGCATGGACATTATTGCTTCACTCTTGTTCTCTATAATCCTTGGCATACCTTGGTTACAAGCGCACAACCCTGACGTTAACTGGGCCATGGGTCCCTATTGTCAACAGTTTTGCGGGTCCCAAGACTCTCATGGCGCTACTACCTTACTATGTCTGGACACAGAAACCAGTATACGTCAGTCTATTCCAGAAGCTTATCACGACTTTCTAGACGTATTTAGTAAACAGGGGGCAGAGACTTTACCACCCCACCGGGCCTATGACTGCCCTATCGAGCTACTCCCCGGAGCGGAGATCCCGTTCGAAAGGATTTTTCCCCTGACAGAGGTAGAACAAGGGGCATTAAGGGAATACATTGACGAGAATTTAAAGAAAGGTTTCATTCGCCTGTCCACGTCCCCAGCAGGCGCGGGCATCTTTTTTGTACAGAAGAAGGACCATACCCTTCGACCATGCGTGGACTACCGCAAATTAAATAAAATTACAGTAAAAACTGCTATCCTCTCCCCCTGGTATCAGAACTGTTTCAGAGACTTGGAACTGCCACTGTGTTCACTAAACTTGACCTCAGTGGCGCCTACAATTTGGTCCGTATCAGGGATGGAGATGAATTGAAAACTGCTTTTCGTACCCGCTATGGGCATTTTGAATACCTGGTGATGCCCTTTGGTTTGTTGTGTAATGCTCCCACCACGTTCCAGATTTCATCAATGATGTTTTATGGGACTTTTTAGATCTGTTTGTCATTGTCTACCTGGACGATATTCTAATATTTTCTTTTACCCTTGAATCTCATCGCAGGCACGTCAAGAGTGTGTTGGCTTGGCTTCGACAGCATGGCTTATATGTGAAGGCAGAAAAGTGCGAGTTTGAGCAGGAAAGTATACAATTTTTGGGGTTAATCATCTCTAGTAAGGGCATTAAAAGGGACCCTCAAAAAATTTCTGCAATATTGGATTGGCCGGTCCCAACAGACAAGAAAGGAATCCAACGATTTGTTGGATTCGCCAATTTCTATCTGGAATTTATTAAAGGGTTCTCAGCCATTATCACTCCAATTACCCAGTTAACCAAAGAGGGAACACGTTTTCACTGGTCTTCTGAAGCCCAAGAGGCCTTTGAGACCCTCAAGGGTCTATTCACTTCTGCATCCATATTAAAACATCCAGATTCCTCTCTGCCATTTGTACTTGAAGTAGACGCATCCAAAACTGCTGTGGGAGCAGTGCTGTCCGAAAGACAGGGAACCAGGGCCCTACTGCACCCGGTGCCCTTCTTCTCCCGCAAGCTATCAGTGGCAGAGAGAAATTATGATGTAGGAGACAGAGAGTTGTTAGCAATAAAAACTGCACTAGAAGAATGGCGCTACCTTCTGGAAGGAGCCGCACATTCAGTCCTAATTTTTTTCCATAAGAACCTAGAGTACCTGAGATCTGCAAAAAGACTGAAGCCAGGACAAGCCAGATGGGCCCTCTTCTTCTCCAGGTTCTCCTTCCACGTCACTTATCGCCCTGGTTCCAAAAACACTAAACCTGATGCCCTATCCTGGATGTTCCACAAACCCCAAGAAAATTCACCTCCAGACACTATCCTGTCTCCGGGGAATTTTCTTCTGCTTCAGGGAAATCTGCTCTCACAAATTAAGCAAGCCTCCGCAGATCTAGGATCTTCTGTTGGGTCAGAACTACAGATTAGAGATGGGTTGCTTTGGCACGAAGAAAAAATTTACATACCCGAAAGTCTACGAGTGCCTATATTGGAGCTCTGTCACTATCACGCACTGGCTGGGTATTTCAGTATAACCAAGAACACTGACCTGGTACAGCGTACTTTTTGGTGGCCTCAGTTACGTGAGGGCTGCAAGAAATTTGTGGAATCCTGTACAACCTGCATTAGGAGCAAGGGTTACAAAACCAAGGCTTGGGGGCTACTAAGACCTCTACCTGTCCTAGACAGGCCATGGAAGATGTTATCTGTAGATTTTATTGTCTAGCTGCCTCCGGCGGGGGGCCACACCACCATATTTGTGAGCGTGGATCGACTGTCAAAGATGGCCCATTTTGTTCCAATGATGGGTACTCCCTCAGCTTCAGAAACAGCACAAGTATTCATTAAAGAAATCATCAGACTCCACGGGGTGCCAGCCAATATCGTCTCAGATCGGGGGGTACAGTTTACCTCCCAATTCTGGAGGTCTTTGTGCAAAGTCCTGAATATTGAACTGTCGTTCTCTTCTGCCTATCATCCCCAGACCAATGGGCAAACAGAGAGAACAAATCAAACTCTCGAACAATACCTACGTTGTTTCTCCTCTTTTGCCCAAGATGACTGGATTTCTTTGCTTCCATTGGCTGAATTTGCCTACAACAACTTCATCCATTCCGCTATCAAACAAACTCCATTTTTCGCCAATTCTGGCTTCCATCCTTCATTTTTACCCAATTCCCTTCCTGAATGTACAGTACCTGCAGTTCAGGAAAAATTGAATTTCTTTGCCTCCAACAACCAAATTTTACAGGAAACCATGACCAGGACCCAGGAATACAACAAAATAACTTTTGACAAGAAAAGACGAGGCGAACTGTTACTGCACCCGGTGACCGGGTATGGTTATCCACAGTGAAACTTAGGTTGGCCTGCCCTTCAAAGAAATTGGGTCCCACGTTTTTGGGGCCATTCCCTGTCAGAAGGAAGATTAATGAGGTGGCATATGAACTAGAACTTCCTGACTCACTTAAGATCCACCCGGTATTTCATGTGTCATTACTAAAACCTTCCATTTCCAATCCATTTCCAGGTCGAAGTACGGATCCCCCTGATCCTGTTTTGGTAGATGGCGAGGAGGAATTTGAGGTAGAGTCCATCTTGGACTACAGAAGGAGAAATAATCAAGATCAATTCCTGATTAAATGGAAGGGGTTTGGACCCGAAGAAAATTCTTGGGAGCCCGAGGGTAATATCAATGCTGAGAATCTGTTGCAATCCTTCAAGAGATCCCATCCTAAAAGGTTTGCCCGAAGAGGCATCCGGAGGCTGCCCCTTGGGGGGGCAATGTCAGGAAGATCCTGTCATTAATCGGCATCCCAGGCTCACTGGTGCGCGTTTGCGGGCGCCATTGCGCACGCGCATACGCACACACATGCGCGTGCGGACACGGACGCGTGCACGCGCATCCCTGTTGGCGCCAGGCGGGCTATTTAAACCTGCCTGTCACACTCAGTCTCCGCTGTCTGCTCTACAGCAATCTGTGTGTGTTACCTGATCTGATCTGAGACTACCTGTTAATTGACACGGCTATCTGTTTGTGACCAACCCAGCTATCTGCCTGCATCTGACCTCCGGCTTGCCCTGACTATTCTCCTGTGTTATCCTTGGTACCTTTGCTGTCCGTCTGATACCGATCACTGGCATGTTTGATGATCCTTCTGCCTGATTCCTGATATCTGCCTACTTGCCTGCTGTGTTCCTGGTTCCAGTCCACCATCCAGCCTTCAGTCTGCTTACCTGCTGTTTGTTCCTGGTTCCAGTCCAGCATCCAGTCTCCGGTCTGCTCACTTGCTGTTGTTCCTGGTTCCAGTCCAGCATCCAGTCTCCGGTCTGCTCACTTGCTGTTGTTCCTGGTTTCAGTCCAGCATCCAGTCTCCGGTCTGCTCACCTGCTGCTGTTCCTGGTTCCAGTCCAGTATCTAGTATCCAGTCTACTTGCCTGCTGTGTTCCTGGTTCCAGTCCTGCATCCAGTCTCCAGTCTACTTGCCTGCTGTGTTCCTGGTTCCAGTCCTGCATCCAGTCTCCTGTCTACTTGCCTGCTGTGTTCCTGGTTCCAGTCCAGCATCCAGTCTCCAGTCTACCTGCCTGCAGTTGTTCCTGGTTTATGATGGAAGATTGGTAACAAATGGTCTTAAGTGGTCATCGATGAATTTGCTTAGGTTTTCAGTAATAGACCCATTCCCCAAAATAATCTGGTGGCCTGGTGGATTTTTTAAATCCTTATGTACCTTGGGGAGGCAATAAAACGTAGGGATTTGAGGGTGTCGTGTTCTAGTGTATTCCCATATATTTTTATCAATCGCCCCATGGGAAAACGCCCCATCTATGAGGTCATAAAAGCTATCATTAAATTTCTTGACGACAATTTTGGAAATAGATTTATACCAGGATTTATTAGAAATGACCTTTCTGCACATCGTTCTATATTGTTCGTTGGTCATAATGACAATTTTTTAAGGACTGTAGAGCGGCAAGTTCACTGTTAGTGAGATTAATCTTAGGGGATTGTGCTTTTAGTCTCCAGATCTCTGCCGAATTGGATGATACAAAGGCTGCCAGATTGGGATTGCCTAAGAAGGAAGGAAACTTTTCTGGTTTCTCTTTAAATGTAGATGTTTGGGATAGTGATGGAGTGACTTTATCGATATGTTCCTCCAAAAGGGTTTCAATATCGATTGTGTCTATGAGATCACTAGGGTCTTGTTCTTCCAATAGAGTTAGAAGAGCATCAAAAGCTTCATCTCATTTTTTGGTATCTTTTCTAATAGAGTCTGCTTCCTTGGATTACAGACTCTTATAGTAAAGTTTTCTCGCAAAGAGGTTTAGATCTTTAATTGTTTTGAAGGTGTCTAAGCTAGCATCTGGACAAAAATTGAGACCCGTTGCTAGGAGATTTTCTTCCGCTTGGGTAAGAATGTAACTGGAAAGATTAATAGACATGTGCACACTGAAATATTTTGTTTCGGAATTTTGTTTTCGGCCAAAAAATAAATGTATTTAGTTACTCCTGAAATTCGTTTTTATTTATTTAGTTTTGTTAAAAAAATGCATTCGTCCGAAAATCCGAAATAATTAAGGTCGAATCTGTCATTAAAGGCTTATGGTGTCTGCCGAATGTTCTAAGAAGATTCAACAGAGCAGCTAAACTGTACGACACCGCAATCATACATTTCCGGTCGATTGTTCCATCTACAAGCTATAGTAGAATTCTAATGTTGTATGACACTAGTAATAATTATATTTATTAATTATTATTACTAGTCAACCAACATTAGAATTCTTCTATAGCCTATGGGTGGAGAATTTGACCATAAATGTCCGCTCGTGGTGACTGCTTCGTCGAATCTTCATGTCGAATCTTTTCTCTCTATGTCGAATAATCTTGGACTAATAGAGTTAGGTTAAGCACATTCGACCTTTTTTGCTATTGTCTCTATAATGTTGAATCTTTTCTCTCTATGTCAAATCTTTTCTCTCTATGTAGAATAATCTTGGACTAATAGAGCTAAGGTTAGGCACATTCAACCACAGGTTCGATGGACACAGATCGCTATTGTCAGCATCATGTTGAATCTCCTATCTATATCGAACTGTTGTCACAACAAAAATGAAAATTAAAGCATTTTTTATGTCGGATCTTTTGGTTTTTTGGATTCTACACGTTCGTTATCAATTGTTAAAACGATAACGAAAATATCCGAAATTCGGACGAAAATGCATTCAGACGAAAATGAATGCACATGTCTAAAGATTAATGATGTCAAGTGTGTTATATGAGGAGTGGTCGGGTATTAGCAAAGGTTGTGCTTCTAAGTGTTGTGAGGACTGTCGTCCATCTGGTGTAATAAAAAATCTTTATCTATTGTTGAAGATGTTTTCAATGTAGTGATATCACCTGAAAGTGTAGAGATAGCAGAAATAGCACCCAAAGAACCAGATGGACGGATATGATTACCACCATGTGAGTTACCTTTACCCATAGCTCCAAGAGAAGAAAGAATGGGTGGTTGTTGCGTCTAAATAGAGTCAATGGATGATTTCTTATGTGATGAAGAATTGCATCGTTTAGTTTTCTGAGGTTTCCGGTTCTGTTCTGAGAGGAAGAGGAATTTAATGATGAGTTTGACCCTGAGTCTCTTGACATTTGTCCCAAATCGCTAATATGATAGCGTTGTGGTTGATGCCACTTATAGGCTTTGCCTGCCTGAAATGCCCTCTTATCTCGCCAGAACTTTTTATCTTTGCTAATTTTTTTTAAGTTAATTGGCCTAGATGGGTCTTGATTCTCTCCTCTGCAGGGGGCGTTTATTTATTAACATGTCAGTGCCAATGTTTCTATGTAGGGAAAACAAAGATTACATTTTGGAGAAGGGCTGCCAGGCACGTGACCAGTATGACTTGCGCCAATCCCGACCTCCCTCTTGGAGACAAGTGAGAGACTGCCACCAGGGCAGATCTCCCCATGTACACTTTACCATCTTAGATCGGGTACACCCCGATAATAGAGGTGGGGATTGGAACAAACTCCTATAATATGAAGTATGTTGGATTGCTGAGTTAAATGCTACTCTTCCTCCAGGCTTAAATACTCAATTGAGCTATCGCTCCTCTCTAGAAGGTTTTGCTTTGTAATGGCTAATGTATTGGCTATTGCATGTTCCAACATAATCATAATGTATATGCTCTATAATGGTTATTCTTACCCAAATGTTTACCTGTATGTTTGTACTTTTGATAGCTTTTTAGCAACAATTACGGGATGCTGTTAAGCTTTGCTTTATTGTTGTCTGTCATTTTGGCTACCATATGTAATTGTCGTGTGGATACATCTCAGCCTCATTTGCATGTACATCCACGATATTCAGATTATCATTACATACTGACTCATGTCTGTTTCTATCATATAATAGTTGATGGATCTGTTACCTGACACATTTATCCATTTTGAGCTGCAGGTTTTTTCTCCTGCTGCCTCGTACTCCTTCGCTCCATTTGTCCCCACCCGGCGCGCGGACGAATGGGCCCATGTTATGTGTGACACTGTGGGGGGTGTTAGCCGCCCTGTCCCCCCCCCGCATCCGTCGCCCTTTTTTGCGCCAGTGGGTGGGATCTGCATGGGGCCCTCCCACCCCCTTCTTTTTTCGGTGTGTGGGGCATGGCATGCAGGTCCAGCTCTGGGGATCCCCCTTCTTCATTCTCGGCAGCCCTCTCTCCCCATTTTCACACTTGTCTGCATTTATTGATAAACTATGTTTTATTATATTTACATACTTGCATCAGCGCTGACAGAGGATTCTTTTCCTCCCTGTTACACGCACACCCTTGTCACGCCTTTTTCTACGATGCGGTCACTATACATGTGGCGTCTATACGCTACTGTTGTCAGCATGTTAGCTTCACTACCATGACAACAACACAGCTTCTAACTACGCAATGACGATGTTGGCACGGTATGTCATGACGTTCCTGCAGTGAGGTGTGATGTAACCATGCCCCACCCTGCGCATGCACCGGCGTCTCCTTATAACCCTGAACGGCGCGTCTGCTCCATGCAGATGCTGCTGTTCTGGGGTTCTCCTGGGAGATTAACGCTGACACCTCTTATCAAGTGTATCTTCACTTTGGCTTATATTCTATATATGCAGTTACAAGTATCAACACACCCCCTTTTTCTTGTTTACAATACCTACCTGAGGGACTGGTTTTGGGTTTTTCTACCCCGCCCTTTATTGACAACTACCATACCAAGCCATCATATCATCATAGGTGATGTTCACATGTATGTAGCCCTGCTTTCCAATTTGGATTAAAGTTTCTAATTTAGATATTTTTATCTAGATAAAATTCATTCTTATGGGATTTTCTTCTCATCATTTTTATGCGAAACCTACCCTTTTTTGTGGGAATGATTTCTCTATAATTCCAGTCCCTATTGTATTTCGTGAGTTGGCTGTGGAGACTTACTTTGGGGATCCTTGTGAGGGACTTCCTGAGCCCAGAGCATTTTTTCAATTCATTTGGTTACTCTTTCCATTTTTGGATATGTGTCCTTCTATCCGTTCAGCTCCATCTTAACAATTTTTTATAAATATTCAATTTCATGAATATGGTACTGGTATGTACATGCTTTTTGGTCATGATGTTCCACATTTTGACACAACACTTGCTCTGTTTTATTCCTGAACTCTAGACTCTGTTTTCTCTATTCCAGAGTATCTCCAACCATTATCTCCTCTGAGTCCCTGAAGAAGGGATTCACCTCTAAATTCCCTAAACGTGCTGGGCTATAGGAGAAGTGTTTTCTCATACTATATGTATACTATGTACTATTTTATGTATAGTGTTGTTCCACAACGCTACACTGTTTTATAAAATAATACATTTTTCTATGTTTTCAAAATATTGTGTTTTCAAAAGTTGGCCCTTAAAGTCCCATAGTATGGGGGGGTACTTCTCTTTTTAAAAAATACAATATATTTGGGATGTTGGCAACAAAAAAATGGAGCTCTTTTATTCTAAATAATGGTTCCCCTTCTATAATTTTATTAATTCTTTTGTGGACTAGGTAAACCATGAAATATGTCAACTAAATGTGAATTCTCTCTAAGCATCAAATTAAGAAACAAATACCCCAAAATTTGAAAAAAAAATTGGCTTGGGGTCCCTCCCAAAATCCATACCAGGCCCTTTGGGTCTGGCATGGATTTTAAGGGGAACTCCATGCCAAGATTAAAAAAATATTTGGCGTGGGGTCCCCCCAAAATCCATACCAGACCCTTATCCAAGCATGCAGCCTGGAGATAAGGATGGGGGGACGAGCGAGCACTCCCTCTCCTGCACCATAGCAGGCCATATGCCCTCAACATGAAGAGGGTGCTTTGGGATGCCCCCCAAAGTACCTTGTCCCCATGTTTATGGGGACAAGGGCCTCTTTCTGACAACCCTGGCCGGTGGTTGTCTGGGTCTGTGGGCAGGGGGCTTATCGGAATCTGGAAACCCCCTTTAACAAGAGAGCCCCCAGATCCCACCCGCCCTGTGAATGGGTATCGGGTACATTTTACCCCTACCCATTTACCAAAAAAGTGTCAAAAAATACAAACTACAAGAGACAGTTTTTGACAAATCCTTTATTAAAAAAATAAAAATAAAAAAGTCCCACAATGTACATCCATCGTCAATCATCAGACTCTATGCCAATTTTTAAAAAAATATTTAGCCTTGTGTTCCCCTTAAAATGCATACCAGACCCGAAGCGCCTGGTATGGACTGGGGGGGGGGCCCCACTCCATTTTTTCCATTTCTTTTTCCCAATAGCTAAGGCCACATCAGCATGAGCATGGTTGTTTCCATAATATTAATGACTCATTTGCTAAACATTATTGTATAGAATTAAAAACATCAAACACTAGTAAATGTATTTTCTATGTATGATTGTGCTCAGCCCAATAGGCTAGTGGTCAGCTCTTCGAACCTTGAAGGACTCAGGCCTTGAAGGACTCATGGGTTTAAATCCCACACAGGGATACTAAAAATTCCTTGGACTCAGTAGCATGTGCTGAAAATAGGTGAATACCAATTAGCCAATGCACTTTAGTTTGATTGATTCTATTATATTAACTCTTCAAATGCATGCAATGGTATGTAAGTATTCAATAATATTATGGCGTGGAATTCCAAACATCAGACACTATTTAACAGGCAGTTTACATTTTTTTGTTTATTTATTTTAATTTGCTTGTGCACTGGAAAAATAAACACAGCTGGTGGGTGATAGGTTGGTTGGGATTTGAGCTCATAACTTGATTGCTTTGGAGACATCTGAGTAGACCACCAAGCCATTGTGCTAAGTACACTGGGACCCTCATAATAGAGTAGTATGATTAAAGAATGAACATTAATAATTACTGCTTTATAGTCACCTAAATAAAAAAATTAACATGCAAAAATAACATACAACAGATATGTAAGTGTAAATGTTCAATACATGTAACTTTGCAAAATAGCAGACATTACTCTACAATAGGGATGAGCCCGATGTTCGAGTCGAACTTAAGTTCGAGTCGAACTTAAGTTCGACTCGAACATCGGGTGTTCGCCTGTTCGCTGAATAGCGAACAATTTGGGGTGTTCGCAGCAAATTCGAAAGCCGCAGAACACCCTTTAAAAGTCTATGGGAGAAATCAAAAGTGCTAATTTTAAAGGCTTATATGCTTGGTATTGTCAAAAAAAGTGTTTGGAGACCTGGGTCTTGCCCCAGGGGACATGTATCAATTTTTTTGGGAGCAGTGATTTTAATAATGCTCAAAGTGAAACAATAAAAGTGAAATATTCCTTTAATTTTAATTTCGTACCTGGGGGGTGTCTATAGTATGCCTGTAAAGTGGCACATTTTTCCCGTGTTTAGAACAGTCCCTTTACAAAATGACATTTCTAAAAGAAAAAAAGTCATTTAAAACTACTCGCGGCTATAATGAATTGTCGGGTCTTGGCAATACAGGTAAAATTCATTGAAAAAATGGTATGGGGGTCCCCACAAAAATCCATACCAGGCCCTTTGGGTCTGGTATGAATATTAAGGGGAACCCTGAACCAAAAATTTCAAAAACAATTGAGTGGGGATCGCCCAAATTCAATACCAGGCCCTTCAGGTCTGGTATGGATTTTAAGAGGGAACCCCGCGCCAAAATTAAAAAAAATGGCATGGGGGTCCCCCAAAAATCCATACCAGACCCTTATCCGAGCGTGCAACCTGGCAGGCTGCAGGAAAAGAGGAAGGGACGAGAGAGCGCCCCCCTCCTGAACCATACCAGGCTACATGCCCTCAACATGGGGAGGGTGCTTTGGGGTTGCCCCGCAAAGCACCTTGTCCCCATGTTGATGGGGACAAGGGCCTCATCCCCACAACCCTTGCCCGGTGGTTGTGGGGGTCTGCGGGGGGCTTATCGGAATCTGGAAGCCCCCTTTAACAAGGTGACCCCCATATCTCATCCTCAACTGTTTGAAATGGTAATAGGTACATTGTACCCCTACCATTTCACAAAAAAGTGTCAAAATGTTAAAAAACCACAAGACACACCTTGGCACAAGTCCTTTATTAAAAAAAAAAAAAAAAGTCTCATGAAGTCCATTCATCATCTTCTCTCGCTCTGTCGATGGACCGAAAAAAAAAGATCCGCCTTCATGGGAGGCACCCACCTTATGATGCTTCAGTGCAATGACAGTTCTTTTATAACTGAGGGCGGGGCAAAACGGTGACGTACCTGGGTGACCCCGCCCCATCTGATGCACTGGGACTTCCCAATGGCTTCCCCGAGGTGTCAAAGGGGGGCGGGGCCCTCCGTTTAAATACCAGGGTGGCCCTGCCCCCTCTGATGCCACAGGTAGCCATTGGGAAGTCCCCGTGCATCAGAGGGGCGGGGTAACCTGGGTACGTAAATGGGTGGCCCCGCCCCCTCTTATGCCACGGGGAAGCCATTGGGAAGTTCCCGTGCGTCAGATGTAGTGGGGTCACCCGGGTACATCACCGTTTGGTCCCGCCCTCAGTTATAAAAGAACTGTCATCGCGCTGAAGCGTCATAAGGCGGGTGCCTCCCATGGAGGTGGATCTTTTTAATTTTTTTACAATGTACCCGTTACCATTTCATATGGGGGGCCGGGATCTGGGGGACCCCTTGTTAAAGGGGGCTTCCAGATTCTGATAAGCAACCACTGGGCAAGGGTTGTGGGGATGAGGCCCTTGTCCCCATCAACATGGGGACAAGGTGCTTTGGGGGGTTACCCCAAAGTACCCTTCCCATGTTGAGGGCATGTGGCCTGGTACGGTTCAGGAGGGGTGCGCTCTCTTGTCCCCCCTCTTTTCCTGTGGCCTGTTAGGTTGCGCGCTCGTGTAAGTGTCTGGTTTGGATTTTTGGGGGGACCCACACGCCTTTTTTTAAAATTGGTGGCGCGGGGTTCCCCTTGTCTGGTATGGATTTTGAGGGGGACCCCTATGCCTTTTTTTTTTATTGGCGCAGGATTCCCGTTAATATCCATACCAGACCTGAAGGGCCTGGTATGGAATTTGGGGGGACCTCCACGCAATTTATTTTTTTAATTTTGGTTCAGGGGTTCCCCTTAATATTCATACCAGACCCAAAGGGCCTGGTATGGATTTTTTGGGGGACCCCCATGACTTTTATCTGTTTTGTCGAGACCTAACAATTCATTATAGCCGCGAGTAGTTTTAAATGACTTTTTTTCCTTTAGAAATGTCATTTTGTGCAGGGACTGTTCTAAACATGGGAAAAATGCGCCACTTTACAGGCATACTATAGACACCCTCCAGGTACGAAATTTAAAGGAATATTTCACTTTTATTGTTTTACTTTGAGCATTATTAAAATCACTGCTCCCGAAAAAATGGCCATTTTTAAAACTTTTTTTTGCATTGATACATGTCCCAGGTCCCCAAACACTTTTTATGGAAATAACTTATATTTACCCTTAAAATTAGCACTTTTGATTTTTCACTTTGTGTCCCATAGACTTTAATGGTGTTCGCATGTTCGAACAAATTTTTTGCCTGTTCGCATGTTTTGCTCATCCCTACTCTGCAATACTCATTCATAACTGCATTCGTTAGCAAAAGAAGAAAAAAACTAGGAATACTAATTGCAATTAGGGATGAGCCGAACACCCCCCGGTTCGGTTCGCACCAGAACCCGCGAACGGACCGCAAGTTCGCACGAACGTTAGAACCCCATTGACGTCTATGGGACTCGAACGTTCGAAATCAAAAGTGCTCATTTTAAAGGCTAATTTGCATGGTATTGTCCTAAAAAGGGTGTGTGGGTCCTACCCCAGGGGACATGTATCAATGCAAAAAAAACTTTTAAAAACGGCCGTTTTTTCGGGAGCAGTGATTTTAATGATGCTTAAAGTAAAAAAAAAAAAGTGAAATATTCCTTTAAATATCGTACCTGGGGGGTGTCTATAGTATGCCTGTAAAGTGACGCGTGTTTCCCATGTTTAGAACAGTCCCTGCACCAAATGTCATTTTTAAAGGAAAAAATCTCATTTAAAACTGCTTGCGGGTTTAATGTCATGTCGGGTCCTGGCAATATGGATGAAAATCAGTGAGACAAACGGCATGGGTACCCCCCAGTCCATTACCAGGCCCTTTGGGTCTTGTATGGATATTAAGGGGAACCCCGCACCCAAATTAAAATAAGGAAAGGTCCCTATATACTCTGAACAGCAGTATACAGGCGGTGCAAACAAGACAGGGACTGTAGGTTTGTTGTTAAGTAGAATCTGTTTGTAATTTTGAACATTTTTAACGTGTTTAGCTCCAGCCAAAAAATCTTTTCTAAGCTTTTTGGAAAACATAGGGAAGGGTTATCACCCCTGTGACATTTGTTTTGCGTCTTTCCTCCTCTTCAGAAGATTTCACCTCACTTTTTTGTCCCAATGAAAAATGTTTTTTGAAAATTTGGGTTTTTTTGTGGAACAAGGATTGGAAAGCATCAGTGGAAAGGAGAAATTGTTTTCCCATATTAACTCTTACATGAGAGAATTTCCCTTCCTAGGGGTAGATTTCATCTCACTTCCTGTTGTCTCCTTCCGTTTGCAAGTAGGAGTCGTTTGTAAGTTAGATGTTTGAAAGTAGGGTCCTGCCCTATATACTCAGCAGAAATTTGGGCCTTAGGTGTTGCTGTGGCCAAAACACTGTAAGCCCTCACAGGGCCCTGCTGTGAAATATTAGATCAAGAATTGTAATTACATGCCCCTGTTGAACAGGAGCTGAAAAATTAGGCCTTAGGCACTGGTGCTGGTGCCACAACACTGCAACCCCTCACAGACACTCTAGTTGGAACGCAGGAACGAGCCCTGCTGCAAAGTATTGCATCAAAAATTGTAATTACACGCCCCTGTTAGACAGGGGCAGAAAAATTGGGCCTTAGGCACTGGTGCTGGTGCCACAACACTGCAACCCCTCACAGACACTCTAGTTGGAACGCAGGAACGAGCCCTGCTGCAAAGTATTGCATCAAAAATTGTAATTACACGCCCCTGTTAGACAGGGGCAGAAAAATTGGGCCTTAGGCACTGGTGCTGGTGCCACAACACTGCAACCCCTCACAGACACTCTAGTTGGAATGCAGGAACGAGCCCTGCTGCAAAGTATTACATCAAAAATTGTAATTACACGCCCCTGTTATACAGGGGCTGAAAAAATTGTGCCTTAGGCACTGGTGGTGGCGCCCAGAACCAAAAATGTTCTTACAAGCTATCAGCGTGATGATTGAGGAGGAAGAGGATAATTACTCAGGGATAGTCACTCAGCATCAGCATAGGCAGTCTTTGAAGGGATCTGAAAAAAATTATTCAGTTACATCAGCATCAGGTGCTTGGTAGCTGGTGGTGATCCAAGGCTGATTCATTTTTATGAAGGTCAGCCGATCGACCGAGTCAGTGGACAGACGCACCCTGTGATCGGTTACCACGCCTCCAGCAGCACTGAATGTGCGTTCCGAAAGAACGCTGGATGCAGGACAGGCCAGTAGCTCAATTGCATACTGTGCAAGCTCTGGCCAGTGATCCATCCTCAAGACCCAGTAACCCAGAGGATTTTCGGTGGGAAAGGTGTCCAAGTCTGATCTTGCCCCTAGGTATTCCTGCACCATGTAAAACAGACGCTGGCGATGGTTGCTGGAACCGATCATACCTTGGGGCTGCGGACCAAAAAATTGTCTGAACGCATCGGTCAGACGGCCACCTTCTCCACCGCTCCTTCTTTGACTGACCGAAGCCTCAGCAACACGTTGTCCAGAAACAGGAGTTTGTAACCTCCCAGTCTCTGGGAACGCGTTGCACAGACCTTTCTGCAAGGCCTCCCGAAGATGTTTCATCCTCTGCTCCCTCTGCGATGGCAAGATAAGGTCCGCAACCTTACCCTTGTAACGTGGATCAAGGAGGGTTGCCAGCCAGTATTGGTCCTTCTCCTTGATACCACGAATACGAGGATCCTTACGCAGGCTTTGCAGGATCAGGGAGGCCATGCAGCGTAGGTTTGCTGAGGCATTCGGTCCGGAGTCCTCTGGGTCACTAAGGACAACAACGTCCGCAGCCACCTCCTCCCAGCCACGTACAAGTCCATGTGTTCCTTGGGACTGATCCCTTAAAGACTGCTGATGCTGAGTGCCAGGCTCCACCTCCATACTGACACAATCTTCCTCCTCCTCCTCCTCCTCCTCGTCCTCTTCCTGTGTGATCGGCGGGCACGCAGGAACACTGTCTGGATAAAGGGGGCCTTGAGAGCTAAGGAAGTCCTCCTCTTCCTGCCTCTGTTCTGCCTCAAGTGCCCTGTCCATTATTCCACGCAGCGTGTGCTCCAACAGGTGGACAAGGGGGACAGTGTCACTGATGCATGCACTGTCAGTGCTCACCATCCTCGTGGCCTCCTCGAATGGTGACAGGACAGTGCATGCATCCCTGATCATGGCCCACTGGCGTGGGGAAAAAAAACCAAGGTCCCCTGACCCTGTCCTGGTGCCATAGTCGCACAGGTACTCATTTATGGCCCTCTGCTGCGTGTGCAGCCGCTGCAGCATGGCCAATGTCGAGTTCCACCTGGTGGGCATGTCACAGATTAGGCGGTTCTTGGGCAGGTTAAACTCCTTTTGGAGGTCCGTCAGCCGAGCACTGGCATTATATGACCGGCGGAAATGCACACAGACTTTCCTGGCCTGCCTCAGGACATCCTGTAAGCCCGGGTACCTGCCCAAGAACCGCTGCACCACCAAGTTAAGGACGTGAGCCAAACAGGGCACATGGGTCAGTTGTCCCTGTCGGAGGGCAGAGAGGAGGTTGGTGCCATTGTCGCAAACCACCATTCCTGCCTTAAGTTGGCGTGGCGTCAACCACCTCTGAACCTGCCCCTGCAGAGCTGACAGAACCTCTGCCCCAGTGTGGCTCCTGTCCCCCAAGCACACCAGCTCAAGCACCGCATGGCATCTTTTGGCCTGCGTACTTGCGTAGCCCCTTGAACGCCTACGGAGCACCGCTGGTTCCGAGGAAGAGGCCATGGAGGAAGAAGAAGAGGAGGGGGTGGAGGAGAGAGGTGTGTCACAATCAGCATTTTGGAGGCGTGGTGGCGGACCAACCTCCAACACTACTGCACCTTGTCCTGCATCCTTCCCAGCTGCCAGCAGAGTCACCCAATGCGCTGTGAAACTTAAGTAACGTCCCTGTCCATGCCTGCTGGACCATGAGTCAGCGGTAATATGCACCTTACCGCTGACCGCCCTGTCCAGCGAGGCATGGACATTGCCTTCCACATGCCGGTAGAGAGCTGGAATCGCCTTCCGTGAGAAAAAGTGGCGTTTGGGTACCTGCCACTGAGGAACCGCACATTCCACAAACTCACGGAAGGGGGCAGAGTCTACCAACTGAAAAGGCAGCAGTTGAAGTGCTAGCAATTTTGCCAAGCTAGCATTCAACCGCTGGGCATGTGGATGGCTGGGAGCAAACTTCTTTCGGCGGTGCAGCAGCTGGGGCAGGGAAATTTGCCTGGTACAATCTGGCGTCGGTGTACCAAAAGCAGATTGCCCACAAGTACTTGGCTGTGACACACCTAATTCTACACCTTCATTCCTCTCACTGCAGGTCTCAGAGAGGACTGAAGGTCTAGTGGGGTTGGAAATCTCAGCTGATGAGGAGCAAGGAGAGATCCTCTTTGTTCTTTGGTGTGGGTCTTTTAGATATGCTTGCCAACGAACTGCATGGCAGGTCAACATATGTCTGGTCAAGCATGTGGTACCCAAGCGGGAGATGTTTTGGCCACGCGAGATACGCTTGAGACATATGTTGCAAATAGCAGCGGTGCGATCTGATGCACTCGTCTCAAAAAAGGCCCACACCAAAGAACTTTTTGAATAACGCGCAGAGACTGCAGCGCCCTGCACATGTGGAGCTTTGGGGTGTGATGCAGTCAATGTGCTGCCCTTAGGCTGGCCCCTGGAGGGCATCCTGCCTCGTTGGTGATGTGCCGCCTCCTCCTCCTCCTCCTCCTCCTCTCTCCTATCAGGCACCCACGTTGAGTCAGTGACCTCATCATCCCCTCCCTCCTCATCACTGGAGCAAACCTGGCAGTATGCTGCAGCAGGGGGAGCATGACTGCCAGATTGCTGTCCTTCTTGGGCACCCCCTCTGTCCGTGCTCATGTTACTGCCTTCATCGAGCTCAGTATCATCATCAGAGCCTTCCAAACGCTGGGCATCCTCCTGGAGCATGTACCCAACACTGTGGTCAAACAGTTCGAGGGAATCCTCATGAGGACATGGTGGAGCTAGGGAAGGAGTCACTGATGACATTGAGCTGAGGGAAGAGGCCGCTGCTTTGCCAGACAAAGCACCCTGGGCATGGGTGAGAGAGGATGAGGAGGATGAGGACGGCTTGGTCATCCACTCGACCAAGTTTTCTGCATGTTGCGGCTCAACACGGCCAGCTGCCGAAAAAAAGGCCAAGCGTGTCCCATGGCCACGGGCTGATGAGGATGCACCGTCTCCACGACCAGCACTAGACACAGAGCCTGCTTGCCCTCTCTTATTGGCTTGTGACTGTCTGCCTCTCCTTCTTGGCCTTCCAGACATACTAATGGCCTGTAGCTGCACTAAGCTGGGATAGAACACCTGTAATTTTCTTCAGGTAGCTTTATATACTGTAACCAGACAGGCCTGCCTGTCAGTAGGAAGATAACAGGAACGGATCTAGCTGAACACTGTGAGCAGGACGCACTGCACTAAATGTAAATAGCAGGAACGGATCTAGCTGAACACTGTGAGCAGGACGCACTGACTGCACTAAATGTAAATAGCAGGAACGGATCTAGCTGAACGCTGTGAGCAGGACGCACTGCACTAAATGTAAATAGCAGGAACAGATCTAGCTGAACACTGTGAGCAGGACGCACTGCACTAAATGTAAATAGCAGGAACGGATCTAGCTGAACACTGTGAGCAGGACGCACTGACTGCACTAAATGTAAATAGCAGGAACAGATCTAGCTGAACACTGTGAGCAGGACGCACTGCGCTAAATGTAAATAGCAGGAACAGATCTAGCTGAACACTGTGAGCAGGACGCACTGCACTAAATGTAAATAGCAGGAACGGATCTAGCTGAACACTGTGAGCAGGACGCACTGCACTAAATGTAAATAGCAGGAACGGATCTAGTTGAACACTGTGAGCAGGACGCACTGCACTAAATGTAAATAGCAGGAACGGATCTAGCTGAACACTGTGAGCAGGACGCACTGACTGCACTAAATGTAAATAGCAGGAACAGATCTAGCTGAACACTGTGAGCAGGACGCACTGCGCTAAATGTAAATAGCAGGAACAGATCTAGCTGAACACTGTGAGCAGGACGCACTGCACTAAATGTAAATAGCAGGAACGGATCTAGCTGAACACTGTGAGCAGGACGCACTGCACTAAATGTAAATAGCAGGAACGGATCTAGCTGAACACTGTGAGCAGGACGCACTGACTGCACTAAATGTAAATAGCAGGAACGGATCTAGCTGAACACTGTGAGCAGGACGCACTGCACTAAATGTAAATAGCAGGAACAGATCTAGCTGAACACTGTGAGCAGGACGCACTGCACCAAATGTAAATAGCAGGAACGGATCTAGCTGAACACTGTGAGCAGGACGCACTGACTGCACTAAATGTAAATAGCAGGAACAGATCTAGCTGAACACTGTGAGCAGGACGCACTGCACTAAATGTAAATAGCAGGAACAGATCTAGCTGAACACTGTGAGCAGGACGCACTGCACTAAATGTAAATAGCAGGAACGGATCTAGCTGAACACTGTGAGCAGGACGCACTGACTGCACTAAATGTAAATAGCAGGAACAGATCTAGCTGAACACTGTGAGCAGGACGCACTGCACTAAATGTAAATAGCAGGAACAGATCTAGCTGAACACTGTGAGCAGGACGCACTGCACTAAATGTAAATAGCAGGAACGGATCTAGCTGAACACTGTGAGCAGGACGCACTGCACTAAATGTAAATAGCAGGAACGGATCTAGCTGAACACTGTGAGCAGGACGCACTGCACTAAATGTAAATAGCAGGAACGGATCTAGCTGAACACTGTGAGCAGGACGCACTGCACTAAATGTAAATAGCAGGAACGGATCTAGCTGAACACTGTGAGCAGGACGCACTGACTGCACTAAATGTAAATAGCAGGAACAGATCTAGCTGAACACTGTGAGCAGGACGCACTGCACTAAATGTAAATAGCAGGAACGGATCTAGCTGAACACTGTGAGCAGGACGCACTGCACTAAATGTAAATAGCAGGAACGGATCTAGCTGAACACTGTGAGCAGGACGCACTGCACTAAATGTAAATAGCAGGAACGGATCTAGCTGAACACTGTGAGCAGGACGCACTGCACTAAATGTAAATAGCAGGAACGGATCTAGCTGAACACTGTGAGCAGGACGCACTGACTGCACTAAATGTAAATAGCAGGAACGGATCTAGCTGAACACTGTGAGCAGGACGCACTGACTGCACTAAATGTAAATAGCAGGAACGGATCTAGCTGAACACTGTGAGCAGGACGCACTGCACTAAATGTAAATAGCAGGAACAGATCTAGCTGAACACTGTGAGCAGGACGCACTGCACTAAATGTAAATAGCAGGAACGGATCTAGCTGAACACTGTGAGCAGGACGCACTGACTGCACTAAATGTAAATAGCAGGAACAGATCTAGCTGAACACTGTGAGCAGGACGCACTGCACTAAATGTAAATAGCAGGAACGGATCTAGCTGAACACTGTGAGCAGGACGCACTGCACTAAATGTAAATAGCAGGAACGGATCTAGCTGAACACTGTGAGCAGGACGCACTGCACTAAATGTAAATAGCAGGAACGGATCTAGCTGAACACTGTGAGCAGGACGCACTGACTGCACTAAATGTAAATAGCAGGAACGGATCTAGCTGAACACTGTGAGCAGGACGCACTGACTGCACTAAATGTAAATAGCAGGAACAGATCTAGCTGAACACTGTGAGCAGGACGCACTGCACTAAATGTAAATAGCAGGAACAGATCTAGCTGAACACTGTGAGCAGGACGCACTGCACTAAATGTAAATAGCAGGAACAGATCTAGCTGAACACTGTGAGCAGGACGCACTGACTGCACTAAATGTAAATAGCAGGAACGGATCTAGCTGAACACTGTGAGCAGGACGCACTGCACTAAATGTAAATAGCAGGAACGGATCTAACTGAACACTGTGAGCAGGACGCACTGCACTAAATGTAAAGAGCAGGAACAGATCTAGCCTAATCTAGCTCTCAAATCAAATGACACTGTCTGTCTCTCTCTCTATCAGCACACCGGAACACACTACACAGGGCCGCCGTGCAGGCGGCCTTATATAGTGTGGGGCGTGTACTAAATCCCCTGAGCCATAATTGGCCAAAGCCACCCTGGCTTTGGCCAATTACAGCTCTCTCTACTGACGGCGCTGTGATTGGCCAAGCATGCGGGTCATAGTGCATGCTTGGCCAATCATCAGCCAGCAATGCACTGCGATGCCGCAGTGAATTATGGGCCGTGACGCGCCACACGAATTTGGCGCAAACGGCCCATAACGTTCGCAATTCGACGGACGGTCGAACAGCCGATGTTCGAGTCGAACATGGGTTCGACTCGAACACGAAGCTCATACCTAATTGCAATATACACCAATAGATGCACACATGGTAGAACACATCTCACATAAAAATGTTTTCTTCACATACATGGATCTTGGTTGCAGTGCAGTGCTATATAACAACTTGGTAGCAATTGGCACTTGCAGATCCGCATAATCGCTGTTTCTAAATTCACTAAGGGATGTTCGCCGCTAATATCGCGATTTTTTATTCGCACGTTTGCCTAGTTGAGCTCTTAAATGCCTGAAATCGGCACTATTCCATGTAGTGAGCCCAGTACTTCCCAGGATTCTTACTAAATGACCCCAATGGAGTTATTCCTTGCAATGATGATGAATGGTCTGCCCCACCATGGTAGAGTGTGACTGTGATTTATGGCAGGCAGCATGCAAGGCCTCTTCAAGCATTCAGAAGATGACAGTACACTTCCTTCTCCAGACTTCCTTCACCTTCCCACTCTCTCACTCTGCCAGAGCCACAAAATAGGGCTCTGATGTGAAGCGAGGATTGTATGATTGTAAGGGGGCTCTTTGATGGGGGACTCTGTGGTGATGGGAGGACTTCTATGTGATCGGAAGGCTCTGCTGTGTTGAAGGGACTGAGATTTGATGGGGGACTAATGTATTGATGTATAGGGGTGACTATGATGTAATAGGGGGCCTCTGAATTATAGGAGGGCTTTTATGTGATGAGGCCTTTAAATCATAGGGCAATTCTGATGCGCTGGGGGCCTCTGACTTGAAGGAGGGACTCTGATGTAAAGAGGGTCTCGATATGATGGGGGACCTAAGATGTGATAAGAGAACCTCTGATGTGATAATGAGCTTCTGATGTGAAGTTAATTTTATCAAGACAGTTGTGTGAGTTCTATTGATAAGTAACATTTATGGTTTTGTTTTGTTTTTTACATTTTAGACTAGGATGCTCAAGATTTTGCATTCATTTAAAGGATGCTGCAACTAAAAAAAGGTTGAGAAACAATGCTCTAAGATTCTTCCACTGATATAAAAATTTTGTAAAACATGTTTAAAAACGTGTTTCTTGTTCCTTTCTTCAACTTTATTCATTGGATTATCTATTTGCTTACACCAACATGTTCTCTCATTTCTGGGGTTTTATTTGCTACAGCCATTATATAACTTCATATGCATTACCATGTATGCAGCTATATTACAGTAATAAACAACAGAGATTTGCTGGGACAAAATCTATGAAAAAGAACCCTGGGGGGAACTAAGTACCCAAATAATTACAGTGGGTAAGGGTGATTAACCTCTGCCAAACGTTTATTACTGTGTGTGTTCCCAGCAACATGCTTGAGGTGATTATAGCCATATTAGTGCACTTGCAACACAGTTTTCTAAATCACTATCCAACAGTTTATTGACTACTCTCCCCTTTGGACGCCCCCCCCCCCCCCCCCCGCCCATTCTAAAGCCCAGTCCTTTCCTTATCTCACCTACTATCCCAGTCTAATTACCATTGCTCTAATAGTGTCTTCACTTCCTGTCCTGGTCACACAGCAGAAGGTTAAGGAAAATCTCCCCAATGGGAACATAGATGGGGAAATCCTGAAGGAGGCTTTAACACTTTCATGTTCTATCCAAATTTTTTTTTTAATAGAGTTCTATTTTAACCTAGAAGTAATTACTTTATACAAAGAGAAAGATAGTTAGGATTAGAACTACAGGTTAGTACTGTGAGGTGTACTAGATCATATGGCATGCAATGTTTGGTGAGTGTTAGCTCTGTTAAACTTTTCTTTTTACAATTCAGTTTAGGCATGTTTAGTCTTTTGGATGTTTTGTTCATAAGCATGGTTAATGAAAAATGTATGTGTACAATTAACTTTATATGCTTTACAGTGACACTCTTAATTATAATACATTTGCTACATTGGCAATAGCCATCTTTCAGTTTTATAATGTTGGGAATATTGTGCTTTTTAAATGTACCAGAAAAAGATTCAAATGTGACCTAGTTATATTAGCAATATAAAGCCCTAAGGAACAGAACACTTTCTGCATTGTACAAAAAGAATATACCTATTTCATAAAAGCTTAATTCCCTTATTATGAAAGGTAAAAACAGCAACCAAAGAAAACATCAAGTGCATGTTAGTCATTCAACTCTTTTGTTGCTTGCTGTGATATTAATAGATGATGACTCATGTACCATGTACATTTATAGCTATTTTCAGACAGTAAGTGATGCAGCTTACAGTATAAACACCAACACATATAAATACGTCACTCAATTACCATTGTCGTGTGTTCTGATATAAGCATCACAAACTTTCCATTTATCCATCCAGCGGTATCTATATTTAGCAAATAGATTACATTACGATTGCACTTAGTTGCTTTTCAAATAGCTTTATAGAGAAAGAACAGTAGTACTAACTTACATCATTTTGACAAGAATTTTACAATCCAAAAGAAAAGATACATTTTCTCATACTTTATTTTTATAAAAATATTAACACAACTTGTTTTTAATGTCTAAACTTTAACAAATGTAAATGTTCCAATTTTTAAACAATTACATATTATTCCTAAACAGAACTCACCGTAAGGGCCTATGGAGGTGGGTTGATTGGGGTGATCAGGTATAAGTAATAGCAGTACAGGCCTATGTTTAGCTCTGTTTTCCTACTTACCTTTAGTTTGCCTTTTTAAAATAAATCATTCAATGTCACTTACACTTTTTGCCTATGACTTTTCGGAGTCAATATTACTACCAGGTTATACGGGAAGGCAGAGATAGTATTTAAACTAGGATTAGGGGTGAGGGAGAATTATGCCACGTACACACGAGCAGACTTTTTGGCATACTTGGTCCGGCGGACCAGAGTCCGCCGAACAATCCGATCATGTGTAGGCTCCGGCGGACTTTTCCGGTGGACTTTTTCCCAAAAGCCTGCCGGACCTAGATTTGAAACATGTTTTAAATCTTTCCGTCTGACTCAGTTTCTGGCGGAAAGTCCGCTCATCTGTGTGCTGGTCCGACGGAAGGCCCGCTCGTCTGTATGCTGGTCCAACGGACCAGATACGACGCAAGGGCAGGGTATTGCATTTCGCGCTCGCTGCAATAGAAAAAACTAATTTTACTATGTCGGCGAGCGCGGGGCATACCAGGCCCTTAGGTCTGGTATGGATTATAAAGGGAAACCCCTATGCCGAAAAAACGCAGTGGGGTCCCCCCTAAAATCCATACCAAACCCTGATCCGAGCACGCAGCCGGGCCGGTCAGGAAAGGGGGTGGGCACGAGCGAGCGCCCCCCCCCTTAACCGTACCAGGCCGCATGCCCTCAACATGGGGGAGTGGGTGCTTTGGGGGAGGGGAGCGCCCTGCAGGGCCCCCCCACCCCAAAGCACCTTGTCTCCATGTTGATGAGGACAAGGGCCTCTTCCCGACAACCCTGGCCGTTGGTTGTCGGGGTCTGCGGACGGGGGGCTTAACGGAATCAGGGAACCCCATATAATAAGAGGGCCACCAGATCCCTGCCCCCCACCCTATGTGAATGAGTATGGGGTACATGGTACCCTTACCCATTCACCTAGGGAAAAAGTGTCAATAATAAAGCACACTACACAGGTTTTTAAAATAATTTATTAAACAGCTCCGGGGGGTCTTTCTACGGCTTCGGGGGTCTTCTTCCGGCTTTGGGGGTCCCTCCGGTTCCTCTACACCCAGCGTCCGGTTGGTTCTTCTCCACTCTCTCCGGCCTCTTCTCCCGATGTTCCAGTTCTTCGGCCGGCTCCTCCGCTGTCTTCAGGCCGCTCTCTTGCCAGCGGAGGTCCGGGCTTCTGGGCTTCGTGGCTTCTTGTCTTCTTCCCTCTTCTCTTCTCCAGATGTTGACACGACGATCTCTCCGGCTCGACTGCTCTCTGAGGGCTCCGTTGTGACTTATATAGGTGGAGACCCCGCCCCCTTATGATGTCACAGTCCCTGGGCATGCTGGGACTGTGACGTTTTAGGGGGCGTGGTCAACATGACCGGCGGAAATGCACACAGACTTTCCTGGCCTTCCTCAGGACATCCTGTAAGCCCGGGTACCTGCCCAAGAACTGCTGCACCACCAAGTTAAGGACGTGAGCCAAACAGGGCACATGGGTCATTTGTCCCTGTCGGAGGGCAGAGAGGAGGTTGGTGCCATTGTCGCAAACCACCATTCCTGCCTTAAGTTGGTGTGGCGTCAACCACCTCTGAACCTGCCCCTGCAGGGCTGACAGAACCTCTGCCCCAGTGTGGCTCCTGTCCCCCAAGCACACCAGCTCAAGCACCGCATGGCATCTTTTGGCCTGCGTACTTGCGTAGCCCCTTGAACAGCTACGGAGCACCGCTGGTTCCGAGGACAAAGCACAGGAAGAGGCCATGGAGGAAGAAGAAGAGGAGGGGGTGGAGGAGAGAGGTGTGTCACAATCATTAGCATTTTGGAGGCGTGGTGGCGGAACAACCTCCAACACTACTGCACCTTGTCCTGCATCCTTCCCAGCTGCCAGCAGAGTCACCCAATGCGCCGTGAAACTTAGGTAACGTCCCTGTCCATGCCTGCTGGACCATGAGTCAGCGGTAATATGCACCTTACCGCTGACCGCCCTGTCCAGCGAGGCATGGACATTGCCTTCCACATGCCGGTAAAGAGCCAGAATCGCCTTCCGTGAGAAAAAGTGGCGTTTGGGTACCTGCCACTAAGGAACCGCACATTCCACAAACTCACGGAAGGGGGCAGAGTCTACCAACTGAAAAGGCAGCAGTTGAAGTGCTAGCAATTTTGCCAAGCTAGCATTCAACCGCTGGGCATGTGAATGGCTGGGAGCAAACTTCTTTCGGCGGTGCAGCAGCTGGGGCAGGGAAATTTGCCTGGTACAATCTGACATCGGTGTACCAAAAGCAGATTGCCCACAAGTACTTGGCTGTGACACACCTAATTCTACACCTTCATTCCTCTCACTGCAGGTCTCAGAGAGGACTGAAGGTCTAGTGGGGTTGGAAATCTCAGCTGATGAGGAGCAAGGAGAGGTCCTCTTTGTTCTTTGGTGTGGGTCTTTTAGATACGCTTGCCAACGAACTGCATGGCAGGTCAACATATGTCTGGTCAAGCATGTGGTACCCAAGCGGGAGATGTTTTGGCCACGCGAGATACGCTTGAGACATATGTTGCAAATAGCAGCGGTGCGATCTGATGCACTCGTCTCAAAAAAGGCCCACACCAAAGAACTTTTTGAATAGCGCGCAGAGACTGCAGCGCCCTGCACATGTGGAGCTTTGGGGTGTGATGCAGTCAATGTGCTGCCCTTAGGCTGGCCCCTGGAGGGCATCCTGCCTCGTTGGTGATGTGCCGCCTCCTCCTCCTCCTCCTCCTCCTCCTCTCTCCTATCAGGCACCCACGTTGAGTCAGTGACCTCATCATCCCCTCCCTCCTCATCACTGGAGCAAACCAGGCAGTATGCTGCAGCAGGGGGAGCATGACTGCCAGATTGCTGTCCTTCTTGGGCACCCCCTCTGTCCGTGCTCATGTTACTGCCTTCATCGAGCTCAGTATCATCATCAGAGCCTTCCAAATGCTGGGCATTCTCCTGGAGCATGTACCCAACACTGTGGTCAAACAGTTCGAGGGACTCCTCAGGAGGACATGGTGGGGCTAGGGAAGGAGTCACTGATGACATTGAGCTGAGGGAAGAGGCCGCTGCTTTGCCAGACAAAGTACCCTGGGCATGGGTGAGAGAGGATGAGGAGGATGAGGACGGCTTGGTCATCCACTCGACCAAGTCTTCCGCATGTTGCGGCTCAACACGGCCAGCTGCCGAAAAAAAGGCCAAGCGTGTCCCACGGCCACGTGCTGATGAGGATGCACTGTCTCCACGACCAGCACTAGACACAGAGCCTGCTTGCCCTCTCTTATTGTCTTGTGACTGTCTGCCTCTCCTTCTTGGCCTTCCAGACATACTAATGGCCTGTTGCTACACTAAGCTGGGATATATATATATATATATATATATATATATATATATATATATATGTACTGATACTGCAGCTAGCAAAATCAACTGCCTGCCTGTAGTATGAGAACACCACCAACCTTCTACAGGTAGCTTTAGCTGAACACTGTGAGGTGGACGCACCCCACTAACTTGTAGGTTTAGCTGAACACTGTGAGCAGGACGCACTGCACTAACTGTAAATAGTCTAGCTACCTGACTGTGGTACTAATAGGATCAAAAGAACACCAGTAATTTTCTTCAGGTAGCTGTATATACTGTAACAAGACAAGCCTGCCTGTCAGTAAGAAGTTAACAGGAACGGATCTAGCTGAACACTGTGAGCAGGACGCACTGAACTAACTGTAAATAGTCTAGCTGCCTGACTGTGGTACTAATAGGATCAAAAGAACACCAGTAATTTTCTTCAGGTAGCTGTATATACTGTAACAAGACAAGCCTGCCTGTCAGTAAGAAGATAACAGGAACGGATCTAGCTGAACACTGTGAGCAGGACGCACTGCACTAACTGTAAATAGTCTAGCTGCCTGACTGTGGTACTAATAGGATAAAAAGAACACCAGTAATTTTCTTCAGGTAGCTGTATGTACTGTAACAAGACAAGCCTGCCTGTCAGTAAGAAGTTAACAGGAATGGATCTAGCTGAACACTGTGAGCAGGACGCACTGCACTAACTGTAAATAGTCTAGCTGCTTGACTGTGGTACTAATAGGATCAAAAGAACACCAGTAATTTTCTTCAGGTAGCTATATATACTGTAACACGACAAGCCTGCCTGTCAGTAGGAAGTTAACAGGAACGGATCTAGCTGAACACTGTGAGCAGGACGCACTGCACTAACTGGAAATAGTGTAGCTGCCTGACTGTGGTACTAATAGGATCAAAAGAACACCAGTAATTTTCTTCAGGTAGCTGTATATACTGTAACAAGACAAGCCTGCCTGTCAGTAGGAAGATAACAGGAATGGATCTAGCTAAACTGAATACAGTGTATATATATGTATGCAACACCTGGGATGCATATATATACACAATACACTGTAAGTGCAGCTAACTGACTGACTGTTCTGCCTAATCTATCTAACTCAAATCAAATGTCACTGTCTGTCTCTCTCTCTCTCTCTCTCTCTCTCAATGAATGCCGGAACACACACTACACAGGGCCGCCGTGCAGGCGGCCTTATATAGTGTGGGGCGTGTACTAAATCCCCTGAGCCATAATTGGCCAAAGCCTCCTTGGCTTTGGCCAATTATGGGTCTCTGTTTAGGCGGCGCTGTGATTGGCCAAGCAGGCAGGTCATAGTGCATGCTTGGCCAATCATCAGCCAGCAATGCACTGCGATGCCGCAGTGAATTATGGTCCATGACGCGCCACACGAATTTGGCGCGAACGGCCTATATCGTTCGCTATTCGGCGAACGACCGAACAGCCGATGTTCGAGTCGAACATGGGTTCGACTCGAACACGAAGCTCATCTCTAGTGTGGAGTGATCTAAAAGTCAGTGTCAATGAGGACCTTGTTGATAGAGAGTGTGACAGTTACATAGTTAGTCAGGTTAAAAAAAGACATCAAGTCCATCAAGTTCAAGCAATACAAAAATAGATTAAATCAATTAACAGAATTTTATAGCCACAATTTATCCAGGGGAAAAAATGCTATAAAGCATGGTCCAATATGCTACAGTGGGGAGAAAATGAATTCCTTCCTGATTCCTCAAAAAACAATTGGTTATTCCCTGGATCAACAGTCTCTCATGTTATTACCGTATATACTCGAGTATAAGTCAAATTTTTCAGCCCATTATTTGGGGCTGAAAGTGCCCCCCTCGACTTATACTCAAGTCACCGCCGTCTGCCTACATGATCAGCGTGTCATGCAGGCAGACGGTGGCCAGCGTGTGCAACATTACACTCGGCAGCAGCTCTCACTGTTCAAAAGCCGCGCCTCCTCGTCTGTGATAGGCAGTCAGTGTACAGCCTATCACGGACATTCTCTCATCCTCGTCCGTGGTATGAGGATAAGAGAACATCCATGATAGGCTGACCGCTGACTGCTGGGAAATGGAGTTTTCTGCCTATCATGGACGAGGAGGAGGCGCGGCTTTTGAACAGTGAATGGCCGCTGCACACGCTGATCGGTGCAGAGTGGCACACGGAGGATGCACAGGACACAGGTAGGATGCACACAGATACATGCACACATACACAGGACACAGGTACATATACACATGCACATATACACAGGTACATGACACATGCACATATACACAAGACACAGGTACATGACACAGGTACATATACACATGACACATGCACATATACACAGGACACATGACACATGCACATATACACAGGACACATGACACATGCACATACACACATGGATCGACTTATACTCGAGTATACACGGTACCTATAAATGTTGTTGCCCAGCTATATTTTTTGCATTAAAATGCATCCAGTTTTTCTTTTTTTTTTTTTTAAACCATTTACTAAGCTGGCCAGAACTGGTTCTTGGGGGAGTCTATTTCACATTTTCACAGCTTAGCCACTTTAAGACCAGCCTCGTTTTGGATTTTAGGTGTTTACAAGTTTAAAACAGGTTTTCTTGGTAGAAAATTACTTAGAACCCCCAAACATTATATATTGTTTTTTTTCTAACACCCTAGAGAATACAATAGCGGTCATTGCAATACTTTTTTTGCACCGTATTTGCGCAGCGGTCTTCTAAGCGCACTTTTTTTGGAAAAAACTCACTTTTTTGAAAAAAAAAAATAAGACAACAGTAAAGTTAGCCCAATTTGTTTTTATATTGTGAAATATAATGTTACGCCAAGTAAATTGATACCCATCATGTCACGCTTCAAAATTGCGCCCGCTCGTGGAATAGCGTCAAACTTTTACCCTTAAAAATCTCCATAGGCGACGTTTAAAAAATTCTACAGATTGCATGTTTTGCGTTACAGAGGAGGTCTAGGGCTAGAATTATTGCTCTCACTCTACCGGTCGTGGCAATACTTCACATGTGTGGTTTGACCACCGTTTTCATATGCGGGCGCTACTCACGTATGCGTTCGCTTCTGCGTGCGAGCTCGTCGGGACAGGGCGCTTTAAAAATTTTTTTTTTTTTAGATTTTACTTTATTTAATTTATTTTTTCACTGTTTTTAAAAAAAATAAAAAATTGGATCACTTTTATTCCTATTACAAGGAATGTAAACATCCCTTGTAATAGAAAAAAGCATGACAGGTCCTCTTAAATATGAGATCTGGGGTCAAAAAGTCCTCAGATCTCATATTTAGACTAAAATGAAAAAAAAAAAAAAAAAAGTCGTTTAAAAAAATGACACAAAAAAAATTGTGCCTTTAAGAGAAGTGGGCGCTCCGGCCGTCACATGGTATGGAGACGGGTGGGGGCCATCTTGGCCTCACTCGTCTCCATACCTAAGCAGGGAAAGGACCCGATCACCTCCGCCGCTACCGACGGCTCCGGTAAGCGGCGGAGGGTGCGGGAGAGCGGCGGGAGGGGGGGTGGCACCTCTCCCGCCGCCGATAACGGTGATCTTGCGGCGAACCCGCCGCAGAGACCACCATTATCGTGTACGGAACCGCCCGCTGAAAAGATGGATACCTCGGTTGTGGCAGCAGCTGCTGCCGTTACCGAGATATCCATCTTCAAAAAAATGACGTATATATACAGTGGGCGGTCCGGAAGTGGTTAGTGTGACAAAGACTTTCTGTATGTGAAAGTTAAATCTTTTTTCCCCTAGACCTAAAAACTTCCCCCTTGTTCTTTGTAATAACCTTAAACTCCTGCAGCTTGGCATTGCACGGTGTTATTAGGTTTGATATCTGCCAGAACTCCCAGATCCTTCTTGATCGTTGAATCTCCCAGTTGTACTACTCCTAGAATGTATGATGGTGCTGAGGCATTATGGGTGGAAATAAATAACGATAATTATTGAAGTTTGTGACAGTTGTCATGGAGATTTGGCTGTAAGCTATGCACACAGCCATATCTCCTGTGCTAATAAGCACCCATTTCCATCTTATGATATAATACCATCTCACCTTCTGATCGTATGCCATCCTCTAGTGTGTGCCCCTTCCTCACAAACAGACAGACCACATGCTTATGTTTCCAGCTCCAACATCGCTCTGCCAGCCAGCCTCCCCTCAGCTGCAAGTGAGCCACTTTATTAGCATAACAGGAAGTCCCAAAACTCGAGGGTTGGGCTTCCAACAGCCAAACACCTCTTACAAAGCTTGTGACTTCACAGGAAATGAACACATAAGGACATGACCAAAAAAAGACATGTATACATTCAAAATAGGAATACAGTAGTGATGTGTGCATACGGTGGTGTGCAAAACCATGTGGCAAGCACATGGCTTTGAACACGACCGTGTGCACACTCCCACTGTTACCAGTGATGCGAACCGTACAAAACCATGGCTCAATGAGCCATAATTTTCATATAGTTATGCTATAGTTCCCATGTACACAGACATGTATGCTCTGAGTCATTAATGCAGTCGCCATGAGGTGACCAAGCTCTTGATGAATGCATAATCTAACATCCCTAAAAGAGCAACAGATCTGCCATGTCCACGGGAAGGTTTCCGCGTCCAATGGTCTGAGAGTATTGCAGCAAAACTGACACTTGGGGGCATCTGACAATATACATTAATACAATTTTCCACAACAGCTCCTCCTCTTTGTCATATCCTCCCATGTGTCCCTCGATGAATCTTGATCTTCTTCTTACACCTGGAAATGTATCATTCCTTACAGTCCATATGAGTCCAAAAAAGGGAAACACGGCAAATCTGCTCTTCAGGAGGAATGACTTCTAGGGAGGACACGACGCGGTGAGCTGTAGTAATCGCCGGTCGCTTTGGGATCCTCTGTGCCTTGTACATGGTTCAGGCTTTAGGGCATCTCATCAGGGAAGATGTGGTCATCTGCTCAGGCTCTGGTCACGCGTCCAATCAGGCAACAGGAGCACCTCATCATGGCATATAGAAGGAATAGAAACAAAAACAACATGAGTATATATACCCCTACTTCCTTCACTATGATCCGCTGCAAAATAAAATAATTAAATCCCCAACGATTCCCAAACCCTTACAACATAAGATGCTGAGACGAGTTTCACCAACACACATGAACCTCTTGCCTTAGGGGAATTACCTTATAAGCTGTAGACCCGCATTAATACCAAACTACAGTTGAAGCACACTTGTGGGCTACCTAGTTATCCCAATACCAAAGCTGGCAAGAACCAGAGCTATTGTTAAAATTATAATTAATTTTACCCTCTAGAAATGTTTTGTTGTTAAGTTCTATTGACAGCTGTCTGTTTAGATTTTACTAGTTTGTCAAAACTCCTCACACCAATATGAACGTCACATATAGCATGTACCGCCATCATCGCTGGGGCACTAATACCCAACCATGTGTCCTGTTCTCTTTCTTAGCTAGTTGGGATGCTTTTCATCATTACCCTTGCCAAAATTTATTAAACAAAAAATATAAATTAACAAAGATACTTCTCTACTCTTTGTGGTTGATCCGCTTCTTGCAGTGGCTGGCGTGGTCTCATCCCTCAAGCTTCTTTACAATGACCCAGTCACCTGGTTGGAAAGAATGTAAACTGGTTATTGTGTCAGGGTCCAGGATGAACTTGTGAACCCTGTGGTGGACCTTTTGAAGTTCATGTTACAGTGATTTCACCTACCCCATCAGCTGAGAATGTAGGTGACAGCTAATGAGGAAAGTACAACTCTGTTTTTGGTTGACCTCCAAACAAACCCCATATGACAATAAGCCAGTCATCAGGACTGTGGTCACTGCATAACCTGTGCGTGGCTTACCATCTGGGGTGTAATACCTGGAACCAGTGACAAAGAGGTTCTTAGCATCTGGGATAGGAGCCTCTTTCACCAGACTGCTGCTTGCTGATTTAAATTCTATCAACGAAAAACAGTCTTGGCACAAACTTGGTTAGAATTACAAAGGTTAGTATTATTGGTTTGAAAAATTGTCATTCTCACCACTATCATCCCTCCTTTTCTTCCCTCCTCATTACAAACTGGAGGAAGACATGCAGGGTTTAGAATTGTGCAGAATAAAACAGTGAAATAGCCTATGATACTTTTACCTTCTTATACACCTGTACACACACTTTCAGAAACTCTTTGGACCTGAAAAGATACTTATAAACAAAAGTTATTACTCTATCCTTCAAAGAATAGTAAACAATACAACATTCATGTACATTGGTACATTGTCACTAACATTCCACAAAACCGATAATAACTAAACCCTCTGTAAATCTTACTTTCATGTTTTTTCTAAAATACAACAGCCGTGACACGCAAGAGGGCTGTCGCGGTAGGTTCAAACATCTTGTTACCACATACAAACAATGAGACAAACATTTAGATACAAATGTGGGGGAGATATTTCATGGTTCCCAAAGACGAAAATGAAAAAAAAATAAAAACGACCAGATGGAATGCTGCCTTCACTCTTTTAGCGATAGAAAAAGAATACAATTTGAAAAGCACGAGAGCAGTTCGAAATCTTTGTATGGACCAGCCACACAAAGTTCAAAAACAGGCCTGTGTATTTTTAATCACACAAACGTGTACTACGCATCCATCAACTCACTCAACATTACAGATTTCTGAAGCCGCAGTCGCGCTACATCAACTCCAGAGGGATACCCAAAATAGTATCCTTAGACCACCTATGTCAATCTTTCTGGGGTTTAATGGCCTTTTCCTCAGAACTAGACTCCATGCTCTTGTGCATTTGTTTGACTGTGGGAAGCCTCGCATTCCTTCCCTTGCACGGACTGCCATTGCCCATGGCGATTCGAATCGGCTTATCGTCTTATGCCTGCATCCAGGGAAACCCTTGCACCAATTTCAGAGACCACCGCCCGATGTCTTCTTACATGGTGGATTGACGGACTACAACCACTATTAGTCACTCAACTTGAAACACTAAAACGAGGCATCAACTCTATGGCTTGTTGTCCCAACAATTTTGGCACAGAACTACAGAGTACCACTCTTAACAACCAACTATTAACTATGCCAAATGATTCGCCAACAACCACAGATCACCCCCGAATTATGTCTCTACCCCTCACAGTGTATGCATACACAAGCGCATTGCGCTGTACGACCGTACACTGCATCGCCAGGCGAATCTACACAGAGCACTTTTGCCTGCTTCTTTTACCAAACACTGCGGCTTCTCTCTGTACCTTGATTTAACAACAATAACTTGGATGTCTCCTGTTTGCTCTCTACCGAAAACTGTATTACAGTATAAAACTAAAAAGACAGCTGGGGGATATTTAAAACACTTTCAAACGCCAGTATTTTCCCATTGTCCTTCCAAGCACAGATCTCATTTGCTTGTATGATACCCCAAGCTCCCCCCCCCCAACTTCCTGTGGATACATAAAATGCTGAAAAGAGTTTCCTGTTGCATGCCCAGCTCTAAAACCCCTCAAACTGGTGTATTTACATATCAATGTACAGGAAAAGGGAGGGGAGGGTAAGCCTAGTTTCATATATTGCAGTCTATACAATACAACCCTCAGCTAAAGACACAAAAACGCAAAACAAATAAAAATTAAATACACACCGCTAAAAGTAAAAGAAACTCACAGGTAAAGCTAGTCTTGTTATCCATTAAAAAAAGGAAACAAAATGCTGCCTAGAAGCCAGATTGTAGCTTATAGCACATGGCTTTGCACACACAAAGGAATCTAGAAACAAGATGGCAGCTTATACCACGTGACTTTGCACACACAAAGGAATACAAAATGGAGCAGCTTCCCCTGTAGGAAGGCCCACAGGTCTTCAAAATGGACGCCAATCCACATGGTGACTCCAACAAAAGCCAGACCACAACAAAATGGCGCATTTTCCCGCCAAAGCTAAAAATTTCTCCCCACAAAATTACACATTTGAGATACTACATGAACGCTTAGACAAACATTTAAAAAAAATGTTAGAGTTACGAAAAAGCACAACTTAGGAACACATGCTATCCAATGAAACAACCAAGCCCCATAACCCACAATTACACGGCTGTAACATACCCTCTCTTCTCAAACTCAGTTCACATCAGCTTTCACAGGAACAAAACATTGAGAGATACAGACAGTGAATGCTTGCATGTTCTTTTCATCTCAAAACAAAACCTTTCTATTGTCCACAGGGAGCAGCCAACTTTCACCATTGTAAAATGCTTGGCCGCCCCTCCCCCAGGCAGCATGCTCACTTAAAAAATGCAGCAGCCATCTTCAAACGAAAAGCTTTCCTATACGACTATCAAAATCCACTAACTATCTCTGTCTTGAGATAATTAAACACTCTACAAAACTCATGTAATCTACTTGTCCCATACATAAGTAATAATTACAATTCATCCATTTCTCACATGCATTACAAACTTGTTACACAGCATTAGGGATGAGCTTCGTGTTCGAGTCGAACCCATGTTCGACTCGAACATCGGCTGTTCGACCGTCCGTCGAATTGCGAACGATATGGGCCGTTCGCGCCAAATTCGTGTGGCGCGTCACGGCCCATAATTCACTGCGGCATCGCAGTGCATTGCTGGCTGATGATTGGCCAAGCATGCACTATGACCCGCATGCTTGGCCAATCACAGCGCCGTCAGTAGAGAGAGCTGTAATTGGCCAAAGCCAGGGTGGCTTTGGCCAATTATGGCTCAGGGGATTTAGTACACGCCCCACACTATATAAGGCCGCCTGCACGGCGGGCCTGTGTAGTGTGTGTTCCGGTGTGCTGAGAGATAGAGAGAGAGACAGACAGTGTCATTTGATTTGAGTTAGATAGATTAGGCAGAACAGTCAGTCAGTTAGCTGCACTTACAGTGTATTGTGTATATATGCATCCCTGGTGTTGCATATATATATATACACTGTATTCAGTTTAGCTAGATCCGTTCCTGTTATCTTCTATCTAGACTATTTACATTTGGTGCAGTGCGTCCTGCTCACAGTGTTCAGCTAGATCCGTTCCTGCTATTTACATTTAGTGCAGTGCGTCCTGCTCACAGTGTTCAGCTAGATCTGTTCCTGCTATTTACATTTAGTGCAGTCAGTGCGTCCTGCTCACAGTGTTCAGCTAGATCCGTTCCTGCTATTTACATTTAGTGCAGTGCGTCCTGCTCACAGTGTTCAGCTAGATCCGTTCCTGCTATTTACATTTAGTGCAGTGCGTCCTGCTCACAGTGTTCAGCTAGATCTGTTCCTGCTATTTACATTTAGTGCAGTCAGTGCGTCCTGCTCACAGTGTTCAGCTAGATCCGTTCCTGCTATTTACATTTAGTGCAGTGCGTCCTGCTCACAGTGTTCAGCTAGATCTGTTCCTGCTATTTACATTTAGTGCAGTCAGTGCGTCGTGCTCACAGTGTTCAGCTAGATCCGTTCCTGCTATTTACATTTAGTGCAGTGCGTCCTGCTCACAGTGTTCAGCTAGATCCGTTCCTGCTATTTACATTTAGTGCAGTGCGTCCTGCTCACAGTGTTCAGCTAGATCCGTTCCTGCTATTTACATTTAGTGCAGTGCGTCCTGCTCACAGTGTTCAGCTAGATCTGTTCCTGCTATTTACATTTAGTGCAGTGCGTCCTGCTCACAGTGTTCAGCTAGATCCGTTCCTGCTATTTACATTTAGTGCAGTGCGTCCTGCTCACAGTGTTCAGCTAGATCTGTTCCTGCTATTTACATTTAGTGCAGTCAGTGCGTCCTGCTCACAGTGTTCAGCTAGATCCGTTCCTGCTATTTACATTTAGTGCAGTGCGTCCTGCTCACAGTGTTCAGCTAGATCTGTTCCTGCTATTTACATTTAGTGCAGTCAGTGCGTCCTGCTCACAGTGTTCAGCTAGATCCGTTCCTGCTATTTACATTTAGTGCAGTGCGTCCTGCTCACAGTGTTCAGCTAGATCTGTTCCTGCTATTTACATTTAGTGCAGTCAGTGCGTCCTGCTCACAGTGTTCAGCTAGATCCGTTCCTGCTATTTACATTTAGTGCAGTGTGTCCTGCTCACAGTGTTCAGCTAGATCTGTTCCTGCTATTTACATTTAGTGCAGTCAGTGCGTCCTGCTCACAGTGTTCAGCTAGATCCGTTCCTGCTATTTACATTTAGTGCAGTGCGTCCTGCTCACAGTGTTCAGCTAGATCCGTTCCTGCTATTTACATTTAGTGCAGTGCATCCTGCTCACAGTGTTCAGCTAGATCTGTTCCTGCTATTTACATTTAGTGCAGTGCGTCCTGCTCACAGTGTTCAGCTAGTTCCGTTCCTGCTATTTACATTTAGTGCAGTCAGTGCGTCCTGCTCACAGTGTTCAGCTAGATCCGTTCCTGCTATTTACATTTAGTGCAGTGCGTCCTGCTCACAGTGTTCAGCTAGATCTGTTCCTGCTATTTACATTTAGTGCAGTCAGTGCGTCCTGCTCACAGTGTTCAGCTAGATCCGTTCCTGCTATTTACATTTAGTGCAGTCAGTGCGTCCTGCTCACAGTGTTCAGCTAGATCCGTTCCTGCTATTTACATTTAGTGCAGTGCGTCCTGCTCACAGTGTTCAGCTAGATCTGTTCCTGCTATTTACATTTAGTGCAGTGCGTCCTGCTCACAGTGTTCAGCTAGATCCGTTCCTGCTATTTACATTTAGTGCAGTGCGTCCTGCTCACAGTGTTCAGCTAGATCCGTTCCTGCTATTTACATTTAGTGCAGTGCGTCCTGCTCACAGTGTTCAGCTAGATCTGTTCCTGCTATTTACATTTAGTGCAGTGCGTCCTGCTCACAGTGTTCAGCTAGATCCGTTCCTGCTATTTACATTTAGTGCAGTCAGTGCGTCCTGCTCACAGTGTTCAGCTAGATCCGTTCCTGCTATTTACATTTAGTGCAGTGCGTCCTGCTCACAGTGTTCAGCTAGATCTGTTCCTGCTATTTACATTTAGTGCAGTCAGTGCGTCCTGCTCACAGTGTTCAGCTAGATCCGTTCCTGCTATTTACATTTAGTGCAGTCAGTGCGTCCTGCTCACAGTGTTCAGCTAGATCCGTTCCTGCTATTTACATTTAGTGCAGTACGTCCTGCTCACAGTGTTCAGCTAGATCTGTTCCTGCTATTTACATTTAGTGCAGTGCGTCCTGCTCACAGTGTTCAGCTAGATCCGTTCCTGCTATTTACATTTAGTGCAGTGCGTCCTGCTCACAGTGTTCAGCTAGATCCGTTCCTGCTATTTACATTTAGTGCAGTGCGTCCTGCTCACAGTGTTCAGCTAGATCTATTCCTGCTATTTACATTTAGTGCAGTCAGTGCGTCCTGCTCACAGTGTTCAGCTAGATCCGTTCCTGCTATTTACATTTAATGCAGTGCGTCCTGCTCACAGTGTTCAGCTAGATCCGTTCCTGTTATCTTCCTACTGACAGGCAGGCTTGTCTGGTTACAGTATATAAAGCTACCTGAAGAAAATTACAGGTGTTCTATCCCAGCTTAGTGCAGCTACAGGCCATTAGTATGTCTGGAAGGCCAAGAAGGAGAGGCAGACAGTCACAAGCCAATAAGAGAGGGCAAGCAGGCTCTGTGTCTAGTGCTGGTCGTGGAGACGGTGCATCCTCATCAGCACGTGGCCATGGGACACGCTTGGCCTTTTTTTCGGCAGCTGGCCGTGTTGAGCCGCAACATGCGGAAGACTTGGTCGAGTGGATGACCAAGCCGTCCTCATCCTCCTCATCCTCTCTCACCCATGCCCAGGGTGCTTTGTCTGGCAAAGCAGCGGCCTCTTCCCTCAGCTCAATGTCATCAGTGACTCCTTCCCTAGCTCCACCATGTCCTCCTGAGGATTCCCTCGAACTGTTTGACCACAGTGTTGGGTACATGCTCCAGGAGGATGCCCAGCGTTTGGAAGGCTCTGATGATGATACTGAGCTCGATGAAGGCAGTAACATGAGCACGGACAGAGGGGGTGCCCAAGAAGGACAGCAATCTGGCAGTCATGCTCCCCCTGCTGCAGCATACTGCCAGGTTTGCTCCAGTGATGAGGAGGGAGGGGATTATGAGGTCACTGACTCAACGTGGGTGCCTGATAGGAGAGAGGAGGAGGAGGAGGAGGAGGAGGAGGAGGAGGCGGCACATCACCAACGAGGCAGGATGCCCTCCAGGGGCCAGCCTAAGGGCAGCACATTGACTGCATCACACCCCAAAGCTCCACATGTGCAGGGCGCTGCAGTCTCTGCGCGTTATTCAAAAAGTTCTTTGGTGTGGGCCTTTTTTGAGATGAGTGCATCAGATCGCACCGCTGCTATTTGCAACATATGTCTCAAGTGTATCTCGCGTGGCCAAAACATCTCCCGCTTGGGCACCACATGCTTGACCAGACATATGTTGACCTGCCATGCAGTTCGTTGGCAAGCGTATCTAAAAGACCCACACCAAAGAACAAAGAGGATCTCTCCTTGCTCCTCATCAGCTGAGATTTCCAACCCCACTAGACCTTCAGTCCTCTCTGAGACCTGCAGTGAGAGGAATGAAGGTGTAGAATTAGGTGTGTCACAGCCAAGTACTTGTGGGCAATCTGCTTTTGGTACACCGACGTCAGATTGTACCAGGCAAATTTCCCTGCCCCAGCTGCTGCACCGCCGAAAGAAGTTTGCTCCCAGCCATCCACATGCCCAGCGGTTGAATGCTAGCTTGGCAAAATTGCTAGCACTTCAACTGCTGCCTTTTCAGTTGGTAGACTCTGCCCCCTTCCGTGAGTTTGTGGAATGTGCGGTTCCTCAGTGGCAGGTACCCAAACGCCACTTTTTCTCACGGAAGGCGATTCCGGCTCTCTACCGGCATGTGGAAGGCAATGTCCATGCCTCGCTGGACAGGGCGGTCAGCGGTAAGGTGCATATTACCGCTGACTCATGGTCCAGCAGGCATGGACAGGGACGTTACCTAAGTTTCACGGCGCATTGGGTGACTCTGCTGGCAGCTGGGAAGGATGCAGGACAAGGTGCAGTAGTGTTGGAGGTTGTTCCGCCACCACGCCTCCAAAATGCTGATTGTGACACACCTCTCTCCTCCACCCCCTCCTCTTCTTCTTCCTCCATGGCCTCTTCCTCGGAACCAGCGGTGCTCCGTAGGCGTTCAAGGGGCTACGCAAGTACGCAGGCCAAAAGATGCCATGCGGTGCTTGAGCTGGTGTGCTTGGGGGACAGGAGCCACACTGGGGCAGAGGTTCTGTCAGCTCTGCAGGGACAGGTTCAGAGGTGGTTGACGCCACGCCAACTTAAGGCAGGAATGGTGGTTTGCGACAATGGCACCAACCTCCTCTCTGCCCTCCGACAGGGACAACTGACCCATGTGCCCTGTTTGGCTCACGTCCTTAACTTGGTGGTGCAGCGGTTCTTGGGCAGGTACCCGGGCTTACAGGATGTCCTGAGGCAGGCCAGGAAAGTCTGTGTGCATTTCCGCCGGTCATATAATGCCAGTGCTCGGTTGACGGACCTCCAAAAGGAGTTTAACCTGCCCAAGAACCGCCTAATCTGTGACATGCCCACCAGGTGGAACTCAACGTTGGCCATGCTGCAGCGGCTGCACACGCAGCAGAGGGCCATCAATGAGTACCTGTGCGACTATGGCACCAGGACAGGGTCAGGGGAGCTTGGTTTTTTTTCCCCATGCCAGTGGGCCATGATCAGGGATGCATGCACTGTCCTGTCACCATTCGAGGAGGCCACGAGGATGGTGAGCACTGACAGTGCATGCATCAGTGACACTGTCCCCCTTGTCCACCTGTTGGAGCACACGCTGCGTGGAATAATGGACAGGGCACTTGAGGCAGAACAGAGGCAGGAAGAGGAGGACTTCCTTAGCTCTCAAGGCCCCCTTTATCCAGACAGTGTTCCTGCGTGCCCGCCGATCACACAGGAAGAGGACGAGGAGGAGGAGGAGGAGGAGGAAGATTGTGTCAGTATGGAGGTGGAGCCTGGCACTCAGCATCAGCAGCAGTCTTTAAGGGATCAGTCCCAAGGAACACATGGACTTGTACGTGGCTGGGAGGAGGTGGCTGCGGACGTTGTTGTCCTTAGTGACCCAGAGGACTCCGGACCGAATGCCTCAGCAAACCTACGCTGCATGGCCTCCCTGATCCTGCAAAGCCTGCGTAAGGATCCTCGTATTCGTGGTATCAAGGAGAAGGACCAATACTGGCTGGCAACCCTCCTTGATCCACGTTACAAGGGTAAGGTTGCGGACCTTATCTTGCCATCGCAGAGGGAGCAGGGGATGAAACATCTTCGGGAGGCCTTGCAGAAAGGTCTGTGCAACGCGTTCCCAGAGACTGGGAGGTTACAAACTCCTGTTTCTGGACAACGTGTTGCTGAGGCTTCGGTCAGTCAAAGAAGGAGCGGTGGAGAAGGTGGCCGTCTGACCGATGCGTTCAGACAATTTTTTGGTCCGCAGCCCCAAGGTATGATCGGTTCCAGCAACCATCGCCAGCGTCTGTTTTACATGGTGCAGGAATACCTAGGGGCAAGATCAGACTTGGACACCTTTCCCACCGAAAATCCTCTGGGTTACTGGGTCTTGAGGATGGATCACTGGCCAGAGCTTGCACAGTATGCAATTGAGCTACTGGCCTGTCCTGCATCCAGCGTTCTTTCGGAACGCACATTCAGTGCTGCTGGAGGCGTGGTAACCGATCACAGGGTGCGTCTGTCCACCGACTTGGTCGATCGGCTGACCTTCATAAAAATGAATCAGTCTTGGATCACCACCAGCTACCAAGCACCTGATGCTGATGTAACCGAATAATTTTTTTTGAAATCTCAGATCCCTTCAAAGACTGCCTATGCTGATGCTGAGTGACTATCCCTGAGTAATTATCCTCTTCCTCCTCAATCATCACGCTGATAGCTTGTAAGAACATTTTTGGTTCTGGGCGCCACCACCAGTGCCTAAGGCACAATTTTTCAGCCCCTGTTTAACAGGGGCGTGTAATTACAATTTTTGATGTAATACTTTGCAGCAGGGCTCGTTCCTGCATTCCAACTAGAGTGTCTGTGAGGGGTTGCAGTGTTGTGGCACCAGCACCAGTGCCTAAGGCCCAATTTTTCTGCCCCTGTCTAACAGGGGCGTGTAATTACAATTTTTGATGCAATACTTTGCAGCAGGGCTCGTTTCTGCGTTCCAACTAGAGTGTCTGTGAGGGGTTGCAGTGTTGTGGCACCAGCACCAGTGCCTAAGGCCCAATTTTTCTGCCCCTGTCTAACAGGGGCGTGTAATTACAATTTTTGAAGCAATACTTTGCAGCAGGGCTCGTTCCTGCGTTCCAACTAGAGTGTCTGTGAGGGGTTGCAGTGTTGTGGCACCAGCACCAGTGCCTAAGGCCCAATTTTTCTGCCCCTGTCTAACAGGGGCGTGTAATTACAATTTTTGAAGCAATACTTTGCAGCAGGGCTCGTTCCTGCGTTCCAACTAGAGTGTCTGTGAGGGGTTGCAGTGTTGTGGCACCAGTGCCTAAGGCCTAATTTTTCAGCTCCTGTTCAACAGGGGCATGTAATTACAATTCTTGATCTAATATTTCACAGCAGGGCCCTGTGAGGGCTTACAGTGTTGTGGCCACAGCAACACCTAAGGCCCAAATTTCTGCTGAGTATATAGGGCAGGACCCTACTTTCAAACATCTAACTTACAAACGACTCCTACTTGCAAACGGAAGGAGACAACAGGAAGTGAGATGAAATCTACTCCTAGGAAGGGAAATTCTCTCCTGTAAGAGTTAATATGGGGAAACAATTTCTCCTTTCCACTGATGCTTTCCAATCCTTGTTCCACAAAAAAACCCAAATTTTCAAAAAACATTTTTCATTGGGACAAAAAAGTGAGGTGAAATCTTCTGAAGAGGAGGAAAGACAGCAAAACAAATGTCACAGGGGTGATAACCCTTCCCTATGTTTTCCAAAAAGCTTAAAAAAGATTTTTTGGCTGGAGCTAAACACGTTAAAAATGTACCCGTTCAAAATTACAAAGAGATTCTACTTAACAACAAACCTACAGTCCCTGTCTTGTTTGCACCGCCTGTATACTGCTGTTCAGAGTATATAGGGCCTTTCCTTATTTTAATTTGGGTGCGGGGTTCCCCTTAATATCCATACAGGACCCAAAGGGCCTGGTAATGGACTGGGGGGGTACCCATGCCGTTTGTCTCACTGATTTTCATCCATATTGCCATGACCCGACATGACATTAAACCCGCAAGCAGTTTTAAATGAGATTTTTTCCTTTAAAAATGACATTTGGTGCAGGGACTGTTCTAAACATGGGAAACACGCGTCACTTTACAGGCATACTATAGACACCCCCCAGGTACGATATTTAAAGGAATATTTCACTTTTTTTTTTTTTACTTTAAGCATCATTAAAATCACTGCTCCCGAAAAAACGGCCGTTTTTAAAAGTTTTTTTTGCATTGATACATGTCCCCTGGGGTAGGACCCGGGTCCCCAAACCCTTTTTAGGACAATACCATGCAAATTAGCCTTTAAAATGAGCACTTTTGATTTAGAACGTTCAAGTCCCATAGACGTCAATGGGGTTCTAACGTTCGTGCGAACTTTCGGTCCGTTCGCGGGTTCTGGTGCGAACCGAACCGGGGGGTGTTCGGCTCATCCCTACACAGCATCAGTCACACCCACATTGCAGGCTGCAAATAATCATACATTTCTATTTCTCATATACTTATTACACAACATACAGTTTCCTTATGCAAAGATTTGAGATACAAATCACACACACAGACACAGGCACACACCAGACATACGATCAAACTTCCAGCGTTACTTCAAAAGATGAAAAATTAGCTCTTTTGCAGAGCAGAGGCTCCCCAACACATCGGAAAGGGATGTCCTAGACTGGGATCCGTTCTCCCCACTTTTCTTGCCGATGTGGAGGGGTGTTCTGTCTGCTCCATTAAGTACCTGGCCCACCATCTAGTCATGGAGATTTGGCTGTAAGCTATGCACACAGCCATATCTCCTGTGCTAATAAGCACCCATTTCCATCTTATGATATAATACTATCTCACCTTCTGATCGTATGCCATCCTCTGGTGTGTGCCCCTTCCTCACAAACAGACAGACCACATGCTTACGTTTCCAGCTCCAACATCGCTCTGCCAGCCAGCCTCCCCTCAGCTGCGAGTGAGCCACTTTATTAGCATAACAGGAAGTCCCAAAACTCAAGGGTTGGGCTTCCAACAGCCAAACACCTCTTACAAAGCTTGTGATCTCACAGGAAATGAACACATAAGGACATGACCAAAAAAAGACATGTATACATTCAAAATAGGAATACAGTAGTGACGTGTGCAGACGGTGGTGTGCAAAGCCATGTGGCAAGCACATGGCTTTGAACATGACCGTGTACACACTCCCACTGTTACCAGTGATGCGAACCGTACAAAACCATGGCTCAGTGAGCCATAATTTTCATATAGTTATGCTATAGTTCCCATGTACGCAGACATGTATGCTCGGAGTCATTAATGCAGTCGCCATGAGGTGGCCAAGCTCTTGATGAATGCATAATCTAACATCCCTAAAAGAGCAACAGATCTGCCGTGTCCACGGGAAGGTTTCCGCATCCAATGGTCTTCCACCAGCGTCTGTATGTGCGAATACCCTCACATGAGAGTATTGCAGCAAAACTGACACTGGGGGGCATCTGAGAATATACATTAATAAAATTTTCCACAAAACAGTCACTCCAATGTTAATGAAGAGGTGAAGACTCAGGGCCCTGCACAGATAGAAAAGGCTACAAGGGCAGGGACAGTGGGAGATTTTAATTACTATGAAATTGATTGCGTGGAGTCTAGCAGTGCGGACATGCACAGCTAGAGCTCCGCACCGTACTGGAGAAGACTCGGTGACACACACAAACCTGCAGGTATTTGAGACACTCACCGGCTCCAGCTAGTTCCCGAGAACTCGGGGCTCCGTTTTGAGGCACAAATATGGTTCTGGGAGGCGGCCATTTAAAGCTAAAAAACCCCTCACAAAGGACTCACAGGGGAAAGCTGCTGCTAAAATGGTGCCAGCCCCCTCCTCATACACTGCCTCAGTGTGCTCTCACAGGCACAAGCTTTCACAGCCTGACTCCCCAGCTGATTCAGATGGAGAACTAATTCCCTCACAAGATTATACACAGAATTCCTCTGCAGCTCCAGCCATATTAAAACAATTTGAGCGTATACTACATAAAGCATTAAAACAAACTTCGGGGGGGGGCGTGGCTTAGCACATGAGGAAGTAGGACGCTTGTTCCTGGAGCTCCCGCACACGCCGCACATACAGAGGCTCTCAGCGCTTCCCAGCACAAGCATCCAGGCCTGATATGGGGAGGAGAGGTGGGGGAGACAACCAGCGTTCCTCCGATCCACACCTTGCAGGTGATATCGACCGTTTTTTCACCCATTTGGGCCATAATCGCTCCGACCCCCCCGTCCAAGATGGCGCCGGCCCGGACCCCAGGCACACATGCGGCCTCACAGGGATCAATGTCACAGCGCTCCACACCCCACATGAAGACCAGGCAGCGTGCTCGGTCCCCCCCTGACTCAGAGACAGGCTCGGTCCGCTCTACAGGTCATTCCCCTGAATCCCACAGATCCTATGGATGGGACATGGAGGCATACATTAAAGCACTCCCCACCAGACATGATTTTGAGGCCTGTGTGCAACGAATGGAACGTTCATACAAACAAGAAATGTCTGAACTGCGCAGAGATTTCACCAATAGAATTGAGGAAGTGGAACACAACATGGAAGAAACTGCATCCACCCTGCATGCGCATGACACTGCCCTGCATGAACATACCCTCCAGATCCAACAACTGATGTACCATCAAGACGACCAGGAAAACAGGGCCAGACGTAACAACATACGCATACGCGGCCTACCTGAATCGGTTGAAACTAAGGACTTAGCCCCTACAGTAACTGCCATGTTCAATGAGCTACTCCAGAAAGACAAAGACGCCCCTCTGGAACTTGATCGAATCCACAGAGCCCTTGGCCCCAAGAATCCAAACTTAGAGCACCCCAGAGATGTGATCTGCAGAGTTCACTTTTATGCAGTCAAAGACGCCATCATGCAAGCCGCACGTTCTCAAGCTGCAGTACACTTCAATGGTACCGCTGTGTCCCTGCTCCCTGACATATCCAAACTGACTCTGGACATGCGGCGTGCCCTAAAACCCCTGACCGGAGCCCTGCATGCAAAACAAATCAAGTACCGCTGGGGTTTCCCCTTTAATCTGTTTGCATCTCATGAAGGGAAATCGGCGACTTTTCGCACGCTGGGGGATCTCCCCAGGTTCCTCTGAACTTTTGAATTACCACAGATCTCCATCCCAGACTGGCCACTTCACGCAGCCACCCCTGGCTTCAAAACTGCAGCAGGATGGCAGAAACACACGAAGACAAACAAGAGATACAAACCGGACTTCCCCACTGCGACAGATGGCTGAACTCAGTCTAATGATGTCTGACTTATTTCCATAGTTCTCTCACAGGTCCCAGACCGGTGCAGACGTCCCTGCTTACAGTTTCTGTTGGAACATTTTATTACTAACCCATTTTCTTTTTCCTTAAACACAGGTTTTGTGTTATTGTTCCATCCCCTTTGCTCCCTGTGAGAGGGGATTGCCTGTGATGCAGGCCACACACCTCTCCATTCCTCAATCATCCTCAACCTTACCTTCCCCCCCATCCCCCCCCATCCCTCCCCTCCCCCCCCCCCCATCCCTCCCCTCTCCCCCCATCCCTCCCCTCTCCCTCCTCCTATGCATCCCTTATTGAATCTGTTAGTATTTTGTAGCTGGACATGAAAGCCCTCTGGGCTGTTTACAAGCTGAGATGTTCTATGAGATAGGTCCTCCTTAGTTAAGATGTGTACCTATTCAGTATTTACGTAGCAGCACAGAGTTCTGAGAAGTTATGTTTATAGTTCTCATACTCTGCATCTTTGATAAATGTCGCCCGGCGTGTGCGGGCTCCTCTGTGCATAACCCGCTGTACCCCCCACTTAGGCCCTTCAGCGCCCACAGCGGTATTAGCTGAAATGTTGTTAACAACACTACTAGTAAGGCTTTTTCGGCCTCGTTTTCCTCCTTTTACTTTTGCATATCTTTTCTTACTTTTCCACTTAATTTTCTTCTCTAGTTTCGCCACTAGAGGTCTCCCCTCTCCCTCCTTTTCCCCCACCTCCCATACTTTAGAGACAGCGAGCCTCCATGGTCCTTATTATTATACACACAGTAAATGTATTCTTACATGGCAGTACAACCCTCCCTAAAGATCTCTTCGCTGAATTGCAGGGGTCTTAACGTCCCAGAGAAGAGACGGCAAATACTATATCATTTTCATAAAATAAAAACCCAAATCCTCCTCCTACAGGAAACTCACTTTAGAACAGACAAATGCCCACAAATTTTCCATAAACAATATCCTGTTTGGTTTCATAGCACCAACCCCTCCGCAAAATCTAAAGGGGTCTCTATAGCATTTCACGCTTCCTTCACTCCAGATGTCCTTGATACTTATATTGACCCCCTGGGAAGATATATCTTTCTTAAATTGTCTTATCTGAATACTATTTATACTGTCATTAACATATACTCTCCTAACCAGAATCAACAACAATTCCTCTCCTCGGTGATCTCCCGTCTGAAAAGATTCTGCACGGTCAACATGATCCTGGGAGGAGACCTCAATGCCGCCTTGATACCTCGTCTTGATTCATCCACCGGTAAGTCCTCGATCTCCCCGACCTCCCTGACCAACATCAGAACACTCCTATCTGACTTATCCTTGGTAGACACATGGAGGATGTTACATCCTAACACTAAGGACTACACATTTTTTTCTCCCGCACATAATTCTTACAGCAGACTGGACTACCTCTTCGTTTCCCAATCATTGTTAGATTACTCACCCTCAGCCTCTATTGATCTCACCCTTTGGTCAGACCACGCCCCCATACACTTGAGTTTAGGACATATTCCAACACGCAAACGGAGCTCCTCCTGGAGACTTAACGATAACTTATTATTTGATTCCGTATGCTCGCAGGACATTATACAGACCATTAGACACTTTATCTCGGATCATGCCCAGGACACCACTAACTCGCTCACTAAATGGGAGGCACTTAAATGTGTACTCAGGGGCAAACTAATCCAACATGGAGCCCGACTGAAACATGCCCGCACTGCGGATATAACACGACTTCTCTCCACTATCGCCAAACTAGAAGAATCGCATAAAACAGACCCAACTAACTCATCTCTCCTAGAACTCTCCAATGCGAGAAGAGACCTCCTGCTTATTTTCGCAGAAAAGTCTCTAATCGCCCGAGACAAGGGACGGTTCAATCACTACTCACAATCCAATAAATGTGGCAGACACCTAGCGAACACCCTCCAACCACGCCAAGCCAGACGACCTATACCGTTAATAAACTCCCCCGTTAAGGGTAAACTCATGCAGAACTCAGCAATAGCCGAGGAATTCCGCAGATACTTTTCCACTCTTTATAATCTCACCCCCCAGAACCCACGTGCTACATCCACCCCACAAGACCTGTCCTCATACATTCAAGAGACAGCACTTCCATCTCTTCCGCTTTCAGATACGGAGGACCTTGAGACCTCCCTGTCCGAAGCGGAATTTCTAACCGCTATTAAAAATCTCAAGAATGGCAAGAGCCCGGGTCCAGACGGATTCTCTCCCCGTTTCTATAAAATGTTTGCGCCACAACTATCCCCACTACTAGCAAAAGCGTTTAATGCCATTGATGAAAACATTGCCCTTTCCCCATCCATACTCCAAGCCCAGATTGTTGTCATCCCTAAACCTGGAAAAGACCCCTCCATTTGCCCCAATTATAGACCGATATCCCTTCTAAATATTGATCTAAAATTGTATGCTAAGATCCTTGCAAACCGCCTCTCCCCTCTCTTACCACAAACTATACATAGAGACCAGGTGGGCTTCGTTCCTGGCCGTGAAGCCAGGGACAATACCACCAAGACCATACACCTAATCACATATGCTCACCGTCACCATATACCTACTTGCCTTCTCTCCTGTGATGCAGAGAAGGCCTTTGATAGGGTCAGCTGGTCTTTCCTCCAAGCTACCCTCTCCCAGCTGGGTCTTGGCCCAAAAATGTTGACGCGTATCATGTCCCTTTATTCGGCACCCTCGGCCACAGTACTAGTAAATGGTATCCAATCAGAAAAATTTATGATATCTAACGGCACCAGACAGGGCTGTCCTCTTTCCCCCCTCCTGTTTGCCCTAGTAATTGAGCACCTAGCACAGGCCATAAGATCTAACCCCAATATACAGGGGATACAAACCCCCTCGTCCCACTGTAAACTCTCTTTATATGCCGACGATCTCCTTCTCTACGTCACACAACCCCACATCAGCATACCCTCCATATTGGCTGAGATAGACAGATTTGGTAGTCTTAGTAATTATAAGCTAAACATCTCTAAAACGGAAGCCCTAAACCTTTCACTATCACACGTCACCCTTGCCTCCCTCAAATATAACTTTTCATTTCAATGGCGACCTAATTCCATCTCTTATTTAGGCACAGCTATACCTAAACAAACCTCTGACATATACTCCCTAAACTTTAGCCCCTTACTCCAAAAACCTAGAAAGTTGACTGAAGAACGGACAGACCTACCTTTATCCTGGATAGGACGTATCAACACATTAAAAATGGATATACTCCCCAAGTTATTATACCTATTCCAAGCCCTACCCATCGCCCTCCCCTCTACGTACCTCCACGCCCTCCGTTCTATGGCTATCAAATTCATCTGGAAGGGCAACCACCCAAGATTGAAACACAAACTCTTATGCTCTCCTATCACGAAGGGGGGTCTGGGCCTACCTGACTTTGAAACGTATCATACGTCAGCAGTCCTATCCCGTATCCTTGAGTGGTTCCCTCGCCCTATGGCCAAAGCCGCCACGACGGTAGAACAGGACCTATCTACACACGACCTACGAGCGCTTCTTTGGGGCTACGACAAGACATACAAATCCTTATCGACATTGTCCCCTCTTACTAGGGACGCACTGACAATCTGGTACCGCAAAAGAGACACCCACTCACTATCATCGGAACCTAGCCCCCTTACCTCCTTGTTTGATAATCCAAACCTTCCTGAAGGACACTCAACCCACTCTTTAGACACTTACAATAGAGACTTATGGCCCACTGCACGCCAATTTGTCGATCGCACCCTGGGCACTTTTATATCCACCCCAACAGACGTCACCTCCAAGATAACATGGCTCACTCGAGGACACTTAAACTCCTATTGCAAGACCCTACATGATTCCAGACAAACTCATAGACCCCTGACCGGGTTCGAACAACTGTGTACCCTCTCCGAGACTCCACGACACACTTTATCACTGATATATAAATCAATTATAGACCATACCCACAAAGCTCTACCTAACTATACTACTAAATGGTCAGTGGAGGTCGGGAAAGACATAACTGAGGCGGAATGGGGGAAAGCCTTCCTCTTCACGAAGAAAAAACCTCCGTATCAAGCTATACACAAGAGAAAAACTACAAATTGTTGTCAAGGTGGTATCGGGTCCCAACTACTCGCAGGATCATGTTCCCATCTAACTCAGACAGATGCTGGAGATGCAACACAATGGAAGGTACTTATATACACATCTGGTGGGAGTGTGATGTTCTTCTTCAATTCTGGACTCAAATTTTTCAAATTTACTCTGACGTTTATAACAAGCCACTATTACCATCATCCTCTATCGCCCTTTTATCCATCCTTCCAGGGACAATCAAATCACAAAAAAACGGCCTTCTGAAATTTTTTGTTAGTGCTGGTAGACAACTCATACCCAGACACTGGAAAACTACTACGCCCCCCTAATCGAGTGGGTAAGAGAGGTAAACAATTACATGCTAATGGAAGAAATGCAGGCCAAAGCCCTAGACAAGTATGCTAAGTTCTCTTTTGTCTGGAGTATCTGGAGGAGTTACTCTACCTCAGACAAACTCACACAAAGACTCTCGGCTAAGAACCTCACCTAGGAACTGAAAAACCCATACCCATTATACCTCTTATTTACAGTAAAGACCTTATACATAGACCGAAGCTCGCTGTCTCCCTACCCCCCCCCCCTCCCCTTCTATTATTTTTCTATTCTACACCTATTTCACTTTCATCTATTCTGTTTTTCCTTTCTTTCCCCTTTTTTAGGTCTCCGACATATCTCTCTAGATGCAATATAACTATAGGATCTCCCATGGAAATGGAGATCTAAATTTCTGTTACTAACCATACTGTTGAAACTTATGTATACGTTAATTATTCTAGACTACCTATGTCCAGGGGTGCAGCAGGCTCCCAAAGGGGCACCCCAACATAGTGTAGTTAATGCTTATATGTCAACAAAACACTTGTTATACGGGTTTAACGTAATAATTCATTTATAACAAACCTGACACCTGTAAACGTTTGCACTATTTTAAAATTTAAAAGATATAATTGTTTATTAGGAGATTATATGTCAGGTAACTGGCACTGTTTACACTCCTTTATTCTGTCTTTTTTTTCCTTGTTTTTATATGTTTATACTCTTGCGAAAACATCAATAAAAACTTATTGAACCATAAAACAAACTTTTGAACAAATAACTAATAGCCTCATTAAAGAAATAAGAGAACTGGGCAACCGTACAGTGGCATTAGAGAATACCACACAAGAACATATCACTGCTATGGAAAATCTCAAGGAGGAAAACCTAATGCTCCAATCTAAATTGGAAGATTATGAGAACCACGCCAGATGCTCTAATCTACGTATCAAGGGAATTCCTGAATCGGTCACTGACTTACAATACACCATGACAGCTTTGTTTCAAGAACGTCAATCAGCTATTCCAATTCAATGATTGGAATTTGACAGAATACACCAAGCCCTTACAGCCAAAAAAACAGACGGTCCACCACGCGATATAATTGTGAAATTTCATTATTATTGGACAAAAGAACAACTTTTGACATCTGCCAGAGACAAAAAGCTCTAAATTTCCAAGGCTTTAATTACCAGCTATTCACTGACCTATCCCAACTCACCATATATATAAGGCGAGCAATGAAATCCCAGATCATGGAACTGCAATGCCAAAACATAATTTATCAATCGGGTTTCCCATCCCCCATACGTTTTGCTCATAATGACTCCAAATACACTTGTAGATCTACTGAAGAACTTCAACAAACTCTTCTAAATCTACACCTACTAGATCCTATACCACTTACTACTTTAACACATAGAAGATCAACATCCCCTTCATCTACAGGTAACTCCTTTCAAACCACTTTGAAAAATGGAAAACATCAATCCCATAAGAGAGGCCATTTTGCCTCCCCTCCTCAGGGGAGGCAACACCTACCCTGATAACAGTCTTTTCCAAGGACTGATTGGCTACTCCTTAATTGAAAACAGCCTACAGTATTGCTAGTATAAAATACTATACTCCATTTTCTTTCTTTATATTATACCCTGATTTATTACTAATAATATCCCTATATGTGATCCTTTACGCCTCTCAACCAAATTATACAATCCATTTTCAAAACCTGACTATAATTTACTGCATATACAGTGCATATGATCCAAACATAAAATACATAGGTCATACACTTATTCTGGCTATTCCAAATTATCGGTGACCTAATCCTAATGTTAATTCCTCTAAATCTCACTGATGCCCTTAGCTCTAAACTACCATTAAATATTCCAAAATAATCTAGGCCTCCTCAATGGTCATAGGTTAAATGTCTACAGTCAAATGTAATATTAATACTGGCTAAAGGGTTCACCTGAAATATTCCTCAGCATTTAGTTTGTTTATAAATCAATTTAATAAAGTCTTATGCCCCGTACACACGATCGGACATTGATCGGACATTCCGACAACAAAATCCTAGGATTTTTTCCGACGGATGTTGGCTCAAACTTGTTTTGCGTACACACAGTCGCACAAAGTTGTCGGAATTTCCGATCGCCAACCACGCGGTCACGTACACCACGTACGACGAGACTAGAAAAGGCCAGTTCAGAACCAAGCGCGGCACCCTTTGGGCACCTTTTGCTAATCTCGTGTTAGTAAAAGTTTGGTGGGAGACGATTCGCGCTTTTTCAGACTCGTGGCTTTCAGATCGTTTTCTGCGGTTCAGTTTGTGCTTGTGGGTTTGTATCTGCTCTTCAGTGCGTGCAAGCAAGCTACGCGTGACTTTAATTAGTCATTGTGTTCTTGTTCGTTCGTTACTGTTTTTCAGGTCGCTCTTCACAGGCCTTGCTGTTCTTCAGTGCGTTCTGTTACTTCGTTCTGAGCAGCCGACCGTTTTCTAGCCATGTTGCAAATACGTACTCCTCGTACAGTTCGTGCTGTGCGGGGGCTTGGTGTTGGGGTCCTGACCTTGACACAAGTCCAGTCCATGAACAGGGTGGGGAGGAGTTCATGGACCAAGAATTGGTTGCTTCAGCGTGACCAGTTCTCTCATATGCCTTTGCTCCGTGAGATCCGTGAGAATAATCCTGATTATTTCAGGAACTTTCTCAGGATGACGGACCCCGTATTTCACCGTTTGTTGGCTTCGCTGACCCCCTATATTAGCAGGCAGGATACCTGCATGAGGCAAGCCATCACTCCGGAGCAGAGGCTCGTCGCTACCCTGCGGTACTTGGCGACAGGGAGAAGCCTGCAGGACTTGAAGTTCTCGACAGGCATCTCCCCCCAGGCTCTGGGGATCATTATCCCAGAGACCTGTTCTGCCATCATCCAGGTCCTGCAGAAGGAGTATATGAAGCTAAGATTTTTATCCTTTAATATCACATTTTATTGTATTGAATGTTTGCTAATATATTGTATGTATTTCCTTATTCTCTAATTACCATGATTGGAATATGCTGTGAATGTCCCCTTTGATATCATGCATGCTGTATTTTCATGTAATTTTTTTTTGTCCTTCATACATATTTGCCTTCACTTACCTCCCCAGCATGTTCTCCTGGCCCTATATTCACCTCATGTAGTCACTTAGCAATGTATTTTGTCAGCTCCATAGTAGTGCTTTACCCCAAACACCCTCTAAAATGTTTTTAAATGTGATTTGTGCTTTAAATTCAGGCAGAGTGCCAGAGGCTTTTTTTTTGGGGTGTCCCCAAATCATTTTTAACCCTTCCTCCCCCCAACTGCTAAGTCACCTGCTAACAATTATCTATCTATCCTCAATCATCTATCTGCTGACTTTGCCAAACCCATACACACTATACCCATCTCTTTTGTGGTCAGATTTATGGATGAATTCCCCAAAGCATGTAGTGCAAGGGCCTGCCTGTATACTTTCAAATGGTACTGTTTAAAGTTTTTGTATTCTATTATTATCTTGATAGGTAATAGCAGAATGTCCAAATGTGCTCAAATGTGTACAGTGTGTATTTATATGTTTGTATTATGACACTTCTTACCTGTCCAGTGGGCTGCCAATAGTGTAACTAAGGTGGGGCTGTTCCAAGTAATACCCTGTATTTAGGCATTCATCTCTCAATGAAGTGAAGAGGGTTACCTGTCCAAGATACCCCCTATAATGTTAGAAATGGCCCATGAGAGGGGGGGAGGGGGAATATGATAGGTGTACCTTATACTTTGGTGTTGTAAAATTTCCCTTAATAAATGTTATCTGGATGTTGGCCAAGAAGGTTTGTGTCTAATCTGCTTTCCATGTGTATGTGCAAAAATACTAAATTTTTTTGTTTTCCTCAACAGTTTCCTTCCATGCCACAGGAATGGCAGACTGTGGCCTCCCACTTTGCCCAGCGGCGGGACTTTCCAAACTGCGGAGGGGCAATTTATGGGAAACACGTCCACATCGTCCCACCACCCAACTCGGGGTCATACTATTATAATTACAAGGGGTTCAATAGTATTGTGATGTTGGCAGTGGTGTCGGCTAATTACGACTTCCTGTATGTGGACGTGGGGAAGAATGGCCGGATGTCCAATGGTGGAGTCATCGCCCAGACGGAGTTTTACAGGCGTCTCCAGAATGGCAGCTTGGACTTGCCACCTCCAGAAGACAATGTGGAAGGACTCCCATTTGTCTTCATTGCGGATGAAGCATTTGTGCTGGGGGACCATCTTATGCGGCCATTCCCGATGAGGACCCTCACCCCGGGACAGAGGGTTTTTAATTACCAGCTGGCCAGAGCCAGAAGAGTGGTGGAGAACACATTTGGAATCATGGCCAGCCGGTTCCGCCTATTTCTGACACCCATCCATATGGCGGAGTATAAACGTAATCATATAATCCTGGCGTGCTGTGTTCTACATAACTTTTTAAGCCAAAATTCTGCCAACTATGCTGGCTCAGTTGTGCCCGTGATGTCCGGTTAAGATACCTTGAGTTCTTTGAGGGTAGGGGGGCCATCAATATGCCAGCAAATTTGTGAAGCCTTTATCAAATAAAAACAAAAAAAAAGCAAATCTTTGTTGACATTTACTGCTTGTGTTTGTTTTAGCTGACCCTGACAGAAATGTGGGGAGTCCTGAAAATGGGGTGATTGTGTAACCTTACAAAGCACTGTTGGGTGTTATTTACTAAAGGCAAAGACACTTTGCACTACAAGTGCACTTGAAACTGCACTTTTAGTGCAAAGCGGATTTGCCCTTAGGAAATAACCCCTATTTTCACATAAAGCAGCAATTACATCACCACAAAAGTGTTGTAGCGTTGAGACAATAATGCACACATTCTTGATTAACAATCTTTTTAATACCTGCACAATCACATGTGCATTTAGAAAAGGTTTTTAAAACAAACCAACATGTTTGTTGTATAACAATTTTTGGGGTGGCATTATAAAAAAGATAAATGTCCATTTAAGATAAAACAGGCATGTGAAAAAGCAACAAGAAAGACACAAATCTAGAACTTACAAAGTTCACATTTGGTAATATCAGACATGAGTATTTAGGAACTGTGTTTGATATTGCGTTCAGATGGGGTGAAGTCACCCCAGGAAAAGCCAAATTTGGAAGATGCACACCAATTTGCCAATGTCAACATGTGCTAGCTGCCATCACGGGGGATCAATGGACGTGTTTTGGGGGAGAAACCCCTTCCTCTCAGCTACTTTATTATTGAGGAAGGGGTTGCACCCCCCAAAACGCGTCCATTGATCTCCCGTGATGGCAGATAGCACATGTTGGCACACTGTGTGCATCTTCCAAATTTGGCTTTTCTAAAAATCGCTAAAACATTTTTAACATTGTAGCACACAAAAAAACAAAGTGTTTTTGAGGGGTTTTAAACTCGCCCCAAAACATCAATGATGTTTTTATTTTTTTGAATAACATCATTGATGTTTTTCTTGAGGTTTTCCAATTGTGAATTACACCCCATGATCTCCCTGATCAGGATCTGGGCACTTTCTGATGTGAAAGGATCTGGATCCACAACATCACGATCACCTAAAAAGAGAGAAACCAAACAAAAACAGGTATCAAAAATATGACGGCATCCATCTCTTACCTGAGCCTGTGGTCACAGACACTCACCTGTTGTGGTGACTATTTCCACCACGTCTTCTTCCTCCTGCTCTTCTTGGGTTGGGGGGATTTCCCCTTCTTCCAGAGGTGGGGGGTCTGTGGTCTCCTCGGATGAGGGGTGTCCTCCGAGTCTTTTCTCCCCTATGTAAAACAAAAATGCTATACTTAGCACACAGATATTTGATGGCAGAACTATAAATAGGAAACATTGCTTGGAAGTGGGGTACAATTGTCTATTTTGGCAGAGTTCCAAAATGTAGCATTTTCAGTGTCCTTTGTCAAGCTGCAATACTTTACCTGTTTGGTACAAGCTTCACAGATGGAGACCCCCCTATAGTATACACTGGAGCACCTGTGTGCCCCCCCTAATAAAAATGGTGTTCAGGGGTCCCACACTAGTGCTCCAGTGTCCAGATGCGAAAACCGCTGCCCAGTGTCCTCTCCTTACACAGAATCTAGTTTGCATTTCATTCTAGTGACAAAGCCATCTACACAACCAAATTAGTTTCATACAAGTAGGGCGTGTTTTATAGGCCGAAAGAAAAATGTTTGATACGAACGAATAATGTGCCCATGAACATGAAAGTTGCCATTTTAAAATGTACACTTGTAAGAAAAGCACATGGAGCAGCACGAACGTAATAAACACAAAAAGAATAGGAACACAGCACAACTACTTACTTTTTTGCAGCACTCTCCGGATCTTTCTGTACTGCTCGTGTTCTCTTAATTTGAGGTCCGACCACCGCTTCCTGAGCTGATCTTTCGATCGTCGTACCCCGAAATGCCGGTGCAGACTTTTGACCACTTTCGCCATGATCTTGGCCTTTCTGACATTGGGGTTGGGGTAAGGTCCATACTTTCCATTATAGTCAGCCTTCTTCAAGATGTCGGCCATCTCCAACATCTCCCCAAAGGACATATTTGAGGCCTTAAATCTCCTTCTGGATCGGGACGTTTCTGGCTCCGGGCTTTCCTCCTCCTCGTTCCTGTAATTAGCACGTACCTGCTGTGTATCCACCATGTGCTCTTCCCCCACTGCGCAGAACGAAAAGGGGCGGGGAATAGACTAGAAAGAACGTCAGGGGCGGGCGGAGATACACGCATGCGCAGTGTGTATAAAGCGTAACACGCGTGCGTATTACGTACGATCTGTGAGCGGAGGAAGGAGCATCGGAGGCGCCGATCGTGATAACGAAGGTAAGATCTAAACTTGGGCCTATACAGCGTGGAAATTGAAGCCTATATTGTAACAAGATTAGGAGAGTTTGGCCTGACCTTAGGGTTTGTCTTGTGTTGTGTCTTGCAGAGAAAATGGATGGCTTCAATGACCACAACTTCCTCCCCCTGTTCATAGACAAATACAGGGAGCTGCCCTGTCTGTGGCAAGTGAGACATCCCCATTACAACAATAAACAAAAGAGACAGGCAGCGCTGGAGAAACTGCTGGAATTGGTGAAGCCGGTGGTCCCCACAGCAACCATCCCCTATTTAAAAGCCAAAATTGGTGGCCTGAGGAGCACTTATCTTAGGGAGCGCAAGAAGGTCACAGATTCCCAGAGACCCGGAGCTGCAGCAGATGACATTTATGTCCCCAGGCTGTGGTACTATGAGAGACTGTGATTTCTGTCAGACCACACTGAAGTCAGAGAATCCCTCTCCACTCTTCCTTCAACCCCAGATGAGACTTCCAATGCCCAACCTGGGCCTTCCAGCCAGGAAGAAGTGGAGGAGCCCAGCTGGAGTCAGGTATAGCATTCTTCTACAGATTTCTGGTCAATAAATAAATGATCTTTACTAGATGTTATTAATGATCACTAATTGCTGATTGAAAAAAGTGTTTTACATATCAATAGACAGTAGTGGGCAAAAATAATTGGGACAAGAATGAAAAATGCTGGGCTCAGAAGGATAGTCTGTTATATTTGTTAACATTCAATTTGCAACAGTCAGGAGGTGACAATTGTGTGTGATTGATGAATAAAAAACTAAAACTATGTCCCTTTTTCATACACAGGAAGACCTCAACCAGGAGGAGGCTGTGGAATGTGGCAGCCAGGAGGAGGCGGGGGTTAGTGGCAGCCAGGAGGAGGCATGGCTAAGTGTCAGCCAGGAGAAGTCTGGAACAAGTCGCAGCCTGACAAAATCGCAGGTTCCTTCCCTCTGCCTTCCATACAAAAGAGCAAGGAAGGCGACTCACATGCAGGATTCTGTGCTCAGGCTCATTCAGGAGGCTTCTGAGTCCCTCCGAGCCTTACCCACTCCTGAAGAGGCCTTTGCCTGCATGGCTGCCACAAAACTGCAGGGCATGCAGGAGGGTCAGCGCCTCATGTGTGAGCAACTTATTTATAAAGTCCTAACTAAGGGTGTGAGTGGCGAAATCACACCCAAGACCGACGTGATTGAGTTGGACCATCCTCCTCCTCCTCCTCCTGCTGCCACAACTCCACCACCACAGCCACAGCATGGAAGGAAGCGTGGAAAGAAGACAAGAGAGTGATGACCCTGGGTTCAGTCTGGTCTGACAAAAGCTGCAGTCTCTTGTATGACCACAGCCTGGGGACACAGATGTCATCTGCTGCTTTCCGGATCTCTGGGACTTTTGGACCAGACTGCAATCCCTTAGATAAGGACTCCTCAGGCCACCAATTTTGCTTGAAAATAGTTGATGTGTGCCCTGGGGGTCCAAGGCTTCACCCATTTCTGCTGTTTTTCCAGTGCTGCCTCCCACTTTGTTTAGTTGTGAGCGCTTAATAAATGATTTTTTTGGAAAAATTATACTCTCCTATGTGTGTTTTCATCTAAAAAGGACAGTTTGTTGGTGAGGATTCAGGTACATTTCTAAAGTACAATGTGAAATTAACAAGAGACAACAACACCAATCAATCTCCTACAGATTAAATAGAACAACATAGCAATAGTGTTGTGGTAACTTGACACACAAAACACACACAAAAATATTCTGGAGTAAAACTAAAACTAAAATAAAACAAAGATCAGCCTTTGAAAAAATACAAACCTAAAATAAAAAAAAAATCTGCCTTTAAAAAAAAAAATAAAAAAAAAATATTTTTGTCAGATGTGACAAATCAAAATATATTAAGGGAATCCCGATAAATAATAAAGAAAGAAGTTTGTGAGAAGTCTGTGTGAATATGAGCAGCAAAACTACTTCATTCTTCTCACATTATAAAGAAGAAGAGAGTGTGCTGTATTAAACCATTTTTAACATTGCACCGTGACGAAAGTGTTGTATCCATTGCGAACGCTAAGTTTACCAGACCGAGCTGTTCCGTCTCGGAATTTCTTTTGAGCATGCGTGGCACTTTGTGCATCGGAACAGGCGACACACGGTCGGAATTGACGCAATCGGATTTTGTTGTCGGAAAATTTTATAGCCTGCTCTCAAACTTTGTGTGACGGAAAATCCGATGGAAAATGTCCGATGGAGCACACACACGGTCAGAATGTCCGACAACACGCTCCGATCGGACATTTTCCATCAGAAAATCCAACCGTGTGGTCGGGGCATTACTGTTCTGTTATAACTTAATTAGTTTATTCACTTTAATATTCTCAGGTTGAAGTAAAGCTCAAACTTGAATTATATGTTTAGGGTCTCCCACTTCCCTCCTACCCTCCTCCTCCCTCATTCACTCTCATAGCCCGACTCAACCCCTAATCCTGATACCCTAAACCCTGCTGCTCCCACTCTCATATTTCTCCTTCCTCATGATTTCCCTTCCTTAGAATTATTGTAACTACTAATACAAGTATTACTTTAGGCCATACGGCCTACACACATGCACATCATTGTGATGTCTTTATTATAGGGCTCTTCTCCCACATGCGGAAGATCCGCGTGCCTTACTTTGCCTCCCTCGTTCGTCCACTTATAATATGTGGGGGACTGATGGAAGCACCTCTTCCCCTGAAAGAGATTCTTGTCCTTTATCACGGAAAACCTTAGAACATATCTCTATGTTGAATCAAAATATATATTATCTAACCATTTTTGTTTTAAAACTTTTCTTCACTTCATACTTTACCAATTTCCTCCTCTTCTTCACCTTCTCCAAGTCCACATGGGTTGACTCATCCAGCCAGAACCGCATGTTACTTGGTAACTTTCATCTCCTTAATCAGATATCATGAAACCATTAAAGATTCTTTCCCTGAATGTTCAGGGAATTAATATACCATTGTTTAGTGGTAGCCTCAGCTACCACTAAACAACGGGGCACCCTCATAGCCTTTCATCGCTCCACTCCATTTACCCCCCAATCACAAATTAAAGACCCGGAAGGGCGTTACATAATCCTCACAGGGCATATAATGGATACAGCGATTACTGTTATCTCATATTATGTGCCCGATAATCAACCAACTCCATTTTTATCACATCTACTACAAGTTGTGAACAACCATAAAATAGGAACAGTTATCATGTGTGATGATTCCAATGATGTCCTCCTCCCATTCTTGGACAAATCTCCATATACCCCATCCCAGAACACATTTAAATTGTCCTTTTCCCAGCTCTTGTCCAAACATAATTTAGTCGATTCTTGGGGGGAATACAATCCGACAAAACGAAGATACACATATTATTCACACCCTCACCAAACATTTACTCGGATTGATCATATATTTCTAACTATTGGTATGATACCAGAAATACTCACAGCTGACATAGTCCCTATCCTATGGTCTGATCATAATGCAGTACTCACTTCTATTACATCCACAATACCTAAAGCACATGATCCTACTTGGTATCTCCCGGATATTATGCTCAATCACCCAACCCACCGTCTAGTTATCGAACAAGCTCTAAAATAATACCTATCACTTAATACTAGCCCAGATATGCCCTCATTAACACTTTGGGAAGCACATAAGCCAGTGTTATGTGGTATATTTCAGAACAATTTGCCTTATTCAAACATGAACGAAAAATTCTTGCTTGAAAGCTAGAATCTGAATTCAATACCGCCTTTATATCCTTTCAAGATAACCCCTCATTAGTAATGAAACAGAATCTGTTGGTAAATCCTATAAACGCTCTAGACATAATTATTTTATGAAATCAAAGAAATCAGGTACATACCTAGCACGCACACTTAATTCATTAAATAAATAATTTAAGCCAATCCGCTTGAAACTATCAAAAGATGTATATACAAGTAACCCTGTTAAAATTGTTCAGAAATTTCACTCCCACTTATGCTGCATACACACGGTCGGACTTTTCGGCTACAAAAGTCCGACAGCCTGTCTGACAGACTTTCGACGGACTTTTGTCAGACTTTTGGCGGACTTTTGGCGGACTTGCGCAGACTTTCTTACGAACGGACTTGCCTACATACGATCACACAAAAGTCCAACGGATTCGTACGTGATGACGTACACCGGACTAAAATAAAGAAGTTGATAGCCAGTAGCCAATAGCTGCCCTAGCGTGGGTTTTTGCCCATCGGACTAGCACACAGACGAGCGGATTTCTGGGTCCAGCGTAGTTATGACGTAAAGATTTGAAGCATGTTTCAAATCTAAAGTCCGTCAGATTTGCGGCTGGAAAAGTCTGCTGAAAGTCCGGGGAAGCCCACACACGATCGGATTGTCAGCCAGCTTTAGTCCGCCGGCGTCCGTTGGACTTTTGTAGACGAAAAGTCCAACCGTGTGTACGCGGCATTAGCCTCTTTTTATGCGTCAACTAATGACTTTGACTCAAACGCAGCAGACGCCTTCTTTTCTAGTATAAACCTACCAGAGCTATCTCTAAACCAAAAAAATCTACTCGAAGAACCTATCATAGCAGAACATGTAGCTAATGTCTTTAAAGAACTAAAGATAAATAAAAGATCAGGCCCAGATGGTTATTCTGCCTTATATTAGCAAACTTTTACAGAAACCCTCTCGCCCATTTTAGCCAAAGCTTTTAATGTAATACTAGATGGACAATCCTTTAGACAAGAATCACTAACGGTTATTGTCTGTATGATCCCAAAACCCCTTACTGATGACACTTCTTGTACAAACTATTGTCCAATCTCCCTTCTAAACTTAGATATTAAAATCCTAGCAAAAATTTTAGCAAAAATTTTAGCAAAAAGACTTAACAGAATCATAGGCAATCTAATTCACAGAAACCAAGTAGGCTTAATGCTGACTCGCCAAGCTGGCGACAATGTATGTCGGGCAGTTTTTCTAGCACATATAGCTAAATCTCGCCATATCCCTTCTTGTTTTCTCTCTCTTGATATCAAAAAGGCATTCGATTCTGTATCTTGGCCATATTTACATTACACTTTACAGAAATGGGGTTTTGGCCCCCACTTCATGAAATGGATTGCAGCACTATACAATAACCCTAGAGCATACATAAAATATGCAGGTTATAAATATAACTTCTTCAATATAGAGAGGGGTGCACGTCAGGGATGGCCACTTTCCCCCCTGTTATTCGCCCTATTAGTGGAACCCTTGCCCAACAATTCATTTAACAGCCTCTTTAGCCTCTTTTTCAGATATTTTCTCAGCAAATTACCCCCCAATCTTGAAACAGATTACAAACCTCCTAAAACAATGGTCTCAACTTCCATTATCATGGGTTGGCAAGATTAACACAATAATAATGACAATCCTGCCAAAACTATTATACTTATTTAGAGTCTTGCTAATCCCAACCCCTTCCTACTATTTAAGACTAGTACAGAAAAGATCAACAACATTTATTTGGGGTTCCTCCAAACCACTCATACCTTTACACAGACTACATCTCCCTAAATTAAATGGAGGCCTCGGCTTTCCAAATTTTACAAACTATTATAGAGCTGCACATATTGCCAGTCTTTCCAAATACCATGCAACACAGGAAATCCCCTTATGGGTGATCATAGAAGCATCAGAATGTGATCATTTCTCAATATCCCTCACGCGAGCGCGCAGCAGGGCTGAGTGAAGTTTGCAGGGCTCGGGACATTCAGGAAAAACAAGGCGGACTCGCGCTCCAGACTCCGGTCCAGGAAGTCCTGATCGGAGCACATTCTGGAATTGCACTGAACAGGTGAAAGGGCTGATGGAGTCACAGAAGATATAGTACAGCTTATCAAGTTGGAGATCCATTTACAGTACCCACTCTAAGCTGACTACCCCTGCAGGGGTTACCACCTTCGGTGAGTGGGGACCCATTGGGGGAGCACTACAGTCGCCATACCTGCTGTGCACTAAAGTCACTAGAATTCTGGATATTTTTAGGATCACAAGTTTTCTGTTCCTGACTTCAATTCTATTTTATATATATATATAAATGTATATACTTTTTATTTATATGTTCACGGTTGGCCAGGGACGTGGACTATTCACCGAACACTTATAACAATATATATTATATACTAGCTGTGGACTTCAGGTGTAAGGTTTCCTAGGGGCGCTAATTTATTTAGCGCTGACACTGATTAGTGTGAATAATTTTGCACCGTTCTATATATCTATTTACACCTGATGGATAACGGATTGGTTTTATAGTTATTTCTAGAATGGATGGGTGAGGGTGTGTACGCACCTCATATTTTTGAGTTGCGTCCTAACCTTATTCAGACACATTCCAAACACATATTCACGTAATAGGCATTTTTTACACATGTATTGGTTTATTGATTAATTTCCTTGTCAAAAGAAGTTTATTGAGTATACAATATTATAAAGATACATAAAGTAAGTTTACAAGGATCTATAAAGTAAGCTCATTGTTTTACAGTAGGGTTTATATAGGTAAATATCATGAAATTTCAAATATTAAACCTTGGGTTCACGTAAACCTAAATTAAAGATATATATAATTTCCTTAGTTACTTTTGTAGGTATTTAAATGATTTATACCTACTATACATATTGTTTACAGGTAGAGTGTATATAGGTCAAATAAATTCTGATAATGAGCTTTAATCGTAAGGTGGAGAAAAGGAAAGAGAAAGAAGAAAAAGGGTAGAAAGGCAGAGGTATGGTCCACAAGGTTGTCCCGCTCGTCAGTTTATTATTCTTTTTAGTTCTCTTTGAAGCCTTAGAATGGGTGTCTCTGTAAGTCATTTAATCTGTTACCATGGCAACAGGACTGAGTCATTGAAATTTGACAGGAACTGTTGTTTTATCCAAGGATGCCAAAGTTTTTCAAATTTTGGAATTTGATTTTGATCGATGGCTACCATCTTAGCATGGGACATTGTATTATTCATTCTGTGAATTGTTTCTGCTAGCACCAATGTAGGAGATTTCCATGCCTTGGCCACTGTTTGTTTTGCAGCCGTTATTAGTTGGATCATAAGTTTGAATTGAGAGAGTGTTAACCATTCCAGTTTTAGATTAAGTAAAGTTATATGCGGATCTGGTTGTATTATTTTTTTAAATACTTTAGATGCAATCACGAAGACTTCCTTCCAGAAGGTTTGGATTACTGGGCACGTCCACCATATGTGTAAATGTGTGCCTATTTCTGGGCATCCTCGAAAACAAAGAGCTGAGGTATTAGGTGAATATTTTGCCACTCTAGCAGGTACAAGGTACCAGCGAGTTAGGACTTTATAATTTGTCTCCAGTGCTAAGATGTTGGGTGAAGATGACTTAGATGTGAGCCATATGTTAGACCAGTCCGTGTCTTCTAAAGTTCGTCCCAGGTCCTCCTCCCACCTCTGAACGTAAGAGGGTCTATTAAGATTTACTACTCCATATAATTGATTATAAAGTGATGAAATTGTACCTTTAGCAAATGGATCTTTTGTACAGATTGATTCAAAAATGGATAATTGAGATAATGGTGTATCCCCCTTTAGGAATGGTGTATAGAAATTTTTGATTTGGAGATATCTAAATATCTCAGAGTTTGGTAGATCATATTTTTCTCTAAGCGATGGGAATGAAAGGAATGATTTAGATGCTAGGAAGTCATTTAGTGTCTGAATGCCTGATGTTGTCCAAGCTTTAAAAGAATTTGGGTAGATCCATGCCGGATAAAAGGCCGGATTTCTGATAAAAGAAAGGAGAGGATTGTGTGGAGATTGTAACTGATATTTGGTTTTTAGTTTATCCCAGAGAGATAAGAAGTGTTTAGTTATGGGATTATGAATTTTAAAGCGGTCTTTAGGATCAAGCCATAACAAGTTTGATATTAATAGAGGGTCATTTTCTGAAGCCTCTATAAATACCCATAATGGGATTTCCTGTTTTGCATGGTATTTGGACAGACTGGCCAAATGTGCTGCTCTGTAGTAGTTAGTAAAATTAGGGTATCCCAGGCCTCCTTTATTTTTGGGAAGATGTAGTGTGTGTATAGGTATACGTGGTTTAGAAGAGCCCCATATAAACGAAGTTGCTCTTTTTTTGTACTATTCTCAAAAAATAGGAAGGAATTGGAATAGGGAGGACTCTGAATAGATAAAGCAATTTGGGTAGAATAGTCATTTTGATTGCATTAATCTTCCCTATCCAGGATAAAGGAAGTTGCGACCATTGTTTTATTAGATTTGTGATCTGTCTTAATACAGGAGGATAATTGGTTGAGAATAAGTCAGAATGAGATGCTGTTAAATGAATTCCAAGATATGGGATTGATTTTTCTGCCCATGTGAATGGGAGTGCAGCCCTAGCCGGGATCAATTCCATGTTTGTGAGCGAAATATTAAGCACTAGGCATTTCTTAGGATTAATCATAAGGCCGGATAGGGCTGCAAATCCATCAAGAGCTGGTATTAAGTTAGGACCAGAGACCTGTGGTGATGATAGAAAAAGTAATATATCGTCTGCAAATATACATAATTTGTGTGTAATACCGCCTACTTCAATGCCAGTTATAGTTTGGTTTGTTCTGATGTATTGGGCCATGGGTTCGAGTATAAGGGCAAATAATAAGGGAGATAATGGGCAACCCTGTCGGGTACCTCTTTCGATATTAAAGGCTAGGGATGAGCCGAAAACCCCCCGGTTCGGTTCGCACCAGAACCCGCGAACGGACCGAAAGTTCGCACGAACGTTAGAACCCCATTGACGTCTATGGGACTCGAACGTTCGAAATCAAACGTGCTCATTTTAAAGGCTAATTTGCATGGTATTGTCCGAAAAAGGGTTTGGGGACCCGGGTCCTACCCCAGGGGACATGTATCAATGCAAAAAAAACTTTTAAAAACGGCCGTTTTTTCGGGAGCAGTGATTTTAATGATGCTTAAAGTAAAAAAAAAAAAAGTGAAATATTCCTTTAAATATCGTACCTGGGGGGTGTCTATAGTATGCCTGTAAAGTGACGCGTGTTTCCCGTGTTTAGAACAGTCCCTGCACCAAATGTCATTTTTAAAGGAAAAAATCTCATTTAAAACTGCTTGCGGGTTTAATGTCATGTCGGGTCATGGCAATATGGATGAAAATCAGTGAGACAAACGGCATGGGTACCCCCCAGTCCATTACCAGGCCCTTTGGGTCTTGTATGGATATTAAGGGGAACCCCGCACCCAAATTAAAATAAGGAAAGGTGTGGGGCCACCAGGCCCTATATACTCTGAACAGCAGTATACAGGCGGTGCAAACAAGACAGGGACTGTAGGTTTGTTGTTAAGTAGAATCTCTTTGTAATTTTGAACGGGTACATTTTTAACGTGTTTAGCTCCAGCCAAAAAATCTTTTTTAAGCTTTTTGGAAAACATAGGGAAGGGTTATCACCCCTGTGACATTTGTTTTGCTGTCTTTCCTCCTCTTCAGAAGATTTCACCTCACTTTTTTGTCCCAATGAAAAATGTTTTTTGAAAATTTGGGTTTTTTTGTGGAACAAGGATTGGAAAGCATCAGTGGAAAGGAGAAATTGTTTTCCCATATTAACTCTTACAGGAGAGAATTTCCCTTCCTAGGGGTAGATTTCATCTCACTTCCTGTTGTCTCCTTCCGTTTGCAAGTAGGAGTCGTTTATAAGTTAGATGTTTGAAAGTAGGGTCCTGCCCTATATACTCAGCAGAAATTTGGGCCTTAGGTGTTGCTGTGGCCACAACACTGTAAGCCCTCACAGGGCCCTGCTGTGAAATATTAGATCAAGAATTGTAATTACATGCCCCTGTTGAACAGGAGCTGAAAAATTAGGCCTTAGGCACTGGTGCTGGTGCCACAACACTGCAACCCCTCACAGACACTCTAGTTGGAACGCAGGAACGAGCCCTGCTGCAAAGTATTGCATCAAAAATTGTAATTACACGCCCCTGTTAGACAGGGGCAGAAAAATTGGGCCTTAGGCACTGGTGCTGGTGCCACAACACTGCAACCCCTCACAGACACTCTAGTTGGAATGCAGGAACGAGCCCTGCTGTAAAGTATTGCATCAAAAATTGTAATTACACGCCCCTGTTAGACAGGGGCAGAAAAATTGGGCCTTAGGCACTGGTGCTGGTGCCACAACACTGCAACCCCTCACAGACACTCTAGTTGGAATGCAGGAACGAGCCCTGCTGCAAAGTTTTACATCAAAAATTGTTGTAAGGGTAGGGGTCAACTGGTCAACTGGTCAAGTGCGCCCCCAAACCTTTTCCTTGCTCGAGCTGAACTTGGACATCAAGAAGGCCTCTTCAATCGATTGGAAAAATGAGTGATATGAACGACACCACACAAGTCAGTTGGATATCGCAAATATATCTTTATCTTTTTTCTTCTTCAGGTATATATGATAACAATTCAATATACATCATAAGGGGCAAACCAAGGGGCGGTCCCTTAGCTTATCCAATCACAAGGGTACAGGTATCACAAGTTACATGGTATATGGCATATAGGAAAAAAAAAAGACAATGACCTTTCTGCTAGATGACGTGCTTAAAAAGTACCTAAAAAAAAAATACCCCAAATTTCCTTATCAAAATATATTTGTCTTAGCTTAATTCCGAGAAAAAGGGCGTTAATATAGAAATAACCTTTTAAGATACTTTCGATAAGGTGCCGTTTGGCATTAGGCCCAGGCTTGCGGTGGGATTGTTCTAACTTGTTCCTGTACATATGTACAAGATCTGTCACCGCAAACCTGTTTTTTGCAGACAGCTCGCAATAAAAATTTCCACTTAAACATTGTCAAAGCCTTGCATAAAAAAGCGTTTCAAAAAAGAGTTCAGGCCTATTATCAAAAATATATATATAGTGAACCAAGTGAACCAAAGCGCAGCCATTTTCCTTACAATCCCTCCTTTGATCAGGGAGGATTTCATTCTCCCTGATCATTAATTCCCTAATGTTTGGAGTACCAGGTATGTTCTGTGTAGAACATAGCCGTGGCTTCCTCTGGCTCAATATGGAGGGGGTCGATGTAGAACATGGCCATAGTTTCCTTGAGCTCAGTGTCCGGTTTAATCTTTGCTGTAATATCAGGGACTTTACTGGTTATATAGAATAGGAATTTAATAGTGGCATAAATGGCGATACCCAGGAGTACTATCATGATCAATATCATGCCTGCCTTTTTGAAGAAACCCATTATACTATCCCAAAACGATCCGAACCAACCCCCAATTCCTGAGAGTGGGTTCCAAGAGTCTCCCAATCTCCTCATTTGTGTCTGCAACTTTGCCCTTTCCTCCTGGTGTCCTTTGATTATATCATAATAATCTGGTACCTCTAAATCTTCACTGGGTTTGGTTAAGTTGTTCATATATGTGCAACATAGGCTTTTATCCCCTGTCACATCACATAGCCCTGTCAGTACCATCATCATCCTTTCTTGACGCTGCTTGATTATTTCTTGTTCAAACAGGATTTTCCTCAATTCCTCATTGATGAAGCCCACATCAGCTGATGTTTTATTCATCCAGGAATCTACTAGTTCCCCAAACTCATCTACCTTTGTTAGTGCATTGTACATGCCTGCCCCTCCCATGGAAGCGAATACCTTGTCCCACCAGGTTGTGACCTCTCTTTTGTGCCTCCCAAACTCTAAATGACCATGTGCTGGTATCATCTCTACAGGGGAGTCCCCTGGAGTAGCACCCATGAAAGGAATCATTTCTACCAGGGTGCACCACCCTGAGGTCTTTCTATCAAGGGGGTATGGGATGGTAGTGTGGCACCAAAGACCGCAGCACACCATCCATCCGTGGGGCATATGAGGGGCGGGTACATCCCCAGATGAATGTAGGTTGAACCTTAATCCCACTAGACACATCCAGTCCCCTATGGAGGGTGCCTCATCCTCCCGCTCCTCCATCCATGAACTATTCATATGTGTGCTGATAAGCCAAGATTCTGTGATCGAACTATTCCCTTTCATACAGTTTGAAATACTGTAGGAGGACATGTTCCCAATGCGCTCATCAGGGTCTGTTATGTTGTGTGTGAGAAGTCCCTCTATATCTAGCGTCCCATTGGCTATGAGCCCCAAATCTACCAGTGTAAAATTTACTACTGTGTCTCTGCAAAATCTACCGTTATACAAGTCTTTACCTGCTCCATTAAGAAAACAAAATTGTGGACTCCTGGTGTATCCTGTAAAGAGAAGGGGTTTACTATTGGTTGTGATGCTCTCAGGGGGAATGGGTTGAGTGATGTTTAGCAGCTGTTCTAGGGTCACTGGCCTTCCAACCATCGGAACTGAGTGTCGGCCAGTTCCCATATGGGAACAAACCCAGCATTCTGAGTAATTCTGCTTTCTTGCGAAAGCATGCATCATTATGAAATGATGAGGAATTGAGTCTGGTACTGAATAAGTTTCAGGATCTAGCTGTGCCCCATTATTAATACTTCTAAAGTCTGGTCTTAGGAGTTCCCTTCTGGATTTTAAAAATTGGTATCCTGTTTTGGGGGCCTTTTTCATACTAGTATCATTTAAGGGTGCAAAGGGAGCATAATTTGATCTTTTATTTTGAATAACTTGGCTGATTCCTATATCTCTGAGTTTGGCCTTTTTAAACTTGGACACCAGGCTCTGACTTGGTTTATGATTGGGATCCATACACCAAGTCCTTTCTACTCCCTTATATGTGGCTGTAAAGACAATGGCTGCTATGTGACAATTCCCATCCCTCCTTTGAATATGATACCCCGTAACGGCTTGGGATTGAGCTTTGGTCATCTGTCTGGCTATCTGAGTGCAGCAGGGATAAATAGAATTTCCCATAAAACCTTGCCGAGTACGGTTAGTATAATTAGAGGGGAGCTGAAAATTACAACTGTTAGTCATCCAACATACAAAGGTAGTTATCAGAACAATCTTAAGAGTAACCAGGATGGCAAAGACTAAAATTATTCGAGTGGTACATTTCCAGAGCTGTTCAGGTGGGCCCTGAGAACCTGGGGGAAATACCTGAACATCTAATACTCGAATGTCATTAGGTCTAAGGTCTCTGGGGCTCCTGAGTCCTTTAGGGAGGGTGCTGCAGGGGGTTTGCATAAGGTTTCTGGGGCTCCCAAGTCCTCTAGGGAGGGTGCTGCAGAGGGATTGCTTAAGATCTCTAGGGATTGGGGGGGGGTTGGGGGGCTTTCGGGTGGAGATAGTAGAGGGCTTGGGCAGGGGTTTGAGTTCAATGTCTCTTTCTTTTGTGGTCTTGTTTTCTTTCTCTTTCGTGGTCCTTGGCTTGCTTCCAGGCTCGGTGCTTTCTTTATCCTTGATGCGTGGATCCATTGTGGTCCTTGGTCTGTGAGGATGGCAGTCCGGGTTGCTTTAAGTACTTCAAATGGTCCTTGGTAGATGGGCCCTGGTACCTTCCTTGCTGCAAGCTGCTTTATCAAGACTCTGTCACCGGGTATGAAGGGGTGTGTAGGTTCTGTGGAAAGAGGAGGAAAAGTGACAGCTACCTTGTCATAGTTTTCAGTAAGGCTACTTACCAGATGTTTCACGTGCTCTTCCTGTAAGGAATAAAGATTAACCTCCTCTCCCTCAATTGCTTTCTTTTTGGCCGGCCTTCCCATTAGTATTTCATATGGGGATAAACCTGTCCTACTGTGGGGGGTGGTTCTTATCTGGAAGAGGACCCCTGGCAGGTATTTTAGCCAGTCCTTCATAGTACCGTTAGTAGCCTTCTTTAGTTTGTCTTTGATTGTTCTATTCATTCTTTCCACTACCCCTGAACTCTGTGGGTGGTATGGGATGTGTAGCTTCCACTGTATCCTTAATACCCTTGTCAATTCTTTCACCAATTTTGAAGTAAATGCTGGACCTTGGTCAGAGTATATGGTGGCAGGAAGTTCATATCGACTGATCCAATGATTGATCAGACACCGGGCTGCAATGCCTGCAGTTTCCCCTGTAACGGGTATTATCTCGGGCCAACCTGAAAATTTGTCCACCAACACGCACAAATATTTGAGATTACCTCTCTGCCTGGGCATATGTGTGAAGTCTATCTGTAAGTCTTGTAGTGGGCCTAATGGTGGTGGCAAATGTCCATGTTTCCCATGTTGGGGGCCCTGAACATTGTTCTGAGCACAAGTCAGACAGGAAGAGACAAGCTGTTGCACTAATTCATATGCCTTGTGTGTGCTAAAACAGTCTTCATACTTTTTTAAGAGTGGTCTGGGTCCTATATGTCCTGGGCCGTGGAGATAAGACAGCAATAGGGGCGCTGCTGCTCTAGGTATCCCTATGACTCCCTCCTTGTTTGTCCAGAGACCTGTAGGGTCTCTGGTCAAACCTGAATCGCTCCAGTAGTCCAGGTCATCAGCCGATGCCTGTCTTTGCAAGAGTGCAGATGTGTGTTGGAACGAGGGGGTGTTAAAGTCATTCTGGAATAATAGGAGCTTTGTGTCATGTGGTTGTGGCTGTCTTTCAGCTGCAGCTTTTGCTACTCTGTCTGCTAGAGCGTTTCCCTGTGACTCTAGAGATCCGTCAGTGGCATGTCCCTTAACTTTGATAATGTTTAATTTATGGGGCTGTTGTATTGCATTAATTAGATCGTACACGTAACCACTGTTATTTATTTTTTTGTTATCTGCAGTACGGAAACCACGCCTAAACCAGATCATACAGTAATCGTGCGCGACCCCGAATGCGTACCTGCTGTCTGTGTAAATGTTCACCTTTTTTCCTCTGTGTATTAAACATGCCCTGGTGAGTGCGTACAGCTCAGCTTGTTGTGCGGAGGTTGCGCCAGTGAGGTAACCATCTTCTAGTATGAGATCCGGTAGCATAACCACCGAATAGCCTGTCTTGTATTGATTGTCTGCTGGACGTGTGCAGCTACCATCTATAAAGACGTTAGGGTAGTCTGGATCAGCCATATCAGTGAGATCTCTGCGAGGTGCTGTGACAGTGAGAAGTTCTTGTGTACAGTCATGACAGTCTTGGGGAGTGACTGGGAGTTTTAGCAAAGCGTGTAAGAGTTTGATCGCCGGTGTTACTTCAGCACAGCTTTTGACAGTTAAGTTGTGCGTGTTTGTAAGAATGATTTCATACCCTGATGAACGTTGTGTAGTCATGTGTTGGGTGTTCATGTTTTGTAACAAATGGAGGACACTATGTGATGTGTATAGGGTGGTTGGAGTCCCTAAAGTGATCTTTTGTGCTTCTTTTACAGTCATTGCACAAGCTGCCAGCGCTTGCAAACAGCCCGGCATCCCCTGGACTGTCACTGGTAATTTTTTTGAGATGTAGGCTACGGGGCGGTAGTGGGTGCCATGCATTTGGGCTAGAACTGCAGCAAAGGCATGACCCCTGACCACACAGTATAGGGCATAGGCCTTTTCATAATTTGGCAAGCCGAGGGCCGGGGCCGAGGCTAGTGATTTCAAAAGAATTTGAAAGGCTTCAGTCATTTCTGGAGTGTATGTGATCAGCTTTGGCGCCTGTGCTGTTGTAGCCTGCCTTAGCAGAGAGTCATAGTAGGAACAGTCAGGAATCCACTGTCTGCAGTAAACTATTGAACCTAGAAAGGACAATAGTGACGCTTTGTCTTTTGGTGGGCCGAGACAAGTGAGGGCTTCGACCCGTTTTGGAGACACCATCCGTGTTCCCTCTGCAATGACGCACCCCAGGTACTCTACCTGCTCTTGGGCCCATTGAATCTTCTTTCTAGACGCAAGATGACCCTTGAGTGCTAGGTGCGACATCAGACTCTCGGAATCGACCTCACATTGTGCCCTGCTTTCACTACATATCAGTAGATCATCAACATACTGCAAGAGTGTGGATTTCATTGGGGGGACCCAGTCATCCAAGGTGGCTTTAAGCACCATTGAGAAGGCTGCCGGACTGTCCACATAACCTTGCGGAAGCCTGGTCCAGGTTAGTTGCTGGCCAATGGCCTGCTCGGTGGACCATGTGAAAGAAAAGATGTCCTGGAAGTCCTCATGCACTTCTATACTGAAAAATGCGTTTGATAGGTCTAGTACCGTGTATATGGAGGACCGTGCAGGAATATTGATGAATATCCCTGAAATGTCTGCCACTAGTGGGGGTAAGGGTTGTATACTTTTGTTGACTACCCTAAGATCCTGCACCATCCTCCATTCCCCGTTAGCCTTCCTTACTGGATTAACTGGTGTGTTCCAGGGACTAATTATTGGCCTTAGAATACCTAATCTCAGGTATTCTTCCATCAGAGGCTGAAGTCCCATGATTTTTTCTTTTGGTAAAGGGTATTGTTTCTGGAATGTGGGTACAGTGTCTGGTTTGAAGGTGGGTACATATGGTGTGCAAGGTATATGTCCTACATCAGTTTTGGACTTTGCCCAGATGGGATGTGTTTCTAAGTATGTAGAAACTGACATGAAGTAACACAGAAAATCTTGTCTTTTTGGCATCTGTAAATCACAGTGAGGGGATTTGGCAATAATCCCTCCTTCTGCTGTAAAAGTTATATTCAGTTTCAATTTCGACATTAGGTCCCTGCCCATTAGGCATAGGGGACATTGTGGTAATATTGCAAATCTAGATTTGGTTAACACTCTGTTCTCCAAGTCACAGACCTCTAGGAGAGGTGTAATTTTGTGTACCACATCAGTTCCATTGATCCCTATAGAGCAACCCTCCGTACAATCTTCACATAAAAATTTTTCATTGTTTAGGCAACTTGTCGTGGCCCCGGAATCTAACATTAGGTTGACCACTTGACCCTTGATCTTAAGGGTCACTTGTGGTAAGATTTTCCAATGATCTGTAAACATGTGAAGTACCAGGGCTGGAACCTGCTCTGGGCATCCCTATTGTCTAAATGGGTTATTGTTTGAATGTCCAGAATTGCCTGGCCAATTCATTTGGACCCTCTGTGGGGTACTGGTGTTTGTTTGGTTGGGCTGGTCATTTCTAGGGTTTGGTCTAGTCTGAATCTGTGTCCTGTCATTCCTGTCTGGATTGTATCCTCTACCCCGTCCCCTTTGAGGTGGGCCATTACCTCGTCTGGGTCTATATCCTCTCCTATATGGGCAGTCTGATTTCCAATGTGATAGGTCCCCACAATTGAAACAACCCTGGTCAGTTTGTTGAATATTATCTCTGTTTTGGTGTTGTTGTCTGTACGCATAAGTGGGCATTGGAAGAGAAGTACACATTGGTGTGATTTCTTGTTTTCTTCCAGAGTCCTCCATTATTGTGAAAAGTCCTCCTTTTGAATTAAAGACACCCGATGCTGCCCTTGTTTGTATGTCTTCCACAAATACCTTTGCTGCCTGTGTCGCCCAGTTAGTATTTACCAGTTTTATAATTTGGGCTGACTTGGGGTCCCCATTGTTCATTGCCGTACTGACAAATAGGGGGTCACTGTCTATTCCACATGCTACGTAAATTTTATACAAACGTATGACAAAGGAATGGAAAGACTCCCCCGGCAACTGTTTACACGAGATTAAATCATTGATTGGCGTTTCAGGTCTATAAGCCTTCCTCCATGCAGCCAACAATGATGCCCAGAATTGTTCCCAATCCTCCCCCGGTTGATATAATTTACTTTCAGTTACCCATGCGTTTATTGTAATCTCGGCTGTACTATCAGGATCCACTGCATTAATGATAATTTGTAGATCCTCCGCTGACATTCTCCCACCCAAACAGTATCTCTTTAAAAAATTAACTGCTTGTTTTGGATCCTTATTAGGCTTGGGACAAGTGTCTTTTATTTCTTTAATTGTTCCCAAAGGTAGAGGGATCTGAACTTGAGTAGTGCCCATAGTGATGAGGGGGAACATTGTTTGAGCACTATTTTCAGGGGTTTGAGCTTGGGACGTTGTCTTGGGTTCAGCTAAAAGGGCAACGGTTTCTGTTACCCCCGTGGGAACCGATGCTGTGTCTGCTGTGTCTAATGCCTCCTGTACTTGTACTTGTGCTTCTGTTTGTTTTGTATCGCTGTCCTCGTCCCCTGAAGATTCCAATTCTTCTGTCAATTCACTGTCACTCTCGTCTACCCCATGTTTGTTAATTATGTCCTGATATTTCTGTTTTGCCGCCCGAGTAACCATTTGACCTTCCTCATCTATTTCCCGTAATATTTTTTCTGAATCTCTCAGTAATCTTTTTATTTCGTTCTGTCTTGTCCTTTTTTGTTTCTTATGTTCTACATTGGTTCTAGCTATCTCTAGGTGTTTGTCTACTGTCGTGGATAACTTATCCATGGTTGTAACATATTCTTTAATTGCTAGCCTCTGATTTTCTTGTTCTTCTAACCAATGGGTACCCTTTTCCTCAGCTATCGCCAATAATCCCCCCAGTGTTAGTTCTAGGGAGGGATATAATTTCTTTCTCTGTTTATCTGTTTTAGTTGTTTCTATGGGGGTTTCTTGATTCACTAGTTTAATTGTTTCTATGGGAGTCTCTGCGTTCTCTGGGTTAATTATTTTTATGGGGGTCTCTAGGTTCCCAGGTCCCTCCTTAGGATGATCAATTTTGGGAAACACATAAGGAGATGGAGCGCTTGAATCATAAAAGGGATTACAAGCTTTTGGAGCGTCTAAAAATGGATTTGGGGCAGTGGGAAATCGTAATGGGTTTTTGTATATAGTCTGTGGGAATTTCTTTTTATAGTCCTTCAGTGCTTTAGACCATATTTTATAACATTCTTTCATGTAATCATTGTTAGAAGGAAACGGTGGATAATTATACTGTTTGTGTTGCCCACACATTTTAGTAACTTCTTCCCAATCATTCTGGCTGCAAGGGCCATAGGGAGTTAATCCTGAAATTTGCAGACTATGTGCCCGCTTTAGTACATGTGCCCAAAATGGATCAGTATAATATTTTCCACAGTTTCCAGACACAAAATCAATTGGGGTGGGTTGCTCTGACTTACCACCAGAACTTTCCTTTTCCAATTGGTTTCCCATTATTTATACAAATCTCTATGATTGCAGACCATCAATGAATTAGGACAAACAGTATAAGTTTGCTTAAAGAAATGTTCAATACGACTTCTGACACCACCTACTGTTAGATTTGGTCTTAAAGGGACCTGATTATGAATGTTAAACCTCAGAGTCCAAACTTTTGGATCTCCTTTTTCAAAATAAGGTCCCTTTCCAATTCTATGAACGTAACCTCCTGGACAAGTTGCTTTCAAAATTGCCTTAGATCCTTCATACACAAACAACAATCCAAGACTACAATTATCGCAGCGTCCTGCGTGAAACCTCTCACTTTTGGTGGCCACCTTAAGTTTATCAGACATAACTCAATACATCATAATACAACATAGACGTTCTTGATGTCCAGTCCTATTTTTTAGTAAAATATTTACAATATTCTACCAGTCCTGGCCAACCTAGCGGGGACACTTATACAATAACCTTCCTATTATATGTTGACGAGCTACTTGACCTTACCAGATCCGACCTTACATATTCTGAAGTCCGGTCAAGCATAAGAAAACCACCTTGCAAAAGAAATTTAAAGAGACCTTACCTTTTTGCCTTTGGCCAAAATTCTTTTGGCTTTGGCTTGACCACCGGACTTCAGAATATGTACCCCACTTCTGGTACCATCTGTAAGGGTAGGGGTCAACTGGTCAACTGGTCAACTGGTCAAGTGCGCCCCCAAACCTTTTCCTTGCTCGAGCTGAACTTGGACATCAAGAAGGCCTCTTCAATCGATTGGAAAAATGAGTGATATGAACGACACCACACAAGTCAGTTGGATATCGCAAATATATCTTTATCTTTTTTCTTCTTCAGGTATATATGATAACAATTCAATATACATCATAAGGGGCAAACCAAGGGGCGGTCCCTTAGCTTATCCAATCACAAGGGTACAGGTATCACAAGTTACATGGTATATGGCATATAGGAAAAAAAAAAGACAATGACCTTTCTGCTAGATGACGTGCTTAAAAAGTACCTAAAAAAAAAATACCCCAAATTTCCTTATCAAAATATATTTGTCTTAGCTTAATTCCGAGAAAAAGGGCGTTAATATAGAAATAACCTTTTAAGATACTTTCGATAAGGTGCCGTTTGGCATTAGGCCCAGGCTTGCGGTGGGATTGTTCTAACTTGTTCCTGTACATATGTACAAGATCTGTCACCGCAAACCTGTTTTTTGCAGACAGCTCGCAATAAAAATTTCCACTTAAACATTGTCAAAGCCTTGCATAAAAAAGCGTTTCAAAAAAGAGTTCAGGCCTATTATCAAAAATATATATATAGTGAACCAAGTGAACCAAAGCGCAGCCATTTTCCTTACAATTGTAATTACACGCCCCTGTTAAACAGGGGCTGAAAAATTGTGCCTTAGGCACTGCTGGTGGCGCCCAGAACCAAAAATGTTCTTACAAGCTATCAGCGTGATGATTGAGGAGGGAGAGGATAATTACTCAGGGATAGTCACTCAGCATCAGCATAGGCAGTCTTTGAAGGGATCTGAAAAAAATTATTCAGTTACATCAGCATCAGGTGCTTGGTAGCTGGTGGTGATCCAAGACTGATTCATTTTTATGAAGGTCAGCCGATCGACCGAGTCGGTGGACAGACGCACCCTGTGATCGGTTACCACGCCTCCAGCAGCACTGAATGTGCGTTCCGAAAGAACGCTGGATGCAGGACAGGCCAGTAGCTCAATTGCATACTGTGCAAGCTCTGGCCAGTGATCCATCCTCAAGACCCAGTAACCCAGAGGATTTTCGGTGGGAAAGGTGTCCAAGTCTGATCTTGCCCCTAGGTATTCCTGCACCATGTAAAACAGACGCTGGCGATGGTTGCTGGAACCGATCATACCTTGGGGCTGTGGACCAAAAAATTGTCTGAACGCATCGGTCAGACGGCCACCTTCTCCACCGCTCCTTCTTTGACTGACCGAAGCCTCAGCAACACGTTGTCCAGAAACAGGAGTTTGTAACCTCCCAGTCTCTGGGAACGCGTTGCACAGACCTTTCTGCAAGGCCTCCCGAAGATGTTTCATCCTCTGCTCCCTCTGCGATGGCAAGATAAGGTCCGCAACCTTACCCTTGTAACGTGGATCAAGGAGGGTTGCCAGCCAGTATTGGTCCTTCTCCTTGATACCACGAATACGAGGATCCTTACGCAGGCTTTGCAGGATCAGGGAGGCCATGCAGCGTAGGTTTGCTGAGGCATTCGGTCCGGAGTCCTCTGGGTCACTAAGGACAACAACGTCCGCAGCCACCTCCTCCCAGCCACGTACAAGTCCATGTGTTCCTTGGGACTGATCCCTTAAAGACTGCTGCTGATGCTGAGTGCCAGGCTCCACCTCCATACTGACACAATCTTCCTCCTCCTCCTCCTCCTCCTCGTCCTCTTCCTGTGTGATCGGCGGGCACGCAGGAACACTGTCTGGATAAAGGGGGCCTTGAGAGCTAAGGAAGTCCTCCTCTTCCTGCCTCTGTTCTGCCTCAAGTGCCCTGTCCATTATTCCACGCAGCGTGTGCTCCAACAGGTGGACAAGGGGGACAGTGTCACTGATGCATGCACTGTCAGTGCTCACCATCCTCGTGGCCTCCTCGAATGGTGACAGGACAGTGCATGCATCCCTGATCATGGCCCACTGGCGTGGGGAAAAAAAACCAAGCTCCCCTGACCCTGTCCTGGTGCCATAGTCGCACAGGTACTCATTGATGGCCCTCTGCTGCGTGTGCAGCCGCTGCAGCATGGCCAACGTTGAGTTCCACCTGGTGGGCATGTCACGGATTAGGCGGTTCTTGGGCAGGTTAAACTCGTTTTGGAGGTCCGTCAGCCGAGCACTGGCATTATATGACCGGCGGTAATGCACACAGACTTTCCTGGCCTGCCTCAGGACATCCTGTAAGCCCGGGTACCTGCAAAAGAATCGCTGCACCACCAAGTTAAGGACGTGAGCCAAACAGGGCACATGGGTCAGTTGTCCCTGTCGGAGGGCAGAGAGGAGGTTGGTGCCATTGTCGCAAACCACCATTCCTGCCTTAAGTTGGCGTGGCGTCAACCACCTCTGAACCTGCCCCTGCAGAGCTGACAGAACCTCTGCCCCAGTGTGGCTCCTGTCCCCCAAGCACACCAGCTCAAGCACCGCATGGCATCTTTTGGCCTGCGTACTTGCGTAGCCCCTTGAACGCCTACGGAGCACCGCTGGTTCCGAGGAAGAGGCCATGGAGGAAGAAGAAGAGGAGGGGGTGGAGGAGAGAGGTGTGTCACAATCAGCATTTTGGAGGCGTGGTGGCGGAACAACCTCCAACACTACTGCACCTTGTCCTGCATCCTTCCCAGCTGCCAGCAGAGTCACCCAATGCGCCGTGAAACTAAGGTAACGTCCCTGTCCATGCCTGCTGGACCATGAGTCAGCGGTAATATGCACCTTACCGCTGACCGCCCTGTCCAGTGAGGCATGGACATTGCCTTCCACATGCCGGTAGAGAGCCGGAATCGCCTTCCGTGAGAAAAAGTGGCGTTTGGGTACCTGCCACTGAGGAACCGCACATTCCACAAACTCACGGAAGGGGGCAGAGTCTACCAACTGAAAAGGCAGCAGTTGAAGTGCTAGCAATTTTGCCAAGCTAGCATTCAACCGCTGGGCATGTGGATGGCTGGGAGCAAACTTCTTTCGGCGGTGCAGCAGCTGGGGCAGGGAAATTTGCCTGGTACAATCTGACGTCGGTGTACCAAAAGCAGATTGCCCACAAGTACTTGGCTGTGACACACCTAATTCTACACCTTCATTCCTCTCACTGCAGGTCTCAGAGAGGACTGAAGGTCTAGTGGGGTTGGAAATCTCAGCTGATGAGGAGCAAGGAGAGATCCTCTTTGTTCTTTGGTGTGGGTCTTTTAGATATGCTTGCCAACGAACTGCATGGCAGGTCAACATATGTCTGGTCAAGCATGTGGTACCCAAGCGGGAGATGTTTTGGCCACGCGAGATACGCTTGAGACATATGTTGCAAATAGCAGCGGTGCGATCTGATGCACTCGTCTCAAAAAAGGCCCACACCAAAGAACTTTTTGAATAACGCGCAGAGACTGCAGCGCCCTGCACATGTGGAGCTTTGGGGTGTGATGCAGTCAATGTGCTGCCCTTAGGCTGGCCCCTGGAGGGCATCCTGCCTCGTTGGTGATGTGCCGCCTCCTCCTCCTCCTCCTCCTCCTCTCTCCTATCAGGCACCCACGTTGAGTCAGTGACCTCATCATCCCCTCCCTCCTCATCACTGGAGCAAACCTGGCAGTATGCTGCAGCAGGGGGAGCATGACTGCCAGATTGCTGTCCTTCTTGGGCACCCCCTCTGTCCGTGCTCATGTTACTGCCTTCATCGAGCTCAGTATCATCATCAGAGCCTTCCAAACGCTGGGCATCCTCCTGGAGCATGTACCCAACACTGTGGTCAAACAGTTCGAGGGAATCCTCAGGAGGACATGGTGGAGCTAGGGAAGGAGTCACTGATGACATTGAGCTGAGGGAAGAGGCCGCTGCTTTGCCAGACAAAGCACCCTGGGCATGGGTGAGAGAGGATGAGGAGGATGAGGACGGCTTGGTCATCCACTCGACCAAGTCTTCCGCATGTTGCGGCTCAACACGGCCAGCTGCCGAAAAAAAGGCCAAGCGTGTCCCATGGCCACGTGCTGATGAGGATGCACCGTCTCCACGACCAGCACTAGACACAGAGCCTGCTTGCCCTCTCTTATTGGCTTGTGACTGTCTGCCTCTCCTTCTTGGCCTTCCAGACATACTAATGGCCTGTAGCTGCACTAAGCTGGGATAGAACACCTGTAATTTTCTTCAGGTAGCTTTATATACTGTAACCAGACAAGCCTGCCTGTCAGTAGGAAGATAACAGGAACGGATCTAGCTGAACACTGTGAGCAGGACGCACTGCACTAAATGTAAATAGCAGGAACGGATCTAGCTGAACACTGTGAGCAGGACGCACTGCACTAAATGTAAATAGCAGGAACGGATCTAGCTGAACACTGTGAGCAGGACGCACTGACTGCACTAAATGTAAATAGCAGGAACGGATCTAGCTGAACACTGTGAGCAGGACGCAGTGCACTAAATGTAAATAGCAGGAACGGATCTAGCTGAACACTGTGAGCAGGACGCACTGACTGCACTAAATGTAAATAGCAGGAACAGATCTAGCTGAACACTGTGAGCAGGACGCACTGCACTAAATGTAAATAGCAGGAACGGATCTAGCTGAACACTGTGAGCAGGACGCACTGCACTAAATGTAAATAGCAGGAACGGATCTAGCTGAACACTGTGAGCAGGACGCACTGCACTAAATGTAAATAGCAGGAACTGATCTAGCTGAACACTGTGAGCAGGACGCACTGACTGCACTAAATGTAAATAGCAGGAACGGATCTAGCTGAACACTGTGAGCAGGACGCACTGCACTAAATGTAAATAGCAGGAACGGATCTAGCTGAACACTGTGAGCAGGACGCACTGACTGCACTAAATGTAAATAGCAGGAACAGATCTAGCTGAACACTGTGAGCAGGACGCACTGCACTAAATGTAAATAGCAGGAACGGATCTAGCTGAACACTGTGAGCAGGACGCACTGACTGCACTAAATGTAAATAGCAGGAACGGATCTAGCTGAACACTGTGAGCAGGACGCACTGACTGCACTAAATGTAAATAGCAGGAACAGATCTAGCTGAACACTGTGAGCAGGACGCACTGCACTAAATGTAAATAGCAGGAACGGATCTAGCTGAACACTGTGAGCAGGACGCACTGCACCAAATGTAAATAGTCTAGATAGAAGATAACAGGAACGGATCTAGCTAAACTGAATACAGTGTATATATATATATGCAACACCTGGGATGCATATATATACAAAATACACTGTAAGTGCAGCTAACTGACTGACTGTTCTGCCTAATCTATCTAACTCAAATCAAATGACACTGTCTGTCTCTCTCTCTATCTCTCAGCACACCGGAACACACTACACAGGGCCGCCGTGCAGGCGGCCTTATATAGTGTGGGGCGTGTACTAAATCCCCTGAGCCATAATTGGCCAAAGCCACCCTGGCTTTGGCCAATTACAGCTCTCTCTACTGACGGCGCTGTGATTGGCCAAGCATGCGGGTCATAGTGCATGCTTGGCCAATCATCAGCCAGCAATGCACTGCGATGCCGCAGTGAATTATGGGCCGTGACGCGCCACACGAATTTGGCGCGAACGGCCCATAACGTTCGCAATTCGACGGACGGTCGAACAGCCGATGTTCGAGTCGAACATGGGTTCGACTCGAACACGAAGCTCATCCCTATTAAAGGCATCAGATTTGTATCCAGCATATTTTATATAGGCTTTGGGTTTATTATATAATGCTTTGATCCATGTTAAAAAGTGGGGTCCAAAACCCCATTTTTGTAATGAATATTGCATATATTGCCAGGATACTGTGTCAAATGCCCTCTTAATATCGAGAGATAGAAAACATAAAGGGATTTTCCGTTTTTTAGCAATATGTGCCAATAACACTGCCCTGCGTATATTATCGCCTGCCTGTCTATTTGGCATAAAGCCTACTTGATCTCTATGTATTAATTTTCCTATAATGCTATTGAGGCGTTTTGCTATTATTTTTGCTAATAATTTAATATCAAGGTTTAACAGAGAGATCGGCCGATAATTCACACAGGAAGTAACATCAGAAAGGGGTTTTGGGATCATACAAACAATTGCCATTAGTGTTTCTTGCCTAAAAGAATGTCCTTCTAGAAGTTTGTTAAAAGTTTCAGTGAGAATGGGAGAGAGTATTTCTGAGAATGTTTTATAGTATAAATCCGAGTAGCCGCCTGGGCCTGGTCTTTTGTTAAGTTTTAGGTCTTTTATGGCGTTAGTAACTTCATCTATAGTTATAGGCTCATCCAAACTGCTTTTTTGATTCTGAGACAACTCAGGTAAGGTTATTTTTGAGAAGAAGGATTCAGCCTCTGTAGGATTAAATTCATTGTTTGTCTTGTATAAAGTTGCGAGATGTGAGTGAAATTTATGGACTATTTTAACTGGATTACAAGTATAAACATTTTTTGATAATTTCAAACGTATTGGTTTGAAAAATTTGTTAGTTGAATTTAATGCCCAAGCCAAATATGTACCTGGTTTGTTTGTATTCATGTAGAAATTGTGTTTGGAGCGTTTGAGGGATTTATCAACTGACTCAGTGAGAAATAGATCGTATTCCAATCTAGATTTTTCCAGATGAGATTTTGTACTCTGAGATGGATTATCTTGGAATGATATGTAGGCTGCATTAAAATTGAGTTCTAGTTTTTTTGCTAGATTTTTGCGTTCCCGTTTAAATAGTGCCATTTGTCTTTGTATTGTACCACACAAGACAGGCTTATGAGCTTCCCACAGTGTTATTGGGGAAATGTCTGTTGTATTATTAATTGATATGTATTCCTTTAAAGCTTGTTCAATGGCCATCTGATGTAGTGGGTGTTTGAGCATTATGTCCGGTAAGTACCACGTTGGGTCATGCGCTTTTGGTATGGCTGAGGCTATAGTAGTGTATACTGCATTATGGTCAGACCACGGAATCGGAATTATATCTGATGCAATAATTTCTGGTATCATTCCTATTGTTAGAAAAATATGATCTATTCTGGTGAAGGTTTGATGAGGGTGCGAGAAATAAGTGAATTTATTTTTCATTGGGTTACTTTCTCTCCACGAATCTACCAGATTGTATTTGGAAAGAAGTTGAGAAAAAGGTAATCTAGAGGTTATTTTGGATGGTGTAAAAGGTGATTTATCTAGAAATGGGAGGAGGACCTGGTTCGAATCCCCGCACATTATCACTGTTCCTATTTTGTGTGTATTAATCACTTGTAATATATGTGAGAGGAATGGTGTAGGTTGTTTGTTAGGAGCGTAGTAGGAAATCACCGTGATTGCTGTATCCATTATATAACCCATGAGTATCAGGTATCTACCTTCTGGGTCTTTAATTTCTGATGATAAGATGAATGGTGTGGATCGGTGAAATGCAATTAGAGTACCCCTTTGTTTGGTACAGGCAGAAGCCGTGTAAATTTGTTGATAAAAAGGAGAAATATATTTTGGAGTAGAATCTTTGGTGAAGTGTGTTTCTTGGAGGCATACTATGTGAGCCTTCTTGTTATGGAAAGTACAGAAGGCTTTGGTCCTTTTTTGAGGGACATTTATTCCCTGAACATTCAGGGAAAGTATATTCAGTGGTGCCATGGCAACAGATCAAATAGTTTTGACTTACTTTTTGTTATGCAGAGCTGACTGCGCAGATCAACCTGTGTGGACTGAAGAGATGAAAAGATAGAAAAGAAACCAGTGAATTCTGGAGTAAAGAGTAAACAAAAAACATATGAGATTAGATGATACATTGTATAAATTATTTTTTGCAAGTAATCACAATTTACCCGTGAAAGAGAATAATTATCTCTCTCAGGGGAATAAGTGCCTTCGTCACACTCCCACATAATATGGTTGGGAGAATGAGGAGGGCTAATGGGGGTACACGGATCTTCCGCTTACAGGAGAGAAGTGCTATGTCAAAAGACATCAAAATGATGATTCATTAATTGGAGTGCAGAATATAGTTTTTGTTGAAATTATTTATTCCAGGGTGGTTGTATATGGTTAGTCTTGCCCTAGGCTAAATAATTCAGTTAGAAAGGTACTGTTAATAACTTTGGTATTGATGAAGATAGTTTGAATTATTTTGGGATTTTAACCCTTTTAGAGTAAACAATTACATATTTTATTCATATGTAACTGTTTAGATATGTTAACTCATAAAATTGAGGTTGTATTGCTTTAGATTAGAATAAACAAAAACATAGTTCTAGGAACTAGTTAGGTAATAATATATTTGTTTTAAGAAAAGAAAGAAAAAGCTTCCATTACTTCTGGATTATTGAACATATTTGTCCTAAAAAGTAATAAATCTATTGTTATTACCTGAAAATATATAACTGAACAAGAATTTCCTTATTTCACTTATATATTCTAAGGCTATATGAATCAGAAGTAATAAGAAATATAACTGGAATGTAACATGATCCCACACAGTGTGTGACTATCAGAATTCAGTTACATTCAGTTATAAATACAGGTTTTTTATAGAGAACCATCTCTTAGTATAATAAATGAAGAGATATCAGGAATTAGGATGTCAGTCCATTGAATCTTCTTGGTCCATGGATGATGTGGCATAACGGCCTCTTTTGTGAGAATGATGATTCCCATTTTGTTCTGAAATTTTCTGGGTGCTGCCTGAAGGTGAAGATGATGCCATTCTTCTGCGTGTGGGAGAGTTGCTGCTTGTGGGTTCTGTCAGATTTAATTTTAAAAGGGTTTGTTGTAGTTCATCTGCTGATCTGCTTCTGTAAATTGTACTTTGGTAGTTAAATCTGACTGAAAAGGGGAAGCCCCATTGATACATAATGTTGTGGAGTTGCAGTTCCATTAGTTGGGGTTTCATGGATCGTCTTTTAGTAATAGTAAGTTGGGATAGGTCAGCAAAAATTTGATAATTGTGTCCTTGAAAAATAAGTTCCTTTTTTTCTCTTGCAGCAATTAGTATTTGTTCTTTCGTTCTGTAATAATGAAATTTTGTGATTATATCACGTGGGGGTCCATCTTTCTTTTTGGCTGTGAGGGCTCTGTGTACTCTGTCCAGTTCTAAACGTTCAATAGGGATATCTGGCTTTAGTTCTTGTAATAGAGCAGTAATAGTAGATTGCAGGTCTGTCACAGTTTCAGGTATTCCCCTTATGCGCAAGTTTGAACGTCTGGCTCTATTTTTGTAATCTTCGAGCTTAGTTTGAAGTATTAAATTCTCTTCTTTTAATTGTTCCAATTCTGTTATATTTTCTTGGGTTGTAATTTCAATTTCATCCATTTTTATTTCTAAGGCTGCGGTGCGGTTTGCCAGCTCTCTTATTTCTTTGGTTAGGCTGTTTGTTATTTGGTCTGAGGTTTGTTTTAAAGCCTTATGAAGCATCTTTTCAAATTGTAATAATATTACTGGGGATGCTGAGGAGGCTTGTGGAGAAGTTTGTGAGAGGATTTGTTCTGTATCTGACTCAAAAGGAGAGTCTTGCTGTGACATTTTCTGTCTGTGAGAGCGCCCTGATGCTGTATGTTGTGAGGTGACTGGAGCTGCTTTAGTTGCAGTGAGTGCCTGTGAGCTCATTGTGAGGTGATTTTTATTTCTGCCATGGCTTCCTCCCAGTACCATATTTCCTGCCCAAACTTTCACAGTTTGTTCCCTGGGGCAAAAAGGTTCAAATGGATACCTTTTGAGCCTGCAGGCTCCGCTTTGTCCTTCTCTTCTCTCCTCAGCGGTGCGGAGCTCTAACAATGCATGTCTGCTCCCGGTTTATTGATTAATTTCATATCAATGTTTATATAAGGTTTGACACATTTTTTATATACATACCCTTGTAGTCAGGTATAAGGAGTATAATTTATATTTCTTACAATACCCCCCTACCACCACCTAGTGCCACTTAGGGTAGCGCCATCACCCCATTTCTTTTTATTTACTCTTTTAAGTTCCCTTGGGAACCTAATAGGGGAGGCTGCAACCTATTATCCTAAGCGCAGAATTTATTATATATGTATCTCTCAATTTCAAACCTATTATGGCTTCACAGCAAAGATCGCAAGGGCTTGAGTAGCCACATCACTAAACATTATCTAAACATTATACATTCTTATGGGACAAGCTCAAATTTAAACATCACCTACAGTCTCCACACAACCCCCTTCTAACCTTCCTCAAAAACCCTGCTTTCTACCAAATCATTCAAAGCCTGGACCTCCGTGGACATTCTTAGGCTAAATAAACTGATCTCCCCCACATCCTTTCTCTCCTTCCCAACTCTCTGCGATACTTATAACCTACCAAATTCTAAATTGTTCAGATATCTCCAAATTAAAAACTTCTACTCACCTCTTGTAAACACAAATCACTCCATGTCCCAAATTACTCACTTTGAATCTACATGTCTGAAAGATCCTCACTCAAGAGGTATGATATCATCCATCTACACCCAAATTTAAATTAATCCTGGCCTAGAAAAACCACCTTACGCCCGAAAATGGGAGAAGGACTTAGAACGATCCTTGGATATTGCTGATTGGTCTAAGATCTGGTCTGCAACTAAATCTTCTTCACCCAACATCCTGGCGGTAGAAGATAATTATAAAGTCTTGACTCGCTGGTAATGTGAAGGGTTAGAACTCAATTTGTATATGTTGGTGGGCATTGAAGGAGTTCAAATCCTCTAAGGCAGATGTGGTCATGGTTCAGGAGACACATTTCTGTGCAGAGGGATCATTCAAGTTTGCATCTAAGCTTTTTCCCACTGCCTTTGTGGCGTCTGACCCATCCGGCAAAGCTGGTGTAGCAATTCTCTTCAGATGCTCCTGTTCTATACAAGTCAAATCATCTTATCTAGACCCTCATGGCTGTTATGTTCTCCTGAGCTGTGACCACATGAATACATCTTTTATCGTAGCTAATGTTTATGCACAAATTTGGGGCAGATTGGGTTCCTTGAGGAGGTTTTTGAGAAAATGTAATCTTTCTCACAACCCTTCATGATCATGGGTGGAGATTTTAATCCGTGCATGTCTCCGACCAAAGATAGATTTGCCCTATTTCAAACTACTCCATCTCTCCAAGCACAAAAAATGTCTTCCTCATTCCGAAATCTTATCCGAGCTCACAATATGTTTGACACATGGAGGTGAATCACCCAACTGACAAACAATTTATGTTTTACTCCCCCCTCATAAACAATACATCAGACTTGACAACTTCTTTGTCTCTGCACCCTTACTGACACATGTAGTTAATTCTGACATAAATCCGATTACTTGGTCGGACCACGGACCTATAGTACTTGACCTTCTCCTATCTGCTCCATCCCCCAGGAAATGTCACTGGCGCCTTAATGAATCCCTTCTTAATATCCCTGACGTCAAGACATCAATCTTCATTGGCAACAAAAAGTGACTGAATTTTTCCTACTCAATGAGGGCACAGTATCTGAGAACTCCACTTTGTGGGAAGCCCACAAGGCTTTTTTCAGAGGTGAATGTATTTCCTCTGGATCTCGCCTAAAGTGTGAAACTACCCTCCAACGCTCTTCTCTTTTGACCCAACTGTTGGCAGTGGAGGAACGCTTACTCAACTATCCCATGGTGGATCTTCTCCGTTCTGTAGTCTCTCTTCATAATCGTATTAAATCACTAGACTTAAACAAAAACTCAAAATCTTTGCTATGGGACAGACGAAGATGTTATGAATATGTTAACAAACCTCATAGAATGCTGGTCCATAAATTGAAGCCACGCTCCTTTGTTTCTACTCCTGACTTTCTGCTACAATCCGATGGAAATCCAACATACTGCCCTCGGACAATGTCTAAATTCTTTGGTGAATTCTACCAGAAACTTTATAATTGTCTACATACAGACCCAAATTCTCAGTTCACGCAAGTGAAATTTAATACCTTTATTGCTTCCCTACAGCTCCCCATAATAACCCCTGATAATCACTCTATGCTAAACGCACCTATAACTGTTGAGGAAATTACTGAGGTTATTAGACATTTACAATCACACAAGTCTCCAGGCCCTATCGGACTCCCCTACTCCTATTATAAAACGTTCCTTCAAACTCTAGCTCCCCACATGGTAAATTTGTTTGCCTCTCTGATGACAGGGAACACTACCCACACCCAGTTTTTGCATGCTTTTATCATTGTCATTCCGAAACCGGATAAAGATCCGACGATTCCTAATAATTACCGCCCCATCGCTTTACTAAACTAAAACTATAACATTTTCACGAAAATCCTGGCAAATAAACTGTCCTTACTGCTCCCTTTGCTAATACATAAAGACCAGGTTGGTTTTGTTCTACTAGACATGCGGGGGACAACACCAGACGTACTATTGACTTTATTGACCTCTTAACCAAAACTAAGCGACCAGCTATAGTGCTAAGCTTGGATGCTTAGAAAGCATTTGACCGCTTAAATTGGTCATTCATGTTCACAATACTTTCCAGATATTGATTCTCAGGTCCATGTTTGCAGGCCCTTAAGGTGTTATACTCTAATCCTACTTCCAGCTTCCAGTACAACTTGCCTCCCATTTGTCTCCGTCATTTCCCCTGAGTAACGGCACTAGACAGGGATGCCCCTTATCACCCTTACTTTTTATACGCAGTCTAGAGTCCCTGGCTGCAGCCATCTGATCCCACCCTGATATAAGAGGGGTTATGCTGAGACGCAGGGAGTACAAGATGTTCTTATTTGCCGATGACATCCTACTGACAATAACATATCCCCACATCTCTCTTCCATAACTCCATGACACCCTACATTCATTCATCAGTTTTTCAGGATTTAAAGTTAATTTGACTAAAACTGAAGCCCTTCCTATAAACTTCCTGACAGACCTTCTCATCTCCTTACAGGAAATTTTAAATATCGTTGGCATTCCTACTCACTTAAATACCTAGGTGTTCACCTGACTCCCTCTTACTCCATGCTCTTTCAGGCCAATTTTCCCCCCTTATTAATGGAAATAAATAGATTATTGAAAACATTGTCTAATCTTCCACTTTCCCTTCTTGGGAGGATCAATGTCCTCAAATTGTCAATACTCCCTAAACTGCTGTATTTCTTTGAGACACTACCAGTATTAATCCCTATGCCCCAACTGAAAGCTCTTCAGAGAAATTTTCTAAATTTTATATGGAATAATGCTTTTCATAGGATAGCAAGCTCAGTGGTACAGGCTTTACGAACCAGGGGAGGTTTGGGAGCCCCTGACCTATTGAAATATTATCATGCTACACCTGAGAGCCATTGCCTTTTGGACGAACAGATACGCCCCCAACAGATGGTCTGAGATTGAAATGGGGATCACCTCTCCTGCATATCCTTGCTGCATGTTATGGCCATCCTCTGACAAATCCATCTCTCAATTGCAAAGTGTATGTCTGAACCCAATGTTATTCACACTTCTGATTTGGAAACATTGCTCAGGTAGATACTCTCTCTCTTCTCCATGCTTGCCACTTGTGAACGTTATATTCCACCAAGAAATCCCAGACAGTTTATCCAATAACCCTATGTCACCATGGACCCAAACTGGTATAGTTCAGTTACGCCAAATGGTACATCCAGTGACATGTAAACTCCTCTTTTTCTCTGACTTACAATCCAAACATAAGATCCCAAAATCTCACTTTTACAAGTTTTTACAAATTAAACATTTTTTTACCACCAAAATTCCTCATATGACTTTAGATATGCCAACCGAATTTGAACTGTTATGCTCAAGAGGCCCTTATGAACCCCACCTGATCTTGTCTATACACAAAATTCTACAAACAGCTCCCCCCTTGACCGAAAATATTCATGCATACATGAGGAAATGGTCCCATATTTTGCAACGGCCTATACCCCTAGGTGACTGGGGGGGAATTTGGGACTCTACTTCTAAAGCTTCACGGTGTGTGGCACAGAGTGAGACCGCATACAAAATACTTATGTTTAGTATAGGACCTAAGAACTTTTTACTTGCTCGAAAACTGACATCATCTTGGCAATGTTGGAGATGTGGTTTATCCTTAGGTACTCACTATCATATATTTTGTGAATGTTCTCCACTTGTGCCCTTCTGAACACAAGTTCATAACCTACTGGAAAAGGTCCTAAATATACCTATTCCCTTTAACCCCATACATTTTCTTTTAGGCCTTCCACTCCCAGACACACCCAAAGCTACTAAAAGATTGATGACTTTTATTTTATTGGTGGCCAAATGAGCCATACCTCATACCTAATGCTGGTTGTCTACTTCCCACCCTACTTTTGCAATTTATCTTATCCATAGCCGAGATACGTAGATTGGAGTGTTTGACAGCTGTGATAGCTGATTCTCTGCCCAGATTTGACAAAGTTGGGGGAAATGGGATGTTTCTGAATATAATACTGAGGTGCTACCGTCAGCTCCATAACACTATTGCCCCTTACACACGGTCGGACATTGATCGGACATTCCGACAACAAAATCCTAGGATTTTTTCCGACGGATGTTGGCTGAAACTTGTTTTGCGTACACACGGTCGCACAAAGTTGTCGGAATTTCTGATCGCCAAGAACGCGGTGGCGTCAACCACGTACGACGAGACTAGAAAAGGCCAGTTCAGAACCAAGCGCGGCACCCTTTGGGCTCCTTTTGCTAATCTCGTGTTAGTAAAAGTTTGGTGAGAGATGATTCACACTTTTTCAGACTCATGGCTTTCAGATCGTTTTCTGCGGTTCAGTTTGTGCTTGTGGGTTTGTATCTGCTCTTTAGTGCGTGCAGTCAGTTCATATTGGTTTTTATGTGCGATCTTGTCCACTCGTTGCTGTTTTTCAGGTCGCTCTTCACAGGCCTTGCTGTTCTTCAGTGTGTTCTGTTACTTCGTTCTGAGCAGCCGACCGTTTTCTAGCCATGTTGCGTATACATATTCCTCACAGAGTTCATGCTGTGCGGGGGCTTGGTGTTGGGGTCCTGACCTTGACACAAGTCCAGTCCATGAACAGGGTGGGGAGGAGTTCATGGACCAAGAATTGGTTGCTCCAGTTCTGTCATATGCCTTTGCTCCGTGAGATCTGTGAGAATAATCCTGATGATTTCAGGAACTTTCTCAGGATGACGGACCCCGTATTTCACCGTTTGTTGGCTTCGCTGACCCCCTATATCAGCAGGCAGGATACCTGCATGAGGCAAGCCATCACTCCGGAGCAGAGGCACGTCGCTACCCTGTGGTACTTGGCAACAGGGAGAAGCCTGCAGGACCTCAAGTTCTCGACAGGCATCTCCCCCCAGGCTCTGGGTATCATTATCCCAGAGACCTGTTCTGCCATCATCCAGGTCATGCAGAAGGAGTATATGAAGGTAAGATTTTTATCCTTTAATATCACATTTTATTGTATATAATGTTTGCTAATATATTGTATTTCTTTCCTCATTCCCTAATTACCAAGATTGTAATATGCTGTGAATGTCCCCTTTCTCCTCATTCATGCTGGATTTTTATGTAATTATTTTTTTAGTCCTTCATACATATTTGCCTTCACTAACCTCCCCAGCATGCTCTCCTGGCCCTATATTCACCTCATGTAGTCACTTAACAATGTATTTTGTCAGCTCCATAGTAGTGCTTTACCCCAAACACCCTCTAAAATGTTTTTAAATGTGATTTGTGCTTTAAATTCAGGCAGAGTGCCAGAGGCTTTTTTTTGGGGTGTCCCCAAAGCATTTTTAACCCTTCCTCCCCCCAACTGCTAAGTCACCTGCTAATAATTATCTATCTATCCTCAATCATCTATCTGCTGACTTTGCCAAACCCATACGCACTATACCCATCTCTTTTGTGGTCAGATTTATGGATGAATTCCCCAAAGCATGTAGTGCAAGGGCCTGCCTGTATACTTTCCAATGGTACAGTTTAAATTATTTTTAGACTATTATTATCTTGCTAGGTAATATCAGAATGTCCAAATGTGCTCAAATGTGTACAATGTGTATTTATATCTTTGTATTGTGACACTTCTTACCTGTCCAGTGGGCTGCCAATAGTGTAACTAAGGAGGGGCTGTTCCAAGTAATACCCTGTATTTAGGCATTCATCTCTCAATGAAGTGAAGAGGGTTACCTGTCCAAGATTTCCCCCCCAATAATGTTAGAAATTGCCCATGAGAGGGGAGGGGAGGAGGAATATGATAGGTGTTACCTTATACTTTGGTGTTGTAAAATTCCCCTTAAGAAATGTTATCTGGATGTTGGCCAAAAATGTTTGTGTCTAATTTGCTTTCCATGTTTATGAGCAAAAATACTAAGTTTTTTTTGTTTTCCTCAACAGTTTCCTTCCACGCCAGAGGAATGGCAGACTGTGGCCTCCCACTTTGCCCAGCGGTGGGACTTTCCTAACTGCGGAGGGGCAATTGATGGGAAACACGTCCACATCGTCCCACCACCCAACTCGGGGTCATACTATTATAATTACAAGGGGTTCAATAGTATTGTGATGTTGGCGGTGGTGTCGGCTAATTACGACTTCCTGTATGTGGACGTGGAGAAGAATGGCCGGATGTCCGATGGTGGAGTCATCGCCCAGATGGAGTTTTACAGGCGTCTCCAGAATGGCAGCTTGGACTTGCCACCTCCAGAAGAGAATGTGGAAGGACTCCCATTCGTCTTCGTTGCGGATGAAGCATTTGCGCTGGGGGACCATCTTATGCGGCCATTCCCGATGAGGACCCTCACCCCGGAACAGAGGGTTTTTAATTACCGGCTGGCCAGAGCCAGAAGAGTGGTGGAGAACACATTTGGAATCCTGGCCAGCCGGTTCCGCCTATTTCTGACACCCATCCATATGGCGGAGTATAAACTTAATCATATAATCCTGGCGTGCTGTGTTCTACATAACTTTTTATGCCAACATTCTGCCAACTATGCTGGCTCAGTTGGGCCTGAGGCCGGAATTCTAAATGAAACAACCCTGACGGCGCTTGAAAGTGGCCGTCCTGGCTTGCCCTCCCTGAGTGCCCGTGATGTCCAGTTAAGATACCTTGAGTTCTTTGCGGGTAGGGGGACCATCAATATGCCAGCAAATTTGTGAAGCCTTTATCAAATAAAAACAAAAAAAAGCAAATCTTTGTTGACATTTACTGCTTGTGTTTGTTTTAGTTGACCCTGACAGAAATGTGGGGAGTCCTGAAAATGGCGTGATTGTGTAACCTTATACAAAGCACTGGTGGGTGTTATTTACTAAAGGCAAAGACACTTTGCACTACAAGTGCACTTGAAACTGCACTGAAACTGCACTTGTAGTGCAAAGAGGATTTGCCCTTAGGAAATAACCCCAATTTTCACAGAAAGCAGCAATTACATCACCACAAAAGTGTTGTAGCGTTGAGATACTAATCCACACATTCTTGATTAACAATCTTTTTAATACCTGCACAATCACATGTGCATTTAGAAAAGGTTTTTAAAACAAACCAACATGTTTTTTGTATAACAATTTTTGGGGGGGCATTATAAAAAATATAAATGTCCATTTAAGATAAAACAGGCATGCGTAAAAGCAACAAGAAAGACACAAATCTAGAACTTACAAAGTTCACATTTGGTAGAACTTGAAGACAATATCAGACATGAGTATTTAGGAACTGTGTTTGATATTGCGTTCAGATGGGGTGAAGTCACCCCAGGAAAAGACAAATTTGGAAGATGCACACCAATTTGCCAATGTCAACATGTGCTAGCTGTCATCACGGGGGATCAAGGGACGTGTTTTGGGGGAGAAACCCCTTCCTCTCAGCTACTTTATTATTGAGGAAGGGGTTGCACCCCCCAAAACGCGTCCATTGATCTCCCGTGATGGCAGATAGCACATGTTGGCACACTGTGTGCATCCTCCAAATTTGGCTTTTCTAAAAATCGCTAAAACATTTTTAACATCGGAGCGCAAGAAAGTCCAGGATTCGCAGAGATCCGGAGCAGCAGATGACATCTATGTCCCCAGGATGTGGTACTATGACAGGCTGCATTTTCTGGCAGGCCAGACTGAACCCAGGTCGTCACTCTCCAGTCTTCCTTCCATGCTTCCTTCCCCCCCCCCCCCAGCTGAGGCTTCTGACGCCCAACCTGAGCCTTCCAGGCAGCAACATGTGGATGATCCCAGATTGAGCCAGGTATAGCATTCCTCTAAATATTTCAGGTTGTCCAATCAATGATGTTAACTAGATGTTAGTTTGGAGTACTAATTTATGATTGTGATTGGTGATGCAAAACATTACAACCATGTCCCTTTTTCATACACAGGGAAGTCTCAGCCAGGAGGTGGCCGGGCCGAGCAGGCTGCCTGATATGCAGGTCCCTCCCCTACACCTTCAAAGATAAAGTGGCAGGAAGAGGAGTACCCTAGAGGAGGCTGCCATAGGCCTCTTTTGGAAGGCTACAGAGGCCCTGGGAGCACCACACACCGTGGAGGAGGACTTTGCTGCCATAATTGCCTGTAAAAAGCAGCGGATGGAGGAGGGCCAACAACTCATGTGTGAGTCCTTAATGTTGGAAGCTCTCAATAAGGGGTTGAGGGCCCAACTAACATCTGAGACCCACATTTGTGACCTCACACATGGTCCTCCTCCTCCTCCAGGTCCTACTACTCCTCCTCCTCCTCCTCCAGGTCCTACTAGTCCTCCTCCAGGTTCTACTCCTCCTCCTGCCACATCTCCAACAGCAGAGCCACAGCCAGGAAGGAAGCGTGGAAGGAAGACCAGAAAGTGAGGACCCTGGATCCAGTCTGGTCTGGCAAAAGATGCAGCCTCTTGTGGTACCACAGCCTGGGGACACAGATGTCATCTGCTGCTTTCTGGATCTCTGGGACTTCTGGACCAGACTGCACTCCCTTACATATGGACTCCTCAGGCCACCAATTTTGATGTTCAAGAATTGATGTCGGCCCTGGGGGTCCAAGGCTTTGCTAATTTCTGCTGTTTATCCAGTGTTGCCTCCCTCTTTGTTTGGTTCTGAGCCCTTAATAAAGGATTTTGGTTTCAATTATACTCTCCTATGTTTGTTTTCCTTCAAAAAGGACATTTTGTTTGTGAGGATTCAGGTACATTTCAAAAATACAATGTGAAATTAACAAGAGACACCAACACCAAACAATCTCCTTGAGATTAAATAATACAAGATAATAATGGTGTTGTGGTAACTTGACACACAACACACACACAAAAATATTCTGGAGTAAAACTAAAACTAAAATAAAACAAAGATCAGCCTTTGAAAAAATACAAACCTAAAATAAAAAAAAAATCTGCCTTTTATCCGATGGAAAATGTCCGATGGAGCCCACACACAGTCGGAATTTCCGACAACACGCTCCGATCGGACATTTTCCATCAGAAAATCCGACCGTGTGTACGGGGCATCAAACTCATGTGCACATCAAATTGGTCTGTATTGAATAGTTCCTGTTAAGTTTCCATTTGATTTCACATTCACAGTCATATTACTTATACCATGATGTTTTATCTTTATGTTTCCTTATATTACCTTTCACCTATAATATAATTATGCACATAGTTGTACCTTCCTTTTTGGCTATTACCTCTGAAAATGTACATTCATTTTTGTATGCTTTAAAAATGTTAATAAACAAACAATTACAACAAAAGATATTTAAGAATTTGATAAAAAACAACACAGAAGAGATTTTTGCTAGAAAAATATATTATAAGCAAAGGTCGGCAGAGTCATGAAAGACTAAAGATGTTACGCAGAGTAGGGAAGTAACAAAAAACGTACACAAAGGAGCAACTGGGGCTATAGTATACTTGGACTTTGTAAAAGTATTTGACACAGTTCCCCAAACATGGCTAATGTGTAAATTAAAGTCTATAGTCTTAAAAAATTTAGTTTGTAAATGGACAGAAAACTGTCTAAAATAATGTATTCAGAGAATAATAATGATTCATACTGTGAATAGTCTAACATTATTATTACCCCAAGGTTCAGTGTTGGACCCTTTTTGTTTACAAACTATTTCTTTAAATAGCAATGTACAAGTACAGGTAACTGATATCATAAACTCCAAAAGAATACTGTTCTTGTGAAAAAAACATATACATGAGAAATTAAAAGCGGCACCACTGATGTGAGATATTTTTACAGTAAATGACAAATGACAATAAAAGTGTTGCACTAATAAACGTGTGTAGATATATATTAAAAAAAAATCAAACTAAACAAAAAAAATGTACAAAATTAGTAGCAGTCTCTCAGGTGGACCATAGATTCCACATGTGTCTGAATAAGTGACACTCCTGTAGATAAACAAATCAAAATCCCTCCACCAGGTAAGCCGCCACCACAATTGAGAATGGACTCTTACCAAAGAGCCTGGACCCTTTATTATGAAGGGTCAAACAGGCTAGAAATTATAATCCCCAGCACTGATCACAGATAGGAGGTAGAGAGGGAACCACATCCAGATCGATCCCAGTAACTCTTCTCTAATGGAAGCTTCTCATGGAAAAAATCTGAAAATGTTAGTTTTCTGGCTGTCTTGCTAATCCTCTGGCTTCAAAACATTTTGAGACAGGGACCAGTAAAAGTGCTTGGTGCAATCTCTACAAGTCAACACTGCCTGCTGCCACCATCCGGATGACGATTCCTAGCTGTGCAAAGTGTTCCCCACCACCACAATCCCTCACACGCCGCTGGCTGCAGCCCTGCCCAGTATTATGAAAGTCAACATAAGGTGACTAGAGATTTATCAAAAGGTACATGTCAGCAAGATGTATGCAGCCAATATACAAAAACATATCAAAAAGAAAAACAAAGAAAAACATAGGAATAACCTATACAATGTAATGAAGAAAAAGCAAACAATTACAAAGACCCTATACAGAATGAGTATAAGGTCAGTCTGAAAACAGGGCTCTAATATCAGACCAAGTATCCCATTCTTCAAAAAACCAGGCATAGAGTCTAAAGACACATACACACGATCAGATTTTCCAACGGGAAATATGTGATGACAAGCTGTTGGTGGAAAATCCGACCGTGTGTATGCTCCATCTAACAATTGTTGTCGGATTTTCCGCGGACAAATGTTGGCTAGCAGGCTTTAAATTTTTCCGCGGACAAATGTCGAATGTGTACACAAGTCCGTCGGACAAAAGTCCAAAGTACAAACATGCATGTAAACTAGCATTCGTAATGGAGAATTAACATTCATGACATGGCAAATTATGAAATCTCGAAATGCAGCGCACAATTCTCTTCTTCTTTAATGGGATAATAATGAACCTGCTTTGCTGGTGTTACTGATGGAGTTATTACAAACAAATTTTCAAAGGCTTTTTTTTTCTAGTGATATCAAGAATAATATTATTATGCTTCTTTTTGTTTTATTTGGGCAAGTTACCGCAACACCATTATCCCAAAGTTTTTAAGATCAAAGATACAACTATGTTGGTGTCCCTTGTCAGATTTACATTGTATTTTTTTAAATGTAACTGCTTACTCCCAAACTGTCATTTGAAGTAAAGCACATAGCCAAGTATTATTCTACACATTTTTTTATTGTGCATTAAAAAAAGAAAACAAATAAAATTAGACATGCTATCTGTCAATAGAACTTAACCAAAAAGTGCATTCTAAAAAAATATATAGAAAATATACCAAATCAAATCATTATTCAACCAAAAAAATAATGTCAAAGCAATAACTCCAAGGCCAATAAAAAATAACATGTTATCTCCTCAGATTCCGTAACATGTCTGGTTGATGAACGGGCATTCAGAAACGAACTGAAAAGCATGAAATGAAAAGCGCGAAATGAAAAGGGGGCGAAATGAAAAGGGCGAAATGAAAAGCACTAAATGTAAAGCACGAAATGAAAAGCTCAAAATGAAAAGCACGAAATGAAAAGCGCTAAATGAAAAGCGCAAAATGAAAAACGCTAATTGAAAAGCGTGGAATGAAAAGCGTGCATCAACACTCGCCAAACTTCTACCAACATGTGATTAGCAGAAGGAGCCCAAAGGATGGCACTAAAGAAATGAAAAACCACATAATACGTCAGAAAGTTCGTGTTTGTTGGCTGACAATTCCTTGTATGCAAGACAAGTTTGGGCCAACGCCCTTTGGAAAAAGTCCAAGGTTTGTTGGCCAACAATCCGATCGTGTGTACGAGGCTTGAGAGTGTATGGAACATTTTTTCCATGAGCATAACAACATCCAGTTCAAAGCATTTACCCACAGCGTGGCATCACATGTGGTATGGATCAACTTTTTTGAGCTATGTGAAGCCCCCAGAATAGCGGAAAATAAAACACACACATGTGAGGGAAATAGGGTTACCAGCTATTTAGCAATTTATGAAATTTTATGCCATATAGGTTGTAATTTCCCACAGCTCCATAAAATTTGAAAACAAGCATTTGAAAACATTGAGTTTGGGGGTATAGTACCATCTAGTAAATAGTTTCAGGGCTGTTTCACTAGCAGAAAGAGAACATGTACCCTTAAAGAGATTACAAATCATCGTACCCCAGTTGTCTGTAGAGAATTGCTCCCCACATTCATGTTCCTATTGCAGCATATATGGTAATTTATCAAATGTAGAGGATGCTGTCAAAAGACTATAAACTGACAAAATCAGACCTTTCCCACTAGGGGAGGATTTACATATTTTTTCAAAAGGAGTCAGATGATCTGGGAAAGATAGAGAGATAGAGAGTAATGAGAGGTAAAAAATGGTGCATTTGAAGATAGAGGAGCCTTTCTCATTAGGAGATTTTTTTAAAGGGCTCGTAAGCAATCAAAAATGATAAAATCAGAGTTAGCTTGCAATGCAGACAAGGTAGTCAAGTGGTTAAGCTTCCACCATAAAGAGGTGTCTGAAGAGGGAAAGGCAGCTGAAAATTGAGGGTCTCCCAAAAATGTAGCCAGAGTGGACACTGAAGAAACCAAATGATATTCATGTTTATAGAGGCTCCACATGCAAACGGATTGTATCACCAAGGTATTGAGAGGAGCTAACATAGAGTGAGAAATTGAGGATGACCAGAGCATACCCAGGAGATAGTATGAATGGATGGAAGTAGATTCAAATTTAATCCAAGGAACTTTAGATTCCATAATGTTCCAGTAAGCTAGCTGAGTAAATCTAGCTACCAAGTAGTATAGCTGAAACTGTGGATTGGTAATCTTAACAGCCTACACGTTCCCCAGTAAAGAGATAGGGTAGGATTTCCACAGTTTGAGCATACCTCATATTTTCTATAGAGCAGGGACATAGTTACACTGAAATAAATCATGAATAGAGGGTGGGAGGGTATTCCCTAGACGATGTTTCTGAGCATGCACACTGGACAGTAGGACACAGAGCACGCTTCTTTCTCAAACTGATGTTACGTAGGCTACAGACAGCCTTATAAGTGCCTTAATATACAGCCATCTTGTGAAGAGGATACTAAACTCTCTCCAACATATGAAAAATAATGAATAAAACCTCTTACATCTAAAATGATATAACGGTGAATATAGACATATCAAATGGCATATATATTAAAAAACAAATTAATATAAACATTATATTAAAAACTAAGCAGTAAAACTGTTGAAACATTCATGGACCACTATTTCATAACATTTATCAATAAATTTGAAATATGTGTATATATGTTTAAACCAAAGGGGAGAAATTAACAAAAGGGAGGAGATGTATGAGTGATACATTAAAATTATTGAGATATTCGAAGTTAGTACATATATCTAAAAGCGGTAGAACCTAACTGTGCTAAAAATTACCCATCAGGTCCAAATATTGTCTCAGGAGATAATAGATATGGGCCATAAGGTCCCCTCGTCTTGGTTTGATAGTCTGAAGAGAAATACCAAAAGACAAGAAGATGACCTTATTAATGAGAAAATGGAAATGGAGGAACCCCCTAGGGGTGGGACTTTAAAGGCACTACCATAACAAAAAATATATAAAAAAGTATAAAGTTTATTGTACATGAAGAAAACACATAATAAATAAAGAATAAACACATATGGAAGGATGCATCGTATAGTACAAACGTTGAGCGGAAAGACATGATACACAATCCTAAAGCCAACAACGTTTCAGAGATGGACTGTGGTCTCCTTCATCAGGGATTTTCATAGGAAGTACAGTGTATCATAGTGGCTAAGAAAGTACATTAACGCATCCAAACAATCTTTAAAAAGTGAGGAGTAATTAAGGCGAGGGGTCTCCCGCAAATCCCATCCACCGGATAATAGTCAATGTAAATAAAGGAAGTAGCATAGAGGAAGGGAGGAGAAAAGAAATGTCCCCTTCCTCACACCCAACAGCCCCACTGGGTTCTGAGGTTCAGACCAGCAGCAGTCTGACACATGCACTGGGACCCAAAGGACGTGGAGGATCTAGGTTCTAAAGGTGGTAAGGTTCACAGGCCGGTGGGAAGTGGGGGAAGGCTGCTAGGAGGTCTAGGAAGCCATAAGCTGCAAATAGCTGCAAAACAGCAGGACTTTAAATCACAGAATCCTCAGGAGAGCATCCTACCCCTGGCCCTGGGGTTGCCTGCTACTCCATAGGCTGGATCGAGTGCCCAGGAGAATCTCTGCCATATCATCGTACTAAGATGCATTATACCAAAAGGCTGAAAGTGACATGGATTACGCACAATGTATAGCGAAATTTCCACGTTAGTGATTGCAGTCCGGGATATTAGGGAGCGAACAGAACCTCCTATGCATCGGATCAGGAGGAGGGGAGATCCCAGAGATCCCAGTCCAGGACATCAAACCATTTGAAATACTTTGTTGTCCTGAGACAAGGGGTTTGTTTTCTCTGTCCGATGTGTTAGGTAGGTTCTGCTTTGCAAAAGAATAATTTTTAATCTTTTGGTATAATAGCGGGATTTTTATTGTATGTTTGTCAGTATTGTTTGGGATACTTACTTCCACTATAGGACCCATTTAATACAACCTAAAATGTTTGTGTAGGTAACTGTATGTTGTGTATGACTGAACAGGCTGATAAGAAACTGTTGTGTATATTGTTTAACTGATGCAAGACACATCTCCCCATAAATGTAATAATATTTTTCACCTACAAATGATTTAGTGAACTTTGATGGTCGTTTAGAAAAGGTTTTGTTTGAAGTTGCTTTTGAAAATGGCTGCCGCATATTCAAGTGGTCATGTGGCTGAGGGGGGAAGGGCAGCCATGCATTGTTGGGACATGTCGTACAGGATTCTAGGCAATTGCATGGGGGGAGTTCTTTTGTTTTGAGATGAAAAGATCAAGCATGCAAGCAGCATTGTCTTGGTCCTGTGTATCTGTTGACCTTCCAACTTTCAGACCCAAGTATTGTTTTGTATTTGGGAACAAGAGTGTATGTTTGAGTCATGTTATTTTGTGTTTTATGTAACTTTGGCGTTTTCGGATGTATTGTTTGGTTGGAGAGCCTGTGTTTTAGGCCTCCTATGGGCCCTAACCGATGTAGAATAAAGTGTTTGTTTATGGTTAAGTGTTCATTCGGTGTCACGTTTGTATCAGTTTTTGTGAGCAAAAATGTTGATTTTCTAGTGAAAAAATCTCGGTTTGTTCTGGTTTTGGCAGGATCAGCGACTGCATTTCATGTGTTAATGCCACCATTTTGTCGTGGTCAGACTTTCATCAGCCATTTTGCTGCAGCCCAGATTTCATCTACCATGTGGTCCGGCTTTCATCGGCCATTTTGCTGTAGTTTGTCGTGGCCTGATTTTCGTTTGTTGCAACTGCCATTTTGTGTCTGCTGTGTTTTGGTTTTGGGTATAATTACTCTGCTTTTGGGCATTTTCAGGTTTCAGCATTTAGTGAGGGTGAGCCATCTTTTTGCAGGAGTTTCAGTTTTTGGCTTTAGCTGCATTGTTGTTGTGTGGTATTTCGGTCTCAAAACTTGTGGTCTGACTGCCCAGCGGATATGGGAGTTGAGGGGGATTCCCTCCCATTTGCAATATGGGGGGTTTATTCCACCCTTTCCTGGGCAAAAGTTTTTTTTAGAAATGTTGATAAAGTCCAGAGGGGGTAGCCATAGCTATTTTATTGTGTAATATGAAGTTCAGGGAAGCCAGGCTCCTCCGCCCCCTCCCCCTTCCTGTCCATTGATATGTAAATAAACCAGTTTGATGGGTTTTCAGAGCTGAGCAGACAACAGGAAGTTCTTTGCAGAATGTGATGTATGCAACAGGAAGTTCTTTGCAGGATGTGATGTATGCAACAGGAAGTTGGTGGGAGAGGCTTGGGGTCTTTTGAAACAAACATGTGGACACAAAGGGACTTGTATTTGGAGGGACGATAGAAATCAGTTTGGTTTTTAAATTTAATTCTGGTTGTTTTGTGAAGTTTTATACTGTAATACAGTTTTGGGTAGAGAGTAAACATGAGGCATCCACGTTAGTGTCGTAACATCTAGGTACAGACAGAAGCGATAATATTGTTTTGAATAGTGGTGGTTTGTAGATTGTCTGACAAACACATTTATAGGGCTGTTGATAATCGGTTGGAGAGCATGTAAATGTGAGGAGTAGATTCTAGCATACCGGAAGGCCGTGTATCACAATCAGAAAACGCAGCATGCCAGTACTGTAAAATTGGGCATTAGGCAGTATTGCTCCGAAAGCTAGTGCGAGGGTTCCCTGTATGCAGGGACACATCATAAGAGATTTGAATTGTCATGGGTAATGTTGCCATCCATGCGTTGGAGAAAAAAAATGAGGCTCCACACCAGTCAGACAGCTGCACCACAAATGAGGTCTGTATTTGGGGCTCCGGACATGAGACCCCTTAAAGATTTGGATATATGGTCAGAGGGTACAGTAAGGTGTATTCCTTTGGAAGGTACTTTTGATGTCTGGAGGTATGAGACCCCATAATAAAAAAACCTTGGAAGTAGATTGGCTGTGGCTTCAGAAATCTGTAATGAGTGGGTTGATGGATGTGCAGTACACGCTTGTGTGATTAAAATTCTCATGCCTGTTTTTGAACTTTGTGTGGCTGGCCCATGCAAGGTTTGGAGCTGTTTTTCCCATTGTATTTTTTTTCTATTGCTAGAAGAGTGAAGGCAGAATTCTGTCTGATTGTTTTTGTTTTTTTAATTTTGTTTTGGAAACTATGAATTATCTCCCTCATGTTTGTATCTAAATGCTTGTCTCATGTCTTAGTCTTCTCATTGTTTGTATGTAGTAACATGAATATGTTAGAACCTTCCGTGGCAGCCCTCAAACGCATCACGGCCGTATTTTTGTAGGAACGTGAAACTAAGAGTTACAGAGGGTTTCATTGTTGTCAGTTTTGGAGAATGTCAGTGACAATTTACCAATGTACAGGAATATTGTATTGGTTGCCTATATTTGCAGGTTAAGGTGTATGTAGATAGCTGAACACATGCATAAATACACACGCCCAAAAGAGGGTAAAAGTATAGTGGGCTGTTTCATTGTTTTTTTCTGCACCATTCTAAACCCTGCATCTCTTCCTCCGATTTGTAATGAGGAAGAAAATGGGGGGATAAAGGTGAGAATGACAGTTTTCAAACTAATAATACTAACCGCTCTAATTCTAACCAAGTTTGTGACCTAGTAGGATGACATGTTCTACGACTGTCTTTCTTTGATGGAATTTGAGTGAGCAACCAGCCGTCTGGTGAAGGAGGCTCCCATCCCAGATGAAGAACCTTTTTGTCAATGGTTCCAGGTATTACACCCCAGGTCTTAAGATGCAGTGACTACAGTCATAGAGTTCCCACATGTCCCACACAGGGTTATCGCCATATGGAGGTTTGTTTGGAGGTCAACCGAAAACAGGGTTGTACTTTCCTCAGCAGCTGTCGCCTACATTCTCAGCTGATGAGGTAGGTGCAGTCACTGTAACATGAACTTCAAAAGGTCCACCACAGGGTTCATGAGTCCCTCCTGGACCCTGACACACTAATGCCCCATACACACGGTCGGATTTTCCGATGGAAAATGTCCGATCGGAGCGTGTTGTCGGAAATTCCGTTCATGTGTGGGCTCCATCGGACATTTTCCATCGGATTTTCCGACACACAAAGTTTGAGAGCAGGATATAAAATTTTCCGACAACAAAATCCGTTGTCGGAAATTCCGATCATGTGTACACAAATCCGACGGACAAAGTGCCACGCATGCTCAGAATAAATAAAGAGATGAAAGCTATTGGCCACTGCCCCATTTATAGTCCCGACGTATGTGTTTTACGTCACCGTGTTCAGAATGATCGGATTTTCCGACAACTTTGTGTGACCGTGTGTATGCAAGACAAGTTTGAGCCAACATCCGTCGGAAAAAATCCTAGGATTTTGTTGTCGGAATGTCCGAACAAAGTCCCACTGTGTGTACGGGGCATAACTGGTTTACATTCTTTCCAACCAGTTGACTGGGTCATTGTAAAGAAGCTTGAGGGGCGAGAAAACTGGATCCATGCCAGGCACTGCAAGAAGCTGCTCAACTACACCAAAGTATGAGGAGTATCTTTGTTTATATATATTTTTAGCTTGGTGTATTCTCCAACTAGCTAAGAAAGGGAACAGGACCAATTGCTGGGTCTACTCTAAATCTCAACTGAGCTTTAGTACCCCAGCGATGACAGCGGTACATGCTATATATGATGTTCATATTGGTATGAGGAGTTTTGACAAACTAGTAAAAAAACTCCACACAGACACTTGTCAATAGAACTTAACGATACATTTCTAGAGGGTAAAATTAGTTATAGTTTTAACAATAGCTCTGGTTCTTGCCAGTTTGGGTATCAGGACAACTAGGTAGCCCACAAGTGTGCTTCAACTTTAGTTTTAGAATTCATGCGGGTCTACAGCTTATAAGGTAAATCCCCCTAATGCAAGAGGTTCATGGGTCCTGGTTAAACTCTTCCCAGCATCTTATGTCGTGGCTGATCGTGAGGATCTGATGGCGCGAGAGAGGGTAAGAATTACAGGGACAGCTAGAAGGTATTTGTTCACCAGGTCTGGGCATGGCTTCCTGCTTGTAAACAGTGGGAGCTCGAGCTTATGAAACGATTGAACAATTTCTCATCCATTGTGGATGGGATGTTCAATGAAACTGTTGAAGCCATAAGAAAGATCCATGATTATCTGTTGGCATCCAGGGGGTTTCTGTGAATTCATAGGTAAAGATTGTCACACCTGGATCGGGAATACTAGTGACAAAGTTTAGGTCCATATGGATAAGGTTAGATCCCTGCAAGGCAAAGCCAGAGCTATAGCTAGTGAAGGTTGGAATCCTTTTAAGGGTCTGGGAATCTTTGGGGATTTTTTTATTTTTCGGCGGATCATGGTTGAAGGAAGTAGGGGTATATATACTCTAGGGCTGTTACTAATTAAAATTTTCATGTTCGATCAATCGATTTTCTTTTAATTGATTAATCGACAATTTTGATTAATTATAACGCACATACAGATTCAACTACTTTTAGCTTTTGTTATGGCAACGGCCGAAGCCGGACACAGCGGGGCATGGCTAGGATGTCACACGTCAATCAAAAGCAATCGCCGCCATCATGGCAACAGCAGGAGCCGATCCACACGGCAAAAATATCACAGCTTATCAGCCTCTAAGGACAACAATGTTAAAAATGGAGGTTATCAAATTTGCCTACAATTAGCTCACTGAATGAATCACTGAATCGCTGTCCAGGCTGTCTGGTGACGTCACGGTCATCAACGTTACTGGACTCCTCCCCCTTCCCTTTGTTAGTAGATGGAGGTACTTGGGGAAGGGGGGAGGAGTCCGGTGACGTTGATGCCTGCGACGTCATCGGATCTCCGACAGAACTCCCTGAAGACCCGGAAGCCAGCGGAGAGGTGAGTACCGATCAAAAGAATTTTGATTGACCAAAAAAATTAACAATTATTCGAGGAATTAATCTTTAATTTCCACAGCCCTAATATACTCATGTTGTTTTTGTTTCTATTCCTTCTATATGCCGTGATGAGGTGCTACTGTTGCCTGATTGGACAAGTGAACAGAGCCTGAGCAGATGACCACATCTTCCTCACTAAGATGAGACGCTCCAAAGCCCAACCCACATACAAGACACAGAGGATCCCAGATCGACCAGCCTTTATGTCCTCCTCTAAGTCATCCCTCTTGAAGAACAGAGTCTACAAGTCAAGCCATGTTTTCCTTTTTATGGACTCATATGGAATGTAAGGACTGATTCATTTCCAGGTGTAAAAAGAAGAACAAGATTCATCGAGGGACACATGAGAGCATATGACAAAAGAGGAGGGACTGTTGTGGAAATTTTACTATATGGACTCATGTGGACATTTTATTCTAGGATGTGTGTTTTATAGATTGTCATCTATCTCCCTGTGTCTGATTTAACCGAGGAGAGCTCTAGCAGAGTGCACTTGAGTTGAATTGGGACCAGCGGTAAAACCAAACCGTCAGTATAAAAGCCTTCTCATGGGCTTGGAGACGTGTTCTGTGTGTGTGTGGGCGTTTGCCGGTTTGTAAATATCAAGCACAATGCGCTGGGCTTCTTGCCTTCAAATGTCTATGCACATTAGAGAAGCAAAGTCTGCATAATGAGAGAAACATATTATACCTCTGTAGTGGCCACGCTATCCCTTTTGGACATATATCTGCTTTTATAAGAGGACATTGATATCTGCCTTGTTGGTATACTCGTACCGTATATTGACAGTAGCAATGTCTCTGAAGATCTTCTCAAGCCTGTAAGAACAAATAGAATGATCTTACTAGATGCTGGTTACTCTGAACAGTATTGAATAGGCTCCATGCTGACCAAGATGGTGGATGTGCATGCATGTGGCTGGGCGGGTGGCAGTGTACATGCCTCAAGTGGGTGGGACATATGCCCTCCCCCCCACTCCTGTGGATGCCCTCCCCTTTAATGTTGTAATTTCCTGTGTTGTCATTTCCTGTGTTGCCATTTCCTGTGATGTCATTTTGCATGGAGGAAGCGATTGGCTGTTGGGGCCATGACTTCCTGTTTGTCATTCCTTTTGTTGGCGATAAATAAAAATGAAGTGCCTATACTCGGGGGGTAGACAGTCGAGCTGTAGAGCTAAGGATGTAAAAATGGTGGTCATGTCTGTGATACGGAAAACAGGGTCATACTAAGATGCATTATACCAAAGGGCTGAAAGTGACATGGATTATGCGCAGAGTATAGCGAAATTTTCACGTCTAAAGACCTAAATAAATTCATTAGAAATCTCACGCTAAAAAGGTTATTCCAGAGCAAAAACACCAAATGAACTAAGATCGATAATACTTCCCAAGATGCCATATTGTCCAATCCAAAATTGGACCTTTTAGAATTCGATTTTGAAGCCGATATCATTATGACGCTTGAAGAGCTGTATCATGATGATTCCCATACTAATCTAGATTAGGGATGAGCCAAACACCCCCCGGTTCAGTTCGCACCAGAAGTTGCGAACAGACAAAAAATTTGTGCGAACATGCAAACACCATTAAAATCTATGGGACACGAACGTGAAAAATCAAAAATGCTAATTTTTAAGGCTTATATGCAAGTTATTGCCATAAAAAGTGTTTGCGGACCTGGGTCCTGCCCCAAGGGACATGTATCAATGCAAAAAAAAGTTTTAAAAACTGCAGTTTTTCAGAAGCAGTGATTTTAAGAATGCTTAAAGTGAAACATAAAAAATGAAATATTCCTTTAAATATCATGCCTGGGGGGTGACCTTAGTATGCCTGTAGAGTAGTGCATTTTCCCCATGTTTAAAACAGTACCGCAGCAAAATGACATTTCTAAAGGAAAAAATGTCATTGAAAATTGCTTACGGCTGTAATGTATTGCCAGATCCTGGCAATAAACATAAAAAAAATGAAAAAAACAGCGTGGGTTCCCCCTCCCCTAGTCCAGTCTGAACACTTTCCATCCCCACTGTACACCCAACATTTATACACATCCCCACCAGCTGTACACTCTACACTTAGACCCAAATCTGTCTTTTACCCTTATCAATCAAAACCTTACAACCTTTTACAACATGTTTTTTTCAGGTTTGAAAAAACTATGTTTACAACCAGCACCACACTCATCAGATCTTGGGCACCTTACCTCTCAAGAAAATGTAGCACTTGAATTTTTTATGGAAAATGATGACCTAATTATCAAAACTGCTGACAAAGAATAATCATTCTGGATTGTGCCAAGAAGCCAATTGCTTACCTGCTGACCAATCCACTTATCGCAAATTAAGTAAAGACCCATTGCCCGAATATAGTGTTGATATCAACAATTTAGTTGATCATGCTATACAACCTAACATTATAGATAAAGCTGAAGCTCCTTTTTTAATTAGGGATTTTTATCGTACACCCTACTTTTATCACATCCCGAAAATTCATAAGACTGATCCTCCGGGTAGGCCAATTATAGCAGCCATGGACAGTATCACCTCTGGTCTGTCCAAATACGTTGATTTTTATCTACAGCCCCTAGCCCAAGGCTTGCAGTCCTACATTAGAGACCGAACCCATCTATCAGAACAATTGACATCATATAAATGGGACAGTAATTACATCTGGATGTCTCTAGATGTAAATTCATTATACACATCCATCCCTCATGAATTTGGATTAGCAGCCTTGGAACATTTTTTATCCAATGACCTATACATGAGCCATGGACAAGCTGGGTTTATTTTAGAATGCACTTGATTTTGCCTAACCCACAATTATTTTAATTTGACCAATATTATTTGCAGGTAAAAGGAACTGCCATGGGTGTTGAGTCATCAAAAAGTTCACATTCTTTACTCCTCTCAAAAGTGGTAGTGGCTAGTTCCTACCCAGTAGAAAGACTCTGGTGATGTCAGCGGGGTCCTTCTTCTCTGTAGGAACTAGCCGCTACCACTTTTGAGAGAAGTGAAGAATGTGAACTTTTTGATGACTCAACAATGTGATCTTGTAATCAGTTTTTGGCTTTCCAGTCTTGCTGCTTAACATATGAGTTCCAGCCTCACGGTTACCTGCACAATTCCCTGGATGCGTTCTTGGAGCTCTTTGGACTCCCTGGATCGTTTTGCAAATCTGCTGCTCGGGCTATCGTCGCTTAATTGACTCATTGGGGGTCATTTACTATAACTCCAGGAAGTACTGGGCACTATGGCAAATAATAGCGCCCATTTTAGCCAAATAGAAACAAAACGGCGAATTTGCGTATTAAAATTAGCAATATAAGCGGAGAACAAACGGTTGTAAATTCTAAATTGCTGCTAATTAGCGCTTCCGCGTATATACAAATGCCAATTCTTATCAAGTTGTTATATAGCACTGTACTGTAGCCATGATCCATGTATGTGAAAGAAACATTTTTATCAGAGATGTGCTCTAGTTCCCGTGCATCTATTGATTTATATTGCAATTAGTATTCCTAGTTTTTTTTTCCTTCTTTTGCTAAGAAATGCAGTTCTGAATGATTATTACATAGTAATGTCTGCTATTCTGTAAAGTTACATGTATTAATCATTTAGGTTACCTATTTGTTGTATGTTGTTTTTTCATGTTTTTGATTTATTATTTATTAATTTAGTTGACTATAAAGCAGTAATTATTTATGTTCATTCTTTAATAATACTACACTATTATGCAGGTCTTGTACTTAGCACAATGGCTTAGTGGTCTGCTTGGATATCTCCACACCACTCATGGTATGAGTTTAAACAACAGCCAACCTACCATCCACCACCTGTGTTTATTTTTTCAGTACACAAGTGAATTAAAATAAACAAACAAAGAAATGTAAACTGCCCTTTAGCTAGTGTGTGGTGTTTGGAATGTTACATCATAATATAATTGAATACTTACATACCATTGCATGCATTTAAAGAGTTAATACAATAAAGTCATTCACATTAAAGTGCATTGGCTATTTGGCAATCACCTATCTTCAGTATATATATGTATATTTGTGTTGCTTTGGCTAATTGGTTAACTGGCATTCTCCTTTTCCCACCAATGCAATCTTTTAGGATTTTTCTGTGGGATTTGAACCCATGAGTCTTTCAATACCTGCATGTTTGAAGGTAGAGGTGCTAACTGCTAGCCTATTGGGCTGAGCACAATTATATATACAAAATATTTTTACTAGTGTTTGATGTGTTATATACTATACAATAAAGTTTATCAAATGTAAACTGCTTGTTAGCTAGTGTGTGGTGTTTGGAGATTCACACCATAATATTAGTGAATACTTACATACCATTGCAAGCATTTGAAGAGTTAATACAATAATATCAGCCACATTAAAGTGCATTGTCTGCTTGGCATTCACTGTATCAGGGGTCTCAAACTGGTGGCCCTCCAGCTGTTGCAAAACTACAAGACCCATGAGGCATTGCAAGGCTGACAGTAATAAGCATGACTCCATCAGGCAGAGGCATGATGGGACTTGTAGTTCCGCAACAGCTGGAGGGCCACCAGTTTGAGACCCCTGCACTGTATGCTGCTTTGGCTAATTAGCTAACTGTAATTCTCCTTTTCTCCACCAATTGTAATCTTTTAGGAATCTTCTGTGGGATTTGAACCCATGAATCTTTCAACACCTGAATTTTTGAAGGTAGAGGTGCTAACTGCTAGCCTATTGGGCTGAGCACAATTATATATACAAAATACTTTTACTAGTGTTTGATGGTTTATATACTATACAATAAAGTTTATCAAATGTAAACTGCTTGTTAACTAGTGTATGGTGTTTTGGAGATTCACACCATAATATTAGTGAAGACTTTACATATACATTATACACTCACATGGGCCCCTACCCTCAAGGAGCTTACAGTCTAAGGTCCCTAACTCACATTCATATACTAGGGCCAATTTAGACAGAAGCCAATTAACCAACCAGCATGTCTTTGGAGTGTGGGAGGAAACCGGAGTACCCGTAGGAAACCCACGCAGGCACAGGGAGAACATGCAAACTCCAGGCAGATAGTCTTGTGGTGTGGTTGGGAATATGAACCAGTGACCCTTTTTACTGCTAGGTAGGGATGAGCCGAACACCCCCCTGTTCAGTTCGCACCAGAACATGTGAACAGGAAAAAATTTTGTTAGAGCACGCGAACACCGTTAAAGTCTATGGGGGTCATTTACTATAGCGCAAGGAAGTACTGGGCACTATGGCAAATAATAGCTCCCATTTTAGCCAAATAAAATTTCAACAGGCGAATGTGTGAATGAAAAATTAACGCTATTAGTGAGAAACACATGTTAGTAAATTCTAAGCTGGCATTAATTAGCGCTTCCGCGTATATGCAAATGCCAATTCCTACCAAGTTGTTATATAGTACTACACTGTAACCATGATCCATGTATGTGAAAGAAACATTTTTATGTGAGATGTGCTCTAACTCGTGTGCATCTATTGATGTATGTTGCAATTAGTATTCCTAGTTTTTTCCTTCTTTTGCTAACTAATGCAGTTATGAATGATTATTACATAGTAATGATATATGTAAAAGGAAAGGATTGGTGGGACTTTGAGTGAGGTATAGGGGTGCCGCTCAGGTCCCCCCTCCATCCCGATTAGATGATAAAAAATAAAAAAATAAAAAATAACAGGTAGCGGGACTTTATATAAGCACACGGGAGCAAGACTATATAAAAATTAGTAGCTTTTAATGAATTCAGATTATCATAGAGTTTTTGTATTCAAATAATTCAATGCATTTTTCTATATATAACTATTTGTACAACTATTATAATTCATTGGAGCCAGAAAAATATACATAAATACATATTCTAACAAGGAATCAATACATGATATGAAATATATAAAAAACATTTAGAACATGGTTGCATGATTGAATAGATAAAGTATACAGGTAGGGAGATCAAAAATAAGGTTTATAAAGAGGAAAAAAACAATTGTATTGGAACGGCCTGACCAGATGCATCATTGTGTACACTAGGTTGTTGTTGGTGCTACGCGTTTCAAGGTCTTTATACCTATCATCAGGAGCAAAAAACCATAGTGATAATCTAAAAAATAAATAAAAATAGAAAATATTATTAAAAAGAAGAAAAAAAGAAAAAAAGAAGAGAAAAGAAAGAAAACAAAAAGAAAAAAACAAAAAACACAGAACGGACAAGAAGGGTCCCACCTTCTTGGACCCAGCCTGCCCATACACTTACATGGTGGTCCTCACAGTGGTGGTGTGGCCATGAAATCCCCAGACCAGACCAAATATGCCCCGCACGGGAGCTGAGGGGACATGCTGCGGCGGGCAGAACACAAAAATGAACGACGCCCCACAGGGGTAACAGTGTGGAAAAAAGTGATGGATCAATGGAAACAGATCTGGGGAAAAAAAAGGAGTTGCTGTGAAGTTGACCAAAGCAGGAAGTGAAAAACAAAGGGAGGGAGTGGGAGAGGGTGAGGGAAGTAGGTGTGGAGGAAGGAGAAGAGTGAAGATAGAAACAAAGAAAAGGGTGAAGGGAGAAATGGACTGGAAATGAAAAACAGAGAATGAAAAAGATTTGCTGTGAAATTGAGAAAAGCAGAAAGTGAAAAACAAAGGGGGGGAGTAGAGGAGGGTGAGGGAAGTGGGTGTGGAGGAAGGAAAAGAGTGGAGATGAAAACAAAGAAAACGGTGAAGGGAAAAATGGACTGGAATTGGGAAACAGAGAATGATGGTAAGAGGGAGATGTGTGTACCTGATCCGGAATCAATCCAAACAAAGGTGCCTAGGTGCATGATGGTGGATAAATGCAGGTATGTTCCGTGCAAAGTGTAAAGTCCATGCGGGGAGGAAGCCCATAACTGCCATGCCCCCGCAAACATAACCCCAACGTCAGACGCTGGCCCACAAATAGGGAGAGAAGGGGAGAGCGCCAACAGCCCAGGGACCGGCCGGCTCATGGTCCCACAGGCGGCGGCGCCAACCATACATGCCACCAATGGGCCAGCAGATAGCAGTTACTCGGTCGGCAGCGCTGCGCTTAAGAAGACGCCAGCGTGTCCGGCCGGTATGTGTGACGTCGACGTGCAGTGAGGACAAACCCCGCCCACCCTACGTCACAACAGGGCGGAGGGGGGGTCCGCAGTGAGCGTCGCAGCTCCCGAACGGGACAGACAGGCAAGGCCCGGCCAAACCACAGACGCACACACCACTGCGTGCATGTAAGGAAGAAAACAAAAATACCCAAAAAATTAAAAAATTAAAAAATAAAAAAATAAAAAATATATCTATACCTCACTCAAAGTCCCACCAATCCTTTCCTTTTACATATATCAATCAATCAGGGATGTTAAGCACACGGCCGCATTAACCATAGGAATTTTCTCATTACCCACACGTCTGCTTGTCAGCTGTCTAAATGTTTTTTCATTTAGTATATTATTTCTTAATTCAATACACAATTCTTCTTTTTTGTGATTTATTTTCAGTGTCTTTCTTTTTTGTTTTTTAGCTATTTATTTTTTATTTTTTTATTTATTTATTTTTTTTTTGTTTTGTTTTCTTCCTTACATGCACGCAGTGGTGTGTGTCTGTGGTTTGGCCGGGCCTTGCCTGTCTGTCCCATTCGGGAGCTGCGACGCTCACTGCGGACCCCCCCTCCGCCCTGTTGTGACGTAGGGTGGGCGGGGTTTGTCCTCACTGCGCGTCAACGTCACACATCCCGGCCGGACACGCTGGCGTCTCCTTAAGCTCAGCGCTGCCGACCGAGTGACTGCTATCTGCTGGCCCATTGGGGGATGTAGGGTTGGCACCGCCGCCTGTGGGACCATGAGCCGGCCGGTCCCTGGGCTTTTGGCGCTCTCCCCTTCTCTCCCTATTTGTGGGCCAGCGTCTGACGTTGGGGTTATGTTTGCGGGGGCATGGCAGTTATGGGCTTCCTCCCCGCATGGACTTTACACTTTGCACGGAACATACCTGCATTTATCCACCATCATGCACCTAGGCACCTTTGTTTGGATTGATTCCGGATCAGGTACACACATCTCCCTCATACCATCATTCTCTGTTTCCCAATTCCAGTCCATTTTTCCCTTCACCCTTTTCTTTATTTTCATCTCCACTCTTTTCCTTCCTCCACACCCACTTCCCTCACCCTCCTCTACTCCCCCCCTTTGTTTTTCACTTTCTGCTTTTCTCAATTTCACAGCAACTCTTTTTCATTCTCTGTTTCTCATTTCCAGTCCATTTCTCCCTTCACCCTTTTCTTTGTTTCTATCTTCACTCTTCTCCTTCCTCCACACCTACTTCCCTCACCCTCTCCCACTCCCTCCCTTTGTTTTTCACTTCCTGCTTTTGTCAACTTCACAGCAACTCCTTTTTTTCCCCAGATCTGTTTCCATTGATCCACTACTTTTTTCCACACTGTTACCCCTGTGGGGCGTCGTTCATTTTTGTGTTCTGCCCGCCGCAGCATGTCCCATCAGCTCCAGTGCGGGGCATATTTGGTCTGGTCTGGGGATTTCATGGCCGCACCACCACTGTGAGGACCACCATGTAAGTGTATGGGCAGGCTGGGTCCAAGAAGGTGGGACCCTTCTTGTCCGTTCTGTGTTTTTTGTTTTTTCTTTTTGTTTTCTTTCTTTTCTCTTCTTTTTTTTCTTTTTTTCTTCTTTTTAATAATATTTTCTATTTTTATTTATTTTTTAGATTATCACTATGGTTTTTTGCTCCTGATGATAGGTATAAAGACCTTGAAACGCGTAGAGCCAACAACACCCTAGTGTACACAATGATGCATCTGGTCAGGCCGTTCCAATACAATTGTTTTTTTCCTCTTTATAAATCTTATTTTTGATCTCCCTACCTGTATATTTTATCTATTCAATCATGCAACCAAGTTCTAAATGTTTTTTATATATTTCATATCATGTATTGATTCCTTGTTGGAATATGTATTTATGTATATTTTTCTGGCTCCAATGAATTATAATAGTTGTACAAATAGTTATATATAGCAAAATGCATTGAATTTTTTGAATACAAAAACTCTATGATAATCTGAATTCATTAAAAGCTACTAATTTTTATATATTCTTGCTCCCGTGTGCTTATATAAAGTCCCGCTACCTGTTATTTTTTATTTTTTTTATTTTTTATTACATAGTAATGTCTGCTATTCTGTAAAGTTACATGTATTAAACATTTATGTTACCTATTTGTTGTATGTTGTTTTTTTTTTAATTTAGGTGACTATAAAGCGGTAATTATTTATATTAATTCTTTAATCATACTACACTATTATGCAGGTCTCGTACTTAGCACGATGGCTTAGTAGTCTGCTCAGATGTCTCCGCAGCACTCACGGTACAAGTTCAAATACCATCCCCCAGCTGTGTTTATTTTTTAAGTGCACAAGCGAATTCAAATAAACAAACAAAAAAATGTAATCTGCCCATTAGTTAGTGTGTGGTGTTTGGAATTTCACACCATAATAGTATTGAATACTTACATATCATTGCATGCATTTGAAGAGTTAATATAATAGAATCAGCCAAATTTAAAGTGCATTGGCTAATTGGCATTCACCTATTTTCAGCATATGCTGCTTTGGCTAATTGGCTAATAGTCATTTGCTTTTTTTTCACCAATTCAATCTTTTAGTATTTCTCTGTGGGATTTGAACCCATGAGTTCTTCAAGGTAGAAGTGCTGACCGCTAGCCTATTGTCATACATAGAAAATACATAGAAAATACATTCACTAGTGTTTGATGTTTCTTCTCCCTGAGCTGTCTCTCCTGCTGCCACCATCTTCTCCCGCTGATGTGTTCTTCAGCGCAGCCGGTTACCCACTAATAAAGAAAAAGCCGCTCTTCTTGTGGCGGTCTTCTGTTGCCATTCGATAATGTCACCCGGAGAGTCCACTCCATGGCTATGTAAGAGACGCCACACAGCGGGTGACAACACAGCGGAGGAAGACCACCATGGAAGAAGAGCAGCTTTTTTTTTATTAGCGGGTAACCAGCGGTGCGGAAGAACACAGCAGATGGAGAAGATGGCAGCGGCAGGAGAGACAGCTCTGGGAGAATACAGCTCGGGGAGAAGATGGAGGAGGGAGAGACAGCGTCTGGAGAAGATGGCTCAGGGAAGAAGACAGCTTGGAGCTATTTTACAATAAAGGACTTGTCAAAAACCAGCTATTGATTTTTTTACATTTCACTGCTTTTTTTGGTGAATGGGTAGGGGTAAAATGTACCCCATACCTATTCACATAGGGGGCAGGATCTGGGAGCCCCCTTTTTAAAGGGGGCTTCCAGATTCTGATAAACCCCCTGCCTGCAGACCGACAACCACCGACCAGGGTTGTCGGAAGAGGCCCTTGTCCCCATCAACATGGGGAAAAGGTGCTTTGGGGCATGTGGCCTGGTAAGGTTCAGAAGGGGAGGGTGCTCACTCGTCCCCCCCTATCCTGACCTCCAAGCTGCATGCTCGGATAAGGGTCTGGTATGGATTTTGGGGGGCCCCACATCAAATTTATTTTACATTTTGGTGTGGGGTTCCCCTTAAAGTCCATACCAAAGGGCCTGGTATGTACTGGGGGGAGCCTACGACATTTTTTTCCTTGAATTTTGGAATTCCATACCATAACATTATTGAATAAGTACATACCATTGCATGCATTTGAAGAGTTAAAATATGGAATAAAGCAAGCTGATATGCTTTGTCTAATTATGCTTCTGAGTACAATGCACACTTCCAGGAGGTGATGCTGTCAGTGGGATTTGAATTAATGGCTTGAACTTTTGGGGGCAGCAGGGTATACCGCTATGCTACAGAGCTGAGCACTTACCTACAGAGAAAATACATTTACTAATGTTTGTTTCTATACAATAATGTTTTGCATTTCAGGCATTAATATTATAGTAACAACCATGCTCATGCCGATGTGGCATTGGCTAATAGGCATTCGCCTCTTTTCAGCATATGCTGCTGAGTACAATGCAAGCTTTCAGTAGGTAATACCATCTGTGTGATTTTCAGCCATTTGAGCACAATTATATTGAGAACATATGTTTACTAGTGTTTGATGGTGGGACTACTTTATATTCTAGGTATAAAATAGTACTCAGCACAGTGACTTAGGCACCTTTCACACTTGTGTGACCTGAAAGTTGTGAGATTTTAATGCGACTTTAAGCAATGCCTGTGTAATCTTGAGGTCTGTGGATGTAGGAGTCGCAGGGAAAGACATGCAACTTTCCCACGATTTTGCATCAGCAATTTTGCCGCAATTCCAGGGAATGCCTGTGTAAACTTGAGGTCTATGGACATCAACTTGCATCAAAGTCAGACCAAAGTAGTACAGGGACTACGTTGAAGTCAGTGTTACTTGAAGTCGCACAGATATGAATGGTACACATTGAAAATAATGGGGTATGACTTGTCATACGACTCTGATGTCCAAAGTTGCACTAGTGTGACTCAGCCGGACTTTGTCAGCGATTTCAGAGACATCAGTGCACTTTCCTGCACAGATGTCTAGTGAAATCACATAGGTCCCAACTGTTCTCCTATAAGAAGGTGTCCTATGCCTACCTACTTTTGCTAATAGGTGTCCCTTATAATCATATCAAAAAGTTGGGAGTTAAGAAATCGCCCCCTGAAGTCGCCCAAAGTAGTGCAGGAACTACTTTTGGGAATCGTTGTGGCGTCGCACCAATTCGGACAGTTCCATTGCCATCAATAGGCGCCGATTTGGCCTACAATTTGACATGTCAATTCAGACCTATGTGAACATGGGTGAAGTTGCATAGATATTAGAGCTGCACGGTTCTGGCCAAAATGAGAATCACAATTTTTTTGCTTAGAATAAAAAGATCACGATTCTCGCGACGTAAAATCTTTCACATTATCCCACAAGAAATTGGGCTAACTTTTCTTTTTTTTTTTTTAAATTCATTAAAGTAATTTTTTCCCCAAAACATTGCATTTGAAAGGTGCAAATACAGTGTGACATAAAATATTGTAACAACCACCATTTTATTCTCTAGGGTCTATACTAAAAAAATATATATAATGTTGGGGGGTTTTAAGTAATTTTCTAGTAAAAAAAAATGATTTTAACCTGAAACCAACAAATGTCAGAAAAATGTTTAGTGTTTAAGTGGTTAAACTTTCCTCACTTACACAGAAGTCTATTTCATTGACAACGGAAAATTGTACACTTACCTTCCGTAATTTTCCTTTCCTGACGCATGCCATGGCAGCACACACATTGGGTTGTGACTCCGCCTCCACAACCTGATAGGAATGGTTAGCTATACGTTTTGAAGAGGAGACCACCGCTGTATTCTTAGTAACTATCACCTTAGAAGGGTGGGTTTTTTTGTGTGCTGCCATGGGATCCGTCAGGAAAGGAAAATTACGGAAGGTAAGTATACAATTTTCCGTTTTCCTGACGCATCATGGCAGCACACACATTGGGAAATAACTCGCTATATGGGTGGGTGCTTTTAGAATATTTTATTTACTCAGTTACAAGGTATAGAAGAGTTAGATTGGATGACTGATCTCCCGAACTCAATTGTAGTTAGTTGAGCCGGATCTATTCTGTAATGTGACATGAATGTGGTTTTGGAAGACCAAGTTGCTGCCTTGCAAATGGTTTCTGGTGACACTCTACAGTACGCTGCCCAGGAGGTGGCCACTGCTCTGGTCGAGTGGGCCTTCAATCCATCCGGGATTGGGAGTAATTGTATAAGATATGTCCTTCTGATAATTTTAATTAGCCAAGTCGCTATTGTTCTTGAGGAAGCTGCTTGCCCCCTTTTGGGGCCGTGCGGAATGACTAGCAGGTTTTCCATCTTCCGAAACGATCTAGTAGCTTCCAAGTAGAAAGAAATGATAGATTTGATGTCCAAGGGGTGTGGATGTCCCTCGTTGGAGAGGAAGACTGGAAGATTGATTTCTGAATTAAAGTGGAAGGCAGATGCTACTTTTGGTATAAACTGCTCCGATGGTCTGAGGACGACTCTATCCGGAAAAAAGACTAAATGTGGTTCCTTGATTAGTAGAGCTTGTAGTTCTGAGACTCTCTTGGCAGATGTTATTGCGACTAGGAATGACAGCTTGAGCGTTAGATCCCATAAGGATATTGAATCAAGAGGAAAGAACGGTTCTTTCGACAGGGCTTCTAGGACGATGGATAGGTCCCAGGTCGGAAAGACTGGTTTCCTGGGTGGCCTTATCTTCAGGCATGCCTTTAGGAACTGAATTATGAGGAGGTTTAATGCCCACCTGGTTCCCATCATTGCGGACAGCGCAGAAACTTGTACCTTGAGAGTGCTCAAGCTTAGACCCCTTTCTAGGCCTAGTTGCAGGAACTCTAGAATATGAGAAACTGACGGAGATAGTGGATCCCAAGATTGTTGCTGAGCAAAAACGGTGAAACGCTCCCAGATTCTGTTGTACGTGCTGTTTGTTGATCTTTTCCTGTTCTAAGTGAACATCCTTGATCCAGCAGCCTTTCCCTTTCAACCTCCATGCCGTTAGGTGTAGACGTTCAGGTGCCGGGTGTAGGAATTGACCTTGTGAGAGCAAATCCGTGGACACTGGAAGCGGAAGTGGTTCCCCTGTGTTCAAGTGTAATACTGTCGTGAACCAGGGTCTTCTTGGCCAGAATGTCAACACCGCTATGACCGTGGATGTCGAACTCCTCAGTCTGGCTAGAAATCTGGCTATTAGTGGTATTGGAGGGAAAATGTAACCGAGATGAAATTTCCATGGGTGGTGAAGGCAGTCGATCCCTGCTGCTGTCGGATAGTCGGCCCTCGCTAGGAATCTGGGACATTTGTTGTTCTCCGGGGTTGCCGCTAGATCTATATCGGGAATTCCCCATCTGCGAGTAAGGAGAGTGAATGCTTGTGGACTGAGCGACCACTCATTGTTTGATATAAACATTATGCTCAAGTCGTCCGCTAGTTGATTTTGTATCCCCGGAACGTAGATCGCCTTCAAGTCCACCAGGTGGATCTGAGCCCACTCGAGTATGGGTCGGACCTCTTCCATGAGCTTTTTGCTCTTGGTACCCCCTTGTTTGTGGATGTAGTTCACCGCCACAGTGTTGTCCATACGTAGGAGTACGGTCTTCCCTGCTAGGAAAGGCCCGAACGCTAGGATGGCCTGCCAGGCGGCCCTGAGCTCCAGGACGTTTGAGACTATTCCCTGTGGGCGAAAGGACCAACGTCCCTGTGCTGCCTTATGCTGGTAATGTGCTCTCCATCCCTGGAGACTGGCATCTGTCGTGACTATTTCTGGTAATGGAGGAACTATGGGTCGTCTTCATGTTAGATTGCTGACTCATGTCCACCACCATGCGGATCTTTTTACTGCCTGGTTGATGACTATTTGCTGGCTCATTGAGAACCCGTTCCACTACGACAGGAATGAATTTTGGAAGATCCTTGAATTCCACCGGGACCACTGAATCATTAGAAAGGTTGAGGACATTGAGCCCAGGATGCTCAGACACATTCTGGCAGAAAGGTGTTCTGCTGCTAAGAGGCTTTTTATTTTGTAAATCAATGGTCCTACCTTCTCCTGGGGAAGTCCAACCGTATTTGAGTTGGTGTCCAAATCGGCGCCTAAGAAGGTCATTCTTTGCTTTGGGACCAGGTTGCTCTTTTTCCGGTTTATTAACCAGCCGAACTGTTGAAGTTTGGAAATTAGAATCACTCGATGTTTGAGGAGGGTTTGTTGGCTGTCGGCCAGAAGGATAATGTCGTCGAGATAGTGAAGGACTCTTAGTCCTATTTCTCTCAGAAGCGCTATTACCGGTAGCAAGACCTTTGTAAAGGTTCTGGGGGCCGTAGATATTCCAAACGGGAGGCTTTTGAACTGAAAGTGCTGGCGACCTATAGCAAAGTGTAGATATTTCTGGAAGTTTTGATGTATCGGGATATGCAGATAGGCGTCGGACAGATCGACCGAGAGCATCCAGTCCCCTACCCCTATAGCTAGTAATATGGACTGGAGACTCTCCATCTTGAAGGATTCAACTGAAATTGTTTCGTTTAGGTTTTTTAAATCTAGTACCGGTCTCAAATCTCCCGTCTTCTTTGCTACTAGAAAAAGCGGCGAATAGAATCCCATGCCTCTTTGTTCCTGAGGAACTTCTATAATTGCTTGCTTCTGTAACAGTTCCAGAATATAACTGGCTAGAATTTTTTTCTTCGAAAGGGAAGATGGAGGCCTGGTAGGTCTGTAGTGATCTTTGGGAGGTTTTTGCTTGAACGTCCATCTGTGACCTTCTTGGATGGTGGAAATCGTCCAGGGGTCTTTTATTCGGTTTGACCATACCTGAACAAATAGCCTCAACCTCGCTCCTACTATTGCAGGTTGGGCGTGCGTGCCATCAAAAAGATTTCTGTTGGTCTCCCGAATTGAAGGTTTTCTATTTCTGCATGTAACAAAAAAATAAATTTAGAGGCTTGTCTCTAAACATGTATATAATACTGTGACCAAAACCTTGTAGTTGCCTCCCAACCCCTATAGTCAATAAACCAAAAAATAGGTCCCAAACAGGTGGGGACCAAAAGGAACAGCGGGGCTTATTGGAAAGGCAATGAAAAGGATGTGTATATCAAAAGAATAAATTTATTGTGGGTACACAGTAGAAAAACATGAAGAAATGTACAGCAGCTTAACCATGGAGTGACCTTGCCCTAGTAAAATATGACCAAAATCTGAATTGGTCAGAAACAAGAAACACACAGACATGGGGAACATGTAACAAGACATACGAAAAACAACAGTCCGGACGTCAAAGCTTATTGATGTCTGCGCAAACCAACAATAAGAAGTGTGCAGCAATTGCTGAATGAGGTTTTGCTGAAGCAGACATCAATACCCCCGGGGGAGAGGTGGCTCTATTGGTGGGGTGGGGAGGGGGGGGGGGGGGGGGGGAAGGAAGGGGAGGTGGAGTGGGAGAAGAAGGGACAAGGGGTGTGGGGGAGAGAGAGGTTTGTAGCCGTGGGCAGGGATGCCGGGATGAGTCCTAGGACATCAATAGATGTAATTGATGAAAATGTGCCGGCCTTCCATATAAGATAGATAGGTTGTAGTGTCCAGGATACAGGGTAGTGTACGGCTAATTGCTGTCATGTGCAGTACTTTCCGGAATGTAATGGGTACTCCTACATATAGCCTCCCTGTAGTGGAAACAGGCAATACTGTGCATGGACTGCACTACATATACAGATGGCTGTGTACGTTACCACTCCCGGGTCCCAGCTGGGAATCCTTGTGTGATGCCAGATAGCGGTAGCCTCTGTGTATTTTAGCTGCTCCACTGGTCGCTATAGGTAGTACCAGACACTGTCCCGGTATGGTTGTTCATACACCCTGGATCAGAGGGTGTAGTTAGTGAGGTTAAATGGATGGCCGTGCAGCTGCATCTATTGCCTTCCCCACGGTTCGTTCACAGCATGGAGCGGAACGTCCTCTCGATCGATGAGCCGGCTAGCCCCAACGGGGGATGACAGCGGGCATGACGTCCGGACGAGATGACGTCAACGCGTTTCACAACATAAACTTGTGTAGCTTCGTCTGGACGTACAGATGGTGTGTGAGGGCTCCTTCTTATAATACTCCCTCCCTCTAACACGCCCATCAAGCTGGAATCAATGAAGGAGATGTAACAGGTCTGTGTATGTCCAAGCTGTCCTTCATTGCATGTTTGTTGTTGCTTGTAGTTTATTTTATGATCGAGTGTCCTTATTTACAAATGGGTATACATTTTTCCTGCCCAAATTCTGAAAAATACAGCCTGTCTTCGTATGCAAAGTATCCCTATCTGCCAGACATATACCTATTACAGATAGTGTATATAGAGGTAATATATTAAAAATGCTATTGTTAGTCTATGCAGCACACGATACACAGTACAGGAGACAGATATATACCCCAAAAGGCGGACACTCCAAGACATGGAAGTTAGTTAGATTAAAATTAAAATTATAACACAAAGAGAGGCGGATCGGTGAGATACAAGGGACAAAAAGGGGGGGGGGGAGGGGAAGGGGGTACAGGAAAGGGAAGAAGGGACAGGAAAAGGGGGGGGAAGAAGAGGAAGGGGAAGAAAAACGAACCCTTTGGGTCCCAGAATAAAGAAGTACCTGAGTCGAGAGGATAGATTCAAAGATCAGGTCATAGCTCTATTGAGAAGGTTACCCATTTTTGGGGAGTAGTCTAGGTGGATCAAATGTTGGCGTTTTGTATACTAGGCCCATCCATGCAGATATTCATACTGCAAGGAAAGGCTGGAGGTTCAGTTCAGTGTTCAAGCCCAGGGGAGACAAAGAGGACAGGCGAAAGATCCATCTTTTTTCCTTTTGTTGTAGAATTTGGTCAAAATCCCCTCTTCTGGGGGAAAGATTCAGGGCATAAATTCCTTTTACCTGCATGCCAGACAGCTTGCCCTGGTGGTATTGGGCAAAATGTCTGGCTATAGGTTTTTCCGGATTTTTCTCCAGGATCTCCCTCATATGCTCCCCTAGGCGAATCCTGAACTGCCGTTTTGTCTTGCCAATATAAATTTTTCTACAGGGGCATGTCAACATGTATATGACCCTGGTGGTGGCACAATTAATGAGACTTTTTATCTCGAAATTGTTTTTATTTAAAGAATCACTGAAGGTACTTGTCCTGTGCACATAAGGACACACCTGACAGTGTCCACAGGGGAACATCCCCTTGCTTCTGGGAAATCGAGAGAGCCACGAATCATTTACCGTTCTTGTATGTTCCGAGTGGATTAAGGAGTCACCTAAATTTCTGGCTCTCCTAGCAACCATTTTGGGATTAGGACCAACTATCTGGGCTATACCTGGGGTGTTGGTAAGTATACCCCAGTGTTTCTCTAAGATGGTTTTGACTGTGTCCCATTGGGATCCAAAATCTGTGATAATTCTCACCGGTTCTTGGGTCGGGAGTGAGGGAAGGGTGGGTCGTAGGTTTTTGGATTGTCTGCCATCCAGGAGGGAGGGGCGTTCTCTACTTGCTGCCTTGAGTTTAGCCCTCCTAAGCTGTTTATGTGAGTATCCACGCTCCCGAAAACGTTTATAGAGCTCGTCACTTTCCCTCCTATAGTTTTCTTTGTTGGAACAGTTTCGCTTGATACGGAGGAATTGGCCCACGGGGATACTGTCCTTAAGCCATTTTGGGTGGTGACTATCTGCTCTAAGGAGTGTGTTTGCAGAGGTCTCCTTGCGGTAAGTCTGTGTCTCCAACAAGGAGCCCCTCCTGCTGATAAACAGATCTAGGAAGGAAATTTTATCATGGTCCCATGAGTATGTTAGTTTGATATTGCGTTCATTGATATTGAGAAAATCAATGAACTGTACCAAAGTGTCATGGTTGCCCCTCCAAATGACAAACACGTCGTCGATGTACCTGAGCCACGTGTGTACATGGCCCAGGTACATCGGCGAGACGTATACGACCTCCTCCTCCCATAGTCCCAGATGTAGGCAAGCATAGGCTGGGGCCCATGGTGCACCCATAGAGGTGCCATTAGTTTGTTGATAGAAGTTGGACAGGAATTGGAAAAAATTGTTTTTGAGTGCAAAAGACAGAAGGTCCACCAAAAACTCGTTTTGTGGGCCGTGACTAGGAAAGTGTCTGTCCAAAAAGGTGTTAACTGCTTTGATTCCCCATTCATGGGGAATCGACGTGTACAGAGATTCAACGTCGATCCCCACTAGGAGTACCTCTCCCTGTACATTGATCTGTGAGATATGTCTCAGAACATCACCTGTATCTTTCACATAAGATCTCAGATCTGTGACCATCTCCTTTAATAAGCTATCTAGATATTTTCCCATTCTCTCAAGGGGACCTCTTATTGCTGAGACAATTGGTCTCCCTGGAGGGTTTTCAAGCGATTTGTGTACCTTGGGAATGATATAAAATATTGGTACATTGTATTCCTGTACAGTGAGGTAGTTTAGTTCTCGTTTGCTCAATAGTCCTGCTTCTGCCGCCATTTTCAGTTTGTCATTAAGGTTAGCGACTAGGTTCGGGAAGGGATCACTAGACAGTTTTTTATATGTTTTAACATCGCCAAGCAGGCGGAAAACCTCCTTTTCATAGTTTTTTTCCTCTAGGAGTACCACATTCCCCCCTTTGTCACTCCTCTTGATAACCAACTGTGGGGCTTCTGACAGTTCACGAATCGCTTTACGTTCCGCCAGGGACAAATTGTCCTCATTGTTGTTTTTAGATTTCCAGTTCACCTTGGATAGATCTGTTTGTATCATATCCAGGAAGAGACTTAGCCACCTGTTTTTATTGAATGGGGGCATCTTGGTAGATTTAATGTTTAATTCAGCCTGTCTTCTATATGGGCCATGCTCAGCCTCCTCTCGCTCATTTTCCTCCAAGAGGGAGCTGAGGATGGCCAGCATTTCTTCATCCTGGCTTGTAGTAGCGTCTTTGGCAGTTATGGGCCCTGGGTTGTTTGTATGGATGAAGCGTAAGAATACCTTCCGTATGAACAGGGTAACATCTTTAAATACCGTGAATTCATCCATTTGACTAGTGGGTGAAAAAGACATCCCTCTTTGTAAGAGGTCAAAGTGTCTTTTGCTTAATTCAAATTTTGACAGATTAATAACTTTCATATCCTCCTCTGCCACCTTATCGGTGGATAGCCTATTTATTTTCGCTGGCTCCGAGTTCGTGTTCCTCCTCTGGCTATCTGTCTCTGGGGTTCGGGGGCTCGTTGTTTGTGCTGGTTTGAATTCACGTCTGGGTGATTGTCCTTGTTCTCGCCCGCCGCCCCCTCTCCCTCTAAAAAAGTCACCGTCTTAGTCAGATTGTCTTCCTCCGTATCACTTATAGGTTTTTTACCCCTGGAAGATGATCTATTATTTCTTCTCCTGGAGCTACTACGGCTCCGGCGTGGGGTTAAATCAAAGATGTCTCCCTTTTCCCAGTCGCTCAGGTCCCGTCTAAATTTAGATTGTTTAGTTGTTTTTAATGTGGACTGTGTTCTTTCTACCTCTTTCCTCAGGGCCTCATTAAGTTTCTGGAACTCCTCCAGTTCTTTGAAGGGTTCTAGTCCTTGGGAGCTTTCTGCAATTGCTTGAACTAATTCTGCTAATTGAATTTTCTCCTCTTCGACAATTAATTTCATAACGGATACTCCGTGATCTATGCAGAGTTCCTTCCACTTCTCCAAGAATCTTGGGCTGTGGAGGTGCTCAGCGGGTATCACCTTATCTCTAAGGCCCCTGGGAACTATCCTGTTGTTAATATAGGTTTCTAGGAAAGACACGTCCCACTTTCTATTCAGATGTTTAATAAGTAATTTTTTGTGCTCTTTGAACCGAGTTTTTACCTCTTCTTCTTGAGAGGGAGTGGTTACCGTGTCTGTCCTAAAAGCCTGGCTAATTTCTAGATCTATATCTTCACCGATCACAAATGCCATACTTCTTTGACTGTGGCAACAGCAAACATGTAGACTATAGACAGCGTGGAACAATTGGGGCAAATATAGGTGCTGCTGTAGATCTCAAAATGATGCCTCAAGAATGGATCACCAGTAATCCTAAAATCACACGTGTAACAAAAAAATAAATTTAGAGGCTTGTCTCTAAACATGTATATAATACTGTGACCAAAACCTTGTAGTTGCCTCCCAACCCCTATAGTCAATAAACCAAAAAATAGGTCCCAAACAGGTGGGGACCAAAAGGAACAGCGGGGCTTATTGGAAAGGCAATGAAAAGGATGTGTATATCAAAAGAATAAATTTATTGTGGGTACACAGTAGAAAAACATGAAGAAATGTACAGCAGCTTAACCATGGAGTGACCTTGCCCTAGTAAAATATGACTAAAATCTGAATTGGTCAGAAACAAGAAACACACAGACATGGGGAACATGTGGACGTCCGGACTGTTGTTTTTCGTATGTCTTGTTACATGTTCCCCATGTCTGTGTGTTTCTTGTTTCTGACCAATTCAGATTTTGGTCATATTTTACTAGGGCAAGGTCACTCCATGGTTAAGCTGCTGTACATTTCTTCATGTTTTTCTACTGTGTACCCACAATAAATTTATTCTTTTGATATACACATCCTTTTCATTGCCTTTCCAATAAGCCCCGCTGTTCCTTTTGGTCCCCACCTGTTTGGGACCTATTTTTTGGTTTATTGACTATAGGGGTTGGGAGGCAACTACAAGGTTTTGGTCACAGTATTATATACATGTTTAGAGACAAGCCTCTAAATTTATTTTTTTGTTACACGTGTGATTTTAGGATTACTGGTGATCCATTCTTGAGGCATCATTTTGAGATCTACAGCAGCACCTATATTTGCCCCAATTGTTCCACGCTGTCTATAGTCTACATGTTTGCTGTTGCCACAGTCAAAGAAGTATGGCATTTGTGATCGGTGAAGATATAGATCTAGAAATTAGCCAGGCTTTTAGGACAGACACGGTAACCACTCCCTCTCAAGAAGAAGAGGTAAAAACTCGGTTCAAAGAGCACAAAAAATTACTTATTAAACATCTGAATAGAAAGTGGGACGTGTCTTTCCTAGAAACCTATATTAACAACAGGATAGTTCCCAGGGGCCTTAGAGATAAGGTGATACCCGCTGAGCACCTCCACAGCCCAAGATTCTTGGAGAAGTGGAAGGAACTCTGCATAGATCACGGAGTATCCGTTATGAAATTAATTGTCGAAGAGGAGAAAATTCAATTAGCAGAATTAGTTCAAGCAATTGCAGAAAGCTCCCAAGGACTAGAACCCTTCAAAGAACTGGAGGAGTTCCAGAAACTTAATGAGGCCCTGAGGAAAGAGGTAGAAAGAACACAGTCCACATTAAAAACAACTAAACAATCTAAATTTAGACGGGACCTGAGCGACTGGGAAAAGGGAGACATCTTTGATTTAACCCCACGCCGGAGCCGTAGTAGCTCCAGGAGAAGAAATAATAGATCATCTTCCAGGGGTAAAAAACCTATAAGTGATACGGAGGAAGACAATCTGACTAAGACGGTGACTTTTTTAGAGGGAGAGGGGGCGGCGGGCGAGAACAAGGACAATCACCCAGACGTGAATTCAAACCAGCACAAACAACGAGCCCCCGAACCCCAGAGACAGATAGCCAGAGGAGGAACACGAACTCGGAGCCAGCGAAAATAAATAGGCTATCCACCGATAAGGTGGCAGAGGAGGATATGAAAGTTATTAATCTGTCAAAATTTGAATTAAGCAAAAGACACTTTGACCTCTTACAAAGAGGGATGTCTTTTTCACCCACTAGTCAAATGGATGAATTCACGGTATTTAAAGATGTTACCCTGTTCATACGGAAGGTATTCTTACGCTTCATCCATACAAACAACCCAGGGCCCATAACTGCCAAAGACGCTACTACAAGCCAGGATGAAGAAATGCTGGCCATCCTCAGCTCCCTCTTGGAGGAAAATGAGCAAGAGGAGGCTGAGCATGGCCCATATAGAAGACAGGCTGAATTAAACATTAAATCTACCAAGATGCCCCCATTCAATAAAAACAGGTGGCTAAGTCTCTTCCTGGATATGATACAAACAGATCTATCCAAGGTGAACTGGAAATCTAAAAACAACAATGAGGACAATTTGTCCCTGGCGGAACGTAAAGCGATTCGTGAACTGTCAGAAGCCCCACAGTTGGTTATCAAGAGGAGTGACAAAGGGGGGAATGTGGTACTCCTAGAGGAAAAAAACTATGAAAAGGAGGTTTTCCGCCTGCTTGGCGATGTTAAAACATATAAAAAACTGTCTAGTGATCCCTTCCCGAACCTAGTCGCTAACCTTAATGACAAACTGAAAATGGCGGCAGAAGCAGGACTATTGAGCAAACGAGAACTAAACTACCTCACTGTACAGGAATACAATGTACCAATATTTTATATCATTCCCAAGGTACACAAATCGCTTGAAAACCCTCCAGGGAGACCAATTGTCTCAGCAATAAGAGGTCCCCTTGAGAGAATGGGAAAATATCTAGATAGCTTATTAAAGGAGATGGTCACAGATCTGAGATCTTATGTGAAAGATACAGGTGATGTTCTGAGACATATCTCACAGATCAATGTACAGGGAGAGGTACTCCTAGTGGGGATCGACGTCGAATCTCTGTACACGTCGATTCCCCATGAATGGGGAATCAAAGCAGTTAACACCTTTTTGGACAGACACTTTCCTAGTCACGGCCCACAAAACGAGTTTTTGGTGGACCTTCTGTCTTTTGCACTCAAAAACAATTTTTTCCAATTCCTGTCCAACTTCTATCAACAAACTAATGGCACCTCTATGGGTGCACCATGGGCCCCAGCCTATGCTTGCCTACATCTGGGACTATGGGAGGAGGAGGTCGTATACGTCTCGCCGATGTACCTGGGCCATGTACGCACGTGGCTCAGGTACATCGACGACGTGTTTGTCATTTGGAGGGGCAACCATGACACTTTGGTACAGTTCATTGATTTTCTCAATATCAATGAACGCAATATCAAACTAACATACTCATGGGACCATGATAAAATTTCCTTCCTAGATCTGTTTATCAGCAGGAGGGGCTCCTTGTTGGAGACACAGACTTACCGCAAGGAGACCTCTGCAAACACACTCCTTAGAGCAGATAGTCACCACCCAAAATGGCTTAAGGACAGTATCCCCGTGGGCCAATTCCTCCGTATCAAGCGAAACTGTTCCAACAAAGAAAACTATAGGAGGGAAAGTGACGAGCTCTATAAACGTTTTCGGGAGCGTGGATACTCACATAAACAGCTTAGGAGGGCTAAACTCAAGGCAGCAAGTAGAGAACGCCCCTCCCTCCTGGATGGCAGACAATCCAAAAACCTACGACCCACCCTTCCCTCACTCCCGACCCAAGAACCGGTGAGAATTATCACAGATTTTGGATCCCAATGGGACACAGTCAAAACCATCTTAGAGAAACACTGGGGTATACTTACCAACACCCCAGGTATAGCCCAGATAGTTGGTCCTAATCCCAAAATGGTTGCTAGGAGAGCCAGAAATTTAGGTGACTCCTTAATCCACTCGGAACATACAAGAACGGTAAATGATTCGTGGCTCTCTCGATTTCCCAGAAGCAAGGGGATGTTCCCCTGTGGACACTGTCAGGTGTGTCCTTATGTGCACAGGACAAGTACCTTCAGTGATTCTTTAAATAAAAACAATTTCGAGATAAAAAGTCTCATTAATTGTGCCACCACCAGGGTCATATACATGTTGACATGCCCCTGTAGAAAAATTTATATTGGCAAGACAAAACGGCAGTTCAGGATTCGCCTAGGGGAGCATATGAGGGAGATCCTGGAGAAAAATCCGGAAAAACCTATAGCCAGACATTTTGCCCAATACCACCAGGGCAAGCTGTCTGGCATGCAGGTAAAAGGAATTTATGCCCTGAATCTTTCCCCCAGAAGAGGGGATTTTGACCAAATTCTACAACAAAAGGAAAAAAGATGGATCTTTCGCCTGTCCTCTTTGTCTCCCCTGGGCTTGAACACTGAACTGAACCTCCAGCCTTTCCTTGCAGTATGAATATCTGCATGGATGGGCCTAGTATACAAAACGCCAACATTTGATCCACCTAGACTACTCCCCAAAAATGGGTAACCTTCTCAATAGAGCTATGACCTGATCTTTGAATCTATCCTCTCGACTCAGGTACTTCTTTATTCTGGGACCCAAAGGGTTCGTTTTTCTTCCCCTTCCTCTTCTTCCCCCCCCTTTTCCTGTCCCTTCTTCCCTTTCCTGTACCCCCTTCCCCTCCCCCCCCCCTTTTTGTCCCTTGTATCTCACCGATCCGCCTCTCTTTGTGTTATAATTTTAATTTTAATCTAACTAACTTCCATGTCTTGGAGTGTCCGCCTTTTGGGGTATATATCTGTCTCCTGTACTGTGTATCGTGTGCTGCATAGACTAACAATAGCATTTTTAATATATTACCTCTATATACACTATCTGTAATAGGTATATGTCTGGCAGATAGGGATACTTTGCATACGAAGACAGGCTGTATTTTTCAGAATTTGGGCAGGAAAAATGTATACCCATTTGTAAATAAGGACACTCGATCATAAAATAAACTACAAGCAACAACAAACATGCAATGAAGGACAGCTTGGACATACACAGACCTGTTACATCTCCTTCATTGATTCCAGCTTGATGGGCGTGTTAGAGGGAGGGAGTATTATAAGAAGGAGCCCTCACACACCATCTGTACGTCCAGACGAAGCTACACAAGTTTATGTTGTGAAACGCGTTGACGTCATCTCGTCCGGACGTCATGCCCGCTGTCATCCCCCGTTGGGGCTAGCCGGCTCATCGATCGAGAGGACGTTCCGCTCCATGCTGTGAACGAACCGTGGGGAAGGCAATAGATGCAGCTGCACGGCCATCCATTTAACCTCACTAACTACACCCTCTGATCCAGGGTGTATGAACAACCATACCGGGACAGTGTCTGGTACTACCTATAGCGACCAGTGGAGCAGCTAAAATACACAGAGGCTACCGCTATCCGGCATCACACAAGGATTCCCAGCTGGGACCCGGGAGTGGTAACGTACACAGCCATCTGTATATGTAGTGCAGTCCATGCACAGTATTGCCTGTTTCCACTACAGGGAGGCTATATGTAGGAGTAGGAGTACCCATTACATTCCGGAAAGTACTGCAATTAGCCGTACACTACCCTGTATCCTGGACACTACAACCTATCTATCTTATATGGAAGGCCGGCACATTTTCATCAATTACATCTATTGATGTCCTAGGACTCATCCCGGCATCCCTGCCCACGGCTACAAACCTCTCTCTCCCCCACACCCCTTGTCCCTTCTTCTCCCACTCCACCTCCCCTTCCTTTCCCCCCCCCCCCCTCCCCCCCCCTCCCCACCCCACCAATAGAGCCACCTCTCCCCCGGGGGTATTGATGTCTGCTTCAGCAAAACCTCATTCAGCAATTGCTGCACACTTCTTATTGTTGGTTTGCGCAGACATCAATAAGCTTTGACGTCCGGACTGTTGTTTTTCGTATGTCTTGTTACATGTTCCCCATGTCTGTGTGTTTCTTGTTTCTGACCAATTCAGATTTTGGTCATATTTTACTAGGGCAAGGTCACTCCATGGTTAAGCTGCTGTACATTTCTTCATGTTTTTCTACTGTGTACCCACAATAAATTTATTCTTTTGATATACACATCCTTTTCATTGCCTTTCCAATAAGCCCCGCTGTTCCTTTTGGTCCCCACCTGTTTGGGACCTATTTTTTGGTTTATTTCTATTTCTGCACCCTCATAAAGGACGGTTGGGGATTTCTCCAATTGCGCTTGAATTCCTTCCCGGGCCTGTAAGATCTTGCGTCTCTGTATCTTTCCGGCAGGTGACGTCTAAAAGGTGGATTTTTTTGCTGTTTGGGTCTTCTGTCGGAAGGAATGAGGCCCGACTTTCCTCCCGTAACCTTCGATATTGCTGTATCCAGCTTAGGACCAAATAAGTTGGTGCCGTCGTAGGGGATTCTGCACCAAGTTGATTTAGAAGTTGCATCTGCGACCCAGGGTTTTAACCACAGTGCTCTCCTAGACATTACTGATGCCAGCATCGCCCTTGCCGATGATCTTATTATATCAACCGTGGCTTCCGCCACAAAGTCTCCTGCTAGGCTGAGTTCTTGCGTAGCTGAAATTATTTTTTCTTGGTCTGCTGCTTCCAGCAACAGTCTTTCAATGTTGGATGCCCAGCTTGTAATCGCTCTACCGACCGCAGCCAGTGTGATTGCTGGCCTGCATGCTCCTCCCTCTGCTGAATAGGCCTTTGAGGTCGAGATCTATTTTGCGATCCATTACATCCCTGAAGGTCACGGCATCCTCAATCGGAAGTGTTACGTGTCGTGCCAAACGCATTAATGAGGAATCCACCACAGGAGCTGAGACTAAAGGATTTACCATTGGTTCCCTTAATGGGTAGAGTTTTGCTATCCTGTTATTTAGACCTGGTTTCTTATCAGGTTTCTGCCATTCATCCTTTAATAATTCGTCGAGTTCTTCGATAAAGGGGAAAGTTTTAGGGTCCTTCTTCAGGTTAGGAAAATATTTTCTTAACTTGCGTGGGGCGTCCTTCTCCTCCTCCCAACCAATTGCCTCTTTTACGGATTTTGCAAAAGGATCTATGAGTGCAAAATCAAACGAAGTGGGTATTAAATTTTTGTCCTCTTCTGGGGGCTCTTCTTGTAGAACCTGGGAGGCTGACGGGGAAAGATCTTGGGGTGTATAGGAGGTTGAGGCCACTGAAGGTTGCCTTATGGGTTCCTGTGCCACTTCCATGATGGAATCTTTTACTGACTGCCTTATATTGGTTGCTTCCCTAGCTTCCATTTCCTTGTCACATGTTGCTTCGTTGAAACAGGTTTGGCAGAATAATTTATTAGGTAATGCTACTGCCCCACAGACCCAGCAGGCGTTAGCCGCAGGTTGGGTACGCTGGCCCCCACGGGGTTGATGGGATGACGCGTCATCTCTGTGGTGGTGGGAGGAGTTTCTTGACCTACTTCTTCGGGACTGGGACCGTCTTGAAGGTGAACGTTCCTTGCGTTTGGAATGCGCTGATCTTGATGATCTGCCGGAGCTATCAGAATGAGATAGCATTAGTGGCTAGGCTCTCTTTTTCTCCTCTTCACTACTTACCCAGGTATGCCCCCTTACCTTGAAGCTCGTGGATGGTCTGCTGGAGCAGCGGCCTCCATGGAAGGAGATAGAGTGTACCTAAAAGAAGGGGGAAAAAAAAAGTTTTATTTTTTATTTTTTATTTTTTTTTAAAGTGTTGGAAGAGAAAGGGGGGGTGGTCACCAAAAAAAAATAGGGACTCACCTGTGACAATGATCAAGTATGGTACAAGACAGCACTTGTGTGAAGAAAAACGCAGGAGATATGGTGTCTCTAGCCTTTACAGGGGCTAAAAACCATAAGTGTCACTTTTTAAATAGGCCACCGTCGCGGCGGCTCTGATGTCACGCCCGCGCATGCGCAGTAGCCCTTTTCGGCGGTCCGCACATATGCCGTAGCCATTTGCGGCGCTCGCGCCATCTTGGAACCTGGCGCGCACGGGGATACTGTGAGTCAGCTGTTGTGCGCCCTGGAGCCGGCGCCATGATGGGAAGAGGAAGCCGAGGGACTACAGCGCCCAGTGCGCCCTGCCTCAGTACACTGTTTAAATGAAAATACAGGATATCAGAGAGGGAGAATGTTGTCAAAAGGAGGAAAGAGAGAATACATGGAGAGGAAACATGGAGACCGCTGCAGATGTCACATAAAAACCTTTTTAAGGTTTGTAAGGTACAATGATTTATTTACATACCCCTGAGACCACCAGAGTGGGGTTCCCTGCATGGAGCTCATTTAGAGACTGTACAGTCAGGGCTTCCAACTAGGAGAGGCTGAACCTAGCTGGGGCGAAGCGGTAAGGGGTTCTTCAAGCTTTTACCGGTCCAACCATCCAGGTGAGGAAAAAAAGGAGAATACAGCGGTGGTCTCCTCATCAAAACTTATAGCTAACCAGTCTTATCAGGTTGTGGAGGCGGAGTCACAACCCAATGTGTGTGCTGCCATGATGCGTCAGGAAAAATTGTTACAAGGTTTCTAGTTAAGTTCACTGATAAAGAATGTTCTAATTCTTGGCAGACTTCCTGGTTTTTCGGCTGTGGCTTCAGAAGACCAGAGAGAGTTCTTTGCATAGCAAGAATCGTGAAACGCTTTTTTCAAGATCGTAAAGGGGAAAAAAATCACGATGACGATTAATCGTGCAGCTCTAATAAATATGCATGGAAATCAAGGGGGACAACTTTTCATGTGACTCTGAGGTCCAAAGCTCCATGAAAAGTCACCCAAGTGTGAAAGTAACCTAATGCGATTAATTGATAACACCTTTGAATAAGGCCCCATTTGCACTTGTGCGACCTTAAAATTGCACAGCTTTGTCATGACTTGAAGCAATGTCTGTGTAATCTTGTGGTGTATGGACCTCAAATTGCATCAAAGTCAAACCAAGGTAGTGTAGGGACAAATTTGCTACACTTTCAGGATGCACAAGTGACAATAGGGCCAAATTCAAAGGTGTTATCCTTGAATCTCATTCACACTGCTGCGACCTGAAAGTCACACTATTTTGCTGCCACTTTGCCGCTGCAACTTGGCCCCAACTTCTGGGAATGCCGGTGTAATATTGTACCCGATATACCTCAAGTCACACCAAAGTAGTACAGGGACTACTTTGAAGTTGGTGCGACTTAAAGTAGCACAGATATGAATGGTTATTATTGAGAATCATGGGGTACAACTTGTCATGCAACTCAGAGGTCCAAATTTGCTGGAAAATTTGCCCATCTGTGAAACAAGTCATATATATTTTAATAAAAGGAGCTCTCATTTATACTTGCATAGTCCTTACTGATTTACATCAGCAGAACAAATGCAGGAAGTGATGTGTGCACATGGGACGGAAGCAAATGTGTGGTGATGCCAAACAAATCAATGAACCCCACCCACACCAAATCTAACTATGACATCCACCCCCGCATTGATTAAGTACAAGTACATATCCCACTGTCATGCCTTCTTTAATAAGGCTTGTGATTTTCCTATTTACCCTTTGATTTAATTAGATTGCTCTATGCTGCCATCTAGCGACCATTTTGCATAACTGCGCTATATCTATTTCATGTAGTCATTTAGTATAGCTGGCTAGATTTGGTACATGAAAGCCTCCGTACTTTCAATCCCATCAGGCCTTGCATCAGCTTCCTCCACCATTTTCATCTTTTCCTACCATGAAAGCATACACATCTGCTGCTAAGCTCTAGGTTAGCCATCCGGATCCATCTTCGGTATGTTTACTAATTGTATCTTCAGCTAGATAGATAGATAGGTAGGCACTAATTGTATGATCTTTGTTAATTGCATTTTGTCTGTATCTGTTACAGTTTTACTCTATCTTGTATCAATAAAAGTTCAAAAGGATTCTGCGCCTACTGGAATGCATTGGTATGAGAGGAGTTAACAGTGTGCCCGAATACACCTCAGTCACGTGTAGTGAGGGGCATAACAATAAAACGAAGGCTTCTAAGCACGGCTGGCATACAGAACAGCAGCAAAGCAAAGGCTTCTAAGCACAGCTATCATACAGAACGCCAGTAATACAGCAGTGTTATCAGCTTCCATATAGCCGGACACCATGTCACAGACAAAGTCAGAAGTTTACTCCACGAGCACAAGGAGGTCAGTGAAAAGCAAAACAATTGCCATTGCCCACGCAAAGGCGGAATCTGCAAAAGTAAAAGCTGACTTTGCGGCAAAGGAGGCCAAAATAAAAGCTGCATTCGCCGAAAAAGAAATAAAAGCTGCGGCCGAGATGCAACTTAAATTAGAAAAGTTACGTATGGAAACTGCATTGGAGGAACTAGCTGCAGAGAAGGAGTCAGCGGCTGCTGTGGCCGAGGCAGACATCTTAGAAGAACTTGCAAAGCCCACCAGTGAGCGGCTCAGCAACGTACTTGAAAGAAAATCCGTTCCTGACGACGGTACAGAGCGTACCTCAGAATATGTGCGGCGACACGCCGAACCAGACAGCTGCCCACTTACAGCACCGAGAGCGGAATCAACCCCTGCCATTCACATGCCTTACGTCAAGCAAGAAAGTAAACCCGCACTCAGTCAGTTTTCAGCACATTCTTCAGCCAGGCTATCAAAACACTACGTCACAGTTGACCAAATCGAAAATGAAGAACGACGGGGTAAAAGACACAGCGACTGTATCTCTGATGACCGCAAATACCCACCAAGTTCCTGGCACAACAGAGCACCCCCTGGCTACTCACACAACAATCAAGGTATGTCAGATTTCTTCAAGTTCTTAGCACGACGTGAACTGTTAGCAAACGGACTTGCAAAGTTTAACGATCGCCCTGAAAGTTATAGAGCATGGCGTTCGTCCTTCAGAAATGCAACTAGAGACCTTGAGCTAAATGCAAGTGAAGAAGCCGACCTCTTAGTCAATTGGCTGGGGAATGAGTCGTCAGAGCATGCAAGGAGAATCAGAGACATTAACATTAATTACCCAAGCAGAGGGCTGAGCATGATATGGGAAAGGGTTGATGAATGTTACGGTTCCCCAGAAGTTATAGAAAACTCTCTTTTTAAAAGAATAGATGACTTTCTCAGGATTCCTAACAAAGGCTACCAGAAGCTAAGAGAATTGAGTGACCTAGTGACAGAACTCCAAATAGCCAAAGCAGAAGGAGACTTGCCAGGCCTTGCCTTTCTGGACACAGCCCGTGGCGTTAACTCTATAGTGCAAAAGCTACCTTACAGCCTTCAAGAAACCTTGATTTCACGAGGCTCCAAATACAAGCAAAAGCACAACGTCCCCTTCCCACCATTCTCTTATTTTGTGGACTTTATTCGCTATCAAGCAAAGGTTAAAAATGATCCTAGTTTTGACATCTCATCATCTGACTCTGCTTACCCTAGGTCAAGTAAGCCTGCTCTAACCTGCAACTTCAAAGACGCACCTGTTGCAGTACGCAAAACAAGTGTATCTCCAACACAGGATCCAAGCAGAGAGTGTCCTCTTCACAAGAAGCCTCATTTGTTGTCAAAGTGCAGAGGTTTTAGAGAAAAGACTCTCCAAGATCGCAGATTCTTCCTCAAGGAAAACAGACTTTGTTACAGGTGCTGCACATCAACTTCTCACCTTGGGAAAGACTGTAAGGTGAGCATCAACTGCTCTGAGTGCAACAGCTCAGAGCACAACACAGCTCTACATCCAGGGCCAGTGCCATGGACTCTTACCCCCTCACCCACAGTGGAAGAGCATGGCGGGGAACAACAAGACACAGTACCTCCTGTAGTTACACCCCGGTGCACCCAAGTCTGTGGAGAAGGTCTGTCTAACAAATCCTGCTCTAAGATTTGTCTTGTCACAGTTTACCCCACGGGTCGCAGAGAAAAGGCAGTGAAGCTATACGTGATCCTGGACGATCAAAGCAACAGATCACTCGCCAGCTCAGCCTTCTTTGACACTTTCAAAATCAAGGAAGCCAGCTCTTCATACTTACTTAAGACTTGTACAGGGGTAAGTGAAGAAACTGGGAGAAGAGCCATTGGTTACCAAATCGAATCCTTTGATGGTCAGACAACCCTGCCTCTGCCAACTCTAATCGAGTGTAATCAGTTCCCAACGGATAGAGAGGAGATCCCTACACCAGAGGTGGCACTTCATCACGGACATCTGAAGGGCATAGCACATCTCATCCCTGAACTGGATCCCCAGGCCGAGATAGCGCTTCTCCTTGGGAGGGACATCATCAGAGTTCACAAGGTGAGAAAACAAATCAATGGTCCTCACAATTCCCCTTATGCCCAGAAACTAGATCTAGGATGGGTCATCATAGGCAACGTATGCCTAGGGAGTGTTCACAAACCAACCAGCGTGAACTCTCTCTTTACAAAGACACTAGAAGGCGGGCGTCCATCCCTATTTCAGCCTTGCACCAACAGATTCCTTGTAAGAGAGAAGCCTGCCAGTGTAATTCATTCCAGCCCTTACACCGCTAATCTTCTTTGTCATGAAGACAGAGATCATTTAGGGTGCTCAGTTTTCCAAAGGACTAAAGAAGATCACAAAATTGGTCCATCTATTGAAGATCATATCTTCTTGGAGATAATGAGACAGGGATTCTACAAAACCAACGAAAACAGCTGGGTGGCACCCCTGCCTTTCAAAGCGCAGAGACCCCGTCTTGCTAACAACAGAGAACAAGCTTTGAAACGACTTTCTTCCCTCAGATCCAATTTTCAAAGAAAAACAGAAATGAAAGAGCATTTCTTCTCATTCATGAGTAAGATGTTTGAGGATGACCATGCTGAGATAGCCCCACCTCTAAAAGACAATGAAGAGTGCTGGTACCTACCAATCTTCGGTGTCTACCACCCCAAGAAGCCAGGTAAAATCCGGGTAGTGTTTGACTCCAGCTCACGGCATCAAGGGGTCTCATTAAATGATGTCCTCCTAAAGGGACCAGATCTCAACAACACACTTCTTGGTGTTCTCATCAGATTCCGCAAAGAAGCAGTTGCCATAGTTGCAGACATTCAGCAAATGTTCCACAGCTTCCAAGTCAAGGAAGAACACAGGAACTTCTTGAGATTCCTATGGTTCAAAGACAATGACCCTACTAAAAACATTACAGAATACCGCATGAATGTGCACATTTTTGGTAACAGTCCATCTCCTGCTGTTGCCATCTATGGACTTAAGCTATCTGCCCAAGAAGGTGAGAAAGACGTTACACAGTTTATTGAAAGAGACTTTTATGTAGATGATGGTCTGAAATCACTTTCTTCACCTGAAGCTGCAATAAGTCTACTCAAGAGGACTCAAAGCACGCTTGCCTCTTCAAATCTCAGACTGCATAAGATAGCATCAAACAGCAAGGTCGTCATAGAGGCCTTCCCTTCCCAAGATTATGCCAGTGACTTCAAAGATCTGGACTTAGCTACAGACTCCCTTCCTATGCAACGCAGCCTAGGACTCAACTGGGACCTCAAGTCTGACACCCTTACCTTTCAGGTTGACCAAGAGACAAAGCCCTTCACACGGCGAGGTGTCTTATCCACCATCAACAGCCTGTATGATCCACTCGGGTTTGCAGCACCAATTACCATCCAAGGTAAGATTCTGCTTAGAGAGCTTACTGCAGACACATGTGATTGGGATTCTCCACTACCTCCTGAGAAAGAGACATTATGGGTAACATGGAGAGACTCTTTAAATACTTTATCCAACCTACACGTACATAGACCATACACCCACTTTCCTCCCACAAGGGTTCAGTCTACAAAGTTATGTGTATTCTGCGATGCTTCAGTTAAAGCAATAGGAGCAGTAACCTACCTCAAGTCAGTAGACATCGAGGGCCAAGTTCATATTGGGTTTGTTATGGGCAAAGCCAAGCTAGCACCATGTCCTGAAACCACCATTCCAAGATTGGAACTGTGTGCTGGTGTACTAGCAGTAGAACTAGCAGAACTTATTACATCTGAGATGGATCCAGAACTCGAGGACACAGAGTTTTACACAGACAGTAAGGTAGTGTTGGGTTACATTTACAACGAAAGAAGGAGATTCTATGTCTATGTACACAACAGAGTCCTAAGAATCAGGAAGTCGACACAGCCCACCCAGTGGCATTATGTCTCAACTGATCATAACCCAGCAGATCATGCTACAAGGTCTGTACCAGCATCCCGCCTCAAAGACACTACATGGCTCACAGTACCACCCTTCCTGTACAAGTCAGTGCCTACCACTCCAGTAAGGGAGACATATGTACTGATAGAACCTGAATCTGACTCAGATATCCGTCCTCAGGTTTCCACACTACATACAACAATTTCTAACCAACTGTTGGGATCCAAGCGCTTCCTCAAACTCTCCACTTGGAAGTCCTTACAAAGAGCTACTGCTTCAAAACTCACACATGAGACTCTGACAACCTTCATGGCTGAAGTATCAGCTGTAATGAATGCCAGACCTTTGACATCTATACCTAATGATCCTGAAGATCCTTTCTTGCTTACACCTTCCACTTTGCTCACTCAGAAAGTTGAGGTGATCACAGCTTCTCCAGTCAATCTAGACACAAAGGACTTATACAGATGTCAATGGTAAAGAGTACAAGTGTTAGCTGACACCTTTTGGAACAAGTGGAAGAAACAATACTTGTCTAATCTACAGACCAGGAACAAGTGGCAAGACAGCAAACCCAACTTACAGCCTGGTGCCATCGTTCTCATGAAAGACTCTCAATCGAGGAGAAACGAGTGGCCTTTGGGTCTGATAACCCAAGTGTTTCCCAGTGAAGATGGAAACGTCAGAAAAGTTGAGCTCAAAGTCATTAGGCAAGGCCAGCCTAAACTTTTCCTCAGACCTGTTGCTGAACTTATTTTGTTACTCTCCTCCGGAGTGCCATGATGTGTGGTATCCATGGGAAACCAAGCGGGGAGTGTCATGCCTTCTTTAATAAGGCTTGTGATTTTCCTATTTACCCTTTGATTTAATTAGATTGCTCTATGCTGCCATCTAGCGACCATTTTGCATAACTGCGCTATATCTATTTCATGTAGTCTAGCAGTTTAGTATAGCTGGCTAGATTTGGTACATGAAAGCCTCCGTACTTTCAATCCCATCAGGCCTTGCATCAGCTTCCTCCACCATTTTCATCTTTTCCTACCATGAAAGCATACACATCTGCTGCTAAGCTCTACGTTAGCCATCCGGATCCATCTTCGGTATGTTTACTAATTGTATCTTCAGCTAGATAGATAGATAGGTAGGCACTAATTGTATGATCTTTGTTAATTGCATTTTGTCTGTATCTGTTACAGTTTTACTCTATCTTGTATCAATAAAAGTTCAAAAGGATTCTGCGCCTACTGGAATGCATTGGTATGAGAGGAGTTAACAGTGTGCCCGAATACACCTCAGTCACGTGTAGTGAGGGGCATAACACCCACACTTACCTGGCCAATGAGCAGCACCTCCTCTTTGCTAAAGAGAACTAGCCATGTCCACCTAGATGTAGATCCTGACCAGCACAGGAACTTCCGGGTGAATACAATGACTAATTTCCAGGTCAGAAGGTGAAACCATGCTTTTGATTGCAGCTACGAATATTTGATCTCAACCATGATTAGTATTTTTAATTTGAGATATGCAAATCTGTATTTCTACATATATTTGAAGGTAAACTTAAGGGAGTTTGATAAGAAATGGTGTCCCTGGGTTAGCAGCAGGTGAATTACAAAGGCAAAAGGCCCAGTTTGAGCCCTGGTTCACACTGACAGTGGGAGGAAAGCGTTCAGCTGAACTCACACAATTTCATTCCTGCATGTCAGTCCCGACTGTGGGGGCAACATCAGAGACATCAGTGCAGGTTTCTGCACCAATATCAATACAAATCGCACCAATTAGAACAGTGCAATTGCCACAGATTTGACATGTCAAATCACACCAATGTGAACCAGAGCTGACACATTCAAACACTGCCTATCCACCAGCTGAATTCATTACCTGCAATTCTCCACAGCTGTTAATGATAAAGGTGGAATCTTTATATATAACTTGCAGTTTTGCAAAAGCCTAGGTTTACATTGGAACGATTGGTCATGCGATTTGAGAGATCAAATCGCATGACTATTGGCAATGGCACTATTCCAATCGGTGAAACATTTTTTTTGTGGCACCGCACCAATTTGCTAAAGTAGTTCCTGCACTACTTTTGCCGATTTTAGGTGCGACTTCAATAGACATTTGTGTATGAAGCCACCTGAAATCACGCTGACCTTGCTACTTTGAAATCGTGCTACTTCAAGTGAAGTAGTGCAATTTAAAAGTAGCATGTGAATCAGGGCAAAGAGATTAGCTTTTTGGTGCACAAATACATATTGAAATAAAATATAAGAGATATTGCACTTTCCCAAAACCACCACCCACAAAAACTAAAGAGAAAGAAAAGTAGAAGAAAAAACACACACACACACACACACACACACACACCAAAAGCTCAATAATGTACTTTTATTTTACCAGCAGAAAAAAAAAATTTACATTTACTAGCTTGAAAAAAATTTGGACAGGATATATGGTGCTACATTTAGCAATGGAATTTTAAGGGCCCTGCTCATAGGAGCTTACAATCTAAAATTAGACAAAACCTTAGAGTGGACACAGCTTTAATTTCAGTGTATAGCAGGCAACACATCACATTATTATCTGCAAGATTATAGAAACATACCTAACAGTCATTCTTACAAAGCATTCCCACATAATATTACAAAAGACTTATTCAAAACACCCACCACCAGCCCACAATCCACACATACATACATTGGTGACCATGTTCTGCTGGAAGCTGCATTTCGGTGTACACAATTAAACGAGATCAAAAAGAGTAGGTCAGCAGATGCTTCCAAACGATGTTTGCATGATCAGACAGGAACAATACACACACAACGTTAGTAAAATGGGTGCAGCGCTAAAACAAAAACAAAAATTATAAAAATATCCCGGGATAAAGATAGGGTAATTGTCCTTTAAAATATACAGAGCACAAACAATGTCCAGATAGTATATATGAATCCACCAGGCAAACGTGATTTTCACAGCAATGATGTGTGACTGATAGAAGGACCCTTCACCATAAACCGAATGGCCTCTCACCTGGTAACCAGGCCCTTCAATAAAGAGTCAAGCGAGCATTCCCATAGGGATCAACAAAATGAAGGTTCAGTCCTATGACAAGAGACTCCTCCAGATAGCCACGTAGCAGGGGATCAGCGTGATTCATATAAACAGAAAGGGACAGACATAGTGCTCTCCGTATAACATACTTTATTAAAGGAATAAAAAAACACACTTACATAGCAGGCACTTCACAAGTGCCAGAACGGTAACAGTGAATGAAGCAGAGTGTGTGCAAGCGGTGGAGCATGCGCGGTAGCCGCGGATGACGTCACGACGTCACGTTCTGGACGCGTTGCGTCCCAGTGGGCGGGGACTTCCTCAGCAGATGTCGTGACTACGTGGGCACCCGCGCTATAAAGAGGTGAGTTGTTATGGCAACACCAAACAACAGGGGATGACGTATATCTGATGGGGGCGGATTCCGGAAGTGTCTCCTCACATAACATACGGAGTAAACGGAACCCAGTCAGATTGAAAAAGCTCATATCTGCACATACTCTATTAAAATAGGATCTAAAATGTATATATATGACCTGGTGATTAAAAACATCAAGACACACAATAGAAAGTGTAATCTTGACAGAACAGACAAAAACACCTAGATCGCGTAAAAAATAATTTTAAAATAATCACTTTCAAAATTGTAAATTAAAAGTTATTATCACTATCCGTCATTCACGACCACCGACTGCTCCAAAAAGACAATATCAAAAAGATATATAAAATCAGATAAGATTATGATCGTTTAATAAAAATATAAAAATATTCCTACCGATCAGAGATAAAGCAATTAGTGTTGAACTCTACATTTAACCCATCGGGGCACATTACTCTCGTTTCATAGATCCAATGGGATTCTCTCTTACTTAATTGTCTGATAAAATTTCCCCCTCTCCAGTGCTTTGTAACCCTTTCAATGCCCCAGAATTTCAGACACTTAGGGTTTTGTTGGTGAAAGGTCTTAAAATGTCTGGACACATTGTGGGTCTTAAGGCCTTTCTTAATATTGTTGACATGTTCGGCCAATCTAACATGTAAGGGTCTTGAGGTTCTACCAACATACTGGAGCCCACAACTGCACTCCAGCATGTAGACCACCCCAATAGTATCGCATGTGATTAGCTGTTTGATCTCGTACTCTTTATTAGTGGCCGAAGCTAAAAAAAAAATTCGTTTTTTAATGTTGCCCTTGGAGTTCCTGCAGGGGACACATCTACCACAAGCATAGAAACCTCCCAAAAAAAAAAAACTATCTGAGGCAGGTACTGGAGGGTTAAGAACACTCGGCGCTAAACGATCCCTTAGTGTAGGGGCTTTTTTGTAGATAAACTGTGGTCTATCCGGCAGTATAGGGCCTAAGACTCTATCTTGCTTCAAAATAGCCCAATTTTTTTGAATAATTTTCTCAAATTTCCGGTATTGTATGTTGTAATCTAATACCATTTTAAAGTTGTGACAATCGCTAGTGGGGACCTTGGAAGAATTAGCAATGAGTTCACTTCTCTCCAGTGACATGACTTTGGACTCCTCTTCATCTAATATGGCCCGATTATATCCCTTCTGTTCAAACCTAGAGGTGAGGACTTTTGACTGGCTAACAAAATCCTCAACAGTGGTGCAATTGCGACGCAATCTAATATATTGACCCCTGGGGATGTTACACAACCAAGAGTTGTGATGGCAACTCCCCAGGGGAATATAAGAGTTGCGGTCAGTGGGCTTAAAATAATTAGTAAGGGTGAACTGATCATGTGCAATACTAATAGATAAATCCAAAAAAACTACCTTTTCAGAACTGATGGTCCATGTAAGAGATATATTTTTGGAGTTGTTATTTAACGATTCAATGAAGTCATCTAACCTAATACTCCGAATACTCAGACAACTCAACCGAGTACTGAAGTCGCTCCCTTTAATACTCCTAGATTAAACCCTGTTTATGAATATGACCTCCCTTGCTCCACTGAGCCCCAGTCCCACCCTAATCAGAATGGGTTCAGGAAAGTTAATAACAAAAGGGGGAGGAACATGAGGGGAAAAGGGAGAGGAGGAAGCTCCAGGCCATATACCCAACAGTCAAATAACTCGAGGGGTCCCTCTCATTATGACCCCCCTCCTTACCAAGATGGTTATCAATCTCAAAATGGCTGAAGGGATTGTCAGGTCAGAGATAACCCCTACCCCGTACATGATAGACCTATTACCACACAGAACAGGTATGCACCTTTAACTGAATATAACCAATACCAAAATAATGATGATTTTTTAGGACAACGGGGGGCACAGAGATACCCCACTTCGCAATATCAGGCTGCCCAAGGGGAACCTTGGAGACATCGGGTACCATATACACCCCCAAACCCCGATCCCCCCCGAAAGCGAAAACAAAGAGAGGAAGCAGAGGGGGGAAGCGAGTACAAAAAACCCAAGCCGCATCAGGTATAGGGATCTATAATTTCAGTCATGTTGATCTCAATGACGATGAAATTAAAGTCCTTGATCGTGGTTTAAAATTTGCACCTATAAAAAATCTCAACAAATTCAACGCCTATGTTAGTATTCAAAAATACATAAGAACTTTAAATATGAAAAAATATTTTTTATCCCATCCCTCTCAGGGGTCCAGGCCTTCTGGACAGAATTGCTCTACCTTATGTAACAGATCTACATTTAACCCTCATATTTCGGATAATAAGCACTTAGATGTTTTCAAGAATATGGTCTCTAATGACTTGGAGAAGTTACATATTAAAAAAGTTTCTGACCCACTGTTTATTAAACGGGGCATTAAGTCCCTGACTGAACAAAGGGACATAGTGATCCGCCCGGCGGATAAAGGTGGGGGGTTGGTTATTCTTAACAAAGAATATTACCAAAATGAAATGTGCCGTCTTTTATCAGACCGTGACACTTACCATATCTTGAATAAAGACCCCATGTTGTCCTTTAAGGATGAGTTGCATAGCATTGTTGAGGATGGTAAAGATCGAAGGATCCTTAACAAGAAAGAGGCTCTATATTTAGATCCTTTGTTTTGTCGAACACCTGTCATATATTTTTTACCAAAAATCCATAAAGACACTGTTAACCCTCTGGGACGACCCATTGTTAATGGGATCGACTCTGTATCTGCTAGATTGGGACAATATATCGACTTTTTTTTGCAACCCTTAGTCATGCAAACTCCAGCATTTTTGAAGGACACAAAGCACATTATTCAGATTCTTGAAACCTTGAAATGCTCTTCTTCTACATTTCTGGTGATAGCGGACGTAAGTTCCCTGTACACCATCATTGGCCATGAGGATGCCATGTCTTCAGTAGAATGGGCTTTGGCTTCATCTTCCTTATCTGGTGGACACCAGGAATTCCTCTTGAGTTGCTTGGATTTTTGCCTCAAGAGGAATTATTTTTGGTATAATAGAGAATTTTATTTGCAGACCAGGGGTGTAGCTATGGGGGCCCGCTTTGCTCCCAGTGTGGCTAATATCTTTATGGCCCACTGGGAGGATGAATCGGTTTTCCTCCGTCGCCCCCCTGAGTTGCTGTGTTACAGAAGATTCATTGATGATCTCATCTTAATCTGGAATGGTGAAAGATCTAGGTTAGATGACTTCATTGAATCGTTAAATAACAACTCCAAAAATATATCTCTTACATGGACCATTAGTTCTGAAAAGGTAGTTTTTTTGGATTTATCTATTAGTATTGCACATGATCAGTTCACCCTTACTAATTATTTTAAGCCCACTGACCGCAACTCTTATATTCCCCTGGGGAGTTGCCATCACAACTCTTGGTTGTGTAACATCCCCAGGGGTCAATATATTAGATTGCGTCGCAATTGCACCACTGTTGAGGATTTTGTTAGCCAGTCAAAAGTCCTCACCTCTAGGTTTGAACAGAAGGGATATAATCGGGCCATATTAGATGAAGAGGTGTCCAAAGTCATGTCACTGGAGAGAAGCGAACTCATTGCTAATTCTTCCAAGGTCCCCACTAGCGATTGTCACAACTTTAAAATGGTATTAGATTACAACATACAATACCGGAAATTTGAGAAAATTATTAAAAAAAATTGGGCTATTTTGAAGCAAGATAGAGTCTTAGGCCCTATACTGCCGGATAGACCACAGTTTATCTACAAAAAAGCCCCTCCACTAAGGGATCGTTTAGTGCCGAGTGTTCTTAACCCTCCAGTACCTGCCTCAGATAGTTTGTTTTTTTTTGGGAGGTTTCTATGCTTGTGGTAGATGTGTCCCCTGCAGGAACTCCAAGGGCAACATTAAAAAACAAATTTTTTTTTTAGCTTCGGCCACTAATAAAGAGTACGAGATCAAACAGCTAATCACATGCGATACTATTGGGGTGGTCTACATGCTGGAGTGCAGTTGTGGGCTCCAGTATGTTGGTAGAACCTCAAGACCCTTACATGTTAGATTGGCTGAACATGTCAACAATATTAAGAAAGGCCTTAAGACCCACAATGTGTCCAGACATTTTAAGACCTTTCACCAACAAAATCCTAAGTGTCTGAAATTCTGGGGCATTGAAAGGGTTACAAAGCACTGGAGAGGGGGAAATTTTATCAGACAATTAAGTAAGAGAGAATCCCATTGGATCTATGAAACGAGAGTAATGTGCCCCGATGGGTTAAATGTAGAGTTCGACACTAATTGCTTTATCTCTGATCGGTAGGAATATTTTTATATTTTTATTAAACGATCATAATCTTATCTGATTTTATATATCTTTTTGATATTGTCTTTTTGGAGCAGTCGGTGGTCGTGGATGACGGATAGTGATAATAACTTTTAATTTACAATTTTGAAAGTGATTATTTTAAAATTATTTTTTACGCGATCTAGGTGTTTTTGTCTGTTCTGTCAAGATTACACTTTCTATTGTGTGTCTTGATGTTTTTAATCACCAGGTCATATATATACATTTTAGATCCTATTTTAATAGAGTATGTGCAGATATGAGCTTTTTCAATCTGACTGGGTTCCGTTTACTCCGTATGTTATGTGAGGAGACACTTCCGGAATCAGCTCCCATCAGATATACGTCATCCCCTGTTGTTTGGTGTTGCCATAACAACTCACCTCTTTATAGCGCGGGTGCCCACGTAGTCACGACATCTGCTGAGGAAGTCCCCACCCACTGGGACGCAACGCGTCCAGAACGTGACGTCGTGACGTCATCCGCGGCTACCGCGCATGCTCCACCGCTTGCACACACTCTGCTTCATTTACTGTTACCGTCCTGCCACTTGTGAAGTGCCTGCTATGTAAGTGTGTTTTTTTATTCCTTTAATAAAGTATGTTATACGGATAGCACTATGTCTGTCCCTTTCTGTTTATATGAATCACGCTGATCCCCTGCTATGTGGCTATCTGGAGGAGTCTCTTGTCATAGGACTGAACCTTCATTTTGTTGATCCCTATGGGAATGCTCGCTTGACTCTTTATTGAAGGGTCCTGGTTACCAGGTGAGAGGCCATTCGGTTTATGGTGAAGGGTCCTTCTATCAGTCACACATCATTGCTGTGAAAATCACGTTTGCCTGGTGGATTCATATATACTATCTGGACATTGTTTGTGCTCTGTATATTTTAAAGGACAATTACCCTATCTTTATCCCGGGATATTTTTATAATTTTTGTTTTTGTTTTAGCGCTGCACCCATTTTACTAATTTGTCTAGAGGGATTTGATCGTCTGACCCTGGTGTTCAGCTGCTTTCTGGTTTTTGCATACATGCGCTGATATAAATTTTTTTATACACACACAACATTGACAACATGGCCACATAAACCCACTTTTGATTGAAAAAATGCACAAGAATTTCATCTCATCTCCCAATTTCATTCCTTCTCCCACCACAAATCACAGCAAAAAACCTGACCTTCTCAGGCCAAACGAACCCCCTACTGCAGGCCTTTATATAAGAGAGGTTGTATTGTTAGCACACTGACACACCCAATAGAAGTACACGCCCACCAGTATCTTTCAATCTGTCTCTTCATGTATGTCTAAAGTGATTGCACCTGATGAGCAGGAACACATAATAGTATTTGCAACTGTGTTAGCCTTGGCTATGTGCATCAAATCTCCAACTACAGGCCAAAGATCAAAGTCCATTTGCATCCACATAAACAAAGCAACAGTTTTCTAAGCATATGTACCCGTGCAGTGTAAACCCTAAAATTTGAAATGTCCAAGTCCCTGGGCATGATTAGTGCTAATAAATATTAACATCAGTCCCTGGCTGCAATGAGCTTCCAATATAAAGTCCAAAATTAACTTTCTTACATTAGAACCTATTTCGACAGGAGACAAATAAAATGCCAGCATGTCTTTGGATTGTGGTGAGAAACCCACACAGGGAGAACATATAAACTTCAACACAAGCATTAGCATGTTGGGGAATTGAACCAACATCCCAGGTGCTGCTAGACAGAACTGCTACCCACTTAGCCACCAGGCAGCCCTGCACATGTTTTCTGCATCTCTGTGGTGTGAACCAGTCCTAAGTCCATAGCCATGCTCAGTGTCACAAGCAATATACAGTATATTGGCCTAAGTATTGGGATGCCTGCCTTTAAACACACATGAACTGTAATGACATCCCAGTATTAGTATTGGGTTCAAAACTCATCTGGCCCACCCTTTGCAGCTATAACAGCTTCAACTCTTCTTGTCCACAAGGTTTAGGAGTGTGTCTATGGGAATGTTTGTCCATTCTTCCAAGTGCATTTGTGAGGTCAGGCACTGATGTTGGACGAAGAGGCCTGACCTACAGTCTCCTCTCTAATTCATCCCCAAGGTGTTCTGTTGTGTTGAGGTTAGGACTCTGTCCAGGCCAATCAAGTTCCTCCATCACAAAATCACTCATCCATGTCTTTATGGACCTCGCTTTGTGCACTGGGCCAAATGATTTGGTGGAGGGGGATTATGGTGCGGGGTTGTTTTTCAGGGGTTGGGCTTGGCCTCTTAGTTTCAGATAAGGGAACTCTTAAGGCGTCAGCATACCAAGACATTTTGGACAATTTCATGCTCCCAACTTTGTGGGAACAGTTTGGGGAAAGCCCCTTCCTGTTCCAACATGACTGCACACCAGTACACAAAGCAAGGTCCATAAAGACATCGATGAGCAAGTTTGGGATGGAGAAACTTGACTGGCCTGCACAGAGTCCTGGCCTCAACCCGATAGAACACTCTTTGGCTGAATTAGAGTAGAGACTGCGAGCCAGGCCTTCTCATCCAACATCAGTGCCTGGCCTCACAAATGCACTTCTGGAAGAATGATCAAACATTCCCATAGGCACACTAAACCTTGTGGACAGCCTTCCCAGAAGCTGTTCTAGCTGCAAAGGGTGGGAAAAATCAAATTTTAACCCTACAGAATAAGACTGGGCTGCCATTAAAGTTCATGTGTGTGTAAAGGCAGGTGTCCCAATAATTTTGGCTATATAGTGTATCTGAAAAAGGCTTACAATGGTGGTGGAACCCTCCTACACATAACTAGTACATTTAGACATAGTTAAAGGACCTGGGAGATGAGACAACTTCTCTACATGAAGTAACATGGTTGGGATTTGAACCCAGACCCTCAGAGATACTAAGCAGAAGTTCTAACCTCTAAGCCACGGAGCTGCCGCATGTGAGACACTCCTACACATAACTACACATAAATACACATAAAAACACATAAAAACACATAAATACTGCATTTCTATGGACATACAGGTGATGGAATTACAGTACTCAAGAGTTATTCTTCTTGATTTATTCTGTGATATTTGGTGTTTTTTTGTGGGTGAGAGTAGAATATTACCCTCAAATTTTTGGGAATTACATTTTGCTTTCTGATGTTGGTACACATATCACATTTTTTGGGCTCAAATTATGAATATTTGGAAATAATAAAAAGCACAAAAAATTGTGATTCATTTTAAATTTGTATCAGCAATGGTATTGTTTGTGGATTGTAAAGACACCTGTGTGAGTTTGGGGTAAAGATTGTTGTGAGATGAAGAGTAACAAGTGAAAGTGACAGAGAAAAATATATTTTACCAAAACATCAAAACATTCCACATTGTAGCATTCTTAAAATCAAAATATTTTAAGTAGAAGCAACAATGTTGCAATGGAAAATGTATTTCACAGAAAGATACATTTCATCTCAACATTAAAAGGTTTTTTTTGTGAAAGTTAGAATTGTTCCATTAGAATCAATGACTGAAACTTCATTTGGACTAAACTAGAGCAGATTTCTTGTTAAATATATTTATTGAGTTTTCACAGAAGAAGAAATAAAATGACACAGAGCAGACATGCATTGTTAGAGCTCCACACCGCTGAGGAGAGAAGAGAAGGACAAAGCGGAGCCTGCAGGCTCAAAAGGTATCCATTTGAACCTTTTTGCCCCTGGGAACAAACTGTGAAAGTTTGGGCAGGAAATATGGTACTGGGAGGAAAGCGTGGCAGAAATAAAAATCACCTCACAAAGAGCTCACAGGCACTCACTGCAGCTGAAGCAGCTCCAGTCACCTCACAAGATACAGCATCAGGGAGCTCTCACAGACAGAAAATGTCACAGCAAGACTCTCCATTTGAGTCAGATACAGAACAAATCCTCTCACAAACTTCTCCACAAGCCTCCTCAGCATCCCCAGTAATATTATTACAATTTGAAAAGATGCTTCATAAGGCTTTAAAACAAACCTCAGACCAAATAACAAAAAGCCTAACCAAAGAAATAAGAGAGCTGGGAAACCGCACCGCAGCCTTAGACATAAAAATGGATGAAATTGAAATTACAACCCAAGAAAATATAACAGAATTGGAACAATTAAAAGAAGAGAATTTAATACTTCAAACTAAGCTCGAAGATTACAAAAATAGAGCCAGACGTTCAAACTTGCGCATAAGGGGAATACCTGAAACTGTGACAGACCTGCAATCTACTATTACTGCTCTATTACAAGAACTAAAGCCAGATATCCCTATTGAACGTTTAGAACTGGACAGAGTACACAGAGCCCTCACAGCCAAAAAGAAAGATGGACCCCCACGTGATATAATCACAAAATTTCATTATTACAGAACAAAAGAACAAATACTAATTGCTGCAAGAGAAAAAAAGGAACTTAATTTTCAAGGACACAATTATCACATTTTTGCTGACCTATCCCAACTTACTATTACTAAAAGACGATCCATGAAACCCCAACTAATGGAACTGCAACGCCACAACATTATGTATCAATGGGGCTTCCCCTTTTCAGTCAGATTTAACCACCAAGGTACAATTTACAGAAGCAGATCAGCAGATGAACTACAACAAACCCTTTTAAAATTAAATCTGACAGAAACCACAAGCAGCAACTCTCCCACACGCAGAAGAATGGCATCTTCACCTTCAGGCAGCACCCAGAAAATTCCAGAACAAAATGGGAATCATCATTCTCACAAAAGAGGCTGTTATGCCACATCATCCATGGACCAAGAAGATTCAATGGACTGACATCCTAATTCCTGATATCTCTTCATTTATTATACTAAGAGATGGTTCTCTATAAAAAAAACCTGTATTTATAACTGAATATAACTACATTCTGATAGTCACACACTGTGTGGGATCATGTTACATTCCAGTTATATTTCTTATTACTTCTGATTCATATAGCCTTAGAATATATAAGTGAAATAAGGAAATTCTTGTTCAGTTATATATTATCAGGTAATAACAATAGATTTATTACTTTTTAGGACAAATATGTTCAATAATCCAGAAGTAATGGAAGCTTTTTCTTTTTTTTCTTAAAACAAATATATTATTACCTAACTAGTTCCTAGAATTATGTTTTTGTTTATTCCAATCTGAGGCAATACAACCTCAATTTTATGAGTTAACATATCTAAACAGTTACATATGAATAAAATATGTAATTGTTTACTCTAAAAGGGTTAAAATCCCAAAATAATTCAAACTATCTTCATCAATACCAAAGTTATTAACAGTACCTTTCTAACTGAATTATTTAGCCTAGGGCAAGACTAACCATATACAACCACCCTGGAATAAATACTTTCAACAAAAACTATATTCTGCACTCCAATTAATGAAACATCATTTTGATGTCTTTTGACATAGCACTTCTCTCCTGTAAGCGGAAGATCCGTGTACCCCCATTTGCCCTCCTCATTCTCCCAACCATATTATGTGGGAGTGTGATGAAGGCACTTATTCCCCTGAGAGAGATATTTATTCTCTTTCACGGATAAATTGTGATTACTTGCAAAAAATAATTTATACAATGTATCATCTAATCTCATATGTTTTTTGTTTACTCTTTACTCCAGAATTCACTGGTTTCTTTCCTATCTTTTCATCTCTTCAGTCCACACAGGTTGATCTGCGCAGTCAGCTCTGCATAACAAAAAGTAAGTCAAAACTATTTGATCTGTTGCCATGGCACCACTGAATATACTTTCCCTGAATGTTCAGGGAATAAATGTCCCTCAAAAAAGGACCAAAGCCTTCCGTACTTTCCATAATAAGAAGGCTCACATAGTATGCCTCCAAGAAACACACTTCACCAAAGATTCTACTCCAAAATATATTTCTCCTTTTTATCAACAAATTTACACGTCTTCTGCCTGTACCAAGCAAAGGGGAACTCTAATTGCATTTCACCGATCCACACCATTCACCTTATCATCAGAAATTAAAGACCCAGGGTTATATAATGGATACAGCAATCACGGTGATTTCCTACTACGCTCCTAACAAACAACCTACACCATTCCTCTCACATATATTACAAGTGATTAATACACACAAAATAGGAACAGTGATAATGTGTGGGGATTCGAACCAGGCCCTCCTCCCATTTCTAGATAAATCACCTTTTACACCATCCAAAATAACCTCTAGATTACCTTTTTCTCAACTTCTTTCCAAATACAATCTGGTAGATTCGTGGAGAGAAAGTAACCCAATGAAAAAGAAATTCACTTATTTCTCGCACCCTCATCAAACCTTCACCAGAATAGATCATATTTTTCTAACAATAGGAATGCTACCAGAAATTATTGCATCAGATATAATTCCGATTCCGTGGTCTGACCATAATGCAGTATACACTACTATAGCCTCAGCCATACCAAAAGCGCATGACCCAACGTGGTACTTACCGGACATAATGTTCAAACACCCACTACATCAGATGGCCATTGAACAAGCTTTAAAGGAATACATATCAATTAATAATACAACAGACATCTTCCCAATAACACTGTGGGAAGCTCATAAGCCTGTCTTGCGTGGTACAATACATAGACAAATGGCACTATTTAAACGGGAACGCAAAAATCTAGCAAAAAAACTAGAACTCAATTTTAATGCAGCCTACATATCATTCCAAGATAATCCATCTCAGAGTACAAAATCTCATCTGGAAAAATCTAGATTGGAATACGATCTATTTCTCACTGAGTCAGTTGATAAATCCCTCAAACGCTCCAAACACAATTTCTACATGAATACAAACAAACCAGGTACATATTTGGCTCGGGCATTAAATTCAACTAACAAATCTTTCAAACCAATACGTTTGAAATTATCAAAAAATGTTTATACTTGTAATCCAGTTAAAATAGTCCATAAATTTCACTCACATCTCGCAACTTTATACAAGACAAACAATGAATTTAATCCTACAGAGGCTGAATCCTTCTTCTCAAAAATAACCTTACCTGAGTTATCTCAGAATCAAAAAAGCAGTTTGGATGAGCCTATAACTATAGATGAAGTTGCTAACGCCATAAAAGACCTAAAACTTAACAAAAGACCAGGCCCAGATGGCTACTCAGCTTTATACTATAAAACATTCTCAGAAATACTCTCTCCCATTCTCACTGAAACTTTTAACAAACTTCTAGATGGACATTCTTTTCGGCAAGAAACACTAATGGCAATTTTTTGTATGATCCCAAAACCCCTTTCTGATGATACTTCCTGTGTGAATTATCGGCCTATCTCTCTGTTAAACCTTGATATTAAATTATTAGCAAAAATAATAGCAAAACGCCTCAATAGCATTATAGGAAAATTAATACATAGAGATCAAGTAGGCTTCATGCCAAATAGACAGGCAGGCGATAATATACGCAGGGCAGTGTTATTGGCACATATTGCTAAAAAACGGAAAATCCCTTTATGTTTTCTATCTCTCGATATTAAGAGGGCATTTGACACAGTATCCTGGCAATATATGCAATATTCATTACAAAAATGGGGTTTTGGACCCCACTTTTTAACATGGATCAAAGTATTATATAATAAACCCAAAGCCTATATAAAATATGCTGGATACAAATCTGAAGCCTTTAATATCGAAAGAGGTACACGACAGGGTTGCCCATTATCTCCCTTATTATTTGCCCTTATACTCGAACCCCTGGCCCAATACATCAGAACAAACCAAACTATAACTGGCATTGAAGTAGGAGGTATTATGTATATTTGCAGACGATATATTACTTTTTCTATCATCACCACAGGTCTCTGGTCCTAACTTAATACCAGCTCTTGATGGATTTGCAGCTCTATCCGGCCTTATGATTAATCCTAAGAAATGCCTAGTGCTTCACTCACAAACATGGAATTGATCCCGGCTAGGGCTGCACTCCCATTCACATGGGCAGAAAAATCAATCCCATATCTTGGAATTCATTTAACAGCATCTCATTCTGACTTATTCTCAACCAATTATCCTCCTGTATTAAGACAGATCACAAATCTAATAAAACAATGGTCGCAACTTCCTTTATCCTGGATAGGGAAGATTAATGCAATCAAAATGACTATTCTACCCAAATTGCTTTATCTATTCAGAGTCCTCCCTATTCCAATTCCTTCCTATTTTTTGAGAATAGTACAAAAAAGAGCAACTTCGTTTATATGGGGCTCTTCTAAACCACGTATACCTATACACACACTACATCTTCCCAAAAATAAAGGAGGCCTGGGATACCCTAATTTTACTAACTACTACAGAGCAGCACATTTAGCCAGTCTGTCCAAATACCATGCAAAACAGGAAATCCCATTATGGGTATTTATAGAGGCTTCAGAAAATGACCCTCTATTAATATCAAACTTATTATGGCTTGATCCGAAAGACCGCTTTAAAATTCATAATCCCATAACTAAACACTTCTTATCTCTCTGGGATAAACTAAAAACCAAATATCAGTTACAATCTCCACACAATCCTCTCCTTTCTTTTATCAGAAATCCGGCCTTTTATCCGGCATGGATCTACCCAAATTCTTTTAAAGCTTGGACAACATCAGGCATTCAGACACTAAATGACTTCATAGCATCTAAATCATTCCTTTCATTCCCATCGCTTAGAGAAAAATATGATCTACCAAACTCTGAGATATTTAGATATCTCCAAATCAAAAATTTCTATACACCATTCCTAAAGGGGGATACACCATTATCCCAATTATCCATTTTTGAATCAATCTGTACAAAAGATCCATTTGCTAAAGGTACAATTTCATCACTTTATAATCAATTATATGGAGTAGCAAATCTTAATAGACCCTCTTACGTTCAGAGGTGGGAGGAGGACCTGGGACGAACTTTAGAAGACACGGACTGGTCTAACATATGGCTCACATCTAAGTCATCTTCACCCAACATCTTAGTACTGGAGACAAATTATAAAGTCCTAACTCGCTGGTACCTTGTACCCGCTAGAGTGGCAAAATATTCACCTAATACCTCAGCTCTTTGTTTTCGAGGATGCCCAGAAATAGGCACACATTTACACATATGGTGGACGTGCCCAGTAATCCAAACCTTCTGGAGGGAAGTCTTCGTGATTGCATCTAAAATATTTAAAAAAATAATACAACCAGATCCATATATAACTTTACTTAATCTAAAACCGGAATGGTTAACACTCTCTCAATTCAAACTTATGATCCAACTAATAACGGCTGCAAAACAAACAGTGGCCAAGGCATGGAAATCTCCTACATTGGTACTAGCAGAAACAATTCACAGAATGAATAATACAATGTCCCATTGTCAGGAAATGTTCCATCCGCTGGTAATATCTGTTATTTGGCATGCAGTACTGAGGTCCACCAGCAGGTGTCTCCTGGCAGTTTGGAACTGTCAGGAGAGCTTTTCCCTGTTAATGTTATGTCATCTTTGGGCCGCAGTACTGGTGTCCACCAGCGGATGGATCCTGGCAGTATGGAGCAGGTATTCCCCTCTGCAGACAGGTGTCACCTGACTTTCATTAGCAGAGCTGCAGTATAAATACCCGGCAATCGCAGACTTATGTTGCCCTGGTATTGTCCTTGAGCCCTGATCTGCATCCTGTTACCCTGATCCTGTACCTGAAACCTGATTCCTGGAACCTGGAACCTGTTGATCCTGTTTCCTGTCCGTTACCTGAACCCTGGACTCTGGACTCTGAGCCTTGTACCTGACCCGTCCCTCCTGTCCTCCATCCATCTTCCCTTGTCCTGTTTATCTCCCTTCCCAGCTACTGATTCCGTGTTTATGACCCCGGCCTGGCTTGACTACGATTCTGGTACTCCCTCTTGCTACATATGCTGGTTGGTTTTATATCACTGATTGTTTGGTTGTTCACTTGTATTTATGGTGTGTTCACATATGCACTTTCCTTAAATAAACTTACTTTCACTTATTTATGTCTGGTTCACTCCGTCGCAGTCACACAGTTCTGGTCACATCTGGTTTATGACACCCATGCTAAGATGGTAGCCATCGATCAAAATCAAATTCCAAAATTTGAAAAACTTTGGCATCCTTGGATAAAACAACAGTTCCTGTCAAATTTCAATGACTCTGTCCTGTTGCCATGGTAACAGATTAAATGACTTACAGAGACACCCATTCTAAGGCTTCAAAGAGAACTAAAAAGAATAATAAACTGACGAGCGGGACAACCTTGTGGACCATACCTCTACCTTTCTACCCTTTTTCTTCTTTCTCTTTCCTTTTCTCCACCTTACGATTAAAGCTCATTATCAGAATTTATTTGACCTATATACACTCTACCTGTAAACAATATGTATAGTAGGTATAAATCATTTAAATACCTACAAAAGTAACTAAGGAAATGATATATATCTTTAATTTAGGTTTACGTGAACCCAATGTTTAATATTTGAAATTTCATGATATTTACCTATATAAACCCTACTGTAAAACAATGAGCTTACTTTATAGATCCTTGTAAACTTACTTTATGTATCTTTATAATATTGTATACTCAATAAACTTCTTTTGACAAGGAAATAAAATGACACAATACATGGATACATATCAATCATCAGAAGATTTTTGCAGTATGATAAAAAAGATAAATAAATAAGTTAATAAAATAAAGTAATTTTAGAGATATCTTACAACCATATTTACTATACACTAGTTGGGATTCTAGATGTAAGATTAGAGAAATAAATCAAGTTATTAGACTAAGTATCCATAGGAATATTTTAGGAAATAATAAAAGAAAAGGAGAGGGAGGAGAGATAAAGATGGAAAGAAGGAAAGAAGAGAAAAAAAAAAAATTAGAGCAGATTTTAACTTCCAAAAAATGTTCTCTAATTAGCTCTCATTTTGGAATTTACTATAGCTTCGGGTAAAAAAGACACTTGAGTTAAAATGAGAGTTATATTCAGGTCTGAGCATGCTCAGTTGTGCTTGCACCTAGTTGTCCAAAACGGGGAATTTTTCACTTTTCAGACTTTTAAAGATATTTCAGTGTAGAAATCACTTTTTCACACAGTTTAAAAGCAGATAATCTTTAAATAATATACCGCATATTTCAGTACCATTTAGGCAATTATATCATGCTCTAAACATTATTTCCATGTGCAATTCTCTAGGTTTTAGCAGAGTAAGGGTTTGGGCGCTATTTAGTTTCAGGGAGCTATAGTGTAATGGAAATTTGTAAGTTCTGTATATAATTGTATTCTATTTTGTATGTATTGCACACTGCCCTCACTGTGCACACAGCACTAATAATGTTTTCAGTAAATGTTTACATTCTTTTGAGTCCTGATTAGAATAAGCCTGCCTATGTAACGCCCCTTGTTACCAGAAACGCACAATTGTAATATTAATGTGATACCTACGTAATCATGTGCATAAAAACCTTCAATTGCGTCATAATAAAGCAGAACAGTAATTTGGAAAGATGCTGAGCGTATCTTTTGTGTCTGTTCCCTACTGCAGTAGTTATTATTAATTTGGAACCACTAATCAATATGAGGATAGGAGTTGCCTATCATCAATTCAACCGAGTCAGCATGGCGAGCTTTGCCTTAGGAGGGGATTCCAGGTGACCCTGAGTATCCGAAACGAGGAGCTTGAGACGATCCGGGAATTTCTGATAATCAGCCGGCTGAGGTAAGCCTTTTGCTTACATTTGAGTTATCAGACTTCCTTGATCGGTAAGGCATTTTCGGGACAAAGGGTACCTATTTTACTCCCCTTAATCGAACTGTATTGATTGGTGGTTATATGTTATGTTGTCCCTGTCTATTGTCCATCGGAGTGTTATAGATAAGAAAGGGAAGAATAGTGCTGTTCACAGGTATATGTAGTAAATCTGCTAGATAAAGTAGTTTAGAGGCAAGAGGGTATAGGCACAAGTAGAGAAGAGAGAAGACTGGCCAGTCATTATGGGCATTAAATTAAGTAAGGGAATGAAGGGTAAGAGACCCTCAAAAATGCCCAGCGCAAGAGGAGCGCTATATATGAACCAAAGGTGCGGTTCCGCCTATACTGAGCCCCTAGATTAATGGTTAGAGTGGACAGGGATCCACAATGGGTAACTGGGTTACCAAGGTCCACAGGGACTAAGAATCATGCAGAGTAAACAGCTAGAGAAACAGCTATCTATGTGAGCAGGATGGATCAAGGGTGACATTAACACTAGACAGAAAGGGACATTTTCATGTTAAGTTGTGGGATGAATTTGGGGTCAGGCACTACAACTATTAGAGTCAGAAACAGAGAAATGAGAGGTAAAACAGAATACTTTATATGTTGTCAGAGAGAGAAGATGGGATGAGCACTCTGGCTGACCGTCTGATCATAGAAGCTAGATATAAAAGATATCTGAACAAAATAAAGAAAGTAGAATTTAGACAGGAAAATATTAATGAGAGTTAAAAGAAAGTGAGAGAATGATATGCATGTGTTGTGTACAAATGGGAAAAATGTAAGCGATTTTAGAGAGATATTGGTGTATGTGTGTGCGAATGCTGGGACCTTTAGTTCTATTGCTTGTGTGTGTCATGTACGCAGATGTGACCCCCTCCTTTGTGCTCTCCTGGAAGAATGTGGTCAGTGATAAGCTGGAAGGACACCATGCCAATTTCTGTTTTTTAGACAAAACATTTATAACAAAATGTGCCGGGTTAACGAATCTAATGGTAAACAATGTGATCACAATTATTTTGAATCTGTTTTCCAAACATGGTAAAATGAAGGTTACATTTAACCGTGTATTACACAAATTGAATATCCTTTGATAGTGGAAACAGTGCATTTAAAAAAGGGAAATTAAGTAAAATTAAGTAATAATGAGTATTAATTTCTAATATGAGTTTAACAATTTTATTAATAATATAGATATATTGAAACTGGTTTAGACAACCTTTGGTTGGAAATGAAATTCAGGTTATTGGGGAAATTTGTAATGAATGAGATTAGTTTAGATTAAGATAACAATTTTGTAATTTTACATTTATTCAATAAGCCCTTATTGAGAGAAAAAAAGATTAAGATGAGGTTGTTATTTGGAATACAGCTGCCATAATATTTAACAAAGCCAAGATGGATGGAATACATAAGAAGTTTTTCTACAAAAATGAAATTTCAAGGTTCTTGATAATAACTTGATGTCAGTCCATGATGTGAGAGTTGTTATAAATAAAATTTAAATATAACAGACCCATCACATCAAGTCCACACACCCTGTTAGGATAGATGTCACCTGCAGCCAGTTGTTTTATAGTTTTTGATACTTTCTGGTCCATCATACAGATTCTTGGTCCTTTTGTTTTTATTTATTTTTATTTTTGAAATCCAAAGCAGAATGTGTGGATTGTGAAATGATGTGCCCCTTTTTCTTGTAAGTACTGTGGTATAAGCAGAAGAATATTTTGGATTTATGGGCATCTCTCCATGACCGCAGGGTATTGTTATCATTTATTATAATATTGCCAGGAAAAAGTTGTCTTTTGAAACATGAGACTGGAGTTCTTACATAAATAGCGTGATAGAAAACAAGCCATTGTAATATATTTATGCAAGCTGGACCCAGTAATGAAGGGTTCATCCCGATATATCAGAGCTGTAGCTTTTATGCAAAGGTGCTATTAGACAAAGTTAGATATTGTTTTGGTCAAACATTTAATTTTTAATGGTCCGACATTCTGTGCAGCAAATATACAGCTAACTAAATGTTTGTTTAATGAAAGGTTTAAAATATGAGTTTGTTTATGTACAAATCTAACAATGAAAAATGCGTACATTTATTCAAAAGAAAGGAAAAGACACATGTGTTAAATTGATGGTATAGGAATCAGCTGCTGTGAGCCCAGTGCAGGACACACTCCCTGAAGACCCAGATATTTAATTTTTTGTAGATTTGAGTATGCAGTTTATCACCCAGAAGGATACTCTGTATTCAAAGTCATTGGATCCTTTTTCCCCAGCTCAAGAAACAGAGCTCCATGTTTTAGCAAAGCCTGTGAGCTGTAAAAAGAGTATATATTTATATAGATAGTCGAGATATAGAGAGCTTTTGGTTCCATTTAAAGGGCCAGAAGTTTGTTTTTACTTCGGCAGGTAAACCAATAAAGCATGCTAAGTTAATTTGATCAGCTGTTTTCAGCCTTCCAGGTTCTTGCTGAGGTAGCCATATTAACTTTCACACATGGAAGCAGACCAGGTGACTAAGGATGCTGCATTTACAGCCCCGGACACTTGATGGGTCTGTGCAACTCACAGATTCCACCCTAGTTCTGGCCCAGTATAGCTGGGATTAATAATTCAACTTTAAGGACCCCAGAACGAGAAGAACAAGTGGTCCACAGGGGGCAACTTCTTATGAAACAGGACTTTGGAAAAGGTGATCATTTATGTCTGTCAGCCACTCTTTTCCTACAGCTTGACACATGAAGCGTGTCATCAGTCACAAGAAGTTATGGCTGCCTTAGTAAATGAGCGTGGGATAGAGCCAGGGTTCACCACAGTTGTTTTTATAACATACCACTTCTTGTTTTACCTGTTACCAAAGGTGTTACCAAAAGCTGAACATCCCTCCCAGAGATTACAAAAAAGATATATCCAGATGCCCAAGTTAGGATCTTATGAGTATGCATTTTGTCTGTATGGACATGTTTTTTGGATGTCCAGTGGCAAATGCTACTGCAAAGGCCACAGTAAAAAGTGTTATCAGAAGTAGTTTGTAAGTACAGAGTGCCAGGGAGTACAGAGAGTAACAGAGGAAATCATTTTTTATAGGAGAGTCCTTACTAGAAGTTTTGAGGTTTTATTTTTACACCCCCTACTGTCTACAATGTATCAGACAAAGTAGAGTAAGAAACTAGAAAACTTTTGCCTGAATGTTTTCTTATATTTTATGAAGCCCCTAAGGGGGATGGTGGACTCTCTCCCTATGGGATTTGGTTTGGGAGTGTGTTACTCACTTGCTTATATTTTGTCTCAGCAGCTGAAGTCCTTCATTCGGATCTCATAGAGAATGTTGCTGATCTTTTAAGGTTTTTGACAAACTCATTTATGTGTTTTCTCCCCAATTCCAGATCCTAAAAGTTTGGAAGGATCTAAAACTAAAGCCAGGTGACTTGTGGATTTTTAAGAGACATTTATATATAAGGAAATGTTTGGAGACTCAATACAGCATCTATTTCATGTACAGTTTTTGCAAAACTTGAAGGAAAAGTCACCTGGATCCACCCCAGACACTGCAAAAATGACTAAATTAAAGAAATCTCTGTTTGATTTGTTTCCCTCTTGTGATCACAGTCTAGGGTACTTTTTGATTCAGTTACTTTAATTGTAAGGGATATATATATTTGAAACATAGTTTAGCCATGTTGAAGTCATATTTGTCTTTTGTACGTCTTCCATTTTATGTAGAATTGTCAGTGTTTACATATGCTGATAAGTCAGCATGCCAACAATTAAGCTAGAAGGCCATTCTGGCCACAGGAGTGTACAGCCAGTACTCTGTAAATATGTCTTATCAATCATTTGTTTTTCACAATGAAAAGTCATTTGGTAATGAAAAAGTTGCTCAGCTATTATTTTCTCCACAATGGAGTTTTTTTTGCCTCTTTGGCCAGGACTACCTCCACCTAAGCGTGTGGAGGTTCCAGGTTAAAGGTGATAGCAGGTATGGTTATGCCGCGTACACACGGTCGTACTTTTCGTCTACAAAAGTCAGACAGCCTGTTCGACAGACTTCCGACAGACTTCCGGCAGACTTTCGACGGACTTGCGGCGGACTTTCTAACGAACAGACTTGCCTACACACGATCACACAAAAGTCAGTCGAATTCTTACGTGATGACGTACACCGGACTAAAATAAGGAAGTTCATAGCCAGTAGCCAATAGCTGCCCTAGCGTGGGTTTTTGTCCGTCGGACTAGCATACAGACGAGCGGATTTTTCGACCAGACTCGAGTCCGTCGTAAAGTTTTAAAGCATGTTTCAAATCTAAAGTACGTCGGATTTGAGGCTAAAAAAGTACGTTGAAAGTCCGGAGAAGCCCACACACGATCGGATTACCAGCCAGCTTTAGTCCGTCAGCGTCCGTTGGACTTTTGTAGACGAAAAGTACGACCGTGTGTACGCGGCATTAGTGATCAAAATATTGATCAAAAGAGGGGAGACTGTAATGGAAATTTGTAAGTTCTGTATATAATTGTATTCTATTTTGTATGTATTGCACACTGCCCTCACTGTGCACACAGCACTAATAATGTTTTCAGTAAATGTTTACATTCTTTTGAGTCCTGATTAGAATAAGCCTGCCTATGTCCTATGTAACGCCCCTTGTTACCAGAAACGTACAATTGTAATATTAATGTGATACCTACGTAATCATGTGCATAAAAACCTTCAATTGCGTCATAATAAAGCAGAACAGTAATTTGGAAAGATGCTGAGCGTATCTTTTGTGTCTGTTCCCTACTGCAGTAGTTATTATTAATTTGGAACCACTAATCAATATGAGGATAGGAGTTGCCTATCATCAATTCAACCGAGTCAATAGTAAATTCGATTTTGGGAGTATTTTCTCACAAGCGCTATAGTGAATACCGTTTTAGCGCGAGTTAGCGCTATTAGCGCTAATTCGCGCTAAATTGCAGCGAATTAGCGCTAATTTGCGGCAATTTACGCAAATTAGCGCCATAGCGCTATAGTAAATGACCCCTATTGTCACTGACATTCAAGTCCACTATTTCTGGTAAGAGTGTATATCCCTTATCTCGCTTGGAGGACACACTATGCCTGATGCTTGACATGCCTGCTGAGGCCTTTGTACTCCACTTCTGAGCAACAACTTTTCGTGGTGGACTCCATACAGGTTTACCATAGGATTGTTTCACCTTTGGGACTTTCTCACCTGTGTTTCTATTCATTATATACATGTTCTGTTTTATATTCATTATATTTGAGATTGATCAAAGTTTTTATTATTTACACACAATAGTTGATATATTGTGCAATGTTTATTGTTTTATATTTTTAGCGCTACATTTTTCACTGATCTTATACTTATTATTCACAAGATGAAATTACTAAAACAGAAAAAGAAGTTTTCGATCAAACTGTTCGTTTTATCACCAGGTTCCACTATGGTTACAAAAAGATGGAATCAATCTTCAAAAAACACTGGCCTGTACTGTTGGAGGATCCACATCTAAAACCCCTTCTCCCTAATCTACCCAGAGTCATATACAGAAAGGCACCCAATCTAAAGAACAAAATTGCACCCAGTAAGTTAAAATCTCGTCACACCACAGATTTGTCTAAAACCGCTACAGGGGATGTTCCAGTGTAAAAAAACATTATGGATAAGTAAAAATCAGTACTAAATTGATTAAACCGTGCTCCTTCCCTAATAAAGTGCAAGCATGCAAAAATGATTTCAACTGAGCACCAACATGATAATATAATAATATGTGTATAAAAAGTCAATGCACAAAATAAGTTCAGTAGTGCAGATAGTGAATATTCAAACAATGTATCAAAGTCTTCAGACAATGAATCAACTTCTTCAGAATCTTCAAATCCCTGCTGAACAGTAGGTCAATTTGACTATAATATCTTCTACCACCATCACCTGTCACACATCCTACTCACCAGACTTCCATGACCCCTATTATAGGTACTCATAAAGCACATATGGGTATATTCAGCAGGAGTTGTGCACGATCCCAATGTTGATCCCAGCATTTAACCGACCTCAAAGACACACACACCAAAGTGAATCCAGATCGTTTGAGCACGTTCCCAGGAACAAAACTATTTGAAGGAAGTTGTTCAATGGTTAGTGGGAAAAATTAAAAAGAAAGGGCTTCCATAGTGAAGTATGTCACAGTTTTATCTGTTTTTATCTGTTTTTTTTAAAAAAAACAGATAAAAACAAGATAAAAACAGCAAATTCTTGCAGCTTAGAAATCCATGTGCATGGAAATGCCGTGGTGTGTTCCAGCTGCTCTTCAAAAACAGCGGAGATGACGTATCACAATCAAGCACCCTACCAGTTTCATTGGTATACACCAATGTCTTCAGGGGTCATGTGATCATGAACGTCAGGTTTGCTTTTATACAAATCTGCCTGTTAGGGGATGTCCAATCCGGATCAATCCTTCCATACTACTCAATAAAATATTGCAGAAATATACCAAAACTATAGAAGACCTTAAAGTCAAAGATATACTCGCTGAATTATTTAGAATTTCAGAAGCATATCAACACTGTTGAGCTCCTGCTGCCTCTTTGCAGCCACTTCATGTCTAAGAAGGCTGAAAGTTAAAAAAATATAAAAAAATCTTCTAAAATCCTGTAATCTTGTGGACAAACAACAAATAGCAGGGAACAAAAATTAGGGGGATATTTTTGGAAAAAATATCACTACCACCTAGTGGCCAGAAATAGAGAAAAAAATTGAAAGAAAAAATATTCACATTTGTATATTGCCATCTTGTGGTAAATGAGGAGATATTTTTTTTTTATTTTTTTAATATATTGAGAAAAAATGATATAAAACTTATTTAAAAATGTATAATATTTAAAAAATATATAAACAAAAGTAAAATAAATGAAGTATTATAAGCTATCCTACAACAAAAAGGAAAAAGGAATAACAGGATGGATTCAAATGAGTTGGATGTCCCCTTTACAGATTGTCATGCAAAATTAATAATTAGATAAATAACAATTTAGGTCCATGTCCACATTAATACCAGTGGGCGAGAATGTGTTTAACTTATAGATTCATTCCATTTCAGTTTTCGATATTCTTTGAATCATATTACCCCCCTCCATTCGGGATCTATTTTGTCTATCCCAAAAAATCTTGCCAAACTTGGATCCCTATTGTGATGTAACCTAAAGTGATTAGAGAGGCTGTGCTTCGGGAACCCCTTTCTGAAGCTATTAAGATGTTCATTTATGCGGGTGCATAGGTTCCGTTTAGTACGTCCCACATATTGCAACCCGCATGGGCAAATGATAAGGTAAGTGACATGTGTAGATTTACACGTGATAAATTTATCAATAGTAAACTCACTGCCTGTGCTAAATTAGGTGAATTTAGAAACTTCACACGTGTCACATGGCAATCACACCTAGTGAATGCATCCATCAGCTGCCATCTTAATGTGTATCACACATCTCAATAAGAATATAAGAAGAAAAGGGGGCTGTAGTAGTTACTCCAGCCTCTAGGGGCAAATGTGAACTGGTATAGTTCACTTGTCATCAGAGATGAATCACGTACTGTATTGCTTGCACTGACATCAATGATCTCATCCACTCCAAACAGTGATTACAGTCTATTTAAAGCATAGCATGGAGATCATCCATTTCACAGCTCCAACTGCATTTTACACGTGGGGGGCGGCACCTAAATAAGGTCAAACAAACGCAGAGGAATATAGCAGATCTCTAGATCTCAGAATTCTATAGGACCAATGCAACTTTTAACAAGCTTAATAAGATTAGCAAAACCAGTGGAGTAGATAGAAGCAGTGCAGTCTACAACAAGCTTAGCAGAATTAATAAGTCACCATACCTGTATCATGTGCCTGTATAACTCCCCCCAGAATGTCATCAGTTAAGGGGTGGATGTGCTGCCTATATATACACATAGTTGTAGTGTGCTTTGTATGTGTGTATATATATATATATATATATATATATATATATATATATATATATATATATATATATATATTCACTTGTGGAGGAGAACCGCACTCTGCTTACGATTTAGTGCCAGCAATCAGGTCTTCCCACCGACCTTGTATATAGAAAAAGAGTCCAAGAGGTTGCTGCACTTAAAAATTTCTTTGCTTTATTTCTCAAATTGTTCAGTAGGGATTTACAAAGCAAGTATAATCCAAAAACACAGGCACGAAATGCCTACACAGTTTCAGACACAGGTAGATTCAGATATGGATGGATGGATGGATTACGTCTCGGGCTAGTCAGCTTACGCCCTTCCTAAGATCCATTGAAGCACATCTGTGCTTCAATGGATCTTAGGAAGGGCGTAAGCTGACTAGCCCGAGACGTAATCCATCCATCCATCCATATCTGAATCTACCTGTGTCTGAAACTGTGTAGGCATTTCGTGCCTGTGTTTTTGGATTATACTTGCTTTGTAAATCCCTACTGAACAATTTGAGAAATAAAGCAAAGAAATTTTTAAGTGCAGCAACCTCTTGGACTCTTTTTCTATATATATATATATATATATATATATATATGTAGCGCTGGTAGATTTCTAATCTACCGCTTATAGGTAAATTTAATGGATCATCTGTGCTATACATTGTACAGGTTTAATCTAAGGTTAGTTTAGCCTCTGTTTCAGCTTGGCTGTGTTGCGTGCAGTTCCACATTGCGCCTGTGGGTGTCAATGTCATAGTGGGTCAATGTTGGAAAAGCAACAAGCTGAAGTGTATGAGTGCTCTTCTGTCCTGGAGATAACTCGGCGGAGGTGGTCCTCCGAGTTGCATTCTGGGAGAGGGTATTTATGGGGCAGACGCCATTTTTTGGGGAGCCTTTTGCCTCGTGGCCCTCCTGGCCTAGAGGGATGTGTCAGTGAGTGCTATCTCATAGCCCTCCGGCTTGGAGGGTTACGCCACTGCAGCCAGGCGGGTAGGCCCCGAAGTCTGTCTGGGGCCTGCTACTGATGGGATGGTCCTGTGCTGTCTGTCCTGCGGGAAGAAGCTGGACAATTGAGAAGAATCCAGGGGAGGACCCATCTTGGAAGGGACCATGCGGAGCGCTGGTCTGGAGAGGGGCCTGGTGACTCAATTGGAGAACGCATCCTAGATCGCCCTACCACACAAGTACTGCCGGGTCAGCTTAAAGGTTCTGGTACTATGTTTACTGTTCATTAGACATGTGCATTCATTTTCGTCCGAATGCATTTTCGTCCGAATTTCAGGTATTTTCGTTATCGTTTTAACAAACGATAACGAAAGTGCAGAGTCTGAAAAACGAAAGATCCGACATAAAAAAATGCTTTATTTTCGTTTTCGTTGCTACAACAGTTCGATATAGATAGGAGATTCGACATGATGATGACAATAACAATATGTCCATCAAACCTGTGGTCGAATGTGCCTAACCTTAGCTCTATTAGTCCAAGATTATTCTACATAGAGAGAAAAGATTCGACATAGAGAGGAAAGATTCGACGTAGGGGAGGAAAAATTCGACGTAGGGGAGGAAAGATTCGATGTAGGGGAGGAAAGATAAATAAAAATAATGATGATGATGAATGTTATTGGCTGATTGTAACCAAAGAGGAGGAGCAGTAAAATAGCTAGAACTAAGTACACAGTAGACATGTGCATTTGTTTTCGTCCGAATGCATTTTCGTCCGAATTTTAGGTATTTTCGTTATCGTTTTAACAAACGATAACGAAAGTGCAGAGTCCGAAAAACGAAAGATCCGACATAAACAAATGCTTTATTTTCATTTTCGTTGCTACAACAGTTCGATATAGATAGGAGATTCGACATGATGATGACAATAACAATCTGTGTCCATCAAACCTGTGGTCGAATGTGCCTAACCTTAGCTCTATTAGTCCAAGATTATTCTGCATAGAGAGAAAAGATTTGACGTAGGGGAGGAAAGATTCGACGTAGGGGAGGAAAGATTCGACGTAGGGGAGGAAAGATTCGACGTAGGGGAGAAAAGATTCGACATAGGGGAGGAAAGATTCGACGTAGGGGAGAAAAGATTCGACGTAAGGGAGAAAAGATAAATAAAAATAATGATGATGATGAATGTTATTGGCTGATTGTAACCAAAGAGGTGGAGCAGTAAAATAGCTAGAACTAAGTACACACGTACTTTGGCTTATGGTGTCTGTTGAAAGTTCTAAGAAGATTCGACGGAGCAGGTAAACTATACGGCATTGTACAGTTTAGCTGCTCCGTCGAATCTTCTTTGAACATTCGACAGACACCATAAGCCTTCAATGACAGATTCGACCTTAATTTGGATTTTCGGACGAATGCAATTTTTAACGAAAAACGAAATAAATAAAAACGAATTTCGGGAGTAACTAAATAAATTTATTTTTCAGACGAAAACGAAATTCCGAAACAAAATATTTCAGTGTGCACATGTCTACTGTTCATCGAAAACTACTACATCCTGTGGCAGAGGATCATATGAGTTTGTCCCACCAAAGTCTGTGGCAGAGACTTTTTGGTCGTGCTGCGTTCCGGCTGCTAGGTCAGTGAGAGAAACCTGTCCAGGCGGGCAAAGATTTAATCCTAAGTTGAGGATACATTCATCCTAAAAATTTAAATTCCTTGACGCTACGCCAAGAAAAAGTATTTGAACATTCCTGCAACTCTCCTTCTCCCTGTTTCCTGCTACTTCTTCCAGTTATCCCCATTAAAGCATTGAAAAAGTACTTAAGTGACTGGTGCCTACATTGCCTCGCAGTAAGCTCAACGGATACCCCTAGACCTGGTGTTGGTGAAATTACAGGTAACAAGGTGACGGTAACAAAGCGCTTTAAATCAGCAGCTCCACCGTGAGTTAGTGCTACATGTGGGGGCGTCGTCCGGGATTGTTAGCCGTCAACCTCCCACAACCCTGAGAAGTATTTCACCGGGAGTTTATATTAAAAGAGGTTTCTGGACTTTGTCACTTTTTCCATGAAGAGAAGGGGTTAAATTGTAGGACTTTATTTCTCACTGCGTAGCCCGTGGGTGAGAAGTAAAAGCCCGGGAGCTACGTGATCAGAGGAACAAGTGGGAGGAGCCTAATCTACTTGTTGCCGCGTGGGACGCACGTGTGTGTGTTGGCGCCAAGGGAGAAGAGAGGCCTTGTGATCGTTCTGAGAGGATCGGAGTGCAGCCATGTCTTCTTTCCCGTTGGTACCGCCAATTGTGGGGTCCAAGATGTTCCCTATGAGTACCGCTGCGGGTACTATGCTGACCAGAACCCTGCTAACAGATACTGGCATTCCTTTGAAGCAACAGGGGAGGTTCTTACTATACACAGTTGGAGATATCGAAGGGCTGGGCATGCTTTGCCATAAGTGTGAAGGACTGGCCATACATCTCCGTCCATTTGTCCGATGTTTGCAGTGCGGAGAATATTTGTTTACTGTGGAGCAACCTACCATGTCGCCCCGTGCTTATCATGTGGATTGGGCTACAGGAATTGCCACAGTGGAAACTACTGCTATTGCTGCTGGAGAGCAACAGGCCGTGATCTTGTCTGTTACCGAGAGTGTTTCCGAGGGAGATGTCGCTGTTACCGCTTCCTCAGTGGACATCACCTTTATTTCTACTTCTACCACACCTATCCCGGTTGCACCTGTCCAGAGGAAGGTGGGATATGTGAAGTTTTTCCGCGGCCGTGGTCGAGGCCTACCCCAGAGGCTACCCGAATCGGAGCCGGAGAAATACATGGATCCGGGGAAGTCCACGTCAGGAACGGGTGAGAGATCAAAGGGGGACATATCTGGGACTCTTTGTAAATATTTTCCTGCAGAAGAGTTGAGAGACTCGGAGATAGATTCTATGTCAGATCTCTCCGGTGATGATGATTTGTTTGAAATAATGTCACAGGAACTATTGTGGGCTCAAGTTGAAGACGTTGCTTCTGCCCTGACTTTCTCAGAATGGATAGCTCTAGATTCTGGGAAGACATCACCTTGTGTGGAGCCGCACAGTACTACCAAAGAGACATTGCATAAAGTTGCTAGTTTGTTGAAGTTTGAACCGACACCCGTCGGATCTATGGTGAGTAAATCACTGAACTCTTGTGTGCCTCCTGGCTTGGGGAAAAATAGAACTTTGCCTAAACTTGCCTGCTTACAGAGAGTGCTCACCAAACGAGTTGCCACAGAATATGGTCTGGAATGTCCCTATGTTACTCAGTCCCTATGCAGGAAATTGAGACCAACCGGAAACAATGGTACCGTGAAGCTCTTTGGGACTATTTGTCGGTGCCAAAACCTTTCCGGAAGGCTGCGTATTCTGTTGCCATGGATGAACGTTTCAATGGATGTTTGCTACACTGGAACTATGGCCGGCACATCTATGCTGACAAGGTGGTCATTTGCAGACCTGGAAAAGATGACATTGTGTATTTTATCACTACGATGGATAAACTGGGAAGGAAACTGACATTGCCAGATCCCCGGTTTTATTGGTGATTGTGCAAAAGAACTTTGGGGTATATAGTTAGATAGTGTCAGTGTTTAGAGATCTCCGTGGTCAAGAGATTATATTCATCCCAGTGTCTTCAGATTTAAAGATTTTTGCTGATTGGATTTTCTTTATCGGAAAGATACAGTTTGCTCAAAGATAGGGATGGACTTTTCAAGTCGGGTTTTGTGTGAGTTCAAAAAAAAAAAAAGGAAAGAAAATCTGTGGGAAGAGAGTGTCATTCTTCTGCTGGAATGAGGCTTTGCTCCTAATTTGTCTAGTGACGTTACTGTGTATTTTTGCGTGTCTAACTTCGTTTTTTTCAGGAACCATCGGATCTCCTATCAAGCTGTTAGGCTTTTCAGCTAAATAGATAGTGAGGGTTTGTGACATGTCTTATGTGAATATGTTATTGTATAAATGTTGAAACTGTAATATTTCTATACTGTCTTTTCCTCTTTTCAATCCAAGTTCTAATTTCAAATACCTACTCTCAGGCTTATGAGTTATTTTTACAGACGTTGAGGACAACGTCTATTATAGTGGGGGGAGTATGTAGCGCTGGTAGATTTCTAATCTACCGCTTATAGGTAAATTTAATGGATCATTTGTGCTATACATTGTTCAGGTTTAATCTAAGGTTAGTTTAGCCTCTGTTCCAGCTTGGCTGTGTTGCGTGCAGTTCCACATTGCGCCTGTGGGTGTCGTTGTCATCGTGGGTCAATGTTGGAAAGCAACAAGCTGAAATGTATGAGTGATCTTCTGTCCCGGAGATAACTCGGCGGAGGTGGTCCTCCGAGTTGCATTCTGGAAGAGGGTATTTATGGGGCAGACGCCATTTTTCAGGGAGCTTTTTGTCTCGTGGCCCTCCTGGCCTAGAGGGATGTGTCAGTGAGTGCTATCTCGTAGCCCTCCGGCTTGGAGGGTTACGCCGCTGCAACCGGGCGGGTAGGCCCAGAAGTCTGTCTGGGGCCTGATACTGCTGGGATGGTCCTGTGCTGTCTGTCCTGCGGGAAGAAGCCGGACAATTGAGAAGAATCCAGTGGAGGACCCGTCTTGGAAGGGACCATGCAGAGCGCTGGTCTGGAGAGGGGCCTGGTGACTCAATTGGAGGACGCGTCGCCCTACCACACAAGTACTGCCGGACATCCCTGCAACTCTCCTTCTACCTTTTTCCTGCTACTTCTTTCAGTTATCCCCATTAAAGCATTGAAAAAGTACTTAAGTGTCTGGTGCCTACATTGCCTCGCAGTAAGCTCAACAGATACCCCTAGACCCGGTGTTGGTGAAATTACAGGTAACAAGGTGACGGTAACAACCCGCTTTAAATCAGCAGCTCCATCGTGAGTTAGTGCTATATATATATGTGCAGGCCACATTGGTTTCTGTTAATCTAATTACACATATCAAAGGGGACTTGTTGATCAAAGGGGAAGTGGCCAAACAGGGTTTATGCCACATATCGAAGGGGACAGATAGTGACTCTGGGCTATGTTAATGTTAATATGCAAGAATGCAAATTAGGGCAGTTTATGACTGCAGCTGAATATAACCTTGTGTTCAGTCTGTTCACTTAGTCTGTGTGCGACTATGAAGGTGCAGTTCTAGGAAAAATGGGACTCTGGGTTATATTTACTCTGTTGCATTTTTGTCATCTGTGGACTTTGGACTTTGTTCTGTGTTGGAAGTTAATAAAGTGTATCTCTCTGGAAGAATTGGGTTGCTGCAGAAGAGTACTTACATCATCATTATAATAACTACAAATTAATTATCTATACACGATACTATATCACTACATTGGTGCCGTGACCCGGATGTTGTAATTATGTTGTAATTGGTGCCATTGCTGGCCGCCACTCACGGCCGGCATAGGCGATAACATCACAAAGTGATCACATGGCGCATATAGCATCATACTGGGGTGTGGTCAGCCGTTTGGCTTACAGGCAGACACATACAGCCTGCAGCACCTCCGATGATGTGGTGCTGCACAATGTACACACCCCTCAATGTAACAACAGAGGCAGCCCATAAAGCGTCACACCAGGGTGTGGCTGCTACCCCCACACAAGAGCATGCAGCCCTGACCGAGGGACACACCCCCACGAGATGGCTGTCCCACACCCATGTCTTTCCACATAATAGGACATCACAGGGAAGAATAGAAGGCCATCACCACCTACAGGACAGAGACAGCCATTACATGTGAAACATATAAATCCATCCAATTAATGCAACACGCAAAAACCCAAGTTGGAAAGGAAGAAAATATCATCCTAAAAGAGGTCAAATTCTCTCAACTCAGATCTAGATGGAAAATGGGGCTCAATGTCAAAAATAGGTCTCAATGCAGGCAGGGACACACTCAATGCAAGCAGGGACACACTAACCAGCACAGGCAAATATAAATGCAAGACAGTACACTATTATATTATATTACTTCACCTCACTATACATAAGAGGTTATCATTATCAGTAGATCCTACATTAGTAGATCCTACATTATTACTCATCCTCTATAGATGGAACCTACGCAGAGCAAGAAAGGGAAGAAAATAGAAACAAAAACAGAAAGCAAAAAGAAAAATGGGAAAATAGACAAGGAAAAATCAGGAAAAAAAGGATAAATATAGTAAAAAATACTAAAAAATACAAATAGCTGTAGATACAGACTTCATAGGAAAGATATAAAACTTAATACATTGTTTAAGCCAGGTGATTCTGTAACTTTCAGATCAAAAATCCATTTTGCCCCTCTACATAGAATCATTTGATCAAAATTCTCCCTTGGGGGGTCCTCGTGGATTCTATCCAGTACTTCAAATTCAATGACATGGGGACAATAATTGTGCTTGAATGCTATATGATGTCCTATGGGCGTGTTAAAAATCTCAGCTGTGGCATAATACATGTGGTCGTTCATATGCTTCCAAAACAGCCTTATAGTCTAGAACAGTGGTCATCAACCCTGTCCTCAGGGCCCACGAACAGGCCAGGTTTTATCTATTACCTTGGGGAGATGCAGACTAGAATACTGCAATCACTGAGCAGCAAATGATATCACCTGTGATGTATTTCAGTTATCTTGCAATCCTGGCCTGTTAGTGGGCCCTGAGGACAGGGTTGATGACCACTGGTCTATAAGGCACCACATTGACATAGGATGATATAGATAATTCATTTAATGAGACAGGTAACATGATGTTTCAATGAATGAATACATTTGTTTCAATGTTTCAATGAATGAATACAGAAGCCGAAAGGAAGAGCCTTCCAACAGCAACTTACAATAGTCACCCGAGCCATATCTGAAAGTCTCCACTCTGTCTTCTTGTTGATCCTTGTGTCTAGTATAATTGCTTTTAACAAGATGATCCCTAATGGACCCTGACCATTTAAAGGTGATCTCTGGGTATTCCTTGATATATTTTCACAGGGTCGGATCACTAGTAAGTAAGTACCAGTGTCTGTTCATAATATCCCTCATCTGTCCATGTTGATCAGAATATGTGGTGATAAACCTAACCATATCCACATTTTTTATCGTTGATCGGTCGTACAGAATTGCACTCCTTGATCTCAATTTGGCCTTTCTAAGGCCTTTTTTAAGGCAGGTCTGGCTATAGCCCCTATCCAGTACTCTCCTGCGGACGAGATCCGCTTCTTGTTGAAACACCTGATCATCCAAGCAGTTTTTCTTCAGCCGCAGATACTGGCTGTATGGAATATTTTGAACCAATGGGCAGGGATGTGCACTTGATGCATGTAATATTGTGTTTCCGTCTGTGGGCTTAAGAAATAGAGACGTATCAACAGAGCCATCATGATTAATGTTAATATTCATGTCAAGGAATGCAATGCTGGTAACACTATGTTCCATAGTGAATTTGAGATTATACTTGTTATCATGAATCACACAAATAAATTGATCAAGTTCATCAGATGTTCCCGCCCACAACATGAAAACATTGTCGATCTATCTATACCAACATAACATGTTGGATAGTAAATCGTTGTGTTCTTCGGTGGCAAACAAATTATACTCCCATCCCCCCAGGTATAGGTTGGCATATGATGGCTCACAACAAGTGTCCATAGCAGCCTCCTGTAACTGGAGGAAGTGGGACCCATCGAAAGAAAAAACATTGCGTTTTCTTCCCTTCCTTGCTCTGCGTAGGTTCCATCTATAGAGGAAGAGTAATAATGTAGGATCGAACTATGTATATGAGTCTCTACTGAGAATTATAACCTCATATGTATAGTGAGGTGAAGTAATATAATATGATAGTGCACTGTCTTGCATTCGTGTTTGCCTGTGCTGGTTAGTGTGTCCCTGCCTGCATTAAGACCTATTTTGGGCATTGAGTCCCATTTTCCATCTAGATCTGGGTTAAGAGAATTGGTCCTCTTTTAGGATGATATTTTCTTCCTTTCCAACTTGGGTTTTTGTGTGTTGCATTAATTGGATGGATTTATATGTTTCACATGTAATGGCCGTCTCTGTACTGTAGGTTGTGCTGGCCTTCTATTCTTCCCTGTGATGTCCTTTTATGTGGAAAGCCATGGGTGTGCGACAGCCATCTGGTGGGCGTGTGTCCCTCGGTCATGGTTGCGTGCTCTTGTGCGGAGGGTAGTAGCTACACCCTGGTGTGATGCTTTATGGGCTGCCTCTGTTGTTACGGTGGGGGTGGATGTATGTGTTTGCCTGTAAGCAAGACAGCTGACCATGCCCCATTATGACGCTATATGCCCCTATATGCCCCCACATGGGCGCCGATCTGGCGCGGATCACATGCTGTTCTACCGCATTGGCTGCCCCTGGCACTACAGCGTCCCTGTTGCCTGGTTACTGCCGCCACATTGCACATGCGCGATTGGTGATTGCCGTTCTAATTCAATGTATGCTTCCCTGCACTAGCGCCAATTAACATCTTAATCATGCTATCATCGGTTATGTTCCCTAGCAATGGGCTCATCCCTTAATGGCTCAGGATCCACTATTTTATATGACAAATACAGGTAATGTCAGTAGCTTTTTAACCCCTAATTTACATATGTTTGGTGATCTGTTTTAATTATGCCATCCTTTTATTATGCTAATTTTTGAGTCTTTTTTTGGCGGGATTTGTGATGTCATACCTCTCTGGGGGGGTTTGTTTTTCTTGTTTTTTCTTGATTTTTTTGATTCGTTGATGGTTATTTAAATTCTCTCCACTGTTATTTCACATTTATCACATGCCTGACGAAGGGGTCCTGCGTGACTCCGAAACGTTGCACCTCTTTGTGTTGTGATCATGCAATAAACTAAACCGTTTGGACGCCACCTTGTGCTGATCCTTGGTGTACTGGCAAGTATCTACAATATGCGTCATGTGCGTTGTGATGTTATTGCCTATGCTGGCCGTGAGTGGTGGCCAGCAATGGCACCAATTACAACATAAATAGATTTGTGTATTTATAGGCAGCAACTGATGACACTCTCAGGGGAAATACAGGCACATGATACAGGTAAGGTGATTTATTAATTCTGCTAAGCTTGTTGTAGGCTGCACTGCTTCTATCTACTCCACTGGCTTTGCTAATTTTATTAAGCTTGTTACAAGTTGCATTGGTGCTATAGAATTGCATCCAAAGGTCTGCTATACTCCTCTGCATTTGTTTGGCCTTATTTAGGTGCTGTCATCCTGTGGGTTTATGCATTTGGAACTGTGAAATGGATAATCTCCATGCTATGCTTTAAGGTGTTTACTTATGAAGCACTGAAAAATTTCACTGCTTCATTCTCCGGCATTCTGGGTGCCAGTTTATGAAGCTTTGTAGATCGCGTCTCCTTTGGAGGAGTGAAGCAATCTACAAACGCTTCAAACAGTGGAGAATGGCCCCTGATACTGGAATCTCGTGAGACTATGAGATTACAGTACCAGAAATTCACTGAAACACCTAGGTACCTAGGTGTCCATTTATTAAGCAGTGATAAATTATCACTGCTCAGTACACGGACAGACGGTGTGGTTAATGCCAATAAAGTAAAGAGTCCCCGACATATATATATATATATATATATATATATATATATATATATATATATATATATATATATTAAATTCTTCCAGGGTATGTAAACTTAGGAGCACAACTGTATAACATATATATATATATATATATATATATATATATATATATATATATATATATATATGTTATACAGTTGTGCTCCTAAGTTTACATACCCTGGTAGAATTTATAATTTCTTGGCCATTTTTCAGAGAATATGAATGATAGCACAAATACTTTCCTTTCACTCATGGTTACTGTTTGTCTGAAGTCATTTATTATCAATCAACTATGTTTACAATTTTTAAATCATAATGGCAACAAAAACTACCCAAATGACTCTGATCAAAAGTTTACATACCCCAGTTCTTAACCACTTCAGCCTCGGAAAGATAAGGACGCAGACCCTATCTGACCCTAAAACGTAACTTATATCACCGCCGGCCGATCAGGGCATTAAACCTTTATTAGGTAATAAACAGCGGGTGCCCTGAAACTTTAAAAAACAAACTAACTAACCAGCGTCACCCGTAACAGTTATACGGTGATCACTGGTGAAAGGTTTAATTAGGGGGCAATTAGGGGGTGAAAACCTTTACTAGGTAGTATATGGGGGTCCCTGACGTTATAAAACGCTGACGGAGAACCTAAATACTTACCTCCCTAACTAGCGTCACCTGTGACACCAATTCAGTGATCAGAAAAATGATCACTTAGTGACACTGGCGACAGGGGGTGATCAAGAGGTTAAAACTTTATTAGGGGGGGTTAGGGGGGTACCCTAGACCTAAAGGGGCCTATAAGTAACTGCCCTATCACTTATAACTGTCACAAAATGACACCAATGCAATAATCAGAAAAAAAAACTGCTATTGGTGTCACTGTGACAGGGGGTGCAGGGGGGTGATCGGGGGTGATCGGGGGGTGATCGTGGGGTGACTGGGGGGTGAAATGTGTGCCTAGAGTGTTCTACTGTTAGTATAGTGTTGGTGCACTTACTTGGATGTCTTCTCTCCTCGGCGCCAGAACAAGACCGACATGAGGAGAGATGACATCACTTCCTCCGCCGCTGTTTACATTACAGAGGCAGAGGAAGATCATTTGTTGTCATTTGTTGGGAGCGATCGCAAGGGGGTGGCCACGAATGAGTGGCCTCCCCCTCAGCACGGATCTCTCCCCTAACAATGCTGACTGCCTCGGGCACTGGGGGGGTGCGATGCGCCCCCACCAGCGGGAGGCAAATCACGTACCAGGTATGTGATTTTGCCTGCCTGTGCCACTCTGCCACAGTATAGCGGGAAGCAGTTAATACCGTGTATTGCCCCTTTAACATCAATGACAGCTTGAAGTCTTTTGTGGTATTTGTGAATGAGCCTCTTTATCTTCCCAGATGGTAAAGCTGCCCGTTCCTCTTGGCAAAAAGCCTCCAGTTCCTGTAAATTCTTGGGCTGTCTTGCATGAACTACACGTTTCAGATCTCCCTAGAGTGGCTCAATGATATTGAGGTCAGGAGACTGAGATGGGCACTCCAGAACCTTCACTTTATTCTGCTGTAGCCAATGACAGGTCGAATTGGCCTTGTGTTTTGGATCATTGTCTTGTTAGAAGTATGTCCCATGCGCAGCTTCCTGGCTGATGAATGCAAATGTTCCTCCAGTATTTTTTGATAACATACCGCATTCATCTTGCCATCAATTTTGACCAAATTTCCTGTGTATTTGTAGCTCACACATCCCCAAAACATCAGCGATCCACCTTTCATCGTAGGCCTTGTTGACTCCTCTCCAAAAATAGTGTTTATGGTTGTGGCCAAAAAGCTAAATTTTGGTCTCATCACTACAAATGACTTTGTGCCAGAAGGTTTGAGGCTTGTCTCTGTGCTGTTTGGCGTACTTTAAGCGGGATACTTTGTGGCATTTGCATAGTAATGGATTTCTTCTGGCGACTCAACCATGCAGCCAATCTTTCTTCAAGTGCCTCCTTATTGCGCATCTTGAAACAGCCACACCACATGTTTTCAGAGAGTCCTGTATTTCACCTGAAGTTAGTTGTAGGGTTCTTTTTGCATCCCAAACAATTTGGTTTCAATAGAACCCCTCATTTTCATTTTCCACTTCTTGATTAGAGTTTGAACACTGCTGATTGGCATTCTCAATTCCTTGGATATCTTTTTATATCCCTTTCCTGTTTTATACAGTTCAACTACCTTTTCATGCAGATCCTTTGACAATTACTTTGCTTTCCCCATGACTCAGAATCGAGAAATGTCAGTGCAGCACTGGATAAAAGATGCAAGGGTCTGTCAGGAGTCCAAAAACTCATCGACCTTTTATACACACACACTAATTACAAGCAAACAGATCACAGGTGAGGATGGTTACCTTTAATAGCCATTCAAACCCATTTGTGTCAACTTGTGTGCCTGTTATCAGGCCAAAAAGAATATGTAAACTTTTGATCAGGGTGATTTGGGTAGTTTCTGTTGCCGTTATAATTTAAATAGAGTAAACACAGTTGGTTGATAATAAATGGCTTCAGCCAAACGATAACCATGAGTGAAAAAAATGTTTTTGTATTATCATTCATATTCTCTGAAAAATGGCCAAGAAATCATAAATTCTGCCAGGGCATGTAAACTTATGAGCACAACTGTATATACATATATACAGTATCTCACAAAAGTGAGTACACCCCTCACATTTTTGTAAATATATTATTTTATCTTTTCATCTGACAACACTGAGGAAATGACACTTTGCTACAATGTAAAGTAGTGAGTGTACAGCTTGTATAACAGTGTAAATTTTCTGTTCCCTCAAAATAACTCAACACAGCCATTAATGTGTAAACCACTGGCAACAAAAGTGAGTACACGCCTAAGTAAAAATGTCAAAATTGGGTCCAAAGTGTCAATATTTTGTGTGGCCACCATTATTTTCCAGCACTACCTTAACCCTCTTAGGCATGGAGTTCACCAGAGCTTCACAGGTTGCCACTGGAGTCCTCTTCCACTCCTCCATGATGACATCACAGAGCTGGTGGATGTTAGAGACCTTCCGCTCCTCCGCCTTCCATTTGAGGATGCCCCACAGATGCTCAATATCGTTTAAGTCTGGAGACATGCTTAGCTAGTCCATCACCTTTACCCTCAGCTTCTTTAGCAAGGCAGTGGTCTTGGAAGTGTGTTTGGGGTCGTTACCATGTTGGAATACTGCCTTGTGGCCCAGTCTCCAAAGGGAGGGATCATGCTCTGCTTCAGTATGTCACAGTACATGTTGGCATTCATGGTTTCCTCAATGAAATGGTAGCTCCCCAGTGCCGACAGCACTCATGCATCCCCAGACCAAGACACTCCCACCATGCTTGACTGTAGGCAGGAAACACTTGTATTTGTACTCCTCACCTGGTTGCCGCCACACACGCTTGACACCATCTGAATCAAATAAGTTTATCTTAGTCTCATCAGACCACAGGACATGCTTCCCATAATCCATGTCCTTAGTCTGCTTGTCTTCAGCAAACTGTTTGCAGGCTTTCTTGTGCATCATCTTTAGAAGAGGCTTCCTTCTGGGACGACAGCCATGCAGACAAATTTGATGCAGGGTGCGGTGTATGGTCTGAGCACTGACAGGCTGACCCCTTCAACCTTTGCAGCACTACTGGCAGCACTCATACATCTATTGCCCAAAGAGAACCTCTGGATATGATGTTGAGCATGTGCACTCAACTTCTTTGGTCGACCATTGCGAGGCCTGTTCTGAGTGGAACCTGTTCTGTTAAACCGCAGTATGGTCTTGGCCACCATGCTGCAGCTCAGTTTCAGGGTCTTGCCAATCTTCTTATAGCCTAGGCCATCTTTATGTAGAGCAACAAATTTTTTTTTTTTGATCCTCAGAGAGTTCTTTGCCATTAAGTGCCATGTTGAGCTTCCAGTGACCAGTATAAGAGAGTGAGAGCGATAACACCAAATTTAAGACACCTGCTCCCCATTCACACCTGAGACCTTTTAACACTAATGAGTCACATGACACAGAGAAGGAAAAATGGCTAATTGGACCCAATTTGGACATTTTCAGGGGTGTACTCAATTTTGCTGCCAGCCATTTAGACATTAATGGTTGTGTGTTGAGTTATTTTGAGGGGACAGCACATTTACAATGTTATGCAAGCTGTACACTCGCTACTTTACATTTCCTCAGTGTTGTCACATGAAAAAATATAATAATATTTACAAAAATGTGAGGGGTGTACTCACTTTTCTGAGTTACTGTATATATACACACACATTATATATATATATATATATATATATACACACACATAAAAATGACAGGGGGCATGGTTACTGTCTTGGGGGGCCTGATCAAGATAGAAGGAAGTTAATAATCTTCATTCTTCCCCCTCAGTTCCCCCTAGATTCTCTCTTCACTCCCCGATTCTCCACCTCTGAGCTGGTGAATTGGGGAGGGTGACACAGATCGCCAATGAAGCACTGAGATTGCAGCTTCATAAACTGGCCGTTTCTGTGTCAGACAATGAGGAATCTCAGTGTGCCGAGATCATCGGCGGGAGAACATGTTCAAACATGTTCTCCCCATCATCTCTGTTTCATAAACTGTTTATGGACTGTGATCAGTGGTGATCCCTAAGGATCACCACTGTTCACTGTTTCATAAATGGACACCTAAATAGGCTGTAATCACTGTTTGTAATGGATGTGATCATTGATGTCAGTGCAGGCAGTACGTGATTCATCCCTGATGACAAGTGTACTATATCAGTTCTCATTTGCCCCTAGAGGCTGAAGTAAGTACTACAGCCCCCTTTTCTTCTTATATTCTTATTGAGATGTGTGATACACATCAAGATGGCAGCTGATGCAGGCATTCACTAGGTGTGATTGCTATGTGACACCTCCTCATTTTTGTCCTCTCTTCTCTCCCCTATGTTCTATAGCTATTTTTGTTATATATTTCAAATTTGGACCTTGGTTCTGGTTATCTTAGTGCTGTGGCACTCATCCAGGGTAAGTCCTGTGCAGGCGGTGGCATATGTCCTAATCAGAACTATAATATATATTTCTTGTATATTTTCTTGTAGTATGATATATGTAATTTTTTCATATATATATATATATATATATATATATATATATATATATATATATATATATATATATAAATGTGTTGTGAAATGATGTATTCTTCTATTTCATGTAGTGAGATTTGTTCCTATACCCCCCAATGTGTGTCCTGAAAAAGCGATCCAGCGAAACGCATAGGAGTTCACGCATGTTCTGATGTCATACTGTTGAAACGTCATTCTTTCTCTCATTGGGTATGTAACGTCATCCTTTTCTGACCATTACGTGACCGCTAGTGGACAATACTTTTTTACAACTATTTTATATTGTATATGTTCATATATTTATGTTAAATAAAATGTAACTTTTTATAAAAAGCATGCTATTGTTCCAATTTGCCTTCAAAGCCCGACCTAGACGGTTTCTTTTTCTTTTTCCAATGGTGGAACATGAGTATTTTTGTCTATATACAAGGCAATGGCATACAGAAAAGAAGGATTCATATATATATATATATGTTTATACACATGCACACATCTGAAATAGCAAAGTATCCCATGGAAGTAATTACCGGTAATGTAAAAAGCCAAATGCTTATTGAGTAATGGATACAAGTGGGTTATAAGATACAAATGAATCACAGTTGAGGTCAAGCTATGTGTTGAAAACATGATGACATTGATAGGCTCGATGCGTTTCGTGGCCAGGTGCCAGTCATCTGAAAAAAATAAAAATGGTACCAAATAGAATCTAATACCGGATAGTAAAAAAGAAGGTAGGGGCAAGGGGAAACAATATGCATATCTCCCTCGAATACTTACATATAAATTGTTCAAAATAAGCAGTGTTGCAAGTCAGGATCTGCGAGGCAAGTCTGTTCCGGGAGCTGAGTGAATGAACCCAAGGAAGAAGCAAGTGCACCAACACACCCCAGGAGCACCCTTCAAACGCAATAGGCAAAGGTGAAAGAAATCCAAATATGTCTGTAGAGTAAATGATATTGGACCAATGTGTGAATGGTACCAATATATACATACAGTAGTCATGAACTAAAGACCAACACCCGTTATTGACTGAAAGAGTGAAAGTATAGTAGGGATGGAGATGCATGGTATCATGCACCTCATTTAAAGTCCCAAAACCCCCTTTTGCTTTCCGTATCAACAGGGATGGAGGCACAATTGACTGGTTGGTTTGGACTAATTTGTTACTTTTTGATCAATTTATATTGGTGTATGATTTGGATGATACTATACATTTTGTCTGCATATGCTGTCTGTTTTTTACTTTTTCCACTGAGTCCAGTTTTTGGAATACTCACATCCTTTATTCCATATTTAGTGATAGTTTCTAATTTATGTGGTTTTTGCTTGTCAGGCTGCGTATCTGTCTGTATACCCAGGAGCTGCGATGCACGTTGGGTGCCCTCCCCCTGTTGTGTTTCACACGAAGGGGCTGGTGGGTTTGCTGATGTGCATCGGTGCCACGCCCCACGCCGTATGTTGTGCATCCTGGCAGATGTCATGAGGCTGATGCCTCAATTATCTAGCTGGTACACGAGGGGAATGGTTGGGCGCCATTGGCGGACAGTGTTGCTGCTGTGGCGGGGCCATTTCTCTTCGATAGGGATGAGCTTCGAGTTCGAGCCAAACTCATGTTCGACTCGAACATCGGCTGTTCGCCAGTTCGGTGAACAGCGAACAATTTGGGGTGTTCGCGGCAAATTCGAAAGCCGCGGAACACCCTTTAAAAGTCTATGGGAGAAATCAAAAGTGCTAATTTTAAAGGCTTATATGCAAGTTATTGTCATAAAAAGTGTTTGGGGACCTGGGTCCTGCCCCAGGGGACATGGATCAATGCAAAAAAAAGTTTTTAAAACGGCCGTTTTTTCAGGAGCAGTGATTTTAATAATGCTTAAAGTGAAACAATAAAAGTGTAATATTCCTTTAAATTTCATACCTGGGGGGTGTCTATAGTATGCCTGTAAAGGGGCGCATGTTTCCCGTGTTTAGACCAGTCTGACATTTCAAAGGAAAAAAGTCATTTAAAACTACTCGCGGCTATTAATGAATTGTCGGTCTGACAATGCACATAAAAGTTCATTGATAAAAACAGCATGGGAATTCCCCACAGGGGAACCCTGAACCAAAATTTAAAAAAAAAATGACGTGGGGGGTCCCCCTAAATTTCATACCAGGCCCTTCAGGTCTGGTATGGATATTAAGAGGAACCCCGGCCAAAATTTAAAAAAAAAATGGCGTGGGGTCCCCCTCAAAATCTATACCAGAACCTTCAGGTCTGGTAGGGATTTTAAGGGGAACCCCGTGCCGAAATATTTTAAAAAAATGGCGTGGGGTCCCCCCAAAAATCCATACCAGACCCTTGTCAGAGCACGCAACCTGGCAGGCTGCAGGGAAAGAGGGGGGGCGAGAGAGCACCCCCCTCCTGAACCGTACCAGGCCACATGCCCTCAACATTGGGAGGGTGCTTTGAGGTAGCCCCCCAAAACACCTTGTCCCCATGTTGATGGGGACAAGGCCCTCATCCCCACAACCCTTGCCCGGTGGTTGTGGGGGTCTGCAGGTGGGGGGCTTATCGGAATCTGGAAGCCCCCTTTATTAAGGGGACCCCCAGATCCCGGCCCTCCCCCATGTGTGAAATGGTAAGGGGGTACAAAAGTACCCCTATCATTTCACAAAAAAAGTGTCAAAAATGTTAAAAATGACAAGAGACAGTTTTTGACAATTCTTTTATTTAAATGCTTCTTCTTTCTTCTATCTTCTTTCTTCTATCTTCTATCTTCCTTCAGTTTCTTCCTCCATCTTCTTCTTCTTCTGGTTCTTCTGGTTCTTCCTCCAGTGTTCTTGTCCAGCATCTTCCTACGTGGTGCCGGTGCCTTCTTCCCTTCTTCTTCTCAGGCCGCTCCGCATCCACCATGATGGGAGGCTCCCGCTGTGTGACACTTCTCCTCTTCTGATGGTTCTTAAATAATGGAGGGCGGGGCCACCCAGTGACCCCGCCCCCCTCTGACGCACGGGGACTTGACAGGGACTTCCCTGTGGCATTCCCCGTGACGTCAGAGGCGGCGGACAGGGAAGTCACCGTGCGTCAGAGGGGGGCAGGGTCACCGGATGGCCCCGCCCTCCGTTATTTAGGAATCGGCAGAAGAGGAGAAGCATCACACAGCGGGAGCCTCCCATCATGGTGGATGCGGAGCGGCCCGAGAAGAAGAAGGGAAGAAGACGCCGGCGCAGCAGAGGAAGATGCCGGACAAGAACACCGGAGGAAGAACCAGAAGAACCAGAAGAAGAAGAAGATGGAGGAAGAAATCGAAGGAAGATAGAAAATAGAAGAAAGAAGATAGAAGAATGAAGAAGCATTTAAATAAAGAAATTGTCAAAAACTGTCTCTTGTCATTTTTAACATTTTTAAAACTTTTTTTATGAAATGGTAGGGGTACTTTTGTACCCCCTTACCATTTCACACAAGGGGGAGGGCTGGGATCTGGGGGTCCCCTTGTTAAAGAGGATTCCATATTCCGATAAGCCCCCCTCCCGCAGCCCCCCATAACCACCGGACAAGGGTTGTGGGGATGAGGCCCTTGTCCCCATCAATATAGGGACAAAGTGTTTTGGGGGGCTACCCCAAAGCACCCTCCCAATGTTGAGGGCATGTGGCCTGGTACGGTTCAGGAGGGGAGGTGCTCTCTCATCCCCCCCTTTTCCTGCGGCCTGCCAGATTGCGTGCTCGGATAAGGGTCTGGTATGGATATTTGGGAGGACCCCACGCCATTTTTGTAAAAAAAATTTGGCCGGGGTTCCCCTTAATATCCATACCAGACCTGAAGGGCCTGGTATGGAATTTAGGGGGACCCCCACGTCATTTTTTTTTTAAATTTTGGTTCAGGTTTCCCCTGTGGGGAATTCCCATACTGTTTTTATCAATGAAGTTTTATGTGTATTGTCAGACCGGCAATTCATTAATAGCCGCAAGTAATTTTAAATGACTTTTTTTCCTTTGAAATGTCATTTTGCTGTCAGACTGTTCTAAACATGGGAAACATGCGCCCCTTTACAGGCATACTATAGATACCCCCCAGGTACAAAATTTAAAGGAATATTACACTTTTATTGTTTCACTTTAAGCATTATTAAAATCACTGTTCCCGAAAAAACTGACATTTTTAAAACTTTTTTTTGCATTGATCCATGTCCCCTGGGGCAGGACCCAGGTCCCCATACACTTTTTATGACAATAACTTGCAAATAAGCCTTTAAAATTAGCACTTTTGATTATTCATGTTCGTGTCCCATAGACTTTAACGGTTCGAACAAATTTTTTGTCTGTTCGCATGTTCTGGTGCGAACCGAACAGGGGAATGTTCGACACATCCCTACTCTTCGATCTTCCATGCTTAGCGTGACGCTGGTAGGGGCCCAGGGAGTGTTGGGCATTACTTTCACCTCCTTGGGAGTCTTGTTCACACTCTGGTTTTCTCCTCACACATTCACAGCATGTGTCAAAGCGCAGCTCTGTGCGATGTCACCGGGTAACTATCCCTGCTATTTCCTCTTTACTGCCATTATCTTGCACCTTCTGTTTTTACTTACTTTTCCCCCTTTCTGGAAAAATGCATGATCTTTATGCGATCTTTATTTTTCACCTTTCCATTCTCTTTTCTCTTGTGTGGTATATGTTTTCTTTCACTTTGTATCCACTATATTTTTCACTTTTCCAGGCACCAATGGGTGTTGGTTTGTTATCCATGATTATATATGGGAGGAGCCCAGGGAGTGTTTGATGGTACTTATACCCCCACTGGGAGTTTTGTTCACACTTTGGCTTCTCTCCTCCCACATGCACATCATGTCTCAGAGCATGTCTCTATGCCATGTCACCACTAGTTAACTATCACTGTGATTTCCTCTATCATAAAGACTGCGCACCTTTGTTTTTCTTCACTCTTTCCCCTTTGGAGTATTGCATGATTTTCATGAGATTTTTCACTTTTTACTTTCTTTTCTCTTTGTGATATATTATTCCCTTCACTTTGCACCTACTACGCTTTTCACTCTTTCAGGCAATAAGGGGTGTCTTTAGTTCTACTGTATGTATATACTGGTACCATTCACACATTGGTCCAATATAATTTACTCTACAGACATACTGTATTTGGAATTTTTCACCCTTGCCTATTGCATTTAGAGGGTGCTCCTGGGGTGTGTTGGTGCGCTCGCTTCTTCCTTGGGTTCATTCTCTCAGCTCCTAGGACAGACTTGCCTTGCAGATCCTGACTTGCAACACTGCTTATTTGGAACAATTTATATGTAAGTATTCCAGGGAAATATACATCTTGTTTCCCCTTGCCCCTACCTTCTATTTTACTATCTGGTCAAAATATTAGATCCTATTTGGTACCTTTTTTAATTATTTTTCAGATATGCTATGCATTTGCTCCTAAAGAGTGGCACCTAGCCACGAAACATGTCATCATGTTTCCAACACATAGCTTGACCTCAACTGTGATTTGTTTGTATCTTATAACCCACTTGTATCCATTACTCAATAAGCATTTGGCTTTTTACATTAATTACTTCCATGGGATACTATGCGATTTCAGATGCATGTGTGTGTATACTGTATACATATATATGAATATATGTATACAGTATGCCATTGCCTTATATATAGACAAAAATAATCATGTTCAACCATGTATCATATGTTTATGAGGTATGCTTTGTTCATATGTCAATTAAACAATTTTATAATTCCTCCTACCACGTGTCTTGTGCCTCACTCAAATTCCCAAAAACCTCTTTTTTATTTCATATTTTTAATTTATTCATAAACGTTATGCTATAGTGGTCCATAAATGTTTCAACAGTTTTTCTGCTTAGTTTTTAATACAATGTTTATATCAATTCGTTTTTTACTATACATATGTAAGGGGGAAAAAATGCTCTTTAAACAATTAAATAGATGAATAAAAATAGGTCAATAGGCATTTTTCTTTAATGATGGTCACATGCTGTGTTAACAGCACATGGGATCTGGAATGTTTGGAGCGCATCTATGAACTCTGAAAATTCAGGAGTGTTACACCCCTACTTTTTTCACTACCTTGGTCCTGCACCTGTCTTTCTCCCACCATATAAGACTGTGTAACATTGGATGTCCATGCTACTTTTAACCTTCCCTCTTTTGAATAAGGACTCACAACATTGTACTTACCAATATATATGTTGACATGTTCATGAATAGTATGTTGTTTTAAATGTAATGCGTGACTCTGTTTTTAGATTTTTTAAATATATATGCCATTTGATATGTATCTATATTCAATGCTTATATCATTTGAGATGTAAGAGATTTTATTCATTATTTTTCATATGTTGGAGAGAGATTTGTATCCTCTTGACAAAATTGGCAGTATACACACCAGTGATGTCATTGCGCCCAATGCTGCGTTCCAGCCCTCATCATCGAGCTTCAGCTACAATCCAAGTCTCGTTTCTCGATTCCTTTAATTTGCCAAGCATCCTGCAGGTCAGGATAGCCATCTTCTTGGACTGGGAGAGCCGCAGGAACATTCAATTAGCCAGGATTGATGACTAAATCCCACTGGATGGATATGTGCCTAATTTCCCACATTTTAATGTGAGTTGTTATTGCACCCTTGTATAATTAAAGTTACAGTCTTAACTCAGAGGTTCTTGTTTTTCTCTCTCTTTTTGCATATCTGGAGTCTGCTTCCACTTCCCTCAAAAGGCTGGTCCTGACATATGGACTACCCCCGTCCCATATGGAGCTTTTTACCAGAAGGACTAATGTGATGGACTAGTGTATTTAATTACAGACTTTTCTGGCAGCACCATTACCCCATCGTTTTTGTTTACTAGGTAATGTGGTTGTTTTAGAATGAAATATTTTCAGACCGAAGGGTGAAGTGCATTTCTGTAAGACCGGGAGGAGGTTAGAGAGGGATATTAAGGATTGGAATAAAAATAACAAAGTCATTCAAAGTTTCTAATGACATGGCCTTTTGGAGTAGCCTAAGATAGCAGGGTGCATAATGATGGCTTTGGTTAGGGGCTCCATTGCAAGGGCAAAGAGGAGGGGAGAAAGAGGACAACCTTGCCTAGTGCCTGGGACCAGCGGTAAGAACCTTGTGTTACAACCAGGGATTCTAATTCAAATCCAGCTCCGGAGGGTGCGACCCACATATAGTAGGCCCCAAGGGCAGGATACACAGTATAAGACAAACTCCGAAGAGCAGTTGTAGAAGTCATCAAGCTAGTATGTTTTACCCCATGCATCTCCTCCATCCAGACCGGGACTCCAGAAACCATTGGTGCTGCAGGGAGTGATGAGACCATGATCCACAGCTGAAATCACGAATCTCTACATCCAGCTTGGCTGTTAACCTTTGATATGCCTATACTCTCCACCTTCCCGTGAATGTATTACTTTTCAATAAAATCAATTGTACCATTGCTACACTTAGATTGGTGCTACTCCTCTCTTCTTCTCTTTCTGCATAAACAGATTCTCTTCCACTCTCCAGTGGGATGCCTAACCAAGTGTGTGACGAGGGACTTGTTCCTCCCTGTGTGTACTACCCAGGACTAATGCACCATTATATCCCATAAGGACTTGCCCCTTTCCCCCAACATCTGGTTCATTGCTCTGCATACACTTTGTTACTCGCATCAGAACCCCAGCCATTGGTGCTCTTGCTCTGGCCACAGAGTTCCTAGTGCTTCAATCATCCTTTTCCTGTTTCATAACTCTTGACATCTTTCTTATACCCAAGCCACCAAAAGGAATGTGATAAGAGTTCTTCTGTCCTAGAAACTCCAAAATGACCAGCAAGTTTAGAGTCATGAACCAACCTGAAGGCTTCTACCAGAACTGATTCAGGTATATAGAAGGGATGCACTTGAGTCTAAAATCCATTTTTGTACTAGAGGTTAATGTCCTTAGGAGGATGATTGAGAAGTGAGTCATTACCATAACATTCCTTGAGAAGATTCAAAAATGTCTTAGAACTCATGGCCCATAGAAAGTTGAGGCAGGATTGTAAATTCAGAGTTTCCTCCCTGGAGAAGCCCAGATAACATTCGTGACTAGGCATCAGCCTTACCAATCCTTGACCCAGGGCGCTATGAAATAACAAGTGAACCTGGATAAGAATAGGGTCCAATGTGCTTGTCTAGAAGACAAACTTTTGGAACAATAAATAAATTATACATTTTTATGATCCATGAGAATGTTTACAGGATGCTTAGCCCCTTCCAGCAGATGCCTCCACTCAGAAAATGCTTCCTTAATTGCCAGCAACTCCTTGTTTCCATTGTTGTAATTTTTCTTGGATGAAAACATTAGTTGAGAGAAATAAGCACAAGGATGAAGCTGCACCTTTACCCATGTTCACTGAGAAAGGACAGCTACCACAGCAGAATCTAAACCATCGACTTTTACATTAAATGGTAGTTCAGGATCTGGATGTAATAGTATTGGTGCAGAAGTGAAGAGAGTTTTTAGTTTATTAAAGGCAGCCTGTGCCTCAGGTGACCACAAAAAGGGCATCCCTTTCTTTGTTATCTACATAATTGGAGCAATTACCTTAGAGAAATTCCTTATGAATCTTCTGTAAAATTTAACAAACCCAACAAACGTATTTCCTAAAATTCCAAGGGTTGGACCAATCCTCCACTGCTTTGATCTTATCGGAATCCATGCTCACTCCTTCAGGAGAAATTATGTATCCCAAGAACTTGATCTGAGTTTGATCTAGTTGATTCTTCCCTAGTCTCTCGAAGACAGTACAGACATGCTTGTGGTGTTCCTCCAACTGCACAGAAAAAAAATTGAATATCATCCAAATATGCTATTACAAAGTGGTCCAACAAATCTTGAAATCAATGAAATGCTGAAAAGTTGTGGGAGCGTGACCGGATGGAGCGGCGTGTGAGTGAGGAGTAAGGTGTGTGTATCTCCTCCCATCCACCCGATGCCTGTCGACAGTTGCCACTGCTGGCCGCGGAGGTCCTGATTGATAAGCACTGAATCTCGGCCGGGGAGGCCGTCTAACACGCAGCGTGCTTTTTCTCCCTCTGGTTTGACTGACCGGCTGATCAGCTGTGCAGTGGAGTGGAGTGAGAGCCGCTCCTGCTGACGCTTGCTGGGTTGTTTTGTGAACGGAGAGGCGGGGATGACAACAGCAGATATCAGGGATTGAGAGGAAAGCTTTGAGCCACAAGCTGCCTGCACTACCCAAATCGTCTGACGGAGGGAGAAGGATGGGGAGGCAGTGGTCTTAACGCTGAGCCCCGTGCCTTGAGAGAGCTGCAAGCCTGGAACCCCCCCTGTGGATACGTGAGTAAAGGCTATTCTGGAGCCCGGTACCCTCTAAATTGTTTGAAGGGTGCATGAGAAAAGGAGTGAACAGCAGGACGTGCTTTATGCTGGGTTAGAGCCTAGAGGCTAGAGGCTGTGTATACTGGGAAGATCAAGACTAGATCCATACAGGCTGGGCTGGAAAGGCGGCAATAGCCTGAATGTGTACATGTAATAAAGCTAGCTTGAGGATTGTCATACATGCCCATTATAGATGCCCTGAAATACCCCCCTATGCTGATCTAATACCCCCCCTCTATGCTGACCTAATTCTACACATTTGATTTTGGACTAAAATAAAAAGGGTTAATTTTCCATAGCCCCTTAGCAATCTACTGTGACTTTGGTGTGTTTGGAAGTCGCAGACATTAATTTCCTGCGGCCCTCTCCCCATCTGTGGCTCGCTTGCTGGAGGATAATAGCTAAAGTTAGATACAATAATTAGGGGCCCATTGATCCCTGTGATACCAGGCAATTCCTGATACTCCTTATCTTTTTTTTTTTGTTGTTGTTCTTTGAGATATAATATACTCGGAAAGCATCTCATTAACTGCAGAATACAGGATGCAACCTCTACGCTCCTCAAAGGAGAAAATTTCCCAACAGATGGCAGCGGCAGCAAAACTGGAGCAATATGCTCATGCCCCTGCTCAGACACTACCAAAAAAGGGGGCCCAGACTAAAGCACAACAAGGGGCTATGACAGATAGAAAAAGCCAGGGCAAGTCAATGGCTATAGCGCCACTGGCCACGACAACAAAAATACTGAGTAATAAGATCTTAGAACCAATTGAGCAAAATTAAGAAATAACAACGGATCCATGCTTACCCCTAGAGAAAGAGCCAACATTGAAGGACGTATTTTTGGCAGCGAGTGCTTGCAAGGGATCACTAAAAGAACTCTGTGACCAAATGAAAGGGGTAAAGGAAGATTTTATACTGGTCAGACAGGACCTACAAAAAACTGCGAAAAGAACAACAGCCCTGGAAGGGAGGACAAGTCAATCAGAAGATGATATAACCCCTAATAAAAGAGGTGAAAAGTATGAAAGAACAGATGGCTAGATACACGGCAAAAATGGACGAGTTGGAAAGCAGGCACTGAAGGGATATTGTGAGGATGGTGGGGTTGCCGGAAAAGAGCAAGGGTCCTAACCCCACAGAGTTCCTGGAAAAATGGCTTGTTGAACTTTTTGGAAGAGAGACATTCTCAATAATGTTTTCTATTGAAAGAACACATAGAGTCCCGTTTAGGGCCCCGCCAGCAGGTGGGTATCCCAGGTCACTTTTGATGAAGTTTCTCAACTACAAGGATAAAGTGGCATTGCTACGGAAAGCAAGGGAGGCGGGAATTTTTTTTTTAAATGGCACCAAGATATCATTATACTCTGACTTCTCGCCAGAACTTCAGAGGTGCAGAGCAGAGTTTATACAGATCAAGTGTACTTTACAGAAATTTAAGCTGTCTTATGCCCTTCTTTACCTAGCTAGGTTATGTGTAACGGCTTTGGGGGTAAACCAGATTTTTGACTCCCCAGCCAGCGTGGAGAAGTGGCTGGAAGAGAACAAGTAGAAACTGTAGATAAACTAAAAGAAGGAGGGAATTGGAGAAGGGGTTTGGTTGTATTGTTAGAAATGATCACTTTCCTTTTTTCTTTTTTTCTTTGAAGAAATGGGTGGAGGGGGGGTTAGATACACACGGATGAGGTATGTAGAGTGATGGATGGTAGTGTATATGAGGAACAGGTGGTGTGGGAAATGGTCACTATAAGGCCCCTTAGGGTGCACCTAGATAGGTGGTGGGGGGAAGGGGGGAGGAGGTAGGGGGGGTTGGGGGGGAGGAGGGAGGGTTGGTGGGGGGAGAGGGAGGTAAGACAGGTAATGATCGACTATTAGCACGGGGGAAGTGTGGATTAAATTTTTTATAGGAAAAAAATATTGTTGTTCTTGCAAGATAATACACAAAGTAATAATTCTTGGCACAGAAAAACGCTGTTTGAAACTCACATGCACTATTTTGGAAGGTGAATTTACTTATATTAGAAGCACTGTTTAAAATTATAAAAGGTAATGCAAAAGAGTTGTGCGCACGGGGATATCATCACAAAATACTTGATATTAGCGTAGAGATTAGGTATGAACTCAACATAAACTTATTTTGGAACAGGAACTCACGACAGCTTTTTATATATTCCCTACCTTTATATGCAAGCTAAAACTCTCAACATAGAATCCTGGAAGGTTAGGGGTTTGGGGACACTGGCCAAAAAAGCAGCAGTGTTCTCCATGTTGGATAAATATGGAGTTGAGTTGGTCTGCCTGCAGGAAACACACCTAACTAAACATACGGCCCAGCAACTATGGAATAGGAAATACCAACTTCAGCTTCATTCTGTATATTCCTCTTACTGTAGGGGGGTAAGTGTTATGGTGAAATCTGGGGTGGCTTTTTCCTGCAGTCAGACCAGCATAGATGAGAATGGCCGATATATTTTTTTACACTGCTCAATTGGAAATAGAATGTATGTATTGGCAAACATCTATATTCCTCTGCCATTTGAAATTGATGTTATGTTCAGATTAAACAAATTTTTGTTAGATAAAGAAGAAGTACCGGTTATAGTAGTAGGGGACTTCAATGAGATCCTAGACAAAAAGTTGGATAGGTTCCCCATACGGATACACTCGGAGCCCGCGGGGAGGGGCCGATTGAGTCAATTTTTGGATGAAGGGGGGCTGATGGATATTTGGAGAGTGCGGAACCCGGGAGTCCAACAATATTCCTGCTATTCAACCTCATATTCCACGCTTTCTAGGATAGCTATGGCATTGGGTAACAATAGAGCACTCCAGATTACAGAGAAGATTGTATATATGCCAAGAGGAATATCAGATCACTCCCCAATAGTCCTTACATTAAAATTAGGGGGGAAAAGTGCCCAGAGGGAGTGGAAAATAAACCCATATTGGTTTTAATTAATTAAAAAAACAGATGGAGTCCTGCCTCAATTGAGAGAATTTATAGTATGTAAGGAAGTTACAGCGGGGATATTGTGGGATACCCTGAAGGCATACCTTAGAGTTGTCCTGATCCAGCAGGTAGTCAAATTTAATAAGGAGGCTAGGGTATGGGAAGAAAATATCCGAAGAGAGGTACTAGAGGCCGAGAATAACTATGTAACGGATCCGTCATCCGAAAGGGAAAAAATATGGATGGGTAAACAACAAGACTATAAGATTGCGATTATGCGGAAGGTTGAGACCAGACGACTCTTCTTGCGGCAATCTTCCTTTGCAGAGGGTGAAAGCGTGGGAAAGATGTTAGCGCAGCTGGTGAAGTCCAACTCTCCACTTTCCACTATCTCTACTATCAGGTCCCCAGGAGGAGAGATTTTATCTGACACCATAAAAATATTGCAGACATTTAGGGCTTATTATAAAAATCTTTATACAGCCCATAAGGTGGGGGCAGAGGGCGTAATGGAAGACTTCCTAGGCAACCTGGAAATCCCGACCATTGTGCAAGAGGAAAGAGAAGAGTTGGAATCCCCAATAACTTTAGTAGAAGTTCAACAGGCAGTAACGAGTATGGCAAACCAAAAGTCCCCTGGTCCTGGTGGTCTTCCGACTAAGGCATATAAATATTATAGAGAAATATTACTCCCGGAGCTTTTAAAGGCATTGGGGGGAACACCCAGGGAGGGAAGACTGCCCGCTTCAATGCTAGAAGCAACCATTATACTTATACAAAATGAAGGGAAGGACCCTCTAGACGTAGAGGCATATAGACCAATTTCTCTTTTATGCTCAGATGCTAAAATTCTAGCCAAGGTTCTGGCAACTAGGCTGAACAGATTTATTTCAAAACTGATCCACCCAGATCAGGCGGGATTTATAGCTAATAGCTAATTAGCTAATAATAGCTAATCCACAAGTATGAATATCAGAAGGACATTCCTAAATATACAGATTCCAATGGAGAATGTAGGATCAAGAGCCGTGCTGTCACTTGATGTGACTAAAGCTTTTGACAGTGTGGAGTGGGGATACATCTGGAGGGTTTTGGGGAAAGTTGGATTTGGCCCCTCCTTTATTGGGTGGATAAAGATGCTTTACCACAGGCCCAGTGCTAGGCTTAGAATTAATAACGAACTCTTGGATAAGATTGAGCTTGAGAGGGGGACGAGACAGGGATGCCCTTTGTCACCCCTGCTCTTCGCCCTAGCAATGGATCCTCTTGCCATTTCTATAAGATCAAGCTCTGAAATAATTGGATTTCAGAGGAAGACGGGAGATGAAAGAATCGTGCTATATGCAGACGATATCCTTCTCTACCTGGGAGACACGGGGCAATTACTGACAAAAGCAATAAGCTTAGTCGAGAAATTTGGTAGCTTCTCAGGGTTAGAGATAAATTGGGAGAAATTTGAACTCCTACCACTGGATCCCATTACTGAGTTAATAATACCAGGAATTCCTCAGTTGGTAGTAGTGGATACATTGAAATGTTTGGGGATAGCCCTGACGAAAAACCCTAATCAATTTATATGTAAAAACCTTATACCACTGCTGGCCAAATTTAAACAAAAAATAGGAATTTGGAAATGGTTCCCATTGTCGGTGGCAGGCAGATGCAGCCTTATAAAGATGATCTGGATGCCCCAATTATTGTACCTGCTGCATAACTCTCCAGTCTGGGTGTGTAAGAAATGGTTCAACAAAATTGAGTCCCTTTTCAGGGAACTAATATGGAAAGGGGTACAGGCCAGGATCCGACTTCGAACGTTACAGCTACCGGCAGGGGAAGGAGGTCTGGCATTACCTCACCCTGAGCATTACTATCCGTCGTCACAGCTGCAGCACCTAATGGGATGCGATGTTCCGGGTGGATGTACCCCCAATGGGAGAATAATATTAACTGGCGCTCTACATAATACAATTATTGAAGCACTAGAGGCGGATCTCTTTGGCTATAGGTCTCCAACAATAAAAATGATAACTAAAATATGGAAAACTGTTAAAAAACAGATGGGATATAATGGGCTAACTGAATACACTCCCCTTTGGAATAAAGGAATAAAGCAAGGAATGGGAAATACATGGCATCAAAAGGCTGAGTCAACTGTGTGTGGGTAATATTTAAAAAAAATTCTCAGATTTGAGACAAGAGTTCAACATATTGCAACGCTCATTTTATACCTACTTACAGCTGGGGCATGCCCTTGAAGCCCACTTTAGGAAACAGCTCCTAGTGTGGAATAAAATTCCTGTTTTTCATAGTATACTCCAGGTAGGCTCCACTAAGGGACTTATATCTGAATTATATGGACAGATAAGCAAAGAAGCCAATGCTGAGGGGAAATTCTGCAACGAAAAAAAATAGATGGGAAGAGGATATAGGGGTAATAACACAGGAGCAGTGGAGAAGAATCTTAGAAATGGGTCCGATGGTATTGGTCTCACCCCCGCAGAGGATATCCCACCTGATGTTGATAAATAGAGCTTATTATACCCCTAAGAGGTTGTTTAAGTTTGGCAGAAGATTAGACGACAAATTCCCCAGATGTCAGGGAACCGGTGATCTCATACACATGGTGTGGAGGTGCCTCAAACTGTATCGGTATTGGGAGGAAGTGCTTAAAACCATAAGTGATATATTTGAAATAACACTGAAGATGGATGTTGTGGTGTGCATATTGGGGTACAGGAAGGAAAGGGGGGAGAGGAAGAGTACCACAATTGCAATATTAAGGTGTTTGTTCCAAGCCGGAAAAATTATTGCAACTAGATGGCAATCCAGAACAACCCCCCCTACAGTAAGAGACTAGATTAGGGAAATACGTGAGACTATATGTAAAGAATGAGCAGTGTGTACAAAGAGAGGCAATCTTAAGGAATTTGACGCAATATGGAGGCGTTGGTTGGAAAAAATGGGTTCCCCCCTATAGAGTGAAAAATGAATAATAAATTAGAGAATAACAAAAAACTAGACTTATTGAGAGGAAAAAGATTTACTAGATAAATTAGATGCAATAAGATCTTTTTGTAAAATACGTGAAATTATAGAAATGGAGCAATTCGATTTATGAATCTATTTATGAGATAACTTGAGGGGTAAAGGGAGGAGTAGGAAAGAGGGGAGGGATTAAGGTGCAATATTAGGTTTATAACACTGGAAATAGGTGAAGCGAGTGGGATGGAAGAGCTCTTTGATCCTTTTGGTCTCTATCACTCATCTTACTGTCTTTTAGCACAATGTGTCTTTACATCTTGATGATTTATTAATTTTATTGTGAAAGAGAGCGTTTGTGTATTTATTCTTTAACTGAATTGTTAACTCTTGTAGAAAGAGAAGGGGAAGGGAAAGAAAATCTGAATAAGGATTAAATGGGGAAAACAAGATAGAAAAGATAAAAGCTACTATGATGTGACAATGAGACGGGACAAAAATGAACTATAATGGTGAATTAAGTCTCTCAAAAGAACTCGCTGAAGTGGCTTAAAAAAAAAAAAAGAAAAGTTGCGGGAGCATTGCAAAGTCCAAGGGGCATGACCAAAGAAAGCTGCATTTTTAATTTGACAGATTTGGCTCCTATTTATTTCAGTAGGGTTCAGCATTTGAACTTCTTTGAAGCTCACTTAACCTTAATCGAGCTGGACCCAAGGCAGAAAGTGCAGAGAAAGGCAACCAAACTTATAAGAGGTTTGGAAGACCTCAGCTATATAGAAAGATTAGCTGAACTGAATTTATTCTCTCTCTTAAGAAGAGGAGATTAAGGGGATATGATCAGCATGTACTGTATAACCACATAAGTGGTCCATATAGTCAACTTGGTGCAGACTTGATCACTTTTTGTTTTTAATCACATCATTTTTTAATAGGTTTTTTTCTGATGTACAACAAAAACACATCAAAACATAAAACATTTCCCGCAAATATCCAATTTTTAACAAAATAAAAAAATATATATATTTATGCTCACCAGATATTTGAATCATCAGTCAAACCCCTCCATTAATCCTCCTTCAAATTGACAGAATTAGCAGTATTATAGGCCTGACCTAAATATTCCATGTGAATTATTATGTTTCAACTGTGTTTATATACATATACAGCTATTCTCACCAAATCTCATTATTAGTTTTCCTCATTATCATTAATATGCTCAATTGACTGCTCAGACAGATCGGAAACTAACCACCAATACCAGATTTTCCCAAATTTTTGGGGGGCATCTCCTATGTTTATATGTCAATTCCTCTTGTCGTAAATTAAGATTAATTGCTTTAATCCATTGATCTATTGTTGGCGGGTTTGATATCCATTTTTGTAATATAAGTTTACGAGACATATACATTGTTCTTAGCCACATCACATGCATTTCAGCTGGGAGTGTCTTCCGGTATAATCCCTAACAATGCTATCTTTGGATCAAAATGAACCTGTGTGGAGCACAAGGAGTATCAAATACATTTTCCCAGTAATGATACAATTTGGGGCAGCTCCACAACATATGTATGAGTGTACCTACATCAGTAGTACATCTTGGACAGTTTAAAGTAGTTGCTTTGCCCCAAGAATGCAGCTTCAAAGGAGTGTAATGAGCTCTATGAATAATAAACAGCTGTGTTAAACACTGTGAGGAGGATAGGGATACCCCTAATAAGTTCTTCAGAGCTTGCTCCCACTCCTCATTGCTGAGTGTCTCCAAATCTCTACGCCACCGTCTAGTTTTGAGTAGATTTGTTCTAGTTTTCTCTTGTAGAGAAGCATATATGTTCCCTATGAGTCCCTGTTTAGATCATCTTACAGTTACTGCCATAGCTAGAATTGATGAAGGGTTATATTTTAATAAAAAAATATTTGCTTGACTCTGCATGGCATGTCGCATCTGTAAATATCGAACAAATGTCTTATTAGGCAAATGATATCACTCTACCAATTTGTCAAATGGTTGCAAAATCTCATTATCGAAAAGTTGACAAAGAAGCAGAATACCAGCTCTTTTCCCCAAATCAAAGTTTTCAAGTTTTGCTACCTTACACAATCACGGATTATTCCATATTGGCATATATTGAGTATATCCCTCATAATGAGTATCTCGTTGAATAGTAGTCCAGATTTTATGAATTAAATAAAATGTGGGATAGTTGCATTTACTATAAAAGTGGTGGGCTACTAATAACTGTACTGGTGGATTTATCAGTAATTGAGAAAATATAATTTGTTGTATGGGGTCCTCACAATCTATAATATCCCAACAGTACAAGTGCTGAAATTTACAAGTTATGTGCTGCGCTTGGGTGACCCCAAAAACAAAATTAATAATAACCAACTCTGTGCTTACTAGTGCAATAATATTAAATACAAATAATATGAACGTTGAATAAATAAACAAGGTGTGAAAAAACAAGTGCTTGTTACACCATAAATTAGTGCTTAATAGTGCTTGTTACAACATACATAGTGTCTTAATCAACATAAAAAGTGCTTAGTGCTCAATATACAGTATCCTGCTTTTTTAAATGAAAAAATTAATAAATAATAAATAATGAAAAAAAAAAAAAAAAGTTCTCTTTGGCACTCTAAAGTGCATGCAAATAATGTCCAGCAGTGATAATAAAACAATGCGTGCAGGGGGTGTTCAGCTGTGACAACAATCCAACATCATGCCGAAGATATCCTGAGTGCTGCAAAACATGCTCCTGTGCTCCTTCGTGACCCCCTTAAGCTAATGTGCTCACATCAGAGCGTGTGACTCAGCTTCTACCCTGAGTCCAAATATGCTTTGGAGCCACCCCTGGGCTCAGTCTCAGTGTCTGCTGCACTCCTCCAGCTGGAAACAATGTGGCTCCATACATAAAATGAAAAGGAACTATATAGTGTAATATAGTCAAAATACTTTTATTAAAAGAAAACGCTCCCCACACCGGGGTACTCACATGGCACTGGTGCGTCAGTGCACCATACTATAAATCACTGGATGTTTGGTGCGGTATGCTGTGCTGAGACAGCGCTGGTGTAAAGTCCGTGTCAGTCTCTCCGTCCTGGCCCCTCCCCTACGCGTCTTCGACACAGGGATCACGTGTCATCATCAGGGTGAAGTGCTGAAGTTGAGATGCCAGATAATACAATCTTGCATTAGGAACTGCCAGGCCTCCCTCATCCTTAGACAGCTGCAGAATTTCCAATCTAATCCGAGGATGTTTATTCTTCTAAATAAGATCTCTAAACAAGGTATCTTTTTATCTAAAGAATTTCGGAGGAAGCCACACAGGACAATTATGTAACAAATTTAACAATTGTGGCATCCAAATCATCTTTATCAAATTAGCCCTAACTATTATCGTTAAAGGCAACTTACTCCAAATTTTCTAAGCTTAAGCAATGGGTCTAAATTCCTCTCCACATATGCACTTACTTGTGATGTAACTTGTACGCCAAGATATATAAATATAGAAACTAGACTCAATCACTTTAAGGCCATTGAAGATTTATCCCCACATGTGGAAAGGTTTCTTCACATGAAGAACTGTGAAAATGTGAAATAGGATCCCTCATGAACTAGTTCTGCTCAGCGGATTGGATTTAAAAAAGAGCTGGATGCATTCCTAAATGCACAAAATATAACCAGATATTAACATTTATAGGTAAGAACACCAGAAATTGTTGATTCTGGGAATATTTAATTGCCTTGGATTGGGGGATCAGGAAGAATTTTTTTCCCCACTGGAGTAAATTAGACCATACTTTATAAGGGGTTTTGTTGTACAACAAAACTGCAAAATCACAATTATTTCCCGCAGGCTAACTCCTGTTCCCTGAACTTGTCTTGGGGAAGCTGCTGTGTTAGCACATGAGAATGTGAACGGTTATGCGCAATGCATGCATTAGCACGCGCGGCGTACCCTGTGACAGATGAGGGCGCCAAATAGGCTATTTAAACCAGATCAGTACACAGATCCAGTACTGTCTTGTCTACAGCATTCCTGTGAGTGTCCTGTTTCCTTTTTATCTGCATCTGATTCCAGTTACCTACCCAGCTCGCTTTGACTATTCCTGCTCTCCATCTGCATCGACCCGGCTTGAACTTTGACCTTTCTCCATTCTCCACATCTGTACCTTATCTGACCGCACTGTGTATGACCCAGCTTGTCCGACCCTGCTCCAGTCTTTTGCTTCCAGCCTGTGTAGCTCCAGTACTGCTGACCTGCATCCACTGCATACCTGTATCTGCTGTCCTGCAGCTATAGCTTGCCTGCATCTGCTGTCCTGCATCCACAGCATACCTGCATCTGCTGTCCTGCATCCACAGCATACCTGCATCTGCTGTCCTGCATCCACAGCATACCTGCATCTGCTGTCATCTGACACACCACTCAACCGGAAGCCCAGCAGCTAGCACGACTACTGGCCCTCGTGCAACTCTACACTCCTGCACCACCTGTCTGCTCTACCAGGGGCCCCGAGTCAGAGGAGTAAGAGGAGCCTTCCTCTGCAAACCAGGCTTTTTCTACCAGGTATGTGACAGTACAAGACAGCCATGTCTGAGCCTGAGCGAGTAACTTCTTCCTTGAGAATGAAAATTCACTGTTGCAACACTGATCCTCCTCCAGGCCAATCAGGAAGCAGGTATGAAACCTGTTTCTCGATTGGCCAAAACATCTGGTGATCCTATTGGACGCTTAGCGTGGGGAGGAGGAGAGAGGAGACATCATGGAAGCTGCTCCAGGAGAGGACACCGAAGCAGCTTTCCCCGAGCTCGCCACGCTCACACCGCACGCATCCAAGGTAATTGACAGCGGGTGGTGGTGGGGGAGTGTGTTAGTGTCACAGGAGGGGTTGGGCTCCACGGCCGGCCCAGGGGGGATTGTTTGCCAACCTCCCAAAAAAAAAACACCAGCCGCCACTGCTTATGACATATTATTTTATGTATCTGGACTAAAAACTGTCATGTCTGAGGTATATGGAATGGTCTGTGGGTTTTTCTGTAGATGTATACTTTCAAATTTTTTTTTTTTAAACATTTTGTACATCTAGGAAGTTTATTTCTGTTTGTGGGTGTTTTCATTTAAGCCTTGTTGTAGTTCCTGTGAAATTGGGAAAGATTCTCCTCCCTTGCAGTCCTGATAATAATAATAAAAAAATAATTAATGAATCAAAAGTAGGCAATGGATTTCATGGGGCATTTAAAATGATATTTCTCCTCCATTTTAACCCTAATTAAATTTGTATATTGCGGATCAAACCATGATCCCTTTGCCAGCTAAGTAATTGAGCTGAGTAATTGGTTCAGCAAGCTAGTCCAGATTTGGAAGATATCATTAAAGAGGAGCTTCAGCCAGGTTTCCAAAAATTAATAGTCATCAGCTACAAAAACTGTAGCTGCTGACTTTTAATTAACAGACACTCACCTGTCCAGGGATCCAGCCCCGTCCTCACCCGGGTCAGATTTTTATCAGTCTTCGGGTCCCCGGCAATGGCATGTTAACTGTGGGAAGCAAGCTGTGACTCCTAGTGACAGGGACGGACAGCGTTGCTGTGCGATCTGTGGCCAGTTTAGGTGTGAACCGAGCCTCAGTCTTGATACACCTTCTGAAACTCTGCGTTGCATTCTACTGGAAATGGACAACTCCTCTGATAATTACCTTTATAGTTAAATAAAGTAAATTTTAACAAAATCATGGAAGATGTTGTGGAGATATCGTACCTCAAAGAATAAAAATTCCATGAAACATGGTTTTACTAGCTTGACTTCATATTTATTGTGGCTTTATAGCAAATTCATTAGTGCCCCTTATGATGTTGAAGTTTTTGTGACTTACTGTCAGGATCACTTAGTGCTCCTGTTCCTCATTCCAGCACCCAGGTGTTGGCTGTTGCTTTTCCCCGGTCTGTGCTCATCTGCAAGGTGATTGATCCAATCAGTCACCTGATATAAGCAAACCAAACACTCTATCCCTTGCTTGTGAGAGAGACAGTTACCTGTATTGTTCCTGATCAAGCCTCCCATTTGTCTGCCTTGCTTTGCTGTTGGATTTCCCTGTGTATGACCCGGATCAGATATTGGACTATTCCCTGAACTCAGCCTGCCTTTTACCTAGACTGTCATTGGATCGGCTATTGGATTATTTCCTGAACTCAACCTGCCTTATTACCTGGCCCCTGTTAGACCCACACTATCTGTCTGCTAAACTGCAAGTAGTCTGTTGTTTGCTCTATTCGCGTCTGCCCTGGTGTGGTGGCCAGGCACTATAGCATTGTGTATAAGTCCTGGGGGCAACCAAGTACTGGTAGGCCTGCTTTTCTTAAGGGAAAGGGGGCTGCTATAGGTGAAGCACACAGTAGCTAGCTATAGTGTCTGACCACCTGCATTGAGGTAGACGTGACATTTGTGACACTTACTATATTTTTACACCAAGTACATCAGTGTGCAAGCTTTTCCCATTACTTTAGGCATGAAAAGATCCACTATCCACTCTCCACTCACACATCTTTTTTCCCTATACCCTCCCTCTCTACCTTGTCCTTGTTTCTCCTTATTTTCCCTTCTTTATCTTCTGCTCTGTCTTTTCTTCCTTCCTTTTATGGTTTGTGGCTTCTTTTCTCTTTTTATCATTGCCAAACTATGTCCAGTTTCTTTGTCCCTGCATACCATCCACTTCCTTGTCTAGGTCTGCAGGAGTGAAGCCTATTCACCAGATCTAAACCACTACTCCTTTTGAAGTTAATACCATTTGCTATGTTTATAGTTATAATCAGGGTCTTGGGAAAACAACATACCTGGGCATCCTTTCAAACTGGTACATGTCACACTCTTGTCTAAATGTTGGCGAGGCATTTTCTCTCTGTGAAGTGGTATGATATTATATACACAAAATCAGTCAAACAGAAAACATAAAAATATTATTGTCAACAGTGTTTCTACTGCTCTTATTTATGTTACTTGGATCAGTAATAGTCAGGGTGTCTCTTTCAATTTTTTCTACCACTGTTTATATTTCTTCATGATTCTTGCAAGAACTAAAATAAAGAATGTATAATATAAAATGAACTTAAAATGAACTTGGTTTAAACTTTTGTTAAAGAAAGGTTTAGAATACTCCTGAAGCACCCAGGGCAATGATTGCTGCAGTAAGAATAAAATGCTAATGCAATAAGGTAATGTAATATTGATAAGAATTTAAATTTTAAGATGGCAGATCAAATGTTGAACATACAGTATATTTTAGGCTAACTTAAGGAAGTCACATAATTTAAACTCTGATAAAACCTATTGGGGGTCATTTACTATAGCGTTTTGGCGCTAATTACCGCAAATTACTGTGAATTGGCGCAAATCAGGCTAAAATGGTATTAACTATAGTGCTGGTAAAAAAAAATTCCCAAAATCAAATTTACTATAGTTCCCTGAAAACAAATAGCGCCCAAACCCTTACTCTGCTAAAACCTGGAGTAGTGCACATGGAAATAATGTTTGGAGCATGATATAATTGCCTAAATGGTACTGAAATATTAAAGATAATTTGCTTTTAAACTGTGTGAAAAAAAAAAATTCCCCGTTTTTGTACAACTAGCTGCTAACACAACTGAGCATGCTCAGACCTGCAAATAGCTCTCATTTTAGCTCCAATGTCTTTTTTACAGGGCGCTATAGTAAATACCAGAATGAGCACTGTGTTAAAGAGCATTTTTTGGGAGTGAAAATCGGCGCTATTATAGTCCAATGCAAGTTTTAGCCATTGATCTAATGGTACAATTCTATTGTTGCTTCTACTTCTACAACTATTTTGTTTTTAAAAATGCTAGAATGTGGAATGTTTTGATGTTTTGGTAAAATATATTTTTCTCTGTCACTTTCACTTGTTACTCTCCATCTCACAACAATCTTTACCATAACTCACACAGGTGTCTTTACAAAACACAAACAATACCGTTGCTGATGCAAATTTAAAATGAGTCACAATTTTTTGTGCTTTTTATTATCTCCAAATAATCGTAATTTGAGCCCAACAAATGTAATATATGTACTGTTATCCATTTATTATATTTAATATCTCAAAGATATGATGTGGGTTAAATAAGAGTCCTTTGACCAAGAGTGAAAGCTTTAACACAATAACAGCATTTATTGGTGAGTAGTTGAAAGTCTATCTAATACACAACCATCTATCTATATTCTACACCAAGGAAGAAAATATTAGGTTAAAATAAAAGAATACAGAGTATATTCATCAAAATACAGACAGCAAACAAACATATGACAAGCAGGTATACCTTAAGTGCTGGGAGCTGACCTGATATTTATCGGTAGTGATGTGTTTAGGCCCACATCAGACTCATGACTCCACTCCTCTGTGTGTACTTCCCTACTAATATAGGCCCATCTCGGGGCGTGTCCAAGATGGCGCTGGGAGCGGACATCTAGTACTAGAGCTCCCGCTCCGGATTATCATCCTACTGCTATCCTGGTGTGGAATTAGCTAGAGAGTTCCAGCTGCACCTGCCGACTGTCTCCCTGAGACTCGGGGAATGCGCAGGAATAAAAAAGGGACACAAAAGACCCGGAATTCAGCGCCTGTCCCCACGCCGCCAAAGCACGGGCCTTCTCCTCCTAAGGCCTGCCACATGGAGACGCAGACTCCTCTCCCGCCGGATGGCGTAATTCAGGCCGGCTCACCCGCATTCGATGCCCTAATGCAGGCGATCTCTACCTGCCAGTCCACCCTTACCATGAAGATTGACCATGTCCAGGAGGAGACTGCCCTCATTCTCCGAGACATGGACGGCTTCAGAGAACGGGTGGCTGACCATGAAGACATACAGATCCTCAAATCCAAGGTGAGGGCTCTGGAATTCAGGGCTGAGGACGCCGAGAACAGGAACAGACGGAACAACCTCCGTGTTCTCGGCCTCCCAGAAGGTGCGGAAGGCACTGATCCGGTATCTTTCATGGAGCAACTGCTGCCAACTCTCCTACCGAAAGCGTGGTTCTCCCCCCATTTCTCCATTGAGCGCGCCCACCGCATGCCTGCTAATAGAGGCCCGCAGGGAGCTCCGCCGCGCACTTTTATTTTTAAGCTCCTTCATTACCGGGACAGAGACACAGTCCTCCGTGCTGCCCGACTGCAAGGGGAGCTAAAATATGAAAATGCAAAGCTGCTCATCTTCCCGGACTACTCTGTGGAGACACAGAGACAACGCAAATCCTTCGATCACGTCCGTGCCATGCTGAGAGAAAAAGGAGTCAAATATAGTATGCTATTCCCTGCTCGGCTGTGGGTGCAGGACGGAGAGAAAGTACACTTCTTCACGTCTCCTAGGGATGCAGCTACATGGGCTGACACAATCCGCAAGTAATCATCGCCTGAAACCCTGTGAGTATGCCTCTGGAAGCTATGTGAGGGACTTTAGTGCGGAGGGGAAGCTTGGCCCCGGGACTAACTTGATGCCCCTCTCTTGTATCGAAGCTAAGTAGAACTGCTTTACCAACCCACTATTTCCGTTTCATTTTTCATTTTTTACTTTATTTATTTTTATTTTTTTTTATTTTTTATTGAGGTTTACATAGTATAAACAGGTACAGTTCAGTAATATTAAAGCAGGTTAGCTCATATACATACAAATAAATGCATATGTCTTAGCATAGATAAGGTGGTAACAAAACAAAACTATCTTGTAAAAATGGGGGGGGGGGGGGGATCTGCCAAGCGGATTACTTTTTCTTAAGAATAATAGCTGACCAACATATTACCCATTATGATGGGTGTATTACATTACATTACAATACAACCTCAGGAGTGGAAGCATAGTATAGACAACAATGTCCTATAAAGATGCATTATGTTCAAACAGTAACAATGTAGGTTGTGTGAGTAACCAGTGTCAGAGATATGGGGAACATGGAAGTCAAGGGGCTGTGATGACTTTGTGTAGAATTATGGTGTATGGAAGCTGGGGGGGTCCGTCTGAGTAGGATTTTTAATTTTAAGGTTGCCCAGAGAATTTGAGATATCTCTTTTCAGGTACCAGTCAGTGTATCGGAATGGGCGCATGACATCTTGTAGAGCTGTCTGGGTGAATGTGGCTTCTATATATTTACGCCACCTCATGAAGAAGCGCGAAGTAGAGCGAAAGTTCAGTGAAATGGTGTCGAGCCGTTCCATGTAAAAAAGTGACATCATAGCTTTTTTTACTTCGGGTAAGGCAGGTGGAGTCGTTAAAATCCAGTGTTTCATTATCGTTCTGCGGGCTACTAGAAGGAGTAGATGTGCCCACTGGGGAATATTCGTAGGTCCTCTGGTTGTTGGAGGAGCTGTTTGGGGCGTGTATCCAAATAGGCATAATAGTTGATCCTTTGGGATTTGTGCTTTATTGATCTTGCCAATGTGATCCAAGACAGAGTTCCAAAATGTAGTTATGGCTGTGCAGTCCCAAAGACGGTGCAATAGGGTGGGGCGTGGTTCCGAGCACCAGGGGCATTTCATTTGACTTGGATTGTCTTTGGTGAAGTAAAAAGGGTAGTATGCTCTGTGTATAATTTTGAATTGGGTTTCCCGCCACGTTTCAGATATCGTAAGTTTGCGGACTTGTCTGTATCCTTCAAGTATTTTTTCTGACAGTTCATCATCTCCTAAGATAACAGACCATTTATGAAACGGTTTGAGGTGGTATTTTGCAGATTGATGTTGGATGAGGTAGGAGTAGAGATTGGTGATGGAATAGTCATTTTGCTGTAATACTGTGTCTATGAAGGATTTCTGGAAGGGATCAGATTTGGGCCCATAGCAAGACTTCAAATAGTCGATTAATTGAAAGTAGAAGAATATATGTTTTGACGGTAAGGAGAATTCGCTTGCCAGTGATCGGAAAGGTTTGAAGCGCCCCGAGGTGCCTTGGTATATGGAGACTACTTTTGTGAGGCCATTGGAACCCCATTGGTCAAACGCTTTGTGCATCGTGGATGGGAGAAACATAGGGTTTCCTTGAATGGGTAAATGTCTTGAAATATTTGAGGGAAGCCCCAGTAATTTTCGTACTTCTCTCCAGGCAATTATAGTATCTCTGATAAGTGTATTTGACTTGAGGTGAGGTGGTAGAGCGTTGAGGTTAGAATGGAGGATAGCTGATAACGTGTGAGGTGAGGTCATGGCACCTTCAAGAGAGGTATTGCAATATTTCGACTTTCCGTTCAGCCAATCCAAACCCTGCCTAAGCAAACAAGACAGATTATAAAAACGTAAATTGGGCAGACCCGCCCCACCCTCGGACTTCGGGAGACATAATTTTTGTAGCGCAATACGTGGTTTTTTGCGAGACCAAATAAAAGTAATTAATGCTTTATGTATTTTCTGTACATCTGAGTGTTTTAATAATAAAGGTTGGGTAGAGCAAGCGCGCAAACGACACCATTTTGAATAAGCGGCATCTCCCAAAGAGCGAGAGGGGGAGGGCCGCCCAAGCTTCCAACTCCTGCACAATCTTAGTTATTAAAGGTGGGTAGTTAAGTACATAGAGAGAAGAGGGTTCACGTCCTATGTGTATGCCTAGATAGGTGATATATCGGGTTGCCACTGTGAATGGTGATAGATGTTTCCACTTAGTTGATAATCGTGGGTGTAGTGGGAAGATTTCGCTTTTGTCGAGGTTTATTCGAAAGCCCGAGCTCAGTTGAAAAGCTGCAAAGAGTTCTCGCAGTTTGTCAAAGTCTGAAAGAGGGTTAGTGGAGAACAACAGTATGTCGTCTGCGAATAAAGCGGATCTGAGAACTTGGTCTCCTATTGCGATCCCGCTGACCCCATCCTGTGCGTTGAGTAGTCTGGATAGTGGTTCTATGGCTAAGTTAAAAAGTAAGGGGGAAAGTGGGCAGCCCTTTCTCGTTCCCTTAGTCAGAGGGATCGAGGCCGACACGAAGTCAGGAGTGACAAGTCGTGCTGTCGGGGATGCATACATTTGTTGAAGGAAACTCAAGATAGGACCCGTGAAGCCGAATTGTTGTAGTACTCGAAACAGCCAGGACAAACTAACGTTGTCGAAAGCTTTCTCGGCATCTAGTGATATAATAGCGACATCCTGATCTGGGTGAGTTGTAGCGTAGTGTAACGCCATTAGTACTTTTCGTATATTTAAAGTGGCTGATCGACCCGAAACAAATCCCGATTGGGCTGGGTGTAGCAATGAAGGGAGAAGATGTGCTAAGCATGACACAACGATTTTAGAGAGGATTTTGACATCTACATTTATGAGGGATATTGGGCGATAGGAACCTGGCAGTTGGGGGTCTTTTCCTTTTTTAGCTATCAGTTTGATGTGGGCTTGTGTCCCTGTAGGGAGATATGGTCCCCCATCCCACATGGCTGCATATACGTGTTTTAGGGTGTCTGGGATGAAGTCGTTGGTCATTTTATAAAATTCAGCCGTGTATCCGTCAGGACCTGGAGCTTTATTAGATGACATAGTTTTGATCGTTCGCCGGATATCGTCGGTTGTGATAGCTGCATTAAGTGCCTCTAGTTGTGCAGTTTGAAGTCTGGGTAGATGTACTTTGGACAGGAGAGCTTCCGTAGTGGCTGGATCAGTTTGGTCAGCAGCATATAAATCTGTGTAATATTTTGTGATTATATTACTGATTTCATCAGTAGATGTAATTAGGGATCCATCTGCATTTCTCAAAGTAGAGATGTGGGTGGGTCGTCTCGTTCCTGCACACAGTTTAGCCAGTAGCTTGCCAGCTTTGTTGCCATACCTGTGGAAATGTAATTTAGAGTATGCCATCCTAGCCGCCTCCTGTTGTTCCGCCCAAAGATCAAACGTGCACTTAGCTTGTCTCCATGTTCGGATATTATCGGGTGTACGATTTAAAGTTAAGCAGTCATGGGCTGTACGTAGCGCTTCACTAGCTTGCCGGTATTGTTGTTTAGAGTGTTTTTTGAATTGTGTGGTATATGAAATGATCGTCCCTCTGAGGAAGGCTTTGCCAGCTTCCCAGAAGAGATTGGGTTCGGTAATATGAGCTCCATTGGTGGAGACATAGTCGTTCCATGCTGTGTTTAGCGTGTGTTGAAAATCTTGGTTGTCCATCAAGTAGGATGGAAAGCGCCATATGGGCGAGGGAGATGAAGGTGCCATCTGTGTCATGTGTATAGATATAGGGCTATGATCTGATATCCTAGCGTCTAAAATCTCTGATTCGCATAGGGTGTTGATTAGTGCAGGGGAGGCAAAGAAGTAATCGATGCGTGAAAAGGAGTTGTGTGGGGGTGAGAAGAAAGTATATTCCCTATCTGTCGGGTGGTACAGACGCCAAGTATCTACATATTGCATGGAAGTAATAGCTTGTGCCAGTAGAGTAGAGTCGGGCGTTTGCGATGTGGGATTATGTGTTCGGTGGGTTGAATCTCTTGTGCGGTCTGCTAGCGTGGACATGACCGAATTGAAGTCCCCGCCTACTAAGTGTAGTGTTTCAGGAGCGGAGAGTATCCATTGCACCATGTATTGGAAGAAAGAGGTGTCTGGCGAGTTAGGAGCATAGATGTTAGTGATAGCCAATTGTTTGTTGTCTAACGTCATGTGTAGGGTCATTTTGCGGCCTGATGAGTCAATCCTAACATCTCTTAATGTGTGTTTTAAATTTTTATGTATTAATATGGCCACACCCGCTTTGCGGCCAAGTGCAGGCGATCCATATATTGTACGCACCCACAATTTACGTAAGCGGGTTAGATCATCTGCAGACAGGTGTGTTTCCTGTAGCAGGGCCACATCCGTCTGAAGACGCTTCAGATGTCTAAGAATAGCCATCCGCTTACATGGAGAGCGGAGTCCCTTGACATTCCATGAAGTAAACTTTAAGTGGTTCTCACCGGTTGAAGAGGCCATGTCCGATGTTGAAGAGTATATTGGGTTAAGGGTATGGAATAAGGTCCCCAATCAGACAATGCATCTGCAATCTGAAGGTCACCAAAGTTTCCTGAGGTTATAAGTATTGAACAGGTGACTACATTCGATAAGTAAACATAGCTATGGATAATAGAAAAGAACAGCTTGGCAGAAGTTAAATGGGAAAAACCTTTAACATGTATTATGGGCTTCACTTTTTTCCACATGAGGTTCGATTACTTTTCATGGCTTCCATCAATCTCCCATTCCACTCTTGGCTGCAGGTGTTGAGCCAGAGGGAGGGGGGTAGAAGGGCATGGGGGAGGAGATGTGAGTAAATTGGAAGTCCTAGGGACTGAGGTTTTACATGGGGCATATCAAGTCCTCACCTAGGAGGGCGGCGTCCTTGAAGGATTATTTTTGTAAAGTAGAACTAGAAATAAGGGGAATCAGAGGAGCGGATCTGCAACTGAAGCCTCAGTGGTGGTTAAACAGCTTAACCCGTAAACAATGCAAGTTTTACAAAGCAATATCTCTATGGTTAACCAAACAAATATTGAACAAACAAAACCGTGCCCAAGTATAGCAGCATGTTGCAATATTAACTGTGGCTATTCATTTAGGCATATAGGGTATAAAAGTTGTAGAAACAACGTAAGGAAAGAGGAAAGGGAGCATGTGGGGGGAGTAATACTACCCGTCTCCCAGATAGGTGGAGCAACATCTGGCCCTTGTAGGTCATCAGCGGTGTCCTGAACGATCCTCTTTTTGTGTAGCACGAAGACGCTTGTATGGGGGTTTGGTTGGACTACGTTGGGGTTTAGCAGATGAAGATGGAGGGGTCCCCGATGTTGCAACATAGTCCTCTGTTGAGTTGTTATGTTCCATTTCCGTGTCCAGGGTAGAGACAAATTTTTCCGCTTCGTCAGGCGTGGTGAAAGTGAGTTGTTCTCCATCATGTGTTTGAACTCGAAGGGTTGCCGGGTAGGCCAAGGAGAATCTGAGCTGATTGTTGTATAGAATGGAGCATATTGGAGAAAATGCCTTGCGCTTATTCATGACCTCAACAGAGTAATCCGCGAACAATAGCAGTTTTGCGCCATCTACTGTTAGCGAGCGGGAGCGACGAAACTTTTGCATAATGGCATTCTTATCTGCATAGTTCAAATATTTGACAATAACATGTCGGGGTTTTATGCGGGTTTCCGTGTATTGCCCAATGCGATGCGCTCTTTCTATTATGCACGGTATGCGGAGGCCCAGTTGTTCGGGAATGGTCTTTGCACATACGTTTGTTAGTTGTTGAGTAGTGATTGATTCAGGAAGTCCTATTATCCTTAGATTGTTTCGTCTCGAACGATTTTCGAGATCGTCGAGTTTTTTTCCCCAGATCTCTCTGTGTGTAATGCTCATATGTGCTACTGCAGCAGATGTAGCAGTAGCTTCATCTTCCAAAGAGGAGATACGTTCCTCTGTGAGTGAAATCCTCTGTGCTTGTGCCTGCACTTCTACATGTAGCAGCTCCAGCCCTCTGCTTACTGCTGTGTCTACTGTGGCAGCAAGAGTAGGTCCCAGCAGCGCTACAACTGCCTGGGCTATGCCTTCAGGTGAAGCAGGGTCAGCTGCTATTGTCACTGGGGCTGAGGGATGTAAGGAGGACGGTTGTGTAGGCAGTGGAGGCGGCTGCAGCTGTTCTGCTGAAGAGATCACGGCCGCCATTTTAGCTGCGCCTGTCTCTGTCCCTTCTGCCTGTGTCAGTGAGGCGGATGCCGCTCGGGCATACGATCGCTCCACAAAGCGATCCATGTGTGTCCCCTCTGTGTGGCAGTGTAAGGGGGGGTCTCCCCGAGGCTTTCGCTGGGCTTTTAGGCCGGTTTTATGGAGAGTGTAGCGGAAGCTGAGGGTTCCTACCTCCTCCTCATGTGGCGTCGGAACCGGAAGTATTTTTTACTTTATAATCAATGTCAGTTTCGCCAACCCCACTATCACCACTTGCAATCCTGGCACCTTTACAATGCTCAGAAGGACTGGGAGTCTCAATTGGTTCAGCATCCTGCCACACATTGCTACTAAAACTCCCTAGCCAATAACATTTACTGCTGAGGATGGGAGGCCGACTGTTGCAGAGGCCTTTATACTGCCACGGATGTGGAATTTGGGACTTGCACTAACCAATGGGGATTAACTTGGCTTCCATTGCCTCTCCCCCCCCTCTCACTTCCCCCTCCTCCCCCGCCCTTCCCCCCCATCCCGTCCTCTTCCCTCCTGCCCCCCCCTTCCCTTCCCGCCCCCCCTCCGTTTTGTGCCTTTTATGCCTCATTTTTTACTTTTTAGATTTTTTCTCTATCATCTAGCATTCCCTCCATTTTGTACACTGCGCCTGGTCAAGGGATTCGCTATACAGCAACAAGTTTTGCGCCCCCGGGGCTCCGGGAGATCCACACTTTTACTACTGTTCCGGAACTTACAGACACTTTTTGCTTATCTGCTCTGTTGAGGTTAGCTGCCTCTTGTTCATCGCCCTCATGATCAGTCTCAGGGCTGACGGAAGTTTTGGGAGACAAGCCTGCCCTCGCGTTGGGGGGTCGGGTGGGGTGGGGGGGAGTTTGGGGGTTGTAAGCCGTGTTTTTGTCTCTCAGGTTTACTTTGATATATGTTTTTTTTTTACAGTACTCTCTTTGTTACATGTATTTGCACTGATGTCAGACTCTGATTCACTCCTGACATATCGGCTGACTGTCTTTAGTGAAACAAGATTCTCATATAAAGTTTATCCTAATTTGATATTACTAAGCTGTGTATATGGCTAACCTTAAAATCCTCTCCTGGAACACACGAGGTTTGAACTCACCACTTAAACGTTCTCTAGTTTTTCAATTTATAAAACGGCACAATCCTCAGGTTTGTGTGTTACAGGAGACGCTTTTGATTGGTAGCAAAACCCTTAGTCTTAAGAAACCGTGGGTAGGGCACCACTTCCACTCTACCTATTCTAACTTTGCCAGAGGGGTCAGTATTTTAGTCCTGAAGACCCTCCCCTTTAAAGTCCTTGATTTAATTCTTGATCCTGATGGTAGATTTGTGCTAATACACGCCTTGATCTATGACTTACCCTGGGTCCTGGTGGGCCTGTACCTGCCCCCCCTGCCTCTTTTAAACTCCTTAACCTGATATCGAGTAAACTGGCTCAATTTCCCCCAGATAATGTTATACTGATGGGAGACTTCAACCTAGTCCCAGACTCTGACCTGGACAGGAGTACGGTAGGGGGCACTACCCGTCAGGGACTGGCGGGCTGGGCAGACACATACGGCCTGGTGGATGTATGGAGATGGAGAAATCCCCAAGCCAAGGCTTTCACCTGTCACTCGGCCACATATAGAACCTTCTCACGTATAGATTTGGCCTATGTTGCGGCCCCTGTCCTCCCCAGAGTCCGAGACATTAGTATCCTATCTAGGGGGATATCAGATCACGCCCCATTGCTGCTGTCCCTGGAACTGACGACACTTCCATCAGATAAGCTCTGGAGGTTATCCAGATTTTGGATATCCGATGAGGATGTTGAATCGCAGTTCCACGAAACTCTGCAACAATTTTGGAAGGTTAACCCGGGAACTGCCTCTGATAAAAATGTGTGTGAAGCTTTTAAAGCATCGTCAAGGGGTCAGTATCACGCAATTATTGCCAGAGTGAGGAAGCAACGTAGAGCAGAACTTACTGGGTTGGAGGCTGAGGCGGTTAGGCAGGAGGCCCTATATGTTAGAACCCGTGACCCACAAGATTATAGGGCTCTCCAGGCCCTTACCCGACAGGTTCTTTTATTGCGCACATCCCTGACACAAAAGAAACTGTTACACCAATCCCAACGCATATTCGAGCAGGGGGAGAAGACAGGTCGTCTTCTGGCCTGGCTCTCTAGGGAGCAATCGGGAGTGACGTCAATAGCACAGATTCGAGACCAAGACGGTACCCTCCACTCTTCCCCTCAGGATATCAATCGGTGTTTTGCCACCTACTACCAACACCTTTACAGTACTCGAGTCACATACGACCAACAAGACCTTACTGAATATCTTGACGAGATCGACATCCCTGTCCTCACGTCATCCTCCGCCAATCAGTTAGATGCCCCAATTCAGCTAGAAGAGATACAAAAGGCCCTTAAGATGATGCAGACAGGTAAAACTCCGGGACCAGACGGATTCCCGGTGGAGTTCTACAAAGCCTATGTTGAGGAGCTTGCTCCTAGACTCCTGACGGTATTGAGCTCAGCTTTAAAAGCTGGGGTCCTTCCGCCCTCGATGTGCGAGGCGGTTATAGTACTTGTTCCCAAGCCGGGGAAAGACCAAACCTTATGCTCGTCCTACCGCCCCATTTCTCTCCTCAATGTGGACGCAAAAGTCCTTGCAAAAATCCTCACCAACCGCCTAAACAAAGTCATTACCGCCCTGGTCCACCCGGACCAAACGGGGTTTATGCCTGGTCGCGGTACAGACATAAATATCCGCAGGCTGCACACACACATAGCGCTGGCTGCTTCTGGGGGCCCGGGAGTGGTGGCCTCACTCGACGCAGAGAAGGCTTTCGACTCGGTCGAGTGGGGCTACCTATGGAGGGTCCTCTCCAGATTTGGGTTTGGCCCTAACTTCCTTTCCTGGTTACAGATGTTGTACGCGCACCCTAAAGCCCGTATACGTACTGGGGGGTCCTTGTCGGAATCCTTCTCCTTGGAGAGGGGGACCCGACAGGGTTGTCCTCTCTCCCCAGCGCTGTTTGCCCTGGCCCTAGAACCCCTGGCTGCTCACATCAGGAAAGACAACACTATTAAGGGTATTAAAGTAGGTCCCCTGGAAGAGAAATTGTCCCTTTACGCCGACGATTCCCTGCTTTATTTAGGGGACGCCTCCGGCTCCCTTAGGGCTGCCTTGACCCAGTTTGACACATTCAGCCGCTATTCAGGAGTCCGTATCAACTGGGACAAATCGGTTTTGTTTACACTTAATCCCTCGTCACCTCGTATCGATACCTCTACTCCTCTTCGTTGGGTTGAAGAGTTCACATATTTGGGTATAAAGGTGGGCCCCACTATAGCTGGATATCTAGACCGGAGCGTCCTTCCGGTGTTGGATAAACTGGCGAAGCAATGTACCATCTGGCGTAGGCTCCCCCTTACACCAGTGGGCAGAGGCAACCTGATAAAAATGGTGTACCTGCCTAAGCTGTTATATTTTTTTGTCAAACTCCCACTCAAATTCCACAAGCCTTCTTCCAGAAACTGGATAGTATTGTGACAGCGTTTGTTTGGGCGGGCCGACCCCCCCGGGTGGCTAGACGTATCCTTTATCTCCCCCTTTCCGGGGGTGGTCTGGCCCTACCAAATTTTCTTATATATTACTGGGCGGCGGTTTTGGTTACCGTTCGCTGGTGGTTTTCCCAGCCCAGGCAGAATTCTGCGGTCACCCTTGAGGCAGCAATCCTTGGCTCGTACGCGGCTCTGTCTAACTTAGTTTTCAGGGGGGCCAGAGCACACCCGCATGTTACAGGACCCATGAAAACTACTATAAAAGTGTGGCAGGATGCTCGAGCAGTGTACAAGGTCCCCTCAGAGGTATCCCCTCATACGCCCCTTTGGGGTAATCCCCTTCTCCCCCACTTGAATACTGTTCCTGACCCTGCGGTATGGGCAAAAAAGGGAATTGTCACCCTCAGACATGTAATGCCAAAAGGTAAAATCCTGACGTTTCTAGAGATGAGACAGACATATAACCTCCCTAACTCCTTTTACTTCCGCTATTGGCAACTCCGACATGCCCTTACTTCTCAATTTCCTAGCCCAATGACCCTAAACTCAGACTCTGTCGAGAGACTCCTCATGTCAGAGATAATGATAAAACCGCTCTCTACTCTCTATATGTATCTCACAGTGGCACATGACACGAAGACTGCACACACGATGACCAAATGGAGAGAAGACATCCCCACCTTAGATGAAGAAACATGGGAGGAATGTGTTACTACATTTATCCCTTCTATGATAGCCTCTAGAGACCGCTTCATACAATTAAAATTTTTACATAGAGCATATTACACCCCACAGAGGTTGGCCAACATATACCCCTCTTCTAGCCCATCATGCACAAGATGCACCACTAAGCGAGGCTCTTTCCTCCATACGGTTTGGTCCTGTGACAAACTCAAGACATACTGGCGAGGGGTGGCGGAAGTACTATCCAAAGTATGTGGAACCACACTGACACTAGACCCCCTGATCTTTTTGCTTAGTCATCTTGGTGAGGTGGAGGGAGACAGATACACTAAAGCATGCCTCACCTTTGCCCTCTTCTATGCCAGGAGAGAAATCCTTTTGAGGTGGAGGAGTACGGAGCTCCCCACGGTGGCCTCATGGCAAAGTACAGTTAATAGAGTCCTGCCATTGTATAAGATGACATACGAAAGTAGAAACTGCCCGGCAAAATATGGGAAAATATGGTCACAGTGGTCTGACGTTTGAAATGAAAGGTCTTATATTATGCAACAGTAAATACAATATGTGTGGTGCTCAATGGAGACCTGGGGGTGCGGGACGGGCATCTCCCTGGCTCCCCTCCTCTCCCCCCTCCCCCCTCCTTCCCTCCCTCCCCCCTCCTGACCTCCCCCCTCTCCCCTCCCCCCCCCTTGGGGTTTCTCTCCCTCCCATAAGCCAGGAATTAGAGACGTGGGATAGAGTTAGCTTAAACTCTTGGCGGTGATGCCTGCCCCCCCTTCTCCCTGCACCTTTAATGCCTAATTCTGACTTCACAAGAAGTGATGGATTCCACACAGTAGCTTTCTTGGTATAAACCTTATTCCATTTGCTTCATGATGTTACTCTCATAGTATTGTCATACCCTTTAATGTGCAAGTAATGTACTGATTGTTCTGTCATTGATCTATTGTATATCCGAATTTTCTAAATAAATAAAACTTCTACTGTTAAAAAAAAATATAGGCCCATCTCTCATTGACTTGAACAGGGCCCCCCTGATTGGTAATTCTGTTACCCCTCTCCTCCCTCCGGGCGTATCTCCTCCAAGATTGGACAATTTCCCCTTCCCTTTAATTTAGCATAGCTCAGCCCCTCACTAACACCTCCTCTCTTGGGGAGATAATTAGTTTGAAGAGAAATTAATTAAAGAGAAGGTCATCAGCTTCTCTTGAATGGGGCACTTAACTATGCATGGTCATAGCTGGGGCAAATTGTTCATTTCTGCACAGATCAAAGAATCATTCTCAGCATATCAAACACCCTTTGAAGTGAATAAAGGGTTGGTTAACACAGGGGACTACAAAGCCTTTATCTAGCTAACGTATATGGCCCCGTAAAGTCTCCACTACAGTATTCAACTCAGATGGTATCTCTTCCTTGCATTTGAACTTATGACAGGTAAATAGCAGAGCATCTCCCATAACATACACACGCCTAACATTCCTGCAAGTCAAAAGGAACTATTAAATGAAATACTCATATATATATATAAAAAAAAAAAATTAAGTGGGAGTCCCCCTAAATTCCATACCAGGCCCTTCAGGTCTGGTATGGATATACCATTTTGAGGGCCAAAATTTAACCCTGGCCAAAATTTTAAAAAAAAAATGACGTGGGGTTCCCCCTAAATTCCATACCAGACCCTTATCTGAGCACGCAACCTGGCAGGCCGCAGGAAAAGAGGGGGGGACGAGAGTGCGCCCCCCCTCCTGAACCCTACCAGGCCACATGCCCTCAACATTGGGAGTGTGCTTTGGGGGTCTGCGGGCAGGGGGCTTACGGAATCTGGAAGCCCCCTTTAACAAGGGGACCCCCAGATCCCGCCCCCCCCTGTGTGAAATGGTAAGGGGGTACTTACCCCTACCATTTCACTAAAAAACTGTCAAAAATGTTAAAAATGACAAGAGACAGTTTTTGACAATTCCTTTATTTAAAAGCTTCTTCTTTCTTCTATCTTCCTTCATCTTCTTCTTCTTCTGGTTCTTCCTCCGGCGTTCTCATCCAGCATCTCCTCCGCGGCGTCTTCTATCTTCTTCTCCTCGGGCCGCTCCACACCCATGGCATGGGGGGAGGCTCCCGCTCTTCTCTTCATCTTCTTCTTCATCTTCTTCCTTCTTCCTTCTTCTCTTCTTCTCTTCTTCATTTTCTTCTCCGGGCCGCTCCGCATCTATGCTGGCATGGAGGGAGGCTCCCGCTGTGTGACGGCGTCTCCTCGTCTGACGGTTCTTAATAACGGGGGGCGGGGCCACCCGGTGACCCCGCCCCCTCTGACGCACGGGACATGACGGGACTTCCCTGTGGCATTCCCCGTGATGTCACAGGGAAGTCCCGTCAAGTCACCGTGCATCAGAGGGGGGCGGGGTCACCGGGTGGCCCCGCCCCCCGTTATTTAAGAACCATCAGGCGAGGAGACGCCATCACACAGCGGGAGCCTCCCTCCATGCCAGCATGCCAGCATGGGTGCAGAGCGGCCCGGAGAAGAAAATGAAGAAGAGAAGAATAGAAGAAGAGAAGAGCGGGAGCCTCCCCCCATGCCATGGGTGCGGAGCGGCCCGAGGAGAAGAAGATAGAGGACGCCGCGGAGGAGATGCTGGACGAGAACGCCGGAGGAAGAACCAGAAGAGCCAGAAGAACCAGAAGAAGAAGATGAAGGAAGATAGAAGAAAGACGAAGCATTTAAATAAAGGAATTGTCAAAAACTGTCTCTTGTCATTTTTAACATTTTTGACAGTTTTTTAGTGAAATGGTAGGGGTAAGTACCCCCTTACCATTTCACACAGGGGGGGGCTGGGATCTGTGGGTCCCCTTGTTAAAGGGGGCTTCCATATTCCGATAAGCCCCCCCGCCCGCAGACCCCCACAACCACCGGCCAGGGTTGTGGGGATGAGGCCCTTGTCCTCATCAACATGGGGACAAGGTGTTTTGGGGGGCTACCCCAAAGCACCCTCCCAATGTTGAGGGCATGTGGCCTGGTACGGTTCAGGAGGGGGGGCCACACTCTCGTCCCCCCCTCTTTTCCTGTGGCCTGCCAGGTTGCGTGCTCGGATAAGGGTCTGGTATGGATTTTTGGGGGGACCCCACGCCGTTTTTTGGGGGTTTTTTGGTGCGGGGTTCCCCTTAAAATCCATACCAGACCTGAAGGGTCCCCCACCTCAAAAAAAAATAAAAAATAAAAACTCACCCCAAACCCCGTGTTTATCATTATATTTAATTTGGGAGGAGGCCCACCATGGCCAAACTATAAGTGTTGTTACCCTTTACCCGTCGTATTAAAAAAAAAAAACCCGTGTTTATCAATTATTTAATTTGTGTAAAAGGCCCCCCCCAAAAAAAAAAAAATTGTAATATTACAATTGTAATATTAATGTGATACCTACGTAATCATGTGTATAAAAACCTTCATTGCGTCATAATAAAGCAGAACAGTTATTTGGAAAGATGCAGAGTGTATCTTTCGTGTCTGTTCCCTACAGCAGTAGTTATTAATAATTTGGAACCACTAATCAATATGAGGATAGGAGTTGCCTATCTATAAATTTCCATGTCATGTGACAAAAAAGACAATAGCCAGTTTTTGACAATTCCTTTATTAAAAATGTCTTCTTCTTTCCCCCGCTTTTTCTTCCTCCATCTTCCTCCGGTCTTCCTTCGGTTTTCTCCTTCTTCCTCCAGCTGCTTCTTCCCCCGCCTTCCTCCGCTTCTTCCTCCGGTCTTCTCCATCTTCCTCCAGCTTCTTCTTCCCCCGTTTCATCTTCTGATATTTCTGCTCTGCTGCTCCCGCCGCCATTACCACTGAACATTCAAAATATATATATATATATATATATATATATATATATATATATATATATATATATATATATATATATATATATATACACACCTTACAATTAAAGTAATTGAATAAATAGTACCCTACCCTAGACTGTGATCGCAAGAGGGATACAAATTAAACACAGAGATTTCTTTAATTTAGTCATTTTTGCAGTGTCTGGTGTGGATCCAGGTGACTTTTCCTTCAAGTTTTGCACAACTGTACATGAAGCAGTGGATGCTGCATTGAGTCTCCAAACATTTCCTTATATATAAATGTCTCTTAACAATCCACAAGTCACCTGGCTTTAGTTTTGGATCCTTCCAAACTTTTAGGATCTGGAATTGGGGACAAAACACATATATGAGTTTGTCAGAAACCTTAAAAGATCAGCAACATTCTCTGTGAGATCTGAATGGAGGACTTCAGCTGCTGAGACAAAATATAAGCAAGTGAGTAACACACTCCTAAACAAAATCCTATAGGGAGAGAGTCCAACATTCCTATAGGGGCTTGATAAAATATAAGAAAACATTTAGGCAAATATTTTCTAGTTTCTTACTCTACTTTTTCCGCTAAATTGTAGACCGTAGGGTGTGTAAAAATAAAACCGCAAAACTTCTAGTAAGGACTTACCTATAAAAATGATTTCCTCTGTTACTCTCTGTAGATTCTGCACTCTGTACTTACAAACTACTTCTGATAACACTTTTTACTGTGGCCTTTGCAGTAGCATTAGCCACTACACATCCAGAAAACATGTCCATACAGACAAAATACATATTCATAAGATCCTGACTTGGGCATCTGGATATATCTTTTTGTAATCTCTGGAAGGAATGTTCAGCTTTTGGTAACACCTTTGGTAACAGGTAAAACAAGAGGTGGTATGTTATAAAAACAACTATGGTGATCTCTGGCTCTATCCCATGCTCATTTACATTTACTAAGGCAGCCATAACTGCTTGTGACTGATGACACGGTCCATCTGTCAAGCTGGAGGGAAAAGAGTGACTGGCAGACATAAAAGATCACATTTTTCCAAAATCCTGTTTCATAAGAAGTTGCCCCCTGTGGACCACCTGTTCATCTCGTTCTGGGGTGCTTAAAGTTGAATTATAAATCCCAGCTATACTGGGCCAGAACTAAGGTGGAATCTGTGAGTTGCACAGACCCAGCAAGTGTCCGGGCTGTAAATGTAGCATCCTTAGAGTCGCCTGGTCTGCTTCCATGTGTGAGTTTTAAAGTTAATATGGCTACCTCAGCAAGAAGCTGCAAGGCTGAAGACAGCCAATCAATTATCTTACCATACTTGATTGGTTTACCTGCCAAAGTAAAAACAAACTTCTGGCCCTTGAAATGTAACCAAAAGCTCTTTAATTCTCTACTATCTATATAAATATATACTCTTTTCATAGCTCACAGGTTTGCTAAAACATGGAGCTCTGCCTCTTGAGCTGGGGAAAAAGGATCCAATGACTCTGAATACAGAGTATCCTTCTGGATGATAAACTGCATACTCAATATGGGTATTGCCATCCTCAGTATAAAACCGGAATCAAATCTACAAAAAATGAAATATCTGGGTCTTCAGGGAGTGTGTCCTGCACTGGGCTCACAGCAGCTGAATTCTACATCATCAATTTAACACATGTGGTTTTCTTTGTCTCCAGCCTCCTCCAATAGAGGCAATGAGGTGACTGGATTCAAATGTACACATTTTTGATTGTTAGATTTGCACCAAAACAAACCAAACAAATTCATATTTTGAACCTTTCATTTGACAAACATTTAGTTAGCTGTATATTTGCTGTGCAGAATGTGGGACCATTAAAAATTAAATATTTGACCAAAATAATGTCTGTAACTTTGTCTAATAGCACCTTTGCATAAAGCTACAGCTCTCATATATTGGAGTGAACCCTTCATTACTGGGTCCAGCTTGCATAAATATATTACAATGGGATGTTTTCTATCATGTGTTTGTGTAAGAACTTCAGTTTCATGTTTCAAAAAGACAACTTTTTCCTGGCAATATTATAATTTCTCATTGCTTGCTCTGTTGTTAGTTTTAGCTAGATAACACAAGTCCTTAGTTTCCATCTGACATTTTCCTGATGTCATAACATAATAAATGATAACAATACCATGCGGTCATGCAGAGATGTCCATAAATCCAAAGTATTCTTCTGCTTATACCCCTGTACTTACAAGGAAAAGGGGCACATCATGTCACAATCCACGCATTCTGCTTTGGATTTCAAAAATAAAAATAAATAAAAACAAAAGGACCAACAATCTGTATATGACAGAACAGAAAGATCTCAGCCAGATCAAAAACTATAAAACAACTGGCTGCAGGTGGCATCTTTCCCAACAGGGTGTGTGGACTTGATGTGATGGGTCTGTTATATTAAAATTGTATGTATTATTGCTCTCACATCATGGACATCAAGTTATTATCAGATCTTTAGATTTCCTTTTTGTAGAAAAGCTTATTTTGTATCCCATCCATCTTGGCTTTGTTAAATATTATGACAGCTGTATTCCAATTAACAAACGCATCTTAATCTTTTTTTTTTTTCAATAAGGGTTTATTGTATAAATATAAAATTACAAAATTGTTATCTTAATCTAAACGAATCCCATTTTACAAATTTCCCCAATAACCTGGATTTCATTTCATTTCCAAATAACTGTTCTGCTTTATTATGACGCAATTGAAGGTTTTTATACACATGATTACGTAGGTATCACATTAATATTACAATTGTACGCTTATGGTAACAAGGGGCGTAACATAGGCAGACTAATTCTAAAGAGGACTCGAAAGAATGCAAACATGTACTGAAAACATTATTAGTGCAGTGTGCACAGTGAGGGAAGTGTGCAATGCATTCAAAATATAATACAATTGTATACAGAACTTACAAATATCCTTTACAGTCTCTTCTCTTTTGATCAATATTTTGATCACTAACCATACCTGCTATCACCTCTAACCTGGAACCTCCTGATTCTAACATGGGGACAAGGTGTTTTTGGGGGGCCTCAAAGCACCCTCCCCATGTTGAGGGCATGTGGCCTGTTATGGTTCAGGAGGGAGGGCACTCGCTCGCCCCCCCCTCCTGACCTGCCAGGTTGTGTGCTCGGATAAGGGTCTGGTATGGATTTTGGAGGGACCCCTTAATACCCATACCAGACTTAAAGGACCAGACTTATTATTATTTCAATAATAACATTTCATCTATTTTTCTGGAAGTTAGCCAAGCAGAATAGCTTCGGTTGTCGGGACATTTGGTGGCCACGCGGACGCCCTGGCACTGGTCCTTTCTTAATTGATCAAGTACAAAATGTCAACCGGAGCCCATCAGGTTTAAGTCCATTACTGCTCTTTTTAGGTTGAGCTCTTTTCCAGCTGGTCTTCGGCCCTGTCTCCCTTTTCTGCAGGTTGTTGCCATTGCTACACTGTTTTGGATTCTTATATCCAGCAGCATTCGCAATATGTTGGCAGCCCATTTCCAAGATGGCAGATCTGGTAATCGCGCATGCGCGATATATCATTTCCGCATCTCGGATCGCGTGTGCGCATTGGCATTCTTATTGACGTCCACGTTCTGGAAGTAATGTCAGACGCTTCTGGAACATTGCGGTTATGAATGTGGCTTCGGCCGCCATCATCTGTCAGAGGGCCTGTACGAGAGAGAGAGTGCATATCTCTCCTCTCCCTCTGCATCTGCCATATCCTCCACTGATAGGTAAGCTGCACACGCTGCTTGATTGCTGTTCATCTGCTCTTTTTGAAATTCTTTACTATGGATAAACTTTTATTAATCTCAAATAATACTATTTACTATTTAGCTTATCTTTTAGGCAAGCCATCTTTGATGTACCCCCATTTAGGGGAACCCAATACTGGATAATCTTGTGGTGGAGTGATATTCAAACAGAGTTGGACTCTACTCCCCCAGAAGCTATACCTGGCAACTTCTCTTTTTCAGGCTAAAACACTCAGCTTGGTACCATTGTTTCATGTATACAAAATTCTCCTAGAGCACATGCATTTCCTCTGAAGAGGACCCGATGGGGTTGAAACACGTCAGAAATATCCAAGCGCTTTTTCAACACATCACTTATGTATATATACTTCTGTGCCCCTTTTATAGCTCGATGTACACAGTTTTTACTCCGATGTTTCATGCATTAATAAAGCTACTTTTTATACCATACATCTTCATTGTTGTCTGCTGCCTCCAAAGCCCCTTTACCTTCTGGGGGTAATTCCTATTTTTATGATTTTGGGGTGGGCAGCCTCTCCTTTTCCCAGGTGTCTCCCCTCTTTTTGTACGTGACTGTGTGGTTAAACACCCCTTCCCCCATTTTTGACACCTGAGTCAGGACATGAACTGTTAGCTGCTATTTGGCTTATGATTAGAGTCCAATTTATATATTTGTCTGTTCATACCTTTTTTAGAAGAACGTTCGAATGTCATACATAACGAGTCAGTTCGTAGGTGACAAATGGGATGCTTTGATGCATAATTATGAGGCTACTTTTGCACAGGGAGAGCAGAAAAATCTATCTGCTTCCTCCCTGTTTCAGAAACTTACAAAGATTTTAAATAAGAAATCGGCCTTGTTTTGGCATATAAAAACCCTAAAGGAACATACTGAAGCACAGATTAGCCCTTCTGGACTAAGAGGCACTATGCGCGCTTACTGTCTTGTATCCAATAATATATTGAAATCGCTTTGTTATCCTCCTTTTCTCCCTCTTGTCTCCATGCGATTTGTACTCAATGCGTTTTTTGGTTTGTTTACATAATGTTTCAATTTAAATATGCCTTTTTATTGCATGCATCCCCCTAGGAGGTGGAAGATTAGCACTAATAATTTTGCAATAGAAGGAGATGACGTGTTAACAAATGCAGGGACTCTTGAATTATGAGCCAATAAGCTCTCAGTGTCTAGAACAATTATTCTTATTCCATGCCTTCAAAATATGTGGTTATAAACGCTGTAACAAATAGAATGATTCCATCGGTCATGGGCTGATAATTAATATCCCAAGTGCCTTGTAAATCAATCTGTTACAGGGTACATGTGTGTCTTGCATGCCCTTTCCATTTAGGTCCACATCTGGTCCACCGGTTCGACCGCCCCCCCCCCTCAATATGGGGGGGTGGCGGTTGCAGTGCTAAGCTTCTTCCTGGCAGGGGGAGACAAGCGTAGTTATCTGCGCTTAGACACACGACCATCAGAGGGCTTGACCCTCAGGGACGTGTACTCCCCCTGCCAGCGCCATTCCGAACCCCTCCGGGTGCCATTCCCGTGCCTGCGCGTGCATTCCCGGGGCACGCGCAAGCACGTGATGTCACGACGCCACGTTATTACGCCGGAGGGGCGGCGGAGCTGGAACTCAGTCCTTCGGAATGCCGGGTGACATATACATGGAGTGCTGACAGTCAGCACTACTTCCGCACAGGTGAGTAGGGTGGGGGTGGCCGGCACACACCTGTGATCTATCATCAGCAACCAATCAAAACTAGAGGCCGTTACCTCTTAAAGACTGCAAGTCCCCCACAAGGGATCTGTATTTGATATCCAAAGCTCTATCAGGAAACACTACTTCCATAAGAGGCTTCTGAAACTCAGGTATTTATCAACTCTCACATTAGACCAACTCTTGCACTGTCAGCCTGATTATAAGATATCTTGCAATTTCACAGCCACGATATCCTCTTTGGTGCAACTTCCCAGATTGTTTTTTGCACATGGGGCACTGTCGTATGTTTGGCACTTAGAGGTAAATCTCAGATTCGCATTCTAAACACTTTCACAATTTCTCACTTACCATATTTTTACCCTCACACACCGCTATAATTTTCCTCTATCACCCTCTTATCACTTAATTGCACTATATTCCTTTTTTCATTTCTCACTCATTTGCACGATATTCTCAATGGTTTCCTTTTTAGTAGTCTCTTTATATTATATCACAATTTCTTCCAGCCATCGCACCTGTTCACACATTTTTTCCTTTAGCCTCCCTCATCCATTTAACCCTTTCCTCTCCCCCTGTTCACCTCTGACCATCCTTTTCTTTCTTTTTTTTCTCTATCCTTTCTTCCTTTCCTTTTTCTTTCCCCATCTATATCTTACGCCTAGGATACCTTCTTCCCTTTTCTCTTTCTTTTCCCTGTTTTTTCTTTGTTTCTCCTCTGTTCCCCGCCCCCTTTTTTTTCCTCTCTTTCCCCCTGGTCCCCCAATTGTTTCCCTTCCTTGCCCCTCATGTCCCTTCCTCCCCCACTTTCATCCCCACCCTGGGGTTCCCTCTTTCCCCCCCCTCTTTCCTTCCCCCCTTCCCTCCCTCCCTCTCTTCCCCCTTCCTTCTTTTCTTCCTTGTTCCTTTTTACTCCTTTCCATCTCCTCAACTGGTCTGTATATATATTCTTTATTTTATTTTTTCTTTTAACGCAATGTTCACACACCTGCTTCAAAAACCTTGACTAAAATATATAAAGATCTTTACTCTGATACAATTTAGACCCACCAGCCTGTAGAGAAATGTTAAAATACCCTGATACTCCTATCATTGATCGATACAAATTTTCTAAAAAATCTCTACATGCTTCTACTTATGCCGTTGCTTGGTGTTCAGATCGCAGGTGCTGCTGATCCACATGCCCCTCACCAGGTGTGGGGGTTCTTCCTAACATGTAAGCCATCGTAAGTTGCACAGCTGCTGCTCAAGCTCCCCCCCTGGGGGTGGTGGCGGACCGCGGGGCCTTGGTGTTGAAACCTGATGGTAGAGGCGACTTCTAAAATCGCAAGCTCAAAAGATACAGCTATACGCACACCCTTGGGTAATTATGCTCAAAAAGTTTTATCATGTATAACTGTGCTCATTATTTACAAGTATATACAAGCATATTGGTACCATTGTTTCATGTATACAAAATTCTCCTACAGCGCATGCATTTCCTCTGAAGAAGACCCGATGGGGTCGAAACGCGTCAGAAATATCCAAGCGCTATTTCAACACATCACTTATGTATATATACTTCTGTGCCCCTTTTATAGCTCGATGTACACAGTTCATGTTTTTACTCCGATGTTTCATGCATTAATAAAGCTACTTTTTATACCATACTTTTTTACCATACATCTTCATTGTTGTCTGCTGCCTCCAAAGCCCCTTTACCTTCTGGGGGTAATTCCTATTTTTTTCCTATTTCCTATTTTTTTTTTTTAAACACTCAGCTTGAATCAATATTTTTCCTCTAACATCAATCCAAGTAATAATAATAATAATAATAATAATAATAATAATAATAATAATTCTTTATCACTATTTCCTTATTTTACTTTTTGGGATAATTTGGGTTCAATTGCAGAGCCAAATAGATTAACAATGAGGGGGAAATTAGGGAAATTAGGGGACATACCCAGTGGCCTTTTTATATATATACCCTACATAGACATATATGTTTCCTTCCTAGGATTCAGTCAGTTTATACATACATCGCCCCCCCCTGTGGTTACCTTATCCCGTACATGAAGTTGTCTGCTGGAAATATTCAGAAATTAAATGCCTAGGGCTCTCAGTTTGCAAGAATTTTTATACCTGGTAGGTGTAAGTGTATCTTTATGCATCTTTATTCTTGATAAATTGTAACTAATTGTAATTTTGTAGTAATTAATCCCATCTTTGTTGTTGTTTTATTTACTTTCTTTAGTAATCATTTCATACAACACTCTAGAGGCTCCTGAAGAAGCTCACTCTAAGTGAAATATGTAGAGCTGTAGTGTCTGTATATGTATATGAAATTAAATTAACATGCAACAAGGGATTGTTATGATAATGTTTTGATAGACTTTAATAAAATATATTTTTATAATTAAAAAATACTATATCCTTTTATTCGACACCTTTAAAGTCCCACAGTTTTCCTTTTTTCATGATTTAGCTGGTGTATCTATGGGGATAGGAACCACACCGGAGCAGAGATTCTTGCAGCTCTAGAGGGGCAGGCCCAGAGGTGGTTCCCCCCACATCAGCCAAGAATGGTGGTCTGTGATAATGGCACAAACCTCCTGTCCGCCCTTAGACAGGGAAAGTTGACACATGTCCTCAGTTTGGTGGTGCAGCATTTCCTAAATAGGTACCCAGGGTTGGAAGATCTGCTAAAGCAGGCTAGAAGAGTCTGTAGCCATTTCAGGCAGTCATACACAGCCAGTGCTCAGTTGGCTGAAATTCAGCGGGAATTCCACCTGCCCATAAACCGCCTGATTTGTGACATGCCCACCAGGTAAATTTCAACTTTGCCAATTCTGCAGCAGCTGCACATGCAGCAGAGGGCCCTCAATGAGTACCTGTGTGAGTATGGCACAATGACAGGCTCAGGCAAATGGCTGCTCGTAAAGGATGCATGCACTGTATTGTCACCATTTGAGGAGGCCACAAATGGTGAGCTGTGACAATGCATGCATCAGTGACACAATCCCTGTTGTGTTCCTGCTGGAGCAGACTCTGTGTGACATTATGGACAGGGCACTTGAGGAAGAGCAGCGGGAGGAAAAGGACAACTTCCTTTCCTCCTAAGGCCCACTTTATGCAGATACCATTGTTCCTACGCCACAGAACACACAAGAGGAGAGAGAGGAGGAGGAGGAATCTGGCAGTTTTGGAGACATTAAAGCAAAAATTTGTCAAACAGTAAGAGATGGTTTTCCATCCCCAGAACCCTTGGGAGTAGTACGTGGCTGGGAGGAGACAGTTTCAGATGCTATAATCCTCAGTGGCCCCGAGGAGTCTGCTTCTCATGCTTCCACAAATTTGCAGTGCATTGGCTCTCTCATACCTCAAAGCCTGCGAAAAGACCCAAGAATATGTGGAGTAAAGGAAAAGGATCACTATTGGTTGGAAACCCTCCTTGACCACTGTTACAAGGAGAAAGTCTCAGAACTCATCCCATCCCCACAGAGAGTGCAGAAGATGAAATTTCTTGGGGACACCTTAAAGAGAAGTTATCTAATGCTTTTCCCGACTCTGGTAGGTTACAGTGTTGTGGAAAACATAGTTTTTAGGCTTCTGTTGGTCAAGAAAGGTTCGGTGGAGAAAGCGGATACCTAAGTGATGCATTTCACAATTTTTTTAGTCATCGCCGCCCAGGGCTGTCAGCTTCCACATCCCATTGGCAGCATCTGCATTACATTGTTGATGATTATCTAGGGGCGAAAACAGAGATGGATAGCTTTCCAGTCTTACTGGCTTACTGGGTCAGGAGAAAAGACCACTGGCCAAAACGTGCAAAGTATGCAATTGGGCTGCTGGGCTGCCCTGCATCCAGCATGCTTTCCGAATGGGCATTCAGTGCTGCTGGAGGTTTTATTACTGATAATAGAATGCATCTGTCCACAGACTCTGTGGACTATCTGACATTTATCAAAATGAATCAGTCCTGGATTACCAGCAGCTATGAAGCCCTTGATGCCGATGTCGCTGATTAAGTGTTTTTTAGATGTGTAATCTCTGCAGGATTTCTATGTAACACTAAAAAAAGGAAAAGAAAGTAAAAAAAAACCAGCGCTACCAAGCAGCAAAAATACTTTTATATAACTGCAGCTGCAACAAATACCACAAATAGCAATGAGGTGAAAAACAATTAAAAGAAAAAAAGTGCGCTTGCATTAAATAATGCAAATACTTATCTCCATATTCATGTATAAATTCAACAAACAAAGAATGAAAATTGAAAAAATGATTCCAAGAAAAAAATATTCCAAGAAAAAAATCGATATGCTTTGCAGCGAATAGCGACAGGTGAATTAAATACTAAATTATAAAATTATTATTAATCCATATATTGATTATATAAGCCATTCAGTACATAACAATAAATGAAGTACAAAAAATTAGTCCACCCAAGTGCATAATTGAGGATGTGAAATTGTGTACAACTTCAAAGAAGCGGCATGAGTAGCAAAACCGCTGTGTTATGTTCAGTTCCTGCTTGTTCTTGGGGCATTTCCCCTTTAGTTTTGTATTCAGCAAGTGAAATGCATGCTCAATCGGATTCAGGTCAGGTGATTGACTTGGCCATTGCATAACATTCCACTTCTTTCCCTTAAAAAACTCTTTGGTTGCTTTCGCAGTATGCTTCGGGGCATTGTCCATCTGCACTGTGAAGCGCCTTCCAATGAGTTCTGAAGTATTTTGCGGATTATGAGCAGATAATATTGCCCGAAACATTTCAGAATTCATACTGCTGCTTTTGTCAGCAGTCACATCATCAATAAATACGAGAGAACCAGTTCCATTGACAGCCATACATGCCCATGCCATGACACCACCACCACCATGCTTCACTGATGAGGTGGTATGCTTTGGATCATGAGCAGTTCCTTTCCTTCATACTCTTCTCTTCCCATCACTCTGGTACAAGTTGATCTTGGCTCATCTGTCCATAGGATGTTGTTCCAGAACTGTGAAGGCTTTAGATGTTGTTTGGCAAACTCTAATCTGGCCTTCCTGTTTTTGAGGCTCACCAATGGTTTACATCTTGTGGTGAACCCTCTGTATTCACTGGTGAAGTCTTCTCTTGATTGTTGACTTTGACACACATACACCTACCTCCTGGAGAGTGTTCTTGATCTGGCCAACTGTTGTAAAGGGTGTTTTCTTCAACAGGGAAAGAATTCTTCGGTCATCCACCACAGTTGTTTTCCATGGTCTTCCGGGTCTTTTGGTGTTGCTGAGCACACCAATGCGTTCTTTCTTTTTAAGGATGTTCCAAACAGTTGATTTGGCCACACCTACTGTTTTTGCTATCTCTCTGATGGGTTTGTTTTCGTTTTTCAGCCTAATTATGGCTTGCTTTCCAGATAGTAGGGATGAGCCGAACACCCCCCTGTTCGGTTCGCACCAGAACATGCGAACAGGCAAAAAATTTGTTTGAACATGCGAACACCGTTAAAGTCTATGGGACACGAACATGAATAATCAAAAGTGCTAATTTTAAAAGCTTATATACAGGTTATTGTCATAAAAAGTGTGTGGGGACCTGGGTCCTGCCCCAGGGGACATGGATCAATGCAAAAAAAGTTTTAAAAATGGCAGCTTTTTAAATAACGGGGCCACCCGGTGACCCCGCCCCCTCTGACGCACGGTGACTTGGCGGGACTTCACTGTGGCGTCACGGGAAATGCCACAGGGAAGTCCCATCAAGTCCCCATGCGCCAGAGGGGGTGGGGTCACCGGGTGGCCCCCCCATTATTTAAGAACCGTCAGAAGAGGAGAAGCGTCACACAGCGGGAGCCTCATTCCATGCCATCATGGATGTGGAGCAGCCCGAAAAGAAGATGCAGACAAGAAGATGAAGAGAAGAAGATGAAGACAAGAAGATGAAGAGAAGAAGATGAAGACAAGAAGATGAAGAGAAGAGCGGGAGCCTCCCTCCATGCCATCATGGATGCAGAGCGGCCCGAGGAGAAGAAGGGAAGAAGACGCCAATGCCGCGGAGGAAGATGCCGGACGAGAACACTGGAGGAAGAACCAGAAGAACCAGAAGAAAAAGAAGATGGAGGAAGAAATCGAAGGAAGATAGAAGATAGAAGAAAGAAGAAAGAAGAAGCATTTAAATAAAGGAATTGTCAAAAACTGTCTCTTGTCATTTTGAACATTTTTGACAGTTTTTAGTGAAATGGTAGGGGTACTTTTGCACCCCCTTACCATTTCACACAGGGGGGAAGGCCGGGATCTGGGGGTCCCCTTGTTAAAGAGGGCTTCCAGATTCCGATAAGCCCCCCGCCCGCAGACCCCCACAACCACCAGCCAGGGTTGTGGGGATGAGGCCCTTGTCCTCATCAACATGAGGAAAAGTTGTTTTGGGGGCTACCCCAAAGCACCCTCCCAATGTTGAGGACATGTGGCCTGGTACGGTTCAGGAGGGGGGGTGCTCTCTCGTCCCCCCTCTTTTCCTGCGGCCTGCCAGGTTGCGTGCTCGGATAAGAGTCTGGTATTGATTTTCGGGGGGACCCCACGCCGTTTTTTTTTTAAATTTTGGCGCGGGGTTCCCCTTAAAATCCATACCAGACCTAAAGGGTCTGGTATAGATTTTGAGGGGGACCCCATGCCATTTTTTTTTTTAAATTTTTTTTTTAAATTTTGGCCAGGGTTCCCCTGAAGGGCCTGGTATGGAATTTAGGGGGACCCCCACGCCATTTTTATCAATGAACTTTTATGTGTATTGTCGGATTCATTAATAGCCGCAAGTAGTTTAAATGACTTTTTTTCCTTTGAAATGTCATTTTGCTGTCAGACTGTTCTAAACACGGGAAACATGCGCCTCTTTGCAGGCATACTATAGACACCCCCCAGGTACAAAATTTAAAGGGATATTACACTTTTATTGTTTCACTTTAAGCATTATTAAAATCACTGCTCCCGAAAAAAACTGACGTTTTTAAAACTTTTTTTTGCATTGATCCATGTCCCCTGGGGCAGGACCCAGGTCCCCAAACACTTTTTATGACAATACCATGAATATAAGCCTTTAAAATTAGCACTTTTGATTTCTCCCATAGACTTTTAAAGGGTGTTTTGCGGCATTCGAATTTGCCGTGAACACCCCAAATTGTTCGCTGTTCAGCGAACTTGCGAACAGCCGATGTTCAAGTCGAACATGAGTTCGACTGGAACTCGAAGCACATCCCTACCAGATAGTGACAGCTCTTTGGATCTTATATTGATAGTTGACAGCAACAGATTCCAAATGCAAATAGCACACTTGAAATTAACTCTGGACCTTTTATCTGCTCCTTGTAAATGGAATAATGAGTGAAGAACACACACCTGGCCATGGAACAGCTGAGCAGCCAATTGTCCCATTACTTTTGGTCCCTTAAAAAGTGGGAGGCACATATACAAACTGTTGTAATTCATACACCGTTCACATGATTTGGATGTAAATACCCTCAAATTAAAGCTGAAAGTCTTCAGTTAAAACACATCTTGTTTGTTTCATTTCAAATCCATTGTGGTGGTGTATAGAGCCAAAAAGATTAGAATTGTGTTGATGTCCCAATATTTATGGACCTGACTGTATGTACACATCATAACAGAAAATAACAATCAAAGTGTTGCGCTGTTACTCCATGATCAATATATATATATATAGTATACAAAAGCGATCTATTGAAATGTAGTGAGAAAAGGGAAAATAAGTCCAAAATTCCAAGAGTCCATCTAGTGAACTTAAAAGAAGTGTCAATCCAATTTCAATTGGTGCTCCCCACAAGATAAGTATGGTAACTATATCTGCTTACCAGATACTAAGACCTCCCAAGGTCTATAAGCACTTCAGTGAACATTCACCCCTCACTACAGGTATAACCACTTTAGCTGTCCAGCAGAATACAGCTGAATACAAGGTGTAGAAATGCACAGAACACTGTGGATTGCAGGAGGCACACAGGAGCTGGTGGTACAGAGATCACACTAGAAGGCACACTTGAGCAATCACTGGGAAAACAGGGGGGGGTTAGGTTGAAAGTATGTACATTCTTTGCTTGATGGACGGGCAACAACTCACATGCTAGCGTTTTAGCATGGTGCCCCCTTGTTATTGACTGTGATGCTGGCAGAGGCAGGAAGCATGTGGCGAGACACACATAGAAAGACCTGGTACTGAAGTGTGGAACAGGTGCGTGCGATAGCTTACCTGCATAGTCAAATCACTTCATCCCACTAACATTCAAGGAGAAGTAAATGGTCATAGAGGGTATCCTACTGCCATCAATCAGTAGCCACTGGCAGCAAATATGTAAACATGCACATATCATTAACCTATGAAAAAAAATTGCAAGAGACATACCATTTCATAATGTTTCAGCATGTGTATGGAAGCACTATCTGTCTGCACATGTAAATTCCTGAACCCCATAGAGAAACATAAAAAAACCCTGCCCGCTACTCCTGCAGTCATTACTATCCACCATAATTGGGAGAGCTGTTGTGATATATAACAGAAAGTGAACCCAATGTCACAAGGAATTCCCAGCCTCCTTTACTATCTGTACCCATCAACAAAATGCCAGCTGCTTGAACTGGCTGTACATACAGGTAAAAGCCAGTAAATTAGAATATTTTGAAAAACTTGATTTATTTCAGTAATTGCATTCAAAAGGTGTAACTTGTACATTATATTTATTCATTGCACACAGACTGATGCATTCAAATGTTTATTTCATTTAATTTTGATGATTTGAAGTGGCAACAAATGAAAATCCAAAATTCCGTGTGTCACAAAATTAGAATATTGTGTAAGGGTTAAATTTTGAAGACACCTGGTGCCACAAACTAATCAGCTGATTAACTCAAAACACCTGCAAAGGGCTTTAAATGGTCTCTCAGTCCAGTTCTGAAGCCTACACAAACATGGGGAAGACTTCAGATTTGACAGCTGTCCAAAAGGCGACCATCGACACATTGCACAAGGAGGGAAAGACACAAAAGGTTATTGCTGAAGAGGCTGGCTGTTCTCAGAGCTCTGTGTCCAAACACATTAATAGAGAGGCAAAGGGAAGGAAAAACTGTGGTCAGAAAAAGTGTACAAGCGATAGGGATCACCGCGCCCTAGTCAAGATTGTGAAAAAAAACCCCTTCAAAAATGTGGGGGAGATTCACAAGGAGTGGACAGCTGCTGGAGTCAGTGCTTCAAGATCCACCACCAAGAGACGCTTGAAAGACATGGGTTTCAACTGCCGCATACCTCGTGTCAAGCCACTGTTGACCAAGAAACAGCGCGAAAAGCGTCTCACCTGGGCTAAGGAAAAAAAGAGCTGGACTGCTGCTGAGTGGTCCAAAGTCATGTTTTCTGATGAAAGCAAATTTTGCATTTCCTTTGGAAATCGAGGTCCCAGAGTCTGGAGGAAGACAGGAGAGGCACAGGATCCACGTTGCCTGAAGTCTAGTGTAAAGTTTCCACCATCAGTGATGGTTTGGGGTGCCATGTCATCTGCTGGTGTCGGTCCACTCTGTTTCCTGAGATCCAGGGTCAACGCAGCCGTCTACCAGCAAGTTTTAGAGCACTTCATGCTTCCTGCTGCTGACCTGCTCTATGGAGATGGAGATTTCAGGTTCCAACAGGACTTGGCGCCTGCACACAGCGCAAAATCTACCCGTGCCTGGTTTACGGACCATGGTATTTCTGTTCTAAATTGGCCAGCCAACTCCCCTGACCTTAGCCCCATAGAAAATCTGTGGGGTATTGTGAAAAGGAAGATGCAGAATGCCAGACCCAACAACGCAGAAGAGTTGAAGGCCACTATCAGAGCAACCTGGGCTCTCATAACACCTGAGCAGTGCCAGAAACTCATCGACTCCATGCCACGCCGCATTAATGCAGTAATTGAGGCAAAAGGAGCTCCAACCAAGTATTGAGTATTGTACATGCTCATATTTTTCAATTTCATACTTTTCAGTTGGCCAACATTTCTAAAAAATCCCTTTTTTGTATTAGCCTTAAGTAATATTCTAATTTTGTGACACACGGAATTTTGGATTTTCATTTGTTGCCACTTCAAATCATCAAAATTAAATGAAATAAACATTTGAATGCATCAGTCTGTGTGCAATGAATAAATATAATGTACAAGTTACACCTTTTGAATGCAATTACTGAAATAAATCAAGTTTTTCAAAATATTCTAATTTACTGGCTTTTACCTGTATATGATAGTTGGGCACATTGGACATATGATGGCTGTGATAAAATGATGTATACATTCACACACCAATGAAGCAGAAAGCTTTAGGAGCTGGCTATCAGAAGTAGCAATGCATGTCCAAATACTCTTATATGAAGTTATGTTGCATTCAATTTTTGTTTACTATCCTGCTTTTACCACTGTGTAGAATAAAATACATTTTTAAGTTTATTCAGTATTTGGTAGTTTTATTTGGCCTTAAAAGTTCAATTTATCTACATAATTGTTTGTCTCTGAAGTTTGAAGGAATATGGTATCGATGATTATCCACCAATACCACCCTTCTGAAGATGTCATCACGCTAAAATGCGTCAGTGGGGCTACAGGAAGGGACGTCATCATGCAAACTGAACCTGGAATTGACGCATGTACAATTGGAAGTTGCGGGAGTGAAGACCAAGCTCACACCACGGATGGTGGAGCAGGTCCTCCTCAGCAGATATTAAGTGCTTTTACCTGGGTGCATGCTCTAATGCACCTCCTAATGTGAGTGTTTTATTGGCTTTGTTTTTATGATGTCATTTTAATAAAGGGTTTTACACTATGATTAATTTTTTCTCCTGTGGTCTGTGATGCTTATAACTGAGATAATAGTATTTAGTGGAGCTGCAGCATATATCCTGGATGTGGTTTCCCTTGGGGACAAGGCACATATTGACTCACTAAATATAGAGGGTCATGGATGTCTGGTAAGTTTTCCAGCGTGTTGGGGGTGGCACATTTGAAGAGATTTGGTAGTGAAGACTTGCACAAGATTTTATGACGTATAATTGAGCACTTTATTGCTCTTATAGGGCGTACACACGGTCGGACTTTGTTCGGACATTCCGACAACAAAATCCTAGGACTTTTTCCGACGGATGTTGGCTCAAACTTGTTTTGTCTACACACGATCGCACAAAGTTGTCGGAAAATCCGATCGTTCTAAACGCGGTGACGTAAAACACGTACGTCGGGACTATAAACGGGGCAGTGGCCAATAGCTTTCATCTCTTTATTTATTCTGAGCATGCGTGGCACTTTGTCCGTCGGATTTGTGTACACATGATCGGAATTTCCGACAATGGATTTTGTTGTCGGAAAATTTTATCTCCTGCTCTCCAACTTTGTGTGTCGGAAAATCAGATGGAAAATGTCCGATGGAGCCCACATGCGGTCGGAATTTCCGACAACAAGCTCCGATCGGACATTTTCCATCGGAAAATCCGACCGTGGGTACGGGGCATTAGTGACTTTACAGAACAAGAATGTTTATTTGGAAACACCTTATATTTATTAAGGGCATTTCACGAATGCACTGTATCTCTTTTTATTTTGGTACATTGTTTGTTTTGGTTAGTTGTTTTTAGGATCTGAAATTGGAAGTACTGTTGCAAAACTGGCATACTGATATGAGTGATGTAGGATGGCTAGAGGTGTGGTTACAGAAAGGTTAGAAAACAGAGATTACATTTGTTTCACAGGGTGAATCAAATTCAGACACTCTAATAAACCAACATATTTTATGTAAGAGATAAGTAATCTGCTAAATAATTGTAATGTTATATAGTGTATTGTGTCTGGAAAAAAAGAGCTTTCAGATAAGAAACATTTCATTGCTTTTCCTTCACTAGTTCCAGTGAAGATTGCAAACAGCTAATGTCATTCTGTTGATACATTACATTATTCTTGTTTCACACAGCTCAGTGGAATGTTTATTTAATCTCAGAACTGACATCTAGGCTCTGTGACAGTATTTCTCCAAACATGTTCACTTAGAATTGACACTGATTAATATTAATTTGTCTAAAAGCAAAGTGGCCACTAGCTTTTTTGTATCGTGTTTAATATCTGCAATTATATTTAAGGTTAAACAAATCAGAAGGTCAGATTGTATGTGCCTTCTTTATGAAACACTAGACCCATTTGATACATTTAGTCACCATGGCAACAGGGCTTAGTATTTGAAAAGATTTAATATAGTTAAATTGACAATTTAAATGACTATTTCTTTCAAAATTAGACGGTTTGCTCAACTTTTATTCCTAGGGCATAATCTAATTTAGAAAACTATTACATGAACAAGAAAACATGTCCTATTGCAAAATATTTAAGCACTGTCTTAAAGTGTGGACATAAGTTGCAATATTGTTGTGAGAATCTGATTTAATGCATTAGTTCTCTGCTTTAGGAATGGATGTTGACTGCTCATTAATTCCAGAAATGACTTCATATCCACAGAAATACATTCTCTGTCAGCTTACATAAATCATATAAATTTGGCGCAATAGTAAGAGTACATAATGTTAGCACCACATATTTTTATTGAGGTTATTTTATTCCTAGTTTCTAACCTTTTTTTTCAAATTAATCTGTAAAACATACCTTATATAAATAGACACCACAAAGCTTTCAGTGTTTTTAAATAATTTGCGTTCAGAGACAAAAAGATGTTAAATGTTGAAATGTGTGTACGATTGAGAAACTTGTCTGCTGAGACCAGACCTCACAGCCTTAATATAAAGGACAAAAATCTCTAAAATTAATGAAAGAGCTTATATAGTGAATGATCTCTAAGGAATCTTTTCCAAGTGCTTGAATGTCATTAGTTTAGTGAAAATGATATACACATTCAAAGAAAAATATTCTAAAAACTTACAATACACTGTATATAGCTTATGCTATCTCTGCTTAGCTGAAAAGTAAATGCTTACTAGATGTGATGTTACACCTAAACCTTTACATACAAAAATTGTTAAACAATATTAAGTTTTGTTAATGTGTAATTATTCATTTTATTGTGGCTTTCCTAACATTTAACATTTTATTAAATTCCTTAAGCTTATAGAAATCATTAACAATTATAATACAAAGTACAACAAAATAAGCACATACTGTACATAATCTGATGTTAATTAGAAAGCGATATAGATAACATTGTTTACACTAACTGGTGCAAAAAATAAAGGGTGATTAATTAGACCTTTTTTTTTCACTTTATTGTGTGAGATAAACAAACATGAATTTACCTGTATCATGCTGATTTGATTAGTGTAGATATCTTTTGGTGCATTTCAGAGTAGTTCCAGGGCTATCTTGTCTATTTTATTGCATTCATCACTGATTGTTAGATATGGGTCCTTTACCATCAGTTTATTGTATATTGTATATCTCCAACATTTTTCATACCAATTTGTAATTTATCCTCTGATGAAGCCATTGATACGTGGCGTAATATGCTGAGGCAAGGCTGGTCACATTGTCTGTCCTTAGCACATCTCACATGGGTTGTAAACAGAAGACTTATTTGAATCATCTAATCAGGCTGCTCCCAATATACATTTGCTAGGTATAGTGACCAATTAAGGTGCATTGTATTAGCCACTGTACAGAAAGGAGAGGGCGATATAATGCATTGTTACCAAGCTGTGCACTCTTTGTCCTGGGGACACACAAGCACTCAGTATGAACAGACCTAAAGCTGAGATGTAAGCTAAATTCATACTTGTACTGTACATTGTATTGTAAAGATGCAAATTTTGTAATTTGTACATATCATGTAACCCAAGGTACTTATACCGTACATTGTTTTATAAATACTGTTTATATATATATATATATATATATATATATATACTTAACCTAGTTAACAGCGCCAAAACCAGAAGTGAGGAAGGAGTAGACATGTGCAATTAGGTTTTGGTCCAAATACAAAATTGGACTCATTTTATGGCTTATTTGGAGATTTGGATTATCCCAATCTCTAAATGAAATAGTAACGAATAGTAACAAATTTTGTTGAAATCCATTAAAATTAGTTTTGTTTATTTGTTTTCTAATAAATTCCAACTTTTCAGAACAATTAGAATTTGGATTGGTCAAAAAACGATCAACCAATTTGAATTCTGTGTGAAGAAATAACTGGTTGTTAAGCAGCGGGCCGGGAAGCCGGCCGCCCGCATTCCTAACAACCATCATCTATCAGCAGGCTTCCCCACTGACAGATTAATATAAAGATAAAGAATGCCAGCAATTGCCCGAAAATAGAAAAATGTTTTAAAAAATGGCGTAGGGTGCCCCCCCAGTCCATATCAGACCCTTATCCGAGCATGCAGCCTGGAAGGTCAGAAAAGGGGGGGTGAGTGAGCCCCCCGAACCATACCAGGCCACATGCTCTCAACGTGGGGGGGTGGGTGCTCTGGGGCAGGGGGGGACTCTGCACCCCCACCCCAAAGCACATGGGGACAAGGGCCTCTTCCCGATAATCCTGGGCTGTGGTTGTTGGAGACAATTGGGAAAAACCGCGCTAATGAACCAAAATAAATCAATAAATGTGAAAAGCTGCAATCCCCACAACAAACATCAATTGTGGATAAACATAGAAAAAAATATAAGGGGTTGCGCTAATACCTGTGTACCTCAATAAAATATCTACAGTGAAAAAATAATTAAATCATAACTGTAAATAAACCAAAAAACATTGTGCAAACATTGAATGTAAAAAAATCCCATCAAGTGAAACCATCAAAAATGATATCTTAGTGAGTCCAAAACACCAACAAAACCCAACAAAAGTCCAAGTGATGATTAGTGTTGATCCGTGACAACAAGGGAGGGTCCACCACCAGAAAATAGAAGGGGTAGCTCCTTACCAGATGGCCATGACCCCCCACTACAGAGGATCACAGCAAGCAGAAATCTTTACAGGCCAGAGTTAGGAACTGCCAACGATATCCACCAGAGGTCCTCTCAACATCAGTCACAGCAACGAACCCATGGCAAGGATCCCATAAAACACAGAGGGAGCTCACATAGTGTAAAACTGATAGATTTATTTAAATAAAAACGAATAACAAAATGCACACTTACAAAGCGTGATGAAATAAACAGCCTTAAGTTCGGCTCCGTGGCCACCGGAGCTCGGACAAACCCGTCCTGCTGGAGTACAATTCGCTTGGGGGTGACGTCAGCGCGTCGTCTGGCTCCGCCCTACGCATTTCGTGACATCATCACGTCTTCCAGGGGCACAGGCGGCGCGCTGCGTCACCTCCCTTAAATAATCCCAGACCTAAACCAAGCCTCCTTGTGGATCGCTGCACACTATGGGCGACCCAAACCACCGCAAACACTTCCGGTATCCGGATGCGTTCCACAGCGCGAGCGATCAACAGAGGCTGCATAATCAGGGCAGTCTATGTGGGCCAATGCATGTACATACAATGCCTATACATTCAAACAGCCGATCTGGATAAACACTCTGCAAATGCATAACATGCCTGATAGATAAAAAACAAATTATAAAATATAGAGTGGACAAAATGGGGCAAACCATTCTAACACATCTTAACAATATTAAATCTCTAGCTGGTAACAGGAACTCTAAGTTGAATGGTTTGACCCGATACAAACATAGGGACCCACAATATCTGTTTGATAAATAAAAAAGAACTATAAGAAGAGGAATTGGGGATACAAATATCCTCATTCCTCCATCTTAACATCTAAACCTAAATTTAGGAGACCGGAAATACCAAAATCAATGGATCGTGGTCTCTAATCTGCCTCTCCCAAATGGGTACAGCAGCGCCACCTAGTGGTGGAGTCCTACAAACCCATTGGGTGACAAGCATCATTGTTTTGATTTATTAAAAAAACAATTAAAAGTTGTAATGAGGGTGAATTAACTTGTAGTCGGTGGATTGGAGCTGTGGAAAGAGGGGTCCCTAAAGGAACCTCTATCCAGTTGCCCAAAACAAATTTAAGTTCATCAACAACTCCAACTTCTAAGTTCTAAAAACCGGAAGTGTGGTAATATGTTGGTTGTAGTCTCCAACCAACAATCTCACTAATATGGAATAGCGCCATCTGGTGGATGTGTAAAAAAATGCTACGAATGCCTGTGTGAGGGACTACATTGCCAGTGTGTCCCCATTCAATTTAAGGAACATCAATCAGATATTGTGTGAATCACAAAAATATGAAATTAAATAAAAATAAAATAAAACAAACTATATTAATCAATGAATCTATAAACATAACCTAACCTAATAGAAATTAAAAACTAATATAAAATGACTAGTCAGAGCTGCCAGTGCCATACAAAAAATGTACAGCCAATGGCTATGTGCATATAGCGTGCACCCTAAAATCATAGATACAGATATATAAATGCATTACGAATTATTAATGAACGCATTAACATCTGTATCTACGTTTAATCCAAAAGGGGCGTAAGTCTTTAATCTGTAGATCCAGGACATTTCACATTTAGAGATTTCCCTTACAAGCGAACTCCCCCTCCAATGTGGTCTATACTTGTCAATCCCAACATACAAAGTGTTGGAGGGGTCCCTGGCATGTACTTCATCGAAATGCCTCGATACGGGGTGCTTATCAAAACCCCTGCGGATATTACCAACATGCTCGGCCAATCTGACCTTAAGGGCCCTCTTAGTCCTGCCCACATATTGTAATCCGCAGGGGCATTGTATAAGATAAATGACCCCCTCAGTGGTACAGGTTATAAAAGGTTTAACCTGATAAGTCCGTGAGGTACTGGTGGACATGAATTGACAGATTTTCTACCCCTACAGCTGTTGAGGGAACAAACCTGACAATTCCTGCATTTATAGTACCCTGTGAGGTCATGAAAAAAGGATCTATTAATAGCAGGTGGGTCTTGCACCGTTGGGGCAATTCTGTTCCCCGGAAGTGTTTGCGGTGGTTTGGGTCGCCCATAGTGTGCAGCGATCCACAATGAGGCTTGGTTTAGGTCTGGGATCATTTAAGGGAGGTGACGCAGCGCACCGCCTGTGCCCCTGGAAGACGTGATGATGTCACGAAACGCGTAGGGAGGAGCCAGACAACGTGCTGACGTCACCCCCAAGCGAATTGTACTCCAGCAGGATGGGTTTGTCCGAGCTCCGGTGGCCACGGAGCCGAACTTAAGGCTGTTTATTTCATCACGCTTTGTAAGTGTGCATTTTGTTATTCGTTTTTATTTAAATAAATCTATCAGTTTTACACTATGTGAGCTCCCTCTGTGTTTTATGGGATCCTTGCCATGGGTTCGTTGCTGTGACTGATGTTGAGAGGACCTCTGGTGGATATCGTTGGCAGTTCCTAACTCTGGCCTGTAAAGATTTCTGCTTGCTGTGATCCTCTGTAGTGGCGGGTCATGGCCATCTGGTAAGGAGCTACCCCTTCTATTTTCTGGTGGTGGACCCTCCCTTGTTGTCATGGATCAACACTAATCATCACTTGGACTTTTGTTGGGTTTTGTTGGTGTTTTGGACTCACTAAGATATCATTTTTGATGGTTTCACTTGATGGGATTTTTTTACATTCAATGTTTGCACAATGTTTTTTGGTTTATTTACAGTTATGATTTAATTATTTTTTCACTGTAGATATTTTATTGAGGTACACAGGTATTAGCGCAACCCCTTATATTTTTTTCTGTGGTTGTTGGAGTCTGCCGGTGGGGGGCTTTTCAGAATCTGGAAGCCCCCTTTAAAAAGGAGCCCTCAGATCCCGACTCCCCCTATGTGAATGGGTATTGGGTACATCGTACCTGTACCCATTCACCAAAAAAAAGTGTCAAAAAGTAATAAACACAGGAAAACGTTTTTGACAAGTCCTTTATTAAAAGATAAAAAAATTGTGTCCCTTGATGTCCTTCACGATGGGGCAGGGCCACCTAGTTACATCACCCAGTGGCACCGCCCACTTCTGATGTCACATGATAGTACCTGATGCCAGAAAGGGTACCTGATGCCCATTGATGTACCCGATACCCATTTACATAGCGGGGGCAGATTTTAACCACTTCAGCCCCGGACCATTATGCTGCCTAAGGACCAGAGGTCTTTTTTCCAATTTGGCACTGCGTCGCTTTAACTGCTAATTGCGCGGTCATGCAATGCTGTACCCAAACAAAATTTGCGTCCTTTTCTTCCCACAAATAGAGCTTTCTTTTGAAGGTATTTTATCACTTCTGCGGTTTTTATTTTTTGTGCTATAAACAGAAAAAGACCGAAAATTTTGAAAAAAAATGATATTTTCTACTTTCTGTTATAAAAAAAATCCATCTCAATTTTAGTCATACATTTAGGCCAAAATGTCTTTGGTAAAAAAAATGTCAATAAGCGTATATTTATTGGTTTGCGCAAATGTTATAGCTTCTACAAACTAGGGTACATTTTCTGGAATTTACACAGCTTTTAGTTTATGACTGCCTATGTCATTTCTTGAGGTGCTAAAATGGCAGGGCAGTACAAACCCCCCCAAATGACCCCATTTTGGAAAGTAGACACCCCAAGGAAATTGCTGAGAGGCATGTTGAACCCATTGAATATTTATTTTTTTGTCCCAAGTGATTGAATAATGACAAAAAAAAAAAAATTACAAAAAGTTGTCACTAAATGATATATTGCTCACACAGGCCATGGGCCATGTTGAATTTCAACCCAAAATACATTCAGCTGCTTCTCCTTAATACGGGTATACCACATGTGTGGGACTTTTTGGGAGCCTAGCCGCGTACGGGGCCCCGAAAACCAATCACCGCCTTCAGGATTTCTAAGGGTGTAAATTTTTGATTTCACTCTTCACTGCCTATCACAGTTTCGGAGGCCATGGAATGCCCAGGTGGCACAAACCCCCCCCAAATGACCCCATTTTGGAAAGTAGACACCCCAAGCTATTTGCTGAGAGGCATGGTGAGTATTTTGCAGCTCTCATTTGTTTTTGAAAATGAAGAAAGACAAGAAAAAAACATTTTTTTTTTCTTTTTTCAATACTTTGTGACAAAAAGTGAGGTCTGCAAAATACTCACTATACCTCTCAGCAAATAGCTTGTGATGTCTACTTTCCAAAATGGGGTCATTTGGGGGGGTTTGTGCCACCTGGGCATTCCATGGCCTCCGAAACTGTGATAGGCAGTGAAGAGTGAAATCAAAAATTTACGCCCTTAGAAAGCCTGAAGGCGGTGCTTGGTTTTCGGGGTCCCGTACGCAGCTAGGCTCCCAAAAAGTCTCACACATGTGGTATCCCCGTACTCAGGAGAAGCAGCAGAATGTATTTTGGGGTGTAATTTCACATATTCCCATTCCCATTGAGCAATATATCATTTAGTGACAACTTTGTGCAAAAAAAAAAAAAAAAATGTCTCTTTCCCGCAACTTGTGTCACAATATAAAATATTCCATGGACTCGACATGACTCTCAGAAAATAGCTTGGGGTGTCTACTTTCCAAAATGGGGTCATTTGGGGGGGTTTGAACTGTCCTGGCATTTTATGCACAACATTTAGAAGCTTATGTCACACATCACCCAGTCTTCTAACCACTTGAAGAAAAAGCCCTTTCTTACACTTTGTTTACATGAAAAAATTATTTTTTTTTGCAAGAAAATTACTTTGAACCCCCAAACATATATTTTTTTAAAGCAAAGGCCCTACAGATTAAAATGGTGGGAGTTTCATTTTTTTTTTTCACACAGTATTTGCGCAACGATTTTTCAAACGCATATTTTGGGGAAAAAACACTTTTTTAAATTTTAATGCACTAAAACACACTATATTGCCCAAATGTTTGATGAAATAAAAAAGATGATCTTAGGCCGAGTACATGGATACAAACATGACATGCTTTACAATTGCGCACAAACGTGCAGTGGCAACAAAATTAATACATTTTTAAAAGCCTTTAAAAGCCTTTACAGGTTACCACTTTAGATTTACAGAGGAGGTCTACTGCTAAAATTACTGCCCTCGATCTGACCTTCACGGTGATACCTCACATGCATGGTGCAATTGCTGTTTACGTTTGACGACAGACCGCGCTTGCGTTGGCCTTATCGCGAGAGCAGGGGGCGACAGGGGTGCTTTTTTTTTTTTTTTTCTTTATTATTTTTTTGCTTTTTTATCTCATTTTTAAACTGTTCCTTTCATTTTTTTTTTAATCATTTTTATTGTTATCTCAGGGAATGTAAATATCCCCTATGATAGCAATAGGTAATGACAGGTACTCTTTTTTGAAAAAATTGGGGTCTATTAGACCCTAGATCTCTCTTCTGCCCTCAAAGCATCTGACCACACCAAGATCGGTGTGATAAAATGCTTTCCCAATTTCCCAATGGCGCTGTTTACATCCGGCGAAATCTAAGTCATGAAATGCTCGTAGCTTCCGGTTTCTTAGGCCATAGAGGTGTTTGGAGCCACTCTGGTCTCTGATCAGCTCTATGGTCAGCTGGCTGAATCACAGGCTGCATTCTCTGGTTCCCTGTTGAGACAGGAGAGCCAGAGAAAAACACGGAAGACGGTGGGGGGGGCATTCCCTCCCACGGCTTGTAAAAGCAGTCTAGAGGCTAATTAGCCACTAGGATTGCTTTTACATGAAAGCCGACCGCTGGCTGAAAAGAAAGATACCAAGATAATACCTAAACCTGCAGGCATCATTCTGGTATAACCACTCAAAGTCGTAAATGGCGTACCTGAAGACAAAAAAATGGTTAACAATAAAACACAGTAAACGTTAAAGTATAAACAATTGCATACCTGAAAAACATACATGATAAAACATAACAACAATAAAACATTGCAGAATATAATACAGTAAAAAAGAGCAGAACAATAGAGAGAGAGAATAGAGAGAGAGAATAGAGAGAACAATAAAACAACAACTATTTTTTTTTATTTTATATATATATTTTTTTTACACTTTTTTGTAACTAACTTTTATAACGGTAACCGGTTCCAGGTTCGGGTCTCTCAAAATGTGATGGCATCTTGGGAGACCCTGTGAAAGTGTGCCTAGTCTGTGCAATGCTGTACCCTACGCTAATACTCAGCTAGTGAATGGTAGCGTTCAAAACATTCACCAATGCAAAGACCAGGATTGTCAGGACAGAAGGGACAATAATAGCGGGTGTCATGCCTATATCCGCGCTTGCTGCCGACACAACATCTTTTTTGGGGGGGTTCGTTGGGTAGGGGTACTCGGGAGGACATAAAGAAAATGCCTCATGCAGCCGACTGCATTTGGTTGGGGATGTGAATGGGGGAAGTACGGGCGCTGCAGAAGTGGTGGGTTCCCAATTATTAGGATTGGCGAATGCAGCAGGAAGGGCACTATGGGCACGACGGGCCTGTGTTTGTCTTCTTCTTGGTGGCAGCGGGACACTACTTGTGCTTGCCACCTCACCAGATTGAACTGCACTTATGGGATTCGCCATGTCACCAAGTGTTACTGCAGTGCTGGTTTGACTACGACTGGGGTGTACTAGGCCGCTGGCGCTTGCTAGTTCACCAAAACGCTACCAAAAAAACTGTTAGCGATCGCAGGGATCAGGCCTGACTCTGCGAACGCTGCAGTTATGCGTTTAGTGTTTTGTAAGTGACAGTGATCGATCGATACTGCACTTGGGTGGGCTGGGCTGGCCGGGCGGAGGGGCAAAACGCAGGTGCTAGCAGGTATCTGGGCTGATCCCGCTAACACTGCATTTTTGGGAACCCTAAACTGCTGGGGACGCTAGTATAGATCTGATCAGATCAGATATTGATCCAATCAGATACTATAACACTAAGGGAGGTGTACGGTGCGTGCGTGGGTGTTAGCGGTACTGGCGCTAACCTGACGCTGCCTGGGGCGACGCATATCACCGCCGGGCGATCAGGGGGCTAAACCTTTATTCGGTAATAAACGGCGGGTGCCCTGACACTATAAAAAATAGACGAACTAACCAGCGTCACCCGTAATGGTTATACGGTGATCAGTGGTGAAAGGGTTAACTAGGGGGCAATCAAGGGGTTAAAACATTTATTAGGTAGTATATGGGGGTCCCTGTCGCTATAAAACGCTGACGGCAAACCTAAATATTTACGTCCCTAACTAGCGTCACCAGTGACACTAATACAGCGATCAGAAAAATGATCGCTTAGCGACACTGGCGACAGGGGGTGATCAAGAGGTAAACTTTATTAGGGAGGGTTAGGGGGGGTACCCTAGACCTAAAGGGGGCTAACAGTAACTGTCCTAACAGTAACTGTCACAAACTGACACCATGCAGTAATCAGAAAAAAAAAACCTGCTTGGTGTCAGTGTGACAGGGAGGGGGGAGGGGTGATTGGGTGGTGATTGGGGGGTGATCGGGGGGTATCGGGGGTGTTGTGTGCCTGGCATGTTCTACTGTGTGTGTAGTGTTTGTGCACTCACATAGATGTCTTCTCTCCTCGGCGCCGGAAAGGAAAATACCGAGCCGAGGAGAGATGACATCATTTCCTTTGCTGCTGTTTAGCATACAGCAGCAAAGGAATGTTCTGATTGGCCGGGGGGCCACGAATTGGAGGGGGGGCCACGAATGGATGGCCTCCCCCTCACCTCCGATCGCCGGGGGAAAAAAGAGGACCGCCTCGGGTACCGGTGGGGGGTCCGATCGGGCCCCCCACCCGCGGGAGGCAGATCACGTAGATCTACGTGATTTTGCCTGCCCGTGCCGCCTTGCCGACGTATATCAGCGTGAGGCGGTCCTTAAGTGGTTAAAGTTTAAAATATAATGTCCACAGCCACTTCTGGGGGTATCATTAATGGTTATATTTTCTATCAAGCAATTCTGTATGGAGCCCCTGTCAATAAATCAATTTGTGTATTTGTTAAAAATAATGAAGTTGATTTTTTACTCAGAGATCTTGCTTTTTCTACTTTTCTCAGACTAACACTGAATATGCTTACATGAGGAGAGAGCTGTATACTGTTGCTCTTTATTGTTCAGTCACAAGCTGGGGGAAAGAAATGCTCATGCACTCTTCAGTGTAGTTGAGAGTCATGAGAAATGTAGTTTCAAAACATCCGGGTTGCCAAGGTTCGCCATCAATGGCCTAGTAAAACCTATTGAACATGTCAAACTATGTATTCATTTTCTCTAATCACCAATACCACCCCATGCACACCATTTTTGAAATAATTATTTAGTGAAATAAGCATATTGAACAAATGCGAAAAGATGTTAGTGAACGCAATGGCTCACAGATGGGTGTCCGAGCCAGCTCCTAACCTGGGAATGCATGGGTTAGCACAAAGGGATTTTAATAAAAAATAATGAGACATAGAAACAGTTTATAATTTTCAAAATATTTATTTATCTTGGCATTTAAATAAATGGCCACGGTGTATCCAAGAGGTAACCTGATAATAACCTAAATTTAAATGAAATATAAGCTAATCTGGCTAAAAATTTGTTAAACAAAATTACACAGTGTCCATCCAGCTGGACGACTACTCCCCACCGGCTGAAGCCAGAAGAGAAGCTACTGGCTGAGGCCCCCAACACCGTTGCTGTTTCAATCAAATTTTGTAGGCCCATATTAAATACGTCTAGGCCAATTGCAGATAAATGCACCAAATTATTGTGAAACAAACCCGGAACAAAACCTTCTAATTCAGCATGGCGGAATGATAATCCACCAGACGAAAACAGAAAGTTATGAATGGTCCTATTGAGATGTTTTCTAATCCTTTCCACATAGACTAAGCTACCAGAGGGAGACCAGATAGGCCTAGGAATTCTCAAAGAATGCTAAAACAGCAGATGGAAACAGAATCCTGATAGAATAAAGGTCCGTTTCTATTTCAAAGAGCAGCTCCAACATTTTGACCTTCCCTAGATCTTTAGCCCCGGCGTGGATGACTAAAACTTGAGGAGAGGGCCAGATGCTAGCAAAATAAATCAAATGATCTCTCAGATTCCGCCACCTTAAACCCCTAATGCTGAGAAAAAACACTGAGAATTTATTAGCATCCAGACCTAGATTGGAGGAGTAGGTCCTAGTTCCAGCATGTTTAGCAGCCCAGAAAACATAAGAAAACACAAGAATGACCCACTATCCAGACATTGGATTTAGAAGAATCTAAAAGAGAAATAACAAAGTTAGTAGATCTGGGCGGACATATATCTTGTACCTATCACTTCCCCAACGGCCTACCTTTTTCAAAGCATCTGCAGATAAACCCATAGAATCAGCTGTAGTAGCCTCCCCAATCCTAAAGGAATGAGATGAAAAGCAAACAATTGAAAGATTCAATTGTTTCAAACAGGAATCTAATACAGCTGAAAACTGGTACCTTGTTAAAGAGAACAAGTCCTGGTGAATAAAAAAGGAATCAGTAGAAGTAGGTCTGACTGAGAGATACCTGGCAACATGTGAGACCGGACATATTACGGGATTAGTAGAGCTGGCTAGAGAAATCCAATGGCCTCTACCTACACGCAGGGATTTGGACCTGCAAAGGAAAAGGTTCAGGAACCCCTCACCTAAAGACACATGGCAAAAATGGAGAAAAGAGAGATAGACCTTTTATTCATGGCTGTAAATTCCCCAACCCTCAGGGCTCCAAAAAGGGCAATTGTAAAGGCAGCTCTGAAGAGAAAAAGCTCAAACTCTGAAAAACAAACCTCCTCCAAAACCCAGAGAAGGTCAATCAACAAATTAACCGAAATGGGGTGCCTATTATAACACGTAGGTCTGGACCTTATAAGGCCTTTGAGCAGTTGACTAACCTGAAAGAAAGAAGTTAATGCAGGTAAACCAGCAAATTTTAGAAAAAAGGACACACCCGCTAACATCCTGCTTACTGACGTGGGACTGAGTTTGGCCTGAAGCAACCTAGACACACCGAATGCCAGAGAGACATGCGCGGTCACATCCAAGGCATCCAGGCCCAACTCATGACAAAATGAATACCATCTGAACCAAGAACAGCGATAGTCTAGACAAGTCTTTCTTGAAACAGAGTTTTTGAAGTTAGATAGTATCGGCTCCAAATTAAGCCCCAGAGGAAATCTGGGCAAGGGGTGCCGCACTGATCCGTCGCCGGAGCCAATTCCCAAAACTTCTCGAACTGCAAAAGAGATAAAGCATCAGCTATGTTATTATGTATCCCTGCTATGTGCGTCGCTTTTAACCAAATATTAAAACGTATACAGTGTAATACTAGAAAACGCAGCAATTTAATAACTGTTTCAAACTTAGAGGATAAAGTATTAATGGCAAAGAAAACACCCTTGTTATCTGTGTGCACCAGAACTCTGCAGTTTTTGAAAGCATCCTTCCACACCACTATGGAAACGATTACCAGGAATAATTCCAGGAGGACAAGATTTTGAAGAATGTACTGCTGCAACCAATCCGAGTGCCACTCGGCTGCGCACCACTGACAGTCCATAAAGGCTCCAAAGCCTGACCAGCATCTGTGAAGAAATTCATCTGATAGCCAATAATAAATTCTTGTTGCCATATTGGGAACCATTAAATTACATAAGGCATCCCAAACTTTCAGATCCTCCCTAATGCTCTTGGAGATAAAGATGTGAGAATATGGACTTTTAAAACCTCTGGTAGCCAAAGCAAATCTCCGGGAAAATACCCTGGCCATAGGAATGACCCCGGCAAAAGAAAAGACTGGGCTTTTTTCAGTAACACCTTTCTTTTCAATAGAAAGACTGAGATCATTGATCTCATCTTTTGAAGTCTGTGTAAGGGCAATGTGAACTCTATTAGCGAGGAGTCAATTGTAATGCCCAAAAATTCAATAGTGGTAGAAGGAAAAACTGTCTTTTCTGGTGCAAGTGGAACCCCAAAGTATTCAAATATGCCAAAAAAACAGTTATAACGACTCTAGACAATCAGAGGAGCCCACAGGGCCAACAAATAAAAAGTCATCCAAATAATGCAAAAACCCCCCTGGAAGGATAAGATACTGACAAAACCCAGTGCAAAAATGTTGAAAAGGCTTCAAAATAAAAACATGACAAAGAAAACCCCATGGGCATACATTTGTCGAAATAGAATTGACAACCTAAGTAATTTAAATCTTGTGGGTGTACTGGCAGCAAACAAAATGCAGATTTGACGTCTGACTTAGCCAATAAGGCACCATGTCCCTGCTGCCTCAAAATAACAAGAGCCTCATCGAAGGAAAAATAGGACACTGGGGCTTCAACATCAGAAACTTCATTATTCAGTGAAGAGTCCGACGGATAGGAAAGATGATGTATCAATCGAAAACAGCCACTCTCCGTTTTAGGAACGATACCAAAGGGGGAGAGTCTAAAATTTTGTAACGGTGGGGAAGAAAAGGGACCAGATATCCTACCTTCAGTAATTTCTTTGGAGATTTTATCTTGTACCACAGACGAATGTATATAAGCAGATTTTAAATTCCTTACCGTATAACAGCCTGACCTATTAAAATTAGGAACCAGAAAACCATCCCTGAAACCATTGATTAGCAGAGTTGCCATCCTGCGATCTGGATAGTGCTCTAACCAGGGAAGCATTCTTATTAGGCTCACCGGGGTCGAGGCTTTTTCAACTAGCGTCCTTGAGAAGTGATTGAAATGAGGTTGAGGCAGATCTACGAAAGCACCTGCTGGCAGAATGGTTCCCATTACAGTGGCAGCACTCGTGCCTATACCTGCAGTTAGATAGGAACTTGCATTGCCCTTTATTGAAGGCAAAACAAAATCCCTTGCGAAATGTAATTTGTGGAGTAGACCTTACCCTCTGGGGAATTGAGGTTTTGGAGGCAACATTAGATTTAACCATAAGCCTACATCTTTAGATCCCCAATGTAAAGGGGGGTGAACTGCCAATTTCTGCAGAAAATTCTCGTCATACGTGTACCAAGCATAACTACCAAAATGACGAAAGGCTCCAGCAATGATATCTGAATGCTGGAATAAACCCGAGCATTTACTAGGGAGGCATTCTCCCATGACAGCCTCAAATGCAAAAAGCCTGTAACCAGTTCTGGAAGGTTTTGGGAATGGCTCTCCTATCCTCTTCTGTACGTTCCCCTGCCTGCTTGTCAGATTTAGACAAATTCTTTTGAAGAAGGTAATAATGACAATAGGTCAATGAATTTACTCCTCCAAAATTTTTATTCAACCGTTTTAGCTAAATGAAAGCCCAAAGGCAAAAATTTCACATTGCATGGCCTCTTTAAAAGAGGATTCGCCAATCATAGCAGCAGAGGGTCTCAAAGGCAAGGAGGGGTTACCTAACACTGGGGCGTTAAGGGGTACTCTAGAATGGGGTAAAACTCCATTATCCACTACTTCTTCCTGTAAAGCAGATTCACTCAAACCTTGCCACACAGAACCAATGTCTACCATATAATCAGCAGAATGAAAATTTTCCTTTGCACCATGAAAATGTGCCCCTGTATCATTAGAATCTTTATTAATAATGCTCCATGCACCAGTAACCTGTGCTCCTTCCAACTCTTTAACATTAGCACCGGCATGCGCGGCTTTCCAAGATAGCAGACACGTGACTCGTGAGCTCCGGTCCCGTCCCGAGATCCGAGGCCCCTGACAAGCTACATTAGCCACCGATCGATCCAGGGGTAAGCCTTAACACCTCCTCAGGCTTCCCCGGCGCTACATGGGCAAAATTGGGGATTAACGGTCAGTCTACTGTCCCCCACACCCCCCGCGGCCTTCCTCCACTATGGATCGCTTCCCAACTCAGTCCCCGGTCTCGATTTCACAAGGGGATCCGGAGGACTATGTCAGCACGCTGATGGCGGAAGCTCCTTCTCAGCAGATCCCCCTCCTCACATACCCTCCACACCTCAGCTAACGCTGATCCCGGAGCTGATGGATCTCAAGCTCCAGGCTTTGGCCCAGCAAGTTAACAGGGACATTGCCCAGGAGATGGGGAGGATCTCCAGAGAGCTTAGAGGGGAAATTGATGCCCTTGGTGAACGCACAGCAACACTGGAGACAAAATTTGATGAGACTCTGCAGTATATACAGGCTCTTGAAGAGGAGAAAGCTCTTCTTAAAAACTCTGTATCTCAATTACAATTACAGCAAGAGGATCTTGAGAACAGAGAGAGACGCCAAAACCTTAGGATCCGCGGTGTCCCTGAAAAGGTTGCTGACAACAACATACGATCCTATCTTCTTGGCCTTTCCAAAGCCCTGGCGCCTGAAATAGTGGACATTGATTGGTGTATGGACCGCACTCATCGGTCCTTAGCCTCTAAACCCCCTGCGGGAGCCAGACCCCGCGACATAGTGGTGCGCTTCCACTTTTATGAGAGCAAAGAGGCCCTGACAAAGCTACTCGTAACAGATCCAGCATTGAATACAAGGGAGACAGGCTCCAACTGTTCAGTGACCTGTCTCCCATCACATTGGCCAAACGATGCTCTCTACGGCCCATCACTGCCCATCTCCAACAGCATAAAGTCCCTTATTCTATAGCTGTTGGCTTGCAAAGGAAGAAAGACAAAACCCTCTTGAAATCATCTTTGCTGTCTCAACATTCAACTGCTGAAAGATCCCTGCTCCGGGCTCCCGCGGTGGGACGGCTGCGTGCGGTAACCTTTTTACGCTACCAAATAAAATCACATTTTTACACAAAGTACACAAATCACTTTTATGGGCTAAACAAAAGTTCTATGAGTTTTCAAATAAACCACACAGGATGTTGGTTTCTAGACTCAACCCAAGACCCTTTCTTCCCTTCCCAGACCACATCAAGCACCCTGATGGGACTCCCTCTTACTGCCCGCAGACTATGACTCAGGTGTTTGGTGAGTTCTACGACAGACTCTACAACTGCCTCACACTCAACCAACACCCCCTATTTGAAATGACAGCTTTTGAAGAGTTTATGTCCGACTTGCGGCTTCCCAAGTTATCAGACTCTGACGTACAAATACTAAACGCCCCTGTCACAGAAGAGGAACTGTCCAACACCGTCAAGTCCCTACCGAATCATAAAGCTCCAGGCCCAGATGGTCTCCCATATTCATTCTATAAGTCATTCCTTCCTATCCTGTCTCCACACCTGGTATCCCTTTATAACTTTCTCCTCCAGGGAAAACTCCCCCACCAACAATTTCTTCACTCGTACATCACAGTCATACCGGAACCTGATAAAGACCATGCGCTCCCAGAAAACTATAGGCCAATAGCCCTTCTGAATTCAGATTATAAGCTATTCATGATAATTCTAGCCAATCACCTTTCGCAGTTTTTGACAAAACTCATTGACAGAGACCAGGTGGGATTTGTCCCCACCAGACATACAGGAGACAATACCCGACAAACCATTGACCTTATCGATATGTTGAACAGAGTCCGCCGTCCTGCCCTGATCTTAAGCCTTGATGCCCAAAAGGCATTCGACAGACTGAGCTGGCCCTATATGTTTGCGACTCTCACTAGATTTGGCATCCAAGGTCCCTTATCCCCCCTTCTCTTCATCTTGTGCCTGGAGACTTTGGCGGAGGCTATTAGATCCCATCCTGATATAAGAGGGGTTCCCAAGTGTCAAAGGGAGTACAAACTATCTTTGTCGATGATGTACTCCTTACCCTAACTAACCCTCACATCACCCTACCATCACTCCAGGCCTTACTTTCCCAAATTAGTTCCCTTTCTGGCTACAAGGTTAATACATCTAAAACTAAAGCCATGCCTCTCCACATACCTACTGATGACCTTTTGCTTAAAAGTTCATACTCATATCGTTGGTGCACAACGTCTCTCAAATATCTAGGGGTTCAACTCACGCCTGAATATTCCTCCCTTTATTCGACCAACTATCTCCCCCTTTTTTAGGATCATAAATGCTATGCTAACTCGTTGGAACCTCCTTCCGATATCATGGATAGGTAGAATTAACGTGCTGAAGATGTCCATTATGCCTAAATTGCTATATTTCTTTGAAACACTTCCGGTTTCCATCCAAATGACACAGTTGAAAGCACTTAAAAGGTGGTTTCTTAACTTTATCTGGAAAGGGGGAGCCCACAGAGTGGCCAGCTCGCTGATTTTTTCCCCTAGAGATCAGGGAGGTATGGGGGCACCAGACATTTATAAGTATAACTTATGCCGCGTACACACGAGCGGACATTACGGCGGACTTTGCCCGGCGGACTTTGACGTACTTTCCGACGGACTTTGTGAATGAACGGACTTGCCTACACACAATCCACCAAAGTCCGTCGAATTCGTACGTGATGACGTACGACCGGACTAAAACAAGGAAGTTCATAGCCAGTAGCCAATAGCTGCCCTAGCGTGGCTTTTTGTCCGTCGAACTAGCATACAGACGGCGGACTTTTCGACCGGACTCGATTTCAACGGATAAATTTAAAACAAGTTTCAAATCTAATTCCGTCGAACTTTTGAGAAAACAAAGTCCGCTGGAGCCCACACACATCGAATTGTCCGACGAAATCCAGTCCGCCGGGCAAAGTCCGCCGTAATGTCCGCTCGTGTGTACGCGGCATAAGTCTCTCATCCCTGGGCAGTAGTGGCCTGGTCTAGTCTGAGACCCCCGAGCCGCTGGGCAGAGATTGAGATGGGATCTCTGTTTCCGACCCATCCATGCTCTCTGATCTGGTCCCCTGAGTTAATCTCAGACCTCAAGCTACGGAATCTGTCTAAACCCCATGCTATTTTTACTCAAGATTTGGCGTTCTTGCCTCCCCAAATTCTCGCTCTCTTCCATATGCCCTCCCTCTCTAATGTACTGTTCAACCCCTTAATCCCCGACAGCCTTTCACATTCCCGAATGTTCCCCTGGGCTAGGGAGGGTATGTTTCAACTCCGGCACTTTGTTAATCCGGTCACCCGCAAACTCCGAACTTTCAAAGAACTTCAATCTAAAAATTCCTAACCACTTGCTACACTCACACCTCCAAATTACTCACTTTCTTTCTAAACTTTCCCCCTCGCTTGCCCTCACCAAGCCAACATCCTTTGAACTTTTGTGCTCCCAAGCTCCATACCAAACACGACTCCTTTCCAGTATATACCAAATTCTCCAGGAGAATGCCCCACTCTCAAAGGTCCCCCACTCCTACATGAACAAATGGGTGCAATACACCCAACAACATATTTCTGACATACAGTGAGCTTAAATCTGATCCTCGACCTCTAAGGTTTCTTTATGTGTGGCACAAAAGGAGACAGCATATAAAGTCTTATACTTTTGGTATAGAACCCCAGAGGTTACACACCGTTACGACCCCTCTCTCTCCCCTCTGTTGGAGATGTGGGAGAGGTAGGGGGAATCAATATCATATCTTTTGGCAATGTGAACTGATTGCTTATTTTTGGTCCATGGTACTTTCAATGCTTCAGCAGATACTTGATGTCCAACTCCCTTTGGACCCAGTACACTTCCTTCTGGGCCTCCCATTTCCTGCCCTGGGGAAGGTCCCGAACAAGCTCACCTCCTTTATCTTGCTGGCAGTCAAAAGGGCCATACCTGATTGCTGGGTGTCTACAGTTCCCCCCAACCCAAGAGCAGCTATTGTAGGGTATCAAGGATATACGTAGAATGGAACATCTGACGGCTATGGTAGAGGATACGACAGATAGGTTTGATAGGATTTTGGCCCCCTGGGATAGTTCTTCCTTCAGCTCCCCTCTTTAGTCTTTACGAGGCCTTTAACAGGTCAAAAGTCGATCGACACTATGCTCCCCATATAGACCTGCTCTCATTTGATATCCCGCTCCCACCCCATTAAGTCTGCGCTCTAAATTATATGCTATGATTACCTATATGTTTTATGTGATACTGCCTTGTTTCCTGTTTAATTTTTATTTCCTTTTTTTTTTTATTTTGATTATTATCTGTTAAAATTATAGATACCTCTTTTTGTTACTTGCCTCTACATCTGCTTGTACAATCTTTATGCCATAGCGTATTCATACCGTTGGATATGTACCTGTTTTCTCTGAAAAATCTTTCAATAAAAATACAATAAAAAAAAAAAAACGGGGGGCGTGGCTTGACCTCGTAGAGAATGGCCGCTTGATTTCAGAGCTCCGCTGACAGGGATAGAAATCTGCCTTCTACGGACGGTCACCGACATCTCACACCTGAAAAATGATGGGTACTGCCTCTAGAACATCGTTGACCTCCCGTTCACAATCTCCCCGCGAATTACCGGCAAGATCCAGTCACAACATCCCGGAGATGTTTCGGGCACAGACGGGAAGTTTGGCGCCGACTCCCACCTCACAGATCCATCAGCAGCATCCTCCTAACCCTAATGGATCTGCTTCTCCATCTCACAATGGACACAATGATGGGGGGATTCTTCTCACCCCACATCAACAACCTAGCTTGAGCGATCTTAGATCCGTGGCTAAAGACATTAAGGATACCCTGACGGCAGCTATCTCGGATTTAAAAATTGAAATCCAGGCTATTACTGGAAGAGTCCAGGTAGTGGAACAAACAACTGCCCTCCATTCTTCAAAGATCCGTCACCAACATCTGGCGATCGACACACACGGCAACTCAGAGATATCAATCGCCACTTGGAAGACTTGGATAACCATGGCAGATGCCATAATCTCCGGCTGAGAGGTTTGCCTGAAGCCGTGGATGCGGATCACCTTCAAAGTGAAGTTACCCATATTTTTAATAATCTACTCAGCAGACCCAGAGATGTTCCCATTGTGATGGAAAGAATCCATCGTGCTCTGAGACCGAAAGGAAAAGACTCTGACCCTCCTAGGGATGTGGTATGCTGCATTATTGATTACCGCCTGAAAGAAGAAATTCTGAGGAGAGCACGAACCCTGATTCCTTTATTACATAACGGCACAGAACTTTGCCTATTTCAAGATTTATCGAATATAACCTTACAGCGCAGAAGGGAACTGCAACCCCTTCTGGCAGTACTTCGGACTAAAGGTATAATATACCGCTGGAAATTCCCCTTTGGTTTGGCGGCAACAGTACAAGGACGCTCACCTCTCCTCAGAGTCCCTGAGGATCTACACTACTTCTGTGATACTCTAGGCATCCCTCTCATGGAAGTACCAGATTGGTATGCGGAATTTCGTACCTCTACATCACCTTCGGCACCTTCCAGAAGTGAATCAATGGAGGCCCAGAACGTAAGATACCGAAGACATCGTTCACCATCGGAACCAAGATTTCTACAACCCGATCCACAATCTCCTTCGATCTACAGTCCGACGAAACCCCCGCGCTCCAGAAGAGCCAGAAGGGATCGGTGAATACAGATGGCTTCTACAACACATATTGAAAGCTATCCTCTGACTGTTCAATTATTGTTTTTCCTAACACTGTAAGTTCATGCCCCTGACTAGTATTGTTTTCCTTTAGTCTTCAATCTTTAAAGCTTGTTTAGTGTAGGTCACACTTTCTACACATATTCTTATCTTTATGTATCTAAGCGCTACCGGACCAACGCAGAATCCTGCCTTCACGGCTTGACTATCTCATGACACCGTAACGGATACGGCTTCACAATATCAGTATGCAGTTTCCACTAGAGTTCTGCTACACCTAAATTCGTATGATGTTTTACTTTTAAATCTACTGGGGTACCGGATCATCAGGGAAGTCCACTCAAAAAAGAAAAAAAAAAGCTCTCCTTTAGATGTACATAACGCTGTCAGCTTGACACTGTTACACCCTGCTCCTAGTACACTACCTGGTGATTCTAACTAAAAATATACCCGGGACCTCACATCTAGACATAAAAAGGTAGCTGATAACATTATTTGTTCTCCACGTAATGATCCTGTTTAAGTTCACTGTATGTTCTGGTTGACATGTATCTTGAAAGTGAACAGCTTAAGTTAAAATGAAACTTGCTCCCATGACAACCATATCTACATTACACAATTGGTTGCCTTCTTTAGGCACAAATAACTAGGAGGAGCCAAGGTCTGTTGTAACAAGATCCCCCTCAACATGACTCACGAAGCAGTTCATTATTCCTTACAGAAAGCGGGATCAGACTTGTCACCTTAGCGATATACCGCTGCCCTCCCTTCTCCTGTACTAGCACACGCATCTCTCAGATGAAGATGTATGAGACTTTCCACCCCCATATAGCTAGGTACATGAATAGGGATCTCAGCTGTTCTGATAACACACTCTATACAGAAAAATAAAACGATTAGGGTATTTGACATCTTTTTCTGTTTAACTATTCCTACCCCTCACAAATACCTTACACTGACTGGAGAACTGACATATTGCCAAAACGGAACTGACAGGTTCTCCATACAAGAGTATAAGAGAAGCTCAGAAACGTCTACCATTCACTTATAAGACCTCCTCATATCCATTGTGATATGCTCCCTACCAGCTTAATGATCTACACAGATGTTTAGTTCTAATGTCTTTATGACAAGCTTCTTAATCACCATCAGGGGTAGTTAATTAGTGGCTTCTGCCTGGTTTAACTTTATTAAGAGGTACTGCTTTCTACTTATGATGAATACTCTGTTTTTCATACTGTTCAAGTTTTCTTTATAAATGTTTAATTGTTCCATTATCTGGACATCAGCAACTCAGGAATCAGACCTTTCCCGGCGGACAGATATGATTGTTACTCATGGTTATTTTTTGCGACCGCCCTGGGAACGAATTCAACAATATTACATTTCTTTATTGATTTATTTTAATGCACACCTGGTTCTTCAACTACTCTTCGCAAATTGATCTATGCTCCTTTCAATACCCACCTAGAACGTTAAAGGGCAACAATTCCAGTACTCCCATGACCTCCATACCACACATGGACCGTCTTCAGTACATGCCCTCTTCTTATCTCTATCCCACATGTCCGTGGACCTCGTCCCTTGTTGACTGGTTTCTCTAATCTCTACACTATAGCTGAGTCACCTTCCCACACAGTGGTTTTGATTGACTGCCTGAATTCCACACTCAATCTTTACCTAAAGCACCACTGACCCTTTCCGGTACCATCTACCATGAGATTATACTAGTCTATGACCTAGTGAGCAGGTATCGCTAGTTCCCGGATCATTTCCTTTTGCCTATAATCCCTATCACTACGACACCTCTGAAACCAAAGTACTCTCATCTTTCCCTCCCCATTTCCCCGCATTTCATTCCTTATTTTTTATCAAACTACACTCATTCTGAGTAGACTCTCACTGTTCTCCTAAACCGTAGCTCTCAAACATAACACGCACCACGCGTCCCATTACCACTCTACCTCTGACTCATATCTGGAACACGGACGATATCCAGTGAACACCAATCCAGAATAATACACAACATCTCCCAAAGTACATAATGTCGCCTGTCTTACACGATTCTACATCAAAATCTAATCACAAAACTACTACTAAATTTGTCTCGCTAAACGTAAGGGGACTCAATGTTCCTGAAAAACGTACACAAGTTCTTCTGTCTATGCGTAAACTTAAGGAAGATATTATATACATCCAAGAAACTCATTTCAAAACAGATTCTGCCCCCAAATTCTCCAACTTACAGTACCCAACAGCATTTCATGCTACCAACAAGCAAGCAAAAACAAAAGGGGTCTCTATCCTTATCTCAAAACATTGTCCATTCATAATCAGACACTTTAGCGGATGTCGACAGAAGATATTTATCAAAGGTTCGCTCTTCGGTAAACGATTAACCTTAGCAAACATATATGCCCCCAATATTAAACAAGTCTCCTTTTTCCGCCACACACTGCAATTACTCGCATCGTTTCAAGAGGGTATTTTAGTAATGGGGGGAGATTTTAATGTTCCCCTTAATCCCTTACAAGATACCTCTTCGGGATCGTCCAATTTACCCTTTTCTGCGCTATGAGCAATCAAGAAATGTTTTCAGGAATTGACATTACATGATGCATGGCGTACCTTAAACCCCACAACTAAAGATTATACTTTTTTCTCCAATCCCCATGGAAGCTACTCCAGACTTGACTATTTTTTTATCACACAAAGACCTCACCATGCTCAAAAACACCTCCATCGAACCCATGTACATATCGGACCACCACCTGATAACCATGTCCATGGAATTCTGGTCCAATCAAACCCACTCACAAATATGGCGCCTTGATCCGTCACTACTTACAGACACTTTAATAGTGTCCACTATACACGACAGTCTCAAACTTTATTTCCAAGATAACAACTCTCCTGAAATATCCCCAGTGATAAAATGGGAAGCTCACAAATGTACCATAAGGGGGAAACTAATAGCTATAGCCTCCAAAACAAGGCGTGAAAGACAAACACATATTTCCAACCTCTCCAAGCGCATACACGATTTAGAAAAAACACATAAAAAGACACAAGCTATCTCCACACTCCAAGAACTCACTCGGGTGAGGACAGAGTTGATAGATGTGTTGCACAAACAAATAAAACGCAATTATATATTATCACAAAAACTATTTTACGAACATGGCAACAAATCCGGTAAAATTCTCGCCAGAGCCCTTCGTGCAAAAAAATCATCCACAACAATTCACTCCATCAATGACTCTACGGGATCTAAAGTAACTTCAAATACACAGATAGCAGACCAATTTGTAAACTATTATTCGCAACTATACAATATAAAACCACACAATCCCGTGATAAACGCTGATCATAGAGCACACTTGATTAAAGACTTCTTAGCCCAACACGGTCCAAAACCCATTTTTGACACAGAAGCATTACACCTAGAACGTCCCATCTCTAAAGATGAATTAGATACTGTGCTCAAACAACTGAAAACAGGCAAAAGTCCAGGTCCGGATGGTCTAACAGTAGAGTACTATAAGGAGTTAGACACGCTTCATCCTCACTTCTTAAATGCATTCAACTCCCTCTCCTCCGATAACCCTCCTCCCAGAGATCTTCTCATGGTTCACGTCGTGGTTATCCCAAAACCTGATAAAGATCCAAACTTAATTCCCAACTATAGACCAATATCATTATTAAATGTTGACCTAAAAATCTATGCAAAAATTTTAGCTAATAGACTTTTACCCCTCCTCCCTGGCCTTATCTCTTTGGATCAAGTGGGTTTTGTCCCGGGTATAGAGGCAAGGGACAATACCCTAAAGGCAGTATTCATAAATGGCTGACTTCAACGAAGCAACCGGGATTCCTTCTTTCCATTGATGCGGAGAAGGCATTCGACAGGGTGGCTTGGGACTACCTAACGGAGGTCCTAAAACACATAGGCATACGGGATCGTATGCTACAATTTATACTAGCTTTGTACTCTACCCCAACAGCCAAAGTCAGGAATAATGGACACCTGTCGGATGCCTTCTCCATATCCAACGGTACACGGCAAGGATGCCCACTCTCTGCTTATTTTTGCCTTATCACTGGAACTATGCCTTACACGTTTAAAAGATAATCAAGACATTAAAAAGGTATAACCATTGCAAAATCTACTTACAAATTAGCGGCGTTTGCGGATGGCATCTTATTATTTCTAAAAGAGCAGCATATTACGTTGCCCAACCTCCTCAAAGAACTCACCCTGTTTGAAAATCTCGCCAATCTTAAAATAAACTTTGCTAAATCGGAGGCCTTAAATGTAACTCTACCACCAGACATAATAGTCCAATGTCAACATAACTTCCCATTCAAATGGAAACCAAATGCCATTAAATACCTTGGGATTTATATTCCGACCTCACTATCGGATTTATACAACAAAAACTACACTCCCATTCTCCAAAATATCCAAAAAGATCTCAAAGCTTGGTCGACAGGAGTGTTCTCCTGGTTTGGCAGAATTTCTATTATAAAAATGACCATACTGCCAAAATTTCTATACTTGCTTCAAACAGTTCCCGTGTCATTACCAAGTACTTTTTTCAACTCATTCCGCAAATCTTGTACGGAATTCATTTGGAATGGTAGGCAAGCTAGAATAAGTTTCCACAGAATGACTATACCCAAAATGAAAGGCGATCTAGGTTTACCTGATATTCGAAAATACTATTGGGCCTGTCAACTTTCCAGAATAGTAGATTGGAATGTCCACGCTGATACCAAAGCTTGGATCGCCATTGAACAAGCCTTCTCACACTTACCGCTTCACAATCTACGCTGGACCCACCCTCATCACATCTCACCAAAATGCAAACAACATCCCCTCATTGGTAACACGCTGACTTCTTTCAATACAACATGTAAACAATTTCACATTTCATCCTCTCCAGGTCCTCTCACGCCAATCAAACATAACCCTGGACTTCATACCAGGAACTGACGATTCTTTCCTTCGTGAAATGGGATCCCAAACAAATCTGAAAATGGGAGATTTCTTCTCTAAGGGGAAAATCATACCGCTATCCATATATGGATATATGCAACTCAGACATTTTCTCCTTGATGCCCTAATAAGTACTGCTTTCTCAAGAAATCAAACACACTTTGAATCCCTTTGTTCTGCCGCTGAACCACAACGTCACCTGATTTCCATCCTTTATTTGAACCTTTTTCATGATCACACCCCTAAATTGAATATTGCCAGTACACAGTGGGAAAAAGATCTTTCCATCAAACTCTCTGATGCAGATTGGGGAAAGATATATTCTAATATTCACAAAGGCTCGATTAATGTTACAACACAGGAAAACGGATATAAACTTTTCTCCAGATGGTACAAAACACCTCTCAAGTTACACAAAATTAACCCAGAGATTTCACCCAATTGTTGGAGATGCAACGACAAAAACGGATCACTCCTTCACATATGGTGGGATTGTCCTGCGATATCTACCTTCTGGACTAAAGTTTTTCACCTCACCTCCCAAATTACATCACTTCTTCTAGATTTCTCTCCAGCCCTAGCTCTGCTACACCACTCATCCCTACCGATGAAAACATATCATAAATCTTTAGCTCTACATCTCCTCAATGCCGCTAAACTATGTATCACAGTACTTTGGAGATCATCTAACACACCCACAATCGCAGACTGGATCAAAAGAGTAAACAAAATAGACAAACTGGAAGAACTTGTGTATCAAGCACACGACTCTTCCACCACATACAGGAACATATGGGCCAATTGGCAACAATTCCACACAACTTCTGAATATGCCCAATTACTCAGTTCAGGGCCCTCGCTCACCTAATCATAAGACTTATCATATATCCCAACTGACCCCCCCCCCCCCCCGCCATGATCTTTCAAATAACAAAAAGTACAGGATGTGATAGTATCACTATTCCTACAGATATTACTTGCATAATAGATTACACTTACATAACTGAGACACAGTTCTCCTGAAAAGATACTTCCCGGTAGACCCATGGCTGAGCCAGGGACGGGAAAGATCTCTTCCCTATCTTACCACATTTTTTTTTCTGTGCTTTGGTCCACATCTACTCTTCATTTTCCTATGATAGGTATCAGCAGTTCTATTCTATGATTTTATCTCGGTTTACACATCATATCCTTCGTATGGGTAGCATACGCTTGGATTACTACTACATTTTCATACAAAAATATTGATGAACTGTTATCTTAGACATAACCCAACAACATCCTTTGACCCATATGAAATCGCTGTCAACAGGTATCTTATTATACTGTCTTATTCCCAATCATCACAATGCTTACAAAATATTTTATATGCTCTGATATATAATATAGACACTCTACGTTCTCTCTCATTTGCAATCCCATAAGCCCACATTCAGGATGTATTGTGTTTTTCAACAACTCAAATGTATTCTATTTCACTAACTGTTAAACTATACTGTTGTACTTCTTGGATTTTATCCTCTGTATAATGCTGTTATCTTTTTATCTATTGATATACTTTTCTGTATTACTTTTCTGTATGGATTTAATAAAAATAGATTTATTGGAAAAAACAAAAACAAAATACTAGCACCAATAGACTGTACTCATTTAAATTGCTGTAATACATTAGATAAAGATGTAACCAACATTGACAGTTCAGAGACATTAAAATCAGAACAGGTCTCACAACCAATATTAGATGCTGGATGCCCACTGCTGGCTGCCACAGGGACAGGCTGAATAACGCTGCTCTGTGCCACATGTGGGGAGCACTCTTCCTTACAGAACTGCCGGCCCCCTCTCCGCCTCTCAGCTGAAGAGAAGCATTAGTCTTTAGGCATTTCTTTTTCCTGATAGGCTGCTGACACGTCCCAATGCTGACCGCGGCAGTCTCCACCTCTTCATTAGGGGGTGTAACCCTCACAGGTGGAGCTGAGCCTTGTCCCTCCTCCAGACACCGCAGCAGCCATTATTCACCCCCCTCACCTTCGGCTTTCTCCAAAAGGCGGCGTAGGAGGCTTTCCCTTCTGCCTGGAGAATGGCACTTCATAGCTGCAGAGGACTGGAGTTACGGTCCAGTCCGATGGCTAGTGACTGACAGCCCTCGGCTCCTATTCTCTGCTCCCTCCGTGCGGGCTTTACACCCGCCCATTCTGTCCAATCCACTGCTTGATACCGCTGACCAATCCCATGGCTGTTGCTGCCCAGGGATACCGCTGCAACCAATGACAACCTGTGAATACAGAAAGCAGGGAGAAGGGATCTGCAGACCCCCTTTGAGCTATCCCATGGTGGCCCCGCATATTGCTGTGACCTTTCATTATCACATGTGTGAAAGGATGTTCGGATGCACTTGCAAGTGTTAATGCTGCTCTGAATTGTCAGAAAGTTAACATGGCAGGATCACTTTTTTTCCTCATGAGGAGATGTTGCTGATTTGTAAGGTAGGTGTGGGAGATGTCTTAGTGTTTCCAGGGTTTGGGGGGGGAATGTTGTGTTTGGTGTTTGGAATGTTATGTTTAGTGATCCTGAGAACACACATCACTTCCTGATTCTATGTACAGTAGACTTCCAGCATTTGAACATGTTCATGAAAATACAGTGTGGAATGTGTGTATGTGTATGCATTTAAGCAAGTGCTCCACAAACTGTTGGCTAAAATCAAATCCTGTATAGTCATAATGAACCCTAAGCACATGTAACTTAGCTAGCAATTTTCACTACCCCACACATACTTGTCTAGTTTTTGGTTGCCTCATCCTGGTGTTGTTCGCATGTCACCCCATCAAAAGTTCACCATTCATAGAAAATTCCACAGACGAGTCATCTGTGGTCACATTTTTAACAATTTTCCCTGACAACTGAGTGTGTCTGCATATGCCACACTTAAAGGCTAATGCCCCGTACACACGATCCGATTATTGGACGAATGATCTGTTTGTTTTAATGCTAATCTCACGTCAAATCTGATGAGTTTACTAAAGTCATGAAAATTCCTGTAGGACAGAATGAAAATTTGGAAGTGATGTCATGTTTTGTAATGCACTTGAAGTGCATTTTCGAACGACAGCTGTACTGCTTAAATGAAAATCGTATGATCTGGCATCGTACAAAAAAAAATTCCATGCATGTCCGATAGAATAACATCGGATGAAATGTCCTGATCGATTCTCGAAAGCTCTGTACTAACGATCCGATTATCGTACGATCAATTTGACTGCAGTATTTATCGTACTCCCTTCAGATCGTGTGTGCGAGGCTTAAGTTCACCTTTTTTTGCTAAATTCCAGCTTCTTTGTGTACCAACATATTGTTAATGCACCTCTGTTGCAAAAAAATACACAATTTCTTTAATTGAGAGAAGAAGGCCTTGCCTGTGCTTTTCATATATTTGCTTAGAATGCTTAATCCTGTCAGGAAAGGCTTCAGCATAGTACAGGTGCACACATAAGCGCATGTGCCAGAAAAGAATGAGCAGAACAGATGTGAGCAAACACGCGACCCCGCATGCGCAAACGCGCATCTGTCACCAAGACTGGTGCCAAATAGCCTATTTGAATGGAGCTTCAGCACTGGCTAATTGCTGTTTGGTCTACAGCGTTCTGTGTACGTTCCTGCTTCCTGTGTTTGACCTCTGATCTTGACCCGGCTTGCTCTCAACCATTCCGGTCTGCTACATTTTCTGACCCTTGGCTTCACCCCGGATTCTGCCTATGCTTGCTGCTTCTGTTTGATCCTGCATCCATTGCCAACTCTGCCTGTGACCTGATTACACTGCTGTTTGCCGTTTATGCCTGATCTGCCGCCCGTTACCGACTCGGATCGTTTGACGCTGCTTCCAGCTCTTTGCAAAACCCACCATTTTATTTGCTAAGGCCTCTGCTATAAAAATATATAATGTTTAGGGGTTTTAAGTCATTTTCTAGCAAAAATACAGATTTTTAATTATAAACAAAAAGCATCAGAAGAAAGCCTGGTCTTAAAGTGGATAATTCCCAAAGTACTCCTTAGATGTTGAGCTTCTCTATGTGGCCAGGCTGTGAAAAAGTCTCACACATGTGGTATAGCCATACTCAGGACGAGTAGCAGAATGTGTTTTGGGGTATAGTTGCAAGTATGCCTATGCTGTGTGTAAGAAATAAGTTAATAGGACATTTTTATGAAAAAAAATAAAATTAAAAAAATTCTTAATTTTCCAATGAATTATGGGAAAAATGACAACTTCAAAAAACTTTCCATGCCTCTTACTAACTGTTTACTTTCCAAAAAGGGGTAATTTGGGGGATTTTTGTACTGTCTTGACATGTTAGGGCCTCAAGAAATTAGATAGGCTGTCAGTACATCACATGTGATCATTTTTCAATGATTGGTACCATAGCTTGTAGACTCAGACCAAATAATATACACTGATTTGGGTTATTTTTACCAAAGAAATGTAGCAGTATAAATTTGTCAAAATTTATGAATAAAAATTACTTATTTTGCAAAATTATATAACAGAAATGAAGAAAGATACATTTTTTTCCAAATTTATTTTTTTGGACTTTTTTCATTTGTAGCACTAAAAATAAAAACCCCAGTGGTGAATAAATACCACCAAAAGAAAGCTCCATTTGTGTGAAAAAAATTATAAAAATTTTATTTGGGTACAGTGTTGCATGAATGAGTAATTCTCATTCAAAGTGTGAGAGCGCTGTAAGCTGAAAATTGGCCTGGGTAGGAAGGGACTGAGAATGACCAGTATTGAGGTGGTTAAGGACGCGACGGTTAAAAACCCGTTGACTGTGTGCTCAGCAGGCGATGTTTGGGTCAAACTTATGCTTGCACTGAACCACTCATCCATCCCTAAATATCATACCCCAGATGTTTTTTTCTTGGATAAAATCGAGTCATCTCTCTCTCTCTTACATTGCCACATTGGACCCAAATCAAACTTCTTGCGTGCTCCCCAGCTACCGTGTGAACATTTTTGATTTTGTCTCCCTGAAACATGACATTGTTATTGTTTTTCTTGTTTAGCAAAACTGCCACATCTCTGGAATGTGGGTTTGTGGATCGTGGCTTATGGTTGGTACACAATACAGTGTGCTACTGAATAGAAGAACATAACAAGATATGCTCTATGACCTGTTTTGCCCGTTGGGCAATGTATGCAACGTCAACAGATTTAGCTTTTTTGTTTTAAAGTGTATAAAGTGTATACCTTAAGATAGTTAGCAAAAACTACCTACTGCAAATTTCCTTTGAGGTGGAAATCAATCATATCACATTGCTGATATTGTATGTAAGCCAAGCAATATGTTAAAGTAATTGCTCTTTCTTTCTTTCCTAGTCAATCCCTTGACTTGTAACTTGGTCATTACTGATAATGTAAATTTCAAATGGGTTTGGATTCCGGATCTGAAGTTCAATAACATTTGTCAAAAATTTGCAGAACCAAACCCAGGTATGTTCATCTCATTGGTATCTGCCAGCACACTACAGATAGGGTTTTATTTTATGCAAAACATCTCCCCGGCCATCCCATAAACAAAAAGAACTAAAATAATTTTACAGTCTTGGAATTTGCAAAAAAAAAAAACACGTAGGCTGCAATATTTTTAGTTATGCTATATGAATGGGGACATGTAACAAATATAAAGTAGACATTACAAAAATAGCACGTTGCGTAGATCTTGGAGTTGTTTAAAAAGGTTTGGCTAGTTTGCTTCATAATTAGCAAAATTACAGTTTCTTAAGAATATGCCCAGGCGGGGGCGTTTCCTGCTAACGTCGAGGATGGCTGCTCACTAGTAGGGATGAGCTTCGTGTTCGAGTCAAACCCATCGTCTGTTCGCCTGTTTGCCGAATTGCGAACGATATGGGCTGTTCGTGCCAAATTCGTGTGGCGCATCACGGCCCATAATTCACTGTGGCATCGCAGTGCATTGCTGGATGATGATTGGCCAAGCATGCACTATGACCGTTCGATAGATTAGGCAGGACAGTCAGTTAGCTGCACTTACAGTGTATTGTGTGTATATATATATATATATATATATATATATATATATATATATATATATATATATATATATATATATATATATATATATATATATATATATATATGCATCCCAGGTGTTGTATATATAAATATACACTGTATTCAGTTTAGCTAGATCCGTTTCTTTTATTATCTTCCTACTGACAGGCAGGCTTGTGTTGTTACAGTATTTACAGATACCTGAAGAAAATTGTTGGTGTTCTTCTGATCCTATTAGTACCACAGTCAGGCAGCTAGACTATTTACAGTTAGTGTAGTGCGTCCTCCTCACAGTGTTCAGCTAAAGCTACAAGTTAGTGTAGTGCAGTGTTCAGCTAAAGCTACAAGTTAGTGTAGTGCGTCCTCACAGTGTTTAGCTAAAGCTACAAGTTAGTGTAGTGTGTCCTCTGAACAGTGTTCAGCTAAAGCTACAAGTTAGTGTAGTGTGACCCCTGCACAGTGTTCAGCTAAAGCTACCTGTAGAAGGTTGGTGGTGTTTTCCTGATCCTATCACTACCGCAGGCAGCTACATTATTTTAACGTTAGTGTAGTGCGTCCTCTGCACAGTGTTCAGCTAAAGCTACCTGTAGAAGGTTGGTGGTGTTCTCATACTACAGGCAGTTGATTCTCTATCTATATCTATATCTATATCTATATCTATATCTATATCTATCCCAGCTTAGTGCAGCTACAGGCCATTAGTATGTCTGGAAGGCCAACAAGGAGAGGCAGACAGTCACAAGCCAATAAAAGAGGGCAAGCAGGCTCTGTGTCTAGATGCAACAGTGCTGGTCGTGGAGACAATGCATCCTCATCAGCACGTGGCCGTGAGACACGCTTGGCCTTTTTTTCAGCAGCCACATTCACCCTGTCCCTGCGTGCATGAGCGCTGGATTGGCGCTTCGGCGCATGCGTGCGCGCGGTCCGATGGAGCGGCGCACACGTGCGCGATAGCACACGGGTGCGCGCGGTAACTCCTGCACTCCCACCGTGACACTCTGGTGGGGCTATTTAAATCAGCTCCAGTACCCAGACGGGTTGCTGGTTTGTCATCAGCTCCTGTTGCTTCCTGTTACCTGTTTATGCTTACATGATCTCCTGTTGTGACCCGGACTGCTCTCACCATGCTGTTTCTCGCCTGGATTGACCCCCGGCCTGCTTAACGGACTTCCTCTGCTTGCTACCAGTGTTTGACCCCCGGCCTGCTTAACGAACTTCCTCTGCTTGCTACCAGTGTTTGACCCTTGGCCTGTCTATATGGACTTGTCTTGCCTATTGCTTGTGTTTGACCCTATGCTTGCTTACAGTTTGTCCGCTTCACCCAGCAACGGGACTTCCACCAGTTCCAGGACTCCTGCATCCCCAAACCCGGCTCTGCAGTTTCCCACAAGAAATCCATACCTGCTGGTGGCCCGTGCTCCTTAGTGCCACCCATTCCCTGTATCATCTCCAGGGGACTGGGTGCACGTAGTTGCAAGGGCAGACCGCTCTCCGCATCTCGGCCTCGGTAAGTACTCACCTGACAGTACAAACCAGCCACATGTTTGAGGCCGACAGAGCGTGTTCCCCTTTAGAGATCCTGTGCCAGAAGGTCTCAGCTCTCACCGATGCAGTCCAGAAACTACAAGAAGGCTATACCCAAATTGACAGCCGCCTTCAGCAACTATCCAGTCCACCTCTACCTGCAGCTCCCGCATCTACTAGTGGGGCCTCTGCCCCTCAGCCCACTGCAAGCTCAACAGTAGTTATGGCGCTCCCTGAGCCCAGGGTGCCTACACCTGAGCGCTTCTCAGGGGATTGTAAAAAATACAGAGCCTTCAAGAATGCCTGCTCTCTCTATCTGGCCCTCCAGCCCAGGACTTTTTTATTCTGATGCAGTAAAAGTGGGGTTTGTTATCTCCCCTCTAGCTGAGGAGCCACAAGCTTGGGCTCACAGTCTTATGGAACAAAGGAGCCCTGTCTTAAATTCTATTGATACTTTCTTTGAGAGCATGGCTCAACTTTATGATGATCCGCAACGCACTGCCACAGCTGAAGCAACCCTGCATAACCTTTACCAAGGAAAAAGGCCCATAGAGGATTACACAGTAGAATTCTGCAAGTGGGCAGCTGACACGGGTTGGAATGAGCCTGCTTTGAGGTACCAATACCGTCAAGGTCTGTCTGAGGTCCTTAAGGATGAATTGGCTAGGATAGAAACCCCAGCCTCTCTAGAGGAGCTAATCCAGTCAGCCACCAAGCTGGATAGGCGTCTATGTGAGCGGCACGCAGAACATTTTCAATGTTGGACAACCTTCAGGCCAATGCCTATCCATTTTCCACCTCCTACTGCTGCTACCTCCTCGGCTCCTGAAGCCGAGCCCATGCAACTTGGACTGGTCCATGCTCCTCTGACTCCTTAATAAAGGCAACGCAGATGCCAATCCAATCTGTGCCTGTACTGTGGAGGTTCCGGTCATTTCCTCCACAGCTGCCCAGTGAGGCAAATAAGTCATACCTGCAAGACACTGAATTACCGAGCCATTGGTATACCCAAGACTTATGTTTCTCTCCTTATCTCTCTACAGCTACCAGAAGAGGAAACCGGTCTGCCAGCAATAATTGATTCCGGAGCTTGTAGCTGCTTCCTAGACATCTCGCTGGCCCAAAATCGACATATTCCTCTTCAGGCTAAGGCCCAAAGCCTCCTGGTACATTTGGCTGATGGGTCCCTTCCCCGTTCTGGTCCCATCACCCGAGAAACCAAGCCCATCCTTACCTCCACCGACTCAGGCCATCAAGAGTTTCTAAGTTTTGATCTTATCCATTCACCTATCTTTCCTGTAATCTTAGGCCTGCCTGGCTCCAGGCGCATGAACCTCAAATTAACTGGAAAGGAAGTATCCTTCTCCTCTCAATACTGCTCCCAGCACTGCTTCACCCCAGCTCCTGGTATTTGCTCAGCCATTTCACCCACGCCCGACAATCTCCAACACGTCCCTTCAGAATATCTTGAATTCCGGGATGTATTTGACAAACAGAAGGCGGATTGCTTACCGCCTCACCGGCCTTACGATTGACCATTGACCTCCTTCCTGGCTCAGAAGTCCCGTTTGGCCGCATCTTTCCACTGTCAGAAACCAAGCTGAAAGTCCTGAAGGATTATATTGATGAAAACTTAGAAAAACGATTCATCCGTCCTTCCTCTTCGCCAGCCGGAGCTGGTATCTTTTTTTGTAGAGAAGAAAGATGGGTCCTTAAGGCCGTGTGTGGATTACAAGCAATTAAAGAACATAACGGTAAAGAACCGTTATCCACTACCACTCATTCCCGAATTGTTCCAATGATTTCGGTCGTCCCAGATCTTCTCTAAACTGGATCTTCGGGCCGGGGATGAGTGGAAGACTGCCTTCAGATCCAGGTTTGGGCATTATGAGTACCTGGTGATGCCTTTTGGGTTATGCCACTTTCCAACATCTAGTAAATGACATCTTCTGAGAATACCTGGACGATTTCTCAGTCGTCTACCTAGACGATATCCTCATTTTCTCTGCTACCATTGAGCTTCACGGGGTCCACGTTAAAAAAGTCCTTACCATACTCAGGAATCATAAATTATACCTCAAGGCCAAGAAATGCGAATTTGAGAAGACTGTGGTGCAGTTTCTGGGATTCATCATCTCCACCAATGGGGTCGCAATGGACCCACAAAAGGTCAAGGCAATTCAAGAATGGCTGGCTCCATCAGACAAAAAAAAGGGGTATAACGGTTCATCGGGTTTGCCAACTTCTATAGAAGGTTCATTATTGGCTTTTCGTCCATTGTGGCACCTATCACTCAACTCACACGTTGACACGACCGTTTCCAATGGTCACAGCAAGCACAGGAAGCCTTTACCAAGCTCAAAACCGTTTGTTTCTGCACCAATCTTACGGCATCCTTATTAGGCCTTACCATTTGTGTTAGAAGTGGATGCTTCAGAAACTGCTACAGGAGCCATTCTCTCCCAGAGACATGGGCCCAAGGCCATTCTTCACCCTGTAGCCTTTGCATCCTGGAAACTGAGCCCACAGAATTAAACTATGATGTAGGTGACAGGGAGCTGCTGGCCATCAAGTTCGCCTTAGAAGAGTGGAGGTATCTGTTGGAAGGGGCGTCTCATCCTGTTATGATCTTCACCGATCATAAGAATCTAGAGTATCTCAGGACAGCAAAACGGTTGAGGCCCAGACAAGCCAGCTGGGCTCTCCTCTTTAGATTTAACTTCCATATATCCTACAGACCGGGCTCTAAGAACGGAAAAGCAGATGCACTCTCTCGGATGTTCTCTGAGACCCCTCAGATCACTGTACCTAGTACCATCCTCTCTCCGCAAAACTTCCTTGGAGTCACCCAATCTGATCTAATGACTTCCATCAAATCCTCATCTAGCTGCCTTTCCGGTCCTGAAACACACGCTTTTAAAAAAACATGAGCTGCTCTGGGCCAAAGAGAAAATTTTTGTTCCACAGAATGTAAGGCCTCTAGCCCTCAAAACCTTCCATGATCACAGATTCGCAGGCCATTTCGGAACAAGGAAGACTACTGAACTGATCTCCCATTCTTTCTGGTGGCCAGGGTGGAGACTGGATTGTAAAGACACTGGGGGTCATTTACTAAGATGAATGCACTGCTCTGGTTCAGACCATAATTGGTGCGCTGGATAGATCCTTAATCTAGCGTGTGAATCAGCGCACACACAGGAGTACCTGCGCTCGAGAATGTTTCCAGCGCGATAGGATCATGCTGGTTCTCGGCGAGGTACATCTCACGCTCGCTGCAATAAGAAAAATACATCTTCTTATTAAAGCAGCGCGAGAGAAGCCGGCATGGGTTTCCCCTTCGGGTGCATGCCAGGCCCTTCGGTCTGGTATGGATATTAAGGGGAACCCCTACGCCGAAAAAAATTGCAAGTTAGACTTACCGGTAACTTGTTTTCCAATAGGCTTTCAGGACAGCACCCGAGAGATCATGGCTCCTCCTCCCACAGGAAACACCTCATCAATTAAGTCTTTAAATTGGAATCCTCCACGTTGCCTCATCAGTTGTTTGTAGAGAACTCCAGCCCCAGCTGCAACACATAAGCGACAGTTATATCATAGTATTACAGCATTAGCATAAACAAAGGGCGGGTTACTGCTGTCCTGAAAGCCTATTGGAAAACAAGTTACCGGTAAGTCTAACTTGCAATTTTCCAAAACGTCTTTCAGGACAGCACCCGAGAGGATAATCAAGACTTACTCCATTTAGGGTGGGACAACAGCCTGTAAGACTTTCCTTCCAAAAGCCTGGTCCCCAGCCGTCATGAGGTCTAACCTATAATGACGGGCAAAGGTTGTCAGACTTGTCCAAGTAGCTGCCTTACAGATTTGTTCGGGGGTGGCGCCAGCTTTTTCTGCCCAACTCACCGCCGAAGCTCTTGTAGAATGAGCCTGGACATTTACTGGACTCTTGACCTGTCAGGGAATAGGCTTCTGAGAAAGCCATTCTCAACCATCTGGCAATGGTTCCTCTAGAAGCTTGTCTTCCTTTTTTTTTATTACCAGAAAATAAAACAAATAGAGCATCTGAACATCTAAAGTCTTTAGTGTTTTCCAAGTAACTCAAGAATGCTCTTTTAACATCCAGGGTATGGAATTCTTCCTCCTTACCCGATGGATTAGAACAAAAAGGTAGGAAGTATTATTTCCTGAGTTCGATTCTGGATCGAAGCGACCTTCGGCAAAAAATTAGGATCCGTCTTCAGAACAATTCGGTCTGAAAAAATTGAAAAGAAAGGCTCCCTGATTGATAAGGCTTGCAGCTCACTGACTCTTCGAGCTGTTGTAACAGCCACTAAAAAAACAGTTTTCAAAGTAATTAATTTCAGGGAGGCTAAATTAATGGGTTCAAAAGGTTCCTTGATCAGGGCCTGTAGAACAACCGATAAGTCCCATGCTGGACAGCTTTTGATTACCACTGGTCTAGACCAGGTAAGAGCTTTGAAGAATCTTATTACTAGGGGTTCTGATGAAATGGATTTTTCCAGGAATACCCCCAGCGCAGCAACTTGAACCTTGAGGGTGCTGACCGCTAGGCCCTTGTCCGCCCCTTCTTGCAGAAACTCAAGAACAGAAGAAATTTGTTTTGGAGATCTGTCAGATGCTGTGCACCAGGAGTTGAAGATTCTCCAGACTTTGGAATATATTGCTCTTGTAACCTTCTTTCTACTGGATAGGAGGGTAGCTACCAACCTATCCGAGAAACCTTTCCTCTTCAAGAGCTGCTCCTCAGTAGCCAGGCCGTGAGCTTTAGTTTTGCTACTTCCTGGTGAAACAGAGGACCTTGTAACAGAAGGTCTTTTCTTAACGGAAGGTGCCAGTAAGGTTTTAGTTGCATCTGAAGAAGGGATGAAAACCAAGGTCTTTTTGGCCAGAAGGGAGTGATGAGGATCACTGTTGTATCCTCCTTCCTGATTTTTGCTATGACCCGAGGGATAAGCTGAAACGGGGGGAATGCGTAACAGAGGTAAAATTTCCAATCTTGCGCCAGAGCATCCACTCCCAGTGATGCCTCGTTCCTGTTCAGGGAGAAGAAGCGAGACATTTGCAAGTTTTCCTGGGTGGCAAAGAGATCCACTCTTGGGCGCCCCCATTTCTGCACTATTAAATGATAGACTTCTGGATTCAATTGCCACTCTGCCTCTAATATCTGGTTCCTGCTTAGGAAGTCCGCTACTCTGTTTAGGGTCCCATTTAAATGGACCGCGGATAAGGATAGAGTATGGAGCTCTGCCCAACTCAGAATGCCTTTTGCCAAGCTTTGCAGAACTTTGCTTCTGGTTCCCCCCTGTCTGTTTATGTAAGCCACCGCCATGGCGTTGTCTGACAGGTTCTGAGTATGTTTCCCCTGGACTTCTTTCGCAAAGGACAGCAAGGCCATCTCTATAGCTTTTAGTTCCCTCCAATTTGAGGACCTCAGCGCATCTCTTGTGTCCCACAAGCCCTGGGCCCACCGGCCGCTCATATGAGCCCCCCAACCCCAGGAACTGGCATCTGTTGTCAACCTCACCTGAGTTGGGAAGGACCATAACAGCCCCTCTGAATACCTTGTCTGGTTCTTCCACCACCACAGACTTCTTTTTACTGAAGTAGGGATCTTCACTAATGAATCTAGTGAATCCTGTTGGTGATTCCAGGTTAACAGGAAACTTTGCAGAGGTCTGAAATGGAGCTTTGCCCACTGGATGGCCGGTATGGAAGAGGTCAGAGTTCCCAATGCTGACATGACCTTCCTGATGGACAGAAATTGATTGGACTGTAGCAATGACACCACTTGTACCAACTTTTTCTGTTTTTCCTCTGGAAGAAAAATTTTTTGTTCCAAAGAGTTGATACGGAAACCCAGGAATAACACTTCCTGTGAGGGAATCAGATTTGATTTTTGAAGGTTTAAAATCCACCCTATGGATTCTAGATGAACACGGGCTCTGAGCAAGTTTTCCTGAAGACCTTCTCTGGTCTGGGCAAAAAACAGCAGGTCGTCCAGATAAGGAATAACTGAGATCCCCTCTAGACGCAGAGGCGCCAGAGCTTCGGCCATTATTTTCGTGAAGACCCTTGGGGATGATGACAGACCAAACGGGAGTGCTCTGAATTGCAGATGTACCACCTTCTTCCCTTCTTTCAGTGCTAACCTCAGATATTTCTGCGACCTGGCGGCAATAGGAATGTGGAGGTAGGCATCTTGTAAATCTATTGATGCCATATAGCACCCTTGATACAGGAGGTTTCTTACTGAAAATATTGAATCCATCTGAAACCTTCTGTATTCTACTGATTTGTTCAGCATTTTGAGATTCAGGATAAGACGGAACTTTCCTGAAGGTTTCTGAACCAGAAAAACATGTGAGTAGAACCCCTGGAAGAACTCCCCTGCTGGGACCGGAACAATGACTTTCTGATTTTTCAGTTCCTGAATTAGGGACTTCATGGCGAAAGCCTTGACTGCATCCCTTGGGACATTTGTCACCAGGAATCTTCTTGGAGGTTCTTCCGTGAATTCTATCACATACCCCTGGGAGAGCATATTTACAACGAACTGATTTGAGGAAATGGCTCTCCACTGAGGAAGAAACTCCTGGAGTCTTCCCCCGACCTTGAAGGAGTCATTGTGGTTTTGCGAAGGGCTGCAGGAGGATTGAAGAGCACTCCACCCCTACCTTTGGGCTTCTGAGAAGACCATGACTTCCTCTTGCCCTGCATTTTTCCTTCCTGCTGACCTATTTGGGGCCAAAAGAAACGCTTACGGGTTTGCACCTGTTTTTTTTTTTTAACCGGAAACGACTTTTTCTTATCTGCCGTACGGTCAAGAATGGACTCTAGCTCTGAACCGAATAGCAGATCACCTGCAAACGGAATACCACACAGTCTATTTTTAGATGCAGCATCCCCTGGCCACGTCTTCAGCCATAAGGCCCTTCTGGCAGAATTCGTTAAAGCTGCTGACTTTGCTGACATGCGGATAGATTCCGTAGACGCATCCGCAATATATGATATTGCTGCAGAGAGGGTTGAAAAAGAGTCTAGAATCTCCTGTTTTGAGGAATCTGCTATGACATGGGCTTTCAACTGGTTAACCCAGTGATCCAAGTTCCTTGCAACACAGGTTGTTGCCATTGCTGGTTTCAGATTGTGCATCACTGATTGCCAGGTTCTTTTAAGAAGCAGGTCCATCCTTTTATCCATGGGCTCCTTCAGAGTGCCCATATCCTCAAAGGGGAGGTCCGTAGACTTAGAGACCTGAGAAAAGGCAGAGTCCAATTTTGGAACCTTATTCCATATAGAATCTGGATTTTCCTCAAATGAAAATCTTTTCTTGTGAGCCCGGGAAAAGAAAGGCTTTTTCTCAGGTTCCAGACACTCTTTTTTAATCATATCAGTGATAATTGAATGGACTGGAAAAGAACGGCCTTTTGAATCTCCTAAACCAGCATACATGCGGTCATGCAGGGAGAGTTCCTTCTTTTCCTCTTCTATCCCCAAAGTGGCATGGATTACTTTCAGGAGTCCTCCCACCTCTTCTAGCGACAATTTGTATTTAGAAGCGGCATCTGATTCATTTTCCTCCTCCTCAGAATCTGTATCATCTGGAGCGAGGGAAACGGACCCTTGAGAAGCATCCTGGGATATCGGACCCCCAAAAATTATTTGAGAACCACTCTGGGGTTCTGAAGATGGCTGCGGAACCAAAGAATCCCTAGAGGGACCTGGCTCCTCTCTTAGGTTTGACCTAAAAGCTTGAAAGGTGGCCCGGAGCTCATCCTTTATTGTTGACACCAAGTCGCCACATACGGATGGAGTCTCCTCTCTGACCAAATTTTTAATGCACTCTGCACAAAGCGTTTTGGTCCAAGCATCGCTTAATTTCTCTTTGCAGACAGGGCACCTTTTCTTGACTGGTTGGGCAGAACCTTTGGCCTGGACAAACAGAAAAGAGATATGGAACCACGCTTAAAAGGCTGTAATACAGCGCAAATAAGGAAGATAACATCTCACTTTCCATGTGCCCAGCAAGCCACCACCACCTAATCCCCTGTTGTAGGGCAGAAATACTAAAACTAGCCACTGCAACATACCTTCTGAAGAGGGGGTGGGGGGGGGGAAGGGGGGGAAAGGGTGAGTAACCCCCCACAGGAGAAAACGGCCCAGGGTAATAGAGGACACAGTCCCTTACCTTAGCCTTGCTGGCGCCTTGGCTTGCCCCCTTATCCGCTGCATCGCTATCCATAGCTGTCTGCGGTGCGTGGTGAAACGACCGGTTCCAGATTCAAAAACGCCGCTGCGCTGACCTGGAACCGGAAATAAGGTGCCAGGTGACCCTGCCCTCTCCCACTGCGCTTTGCGCCCGGAAATGACGCACGCGCCGACCCGGAAGTGCTGTCTCCTCCCCTTACAGGACGTGGCTGAAGCGCTCTTCTGCCACCAGCAACATGGCGGCCGCCACCGCTCGTTCCTCCACCGCCTGTCAGGCCAAAAAAATTTGGAGGCAGCACCCCCGGACCTACAGGCTCTCCCCGAGCACGGAAGAGGGAGAGGGAGCCCACGGGACCATCCATATAGAGGCAAGTGGGAGGCTCACTCTCCTAGCCTAAAAAAAGACCTAACAGGTGAGAACCTGTGTCTCCCAGGATAAACCTGAGAGATCATGGCTCCCACCAGAGGTGTTCCTCCAGCTGAAGGAAACACAAAAAACTGATGAGGCAACGTGGAGGATTCCAATTTAAAGACTTAATTGATGAGGCGTTTCCTGTGGGAGGAGGAGCCATGATCTCTCGGGTGCTGTCCTGAAAGATGTTTTGGAAAAATGGCGTGGGGGTTCCCCCCAAATCCATACCAAATCCATACCAGACCCTTATCCAAGCACGCAGCCCAGCCGGTCAGGAAAGGGGGTGGGGATGAACGAGCACCCCCCCTCCTGAACCATGCCAGGCCGCATGCCCTCAACATGGGGGATGGGTGCTTTGGAGAAGGGTGGCGGGCTGTGGCTCCCCCCCACCCAAAAGCACCTTGTCCCCATGTTGATGAGGACAAGGGCCTCTTCCCAACAACCCTGGCCATTGGTTGTCAGGGTCTGCGGGTGGGGGGCTTATCGGAATCCGGGAGCCCCCTTTAATAGCCCCCCACCCTATGTGAATGAGTATGGGGTACATAGTACCCCTACCCATTCACCTAGGGAAAGTGTCAATAAAAAAAACACACTGCACAGGTTTTTAAAGTAATTTATTAGACAGCTCCGGGGGGTCTTCTGACTTCGGGGTCTTCTGACTTCGGGGTCTTCTTCTGACTTCGGGGTCTTCTTCTGACTTCGGGGTCTTCTTCTGACTTCGGGGTCTTCTTCTGACTTCGGGGTCTTCTTCTGACTTCGGGGTCTTCTTCTGACTTCGGGGTCTTCTTCTGACTTCGGGGTCTTCTTCTGACTTCGGGGGTCTCTCCGGTTCTTCTCCACTGTCTCCGGCCTTTTCTCCCGTTGTTCGACGCGCTCTCCGGGTCTTCTGGCGGGCTCCTCCGCTATCTTCTGAACTTTTGCCGCTCTTTTGCTAGCGGAGGAGCCCGGTCTGCTGCCTTCTGCCTTTTTCACTCTTTTCTTCTGATGTTGACACGACGCTCTCTCCGGCTGGAATGCTCTGAGCGCTCCGCTCTGACTTATATAGGCGGTGACCCCGCCCCCTTATGCCGTCACAGTCCCTGGGCATGCTGGGACTGTGATGTTTTAGGGGGGTGTGGTCACCGGGTGATGCATAAGGCATAAGGGCAGAGCAGAGCCCCCCCGCCCCAAAGCACCCATCCCCCCATGTTGAGGGCATGCGGCCTGGTATGGTTCAGGAGGGGGGGTGTTCGCTCGTTCCTGACCTACCGGGCTGCGTGCTTGGATAAGGGTCTGGTATGGATTTTGGGGGACCCCCACGCCATTTTTTTGTTAAAATTTTGGCATGGGGGTCCCCTCTGAATCCATACTAGACCCAAGGGCCTGGTATGGCCAGCATTTTTTTCTTTTACATTGAGCGGGAAGTCAGCTGACAGCTGATGACTCATAGGTTGTTAAGGACACAGCGGCCGGATTCCCGGCCCCCTTCTTAGCAACCAGCTATATACAGTGTAAAAAAAGAAATTTAAAAAAACCAAGCAAAACGCTGCATTTTGGGGGTAAAAAAGTCCCCGACCCTTTCCAAAAAAGCAGAGGCACAAAAATGCATTGCTGTGAACATGTTAAAAAATTCCCATGCATTTCTGCAAAATGCATCAAAAATGCATTAGTGTGAATAGAGCCTAAGGCCCCTTTCACACTGGGGCGGTGGGGGCGTCTGCGGTAAAGCGGTGCTATTTTTAGCGCCACTTTACTGTCGTTTTAGCAGCATTATTCAGCTGCTAGCGGGGCAGTTTTAAACCCCCACGGGGCAGTTTTAACCCCTCTGCTAGCAGCCGAAAAGGGGTTAAATCCGCCCGCAAAACGCCGCTGGATCGGCATTTTGCCAGTGGTATCACAGCGCTGCCCCATTGATTTTAATGGGGAGGAGCAGTGAGTTCACCGCAAGAAGCTGCTGGCAGGACTTTTTGTGATGCCCTGCCAGCGCACCACTCCAGTGTGAAAGCCCTCACTGGAGTGAATGGAGCCGCTTCTTTAGGGCGTTTTTCAGGCGCTATTTTTAGTGCCGTAGCGCCTAAAAATGCCCCAGTGTGAAAGGGGCCTAAAAAATGTCCTGCTAGCAGCATCTTTGGAGCCTGGACAGCGCGGCTATACCGCCGGCAAAACGCCGCTGCGGCGTTTTGCGGGCAGATTTAACCCCTTTTCGGCCGCTAGCAGGGGTTAAAACCACTAGCGGTCGAATACCACCGGTAAAGCAGCGCAAAAAATAGCGCAGTTTGAAAGAGGCCTAAGGCTCCCCTCACACGGATGGACCTTTCAGGTCCGCCTCGGACCTGAACGGACACTCCATAGACCTCTATAGAGGGTCGGATGTCAGTGGTGACATGTCCGCTGACATCCGACTCACTCCAATCCTAAAAAGTGTAACAGAGGAAAAACCCATTTTTCCATCCAACATCGGATCGGGTGACAACGGACTCTACGGTCCGTCATCATCCGATCCCCCATGGAGGAGAGCGGCTCTCTGACAGGTCTGTCCCTGCAGTGTGCAGAGACAGACCTGTCATCTGCCTGCCCAGCGGGGATCGACGGAGCGATCCCCGCTGAGCAGAGCGGGCTCCGTACACGGTGTACAAAGTCCCATCATGTGTATGAGGCTTAAACACCAGAAATTCAAGTTTTCATATCTTTAAAGGTCACCATACACTGGCCAATCAGTTAGATCTTCCATAAATTTGATTCAGTGCAAGAGCCTGTTTGCTTTTCTACAATTAGAAGTAATTCTTACAATCCATCTTCCTATTACCACTTTAGCCTAATGCTCTTTTTCCACTATTTCAACCCCAAAGTTGCGTGATTTACTATGTGCTTTTTCGGCTTGTTTTCCACTATTACAACTTGTCATGCCACTAGGGACTGAAAAGTTGCATCACAAGTTCTACCCCATGATTTACAATGAGTACCATTCATATGTGTGCGACCTCAAGTCGCAGCAACTTCAAAGTAGTCTCTGCACTACTTTGGTCCCACTTTGATGCGACTTGAGGTCCATAGGCCTCAAAAATACACAGGCATTGCTTGAAGTTTTGGCAAAAAGTTGCAGGAAACTCGCAGCAAAAAACACGTAACTTTGGGCTTGCAATAGTGGAAACCGAGCCTTAATGCCGTGTCATGCGACTAATTCAAAACATCTGAGAAAAAGTCGCACAGAAGTTGGAACAAAGTAGTGCAAGAACTTTTTTTGGAGTTTCACCAATTAGAACGGGGGAACATTGAAATACAGGTGTTTTGAATTGTCCTGCGACTTCACATGTGTCAAGTCGCACAACAACTCGCAGTAGTGGAAAGAGAGCCTAAGGCCACTTGGAACTGAAAAGTTGCATCACAAGTTTTACCCCATGATTTACAATGAGTACCGTTCATATGTGTGCGACTTGCTTACGCACATGCCGTATACACAGTGGGCACACATCTTTATTACAGAAATCCATATTTGGCATGGAAATTAACCACTTGCTTACTGGGCACTTAAACTCCCCTGCTATCCTGACCAATTTTTAGCACTGATCCATTTTGAATGACAATTGCGTGGTCATACTTAGCCAAATGTTTTTTGTTTGTTTTTTTCCCACAAATAGGTGATCAAATACCACCAAAAAAATGCTCCTAAGTGTTTTTTTTTTCTTTTGTTCAAACAAAAGAAAAAGACAGATTTTGTAAAAATAATTTTGTATATTTTTGGATATTTTGATATTAAATTTTGCAAACAGGTAACTTTTCTCCTTCATTGATGTACGCTGATGAGGCGGCACTGATTGGTTACACTGATAGGCAGCACTGCTTGGGATCACTGGTGAGCATTGATAGGTGGCACTGGTAGGTGGTACTGGTGGGCACAGATGAGGCAGAATTGCCTCTTCGGGACCAATGTCGCTTGCACCTAAGCCGGTGATCAGCTTTTATTTTTATCCTCATGCTGTCAGCATGAGGAGAAACAACAAACAATTACAGAGCTTTAGTTTACAACATGTGATCAGCTGCCATTGGCTGCCAGCTAATCGCGTGGTAAGGGGCCGGGATCGGCCCGAACTTCGATCTGCCATCACCCGAGTCTCAGTGACCTGCAGGGAGCACACGGGGAGCCCGTCCTATGACAGCCTCCCAAAAATTCAGGTCCACGCTGTGGCATTCGTATGGCTATAGCACAGACCCCAAGTGGTTAATAGAAAAACAGATGCAGATTGCTAGGACTGGCCAAAAATAATGTTTAGGGTCAAAGGCAACTGATGACTTTCTATTAAAGTTCCAAATGGGCCATTAACATGCATCACAATTGAACTTCGGAATGTGTCTTTGCAAGGTTACACTCATTAAAATCCTTTCTTATTTTTGCTTGGGGATAGACTGCAGAGGGATTATAAGTTTTGGGGGATGTCTACACCCCTGATAGGGTAAAGACACCTCCCAAATTTTGCTAGTTTCACAATAAAAATTTATTCACTTCCTGTCACATAGCCAAGCAGGAAGTGAGGGTAAAACCCTACCAATGTATGTCCTTGGGGACACACAGGTCAATCCAAATAGTTTCCCCATTCTGGAAATTGCACTCTAGCCTTTTGCCATGTGCATCCCAAATTATTATGCATCTTGGGGTTTATTTACTATAAGGTAAATCCACTTTGCACTACAAGTGCACTTAGAAGTGCAGTTGGTGGAGATCCGAGGGGGACATGCAAGGAAAGGAAAAAACATCTTTGCCTCTACATGATTGGATGATAAAATCACCAATGCTACCCCTCTGATTTTCATCAACTACACTTGTATTGCAGAAAGGATTTGCTTTAATAAACCTCAAAATACCTAATAATTTTGGGTGTACACAACAAAGTGCTAGAGTGCAATTTGCATAACGGGGGCACTAGTTAGATTGACCTGTGTGTCCTCAAGTAAAAATATTAGGGTTTTACTCTCACTTCCTGTTTGGCTATGTGACATGAAGTGAAGCCAATTTTAATAAAAGCGACACAAAGCCCAACCTAAGAAAAAAAACAATAATATTCTTGATTTCCCTCAAATGTCCACAATTAGAATAGGATTGGCTTCAGCTTGATTTTAGTTCAGTGCTTCTCAACCCTGTCCTCAAGTACCCCCCCCCCCCCCCCCAACAGGCCAGGTTTTCCTTCATCTTGCACAGGTGCTTTAAATCAAAGTCAATGGTTCTGTATTTTGGACAGCTATTTTAGAGAAGATAAAATTTCCTAAACATGTCCTGTCAGGGGGGGTACTTGAGGACTGAGGCTGAAAAGCCACTGCTCAAAAAGAAAATTGAATACTTACCACTCTGAAATGTTACTTTTCTGGTCACTATCCATGGCAGCATATGCACAATCCATACATGTACTACCATGAAGGTACCAGGAAAGTAACAAAAAAAATAATAATAATGAAAAAGGGATTTGTCCAAGACATGCCAATCAGCCTAGTTAAGCTGTAGCTGGGAAATCCGTTGCATGAAAAGAACACACAAAACAAAGAATTTGAAACAATTTTATTGGTCCAAAAAAAAAAAACAAAAAAAAAAAAAACACAGGGCTTGGAAAAGAAGCAAGGAAAGCAAAATACACACATGTATGTTAATTTGAGACACTAACAGAATAGGTTTGAGGTTTGACCCTTTTGCAGTGTAAATTAACAGGAGTTAAAAGGAGTGCACCCACAAATGGACATCTATTAAGGATTAAAACAACATTAGGCACAACATCTTGAGAAATAATTATAAAAATAAGGCAGCACAGACAGTTAAATCAAAGTGAACAACGTAAAAAACAACAAAAATTGCCAACATAAAAAAGATTTCATGGGGGTGCATGGGCGGAGCCTAGCGGAGCAGACATGCATTGTTAGAGCTCCGCACCGCTGAGGAGAGAAGAGAAGGACAAAGCGGAGCCTGCAGGCTCAAAAGGTATCCATTTGAACCTTTTTGCCCCAGGGAACAAACTGTGAAAGTTTGGGCAGGAAATATGGTACTGGGAGGAAGCCGTGGCAGAAATAAAAATCACCTCACAAAGAGCTCACAGACACTCACTGCAACTAAAGCAGCTCCAGTCACCTCACAATATACAGCATCAGGGCGCTCTCACAGACAGAAAATGTCACAGCAAGACTCTCCATTTGAGTCAGATACAGAACAAATCCTCTCACAAACTTCTCCACAAGCCTGCTCAGCATCCCCAGTAATATTATTACAATTTGAAAAGATGCTTCATAAGGCTTTAAAACAAACCTCAGACCAAATAAACAGCATAACCAAAGAAATAAGAGAGCTGGGAAACCGCACCGCAGCCTTAGAAATAAAAATGGATGAAATTGAAATTACAACCCAAGAAAATATAACAGAATTGGAACAATTAAAAGAAGAGAATTTAATACTTCAAACTAAGCTCGAAGATTACGAAAATAGAGCCAGACGTTCAAACTTGCGCATAAGGGGAATGCCTGAAACTGACAGACCTGCAATCTACTATTACTGCTCTATTACAAGAACTAAAGCCAGATATCCCTATTGAACGTTTAGAACTGGACAGAGTACACAGAGCCTCACAGCCAAAAAGAAAGATGGACCCCCACGTGATATAATCACAAAATTTCATTATTACAGAACGAAAGAACAAATACTAATTGCTGCAAGAGAAAAAAAAGGAACTTATTTTTCAAGGACACAATTATCAAATTTTTGCTGACCTATCCCAACTTACTATTACTAAAAGACGATCCATGAAACCCCAACTAATGGAACTGCAACGCCACAACATTATGTATCAATGGGGCTTCCCCTTTTCAGTCAGATTTAACTACCAAGGTACAATTTACAGAAGCAGATCAGCAGATGAACTACAACAAACCCTTTTAAAATTAAATCTGACAGAACCCACAAGCAACAACTCTTCCACACGCAGAAGAATGGCATCATCTTCACCTTCAGGCAGCACCCAGAAAATTTCAGAACAAAATGGGAATCATCATTCTCACAAAAGAGGCCGTTATGCCACATCATCCATGGACCAAGAAGATTCAATGGACTGACATCCTAATTCCTGATATCTCTTCATTTATTATACTAAGAGATGGTTCTCTATAAAAAAAACCTGTATTTATAACTGAATGTAACTGCATTCTGATAGTCACACACTGTGTGGGATCATGTTACATTCCAGTTATATTTCTTATTACTTCTGATTCATATAGCCTTAGAATATATAAGTGAAATAAGGAAATTCTTGTTCAGTTATATATTTTCAGGTAATAACAATAGATTTATTACTTTTTAGGACAAATATGTTCAATAATCCAGAAGTAATGGAAGCTTTTTCTTTCTTTTCTTAAAACAAATATATTATTACCTAACTAGTTCCTAGAACTATGTTTTTGTTTATTCTAATCTGAAGCAATACAACCTCAATTTTATGAGTTAACATATCTAAACAGTTACATATGAATAAAATATGTAATTGTTTACTCTAAAAGGGTTAAAATCCCAAAATAATTCAAACTATCTTCATCAATACCAAAGTTATTAACAGTACCTTTCTAACTGAATTATTTAGCCTAGGGCAAGACTAACCATATACAACCACCCTGGAATAAATAATTTCAACAAAAACTATATTCTGCACTCCAATTAACGAATCATCATTTTGATGTCTTTTGACATAGCACTTCTCTCCTCCGTGTATCCGTGTACCCCCATTAGCCCTCCTCATTCTCCCAACCATATTATGTGGGAGTGTGACGAAGGCACTTATTCCCCTGAGAGAGATATTTATTCTCTTTCACGGGTAAATTGTGATTACTTACAAAAAATAATTTATACAATGTATCATCTAATCTCATATGTTTTTTGTTTACTCTTTACTCCAGAATTCACTGGTTTCTTTTATATCTTTTCATCTCTTCAGTCCACACAGGTTGATCTGCGCAGTCAGCTCTGCATAACAAAAAGTAAGTCAAAACTATTTGATCTGTTGCCATGGCACCACTGAATATACTTTCCCTGAATGTTCAGGGAATAAATGTCCCTCAAAAAAGGACCAAAGCCTTCCGTACTTTCCATAACAAGAAGGCTCACATAGTATGCCTCCAAGAAACACATTTCACCAAAGATTCTACTCCAAAATATATTTCTCCTTTTTATCAACAAATTTACACGGCTTCTGCCTGTACCAAACAAAGGGGTACTCTAATTGCATTTCACCGATCCACACCATTCACCTTATCATCAGAAATTAAAGACCCAGAAGGTAGATACCTGATACTCATGGGTTATATAATGGATACAGCAATCACGGTGATTTCCTACTATGCTCCTAACAACCTACACCATTCCTCTCATATATTACAAGTGATTAATACACACAAAATAGGAACAGTGATAATGTGTGGGGATTCGAACCAGGTCCTCTTCCCATTTCTAGATAAATCACCTTTTACACCAACCAAAATAACCTCTAGATTACCTTTCTCTCAACTTCTTTCCAAATACAATCTGGTAGATTCGTGGAGAGAAAGTAACCCAATGAAAAAGAAATTCACTTATTTCTCACACCCTCATCAAACCTTCACCAGAATAGATCATATTTTTCTAACAATAGGAATGATACCAGAAATTATTGCATCAGATATAATTCCGATTCCGTGGTCTGACCATAATGCAGTATACACTACTATAGCCTCAGCCATACCAAAAGCGCATGACCCAACGTGGTACTTACCGGACATAATGCTAAAACACCCACTACATCAGATGGCCATTGAACAAGCTTTAAAGGAATACATATCAATTAATAATACAACAGACATTTCCCCAATAACACTGTGGGAAGCTCATAACACTGTGGGAAGCTCTTGCATGGTACAATACAAAGACAAATGGCACTATTTAAACGGGAACGCAAAAATCTAGCAAAAAAACTAGAACACAATTTTAATGCAGCCTACATATCATTCCAAGATAATCCATCTCAGAGTACAAAATCTCATCTGGAAAAATCTAGATTGGAATATGATCTATTTCTCACTGAGTCAGTTGATAAATCCCTCAAACGCTCCAAACACAATTTCTACATGAATACAAACAAACCAGGTACATATTTGGCTCGGGCATTAAATTCAACTAACAAATCTTTCAAACCAATACGTTTGAAATTATCAAAAAATGTTTATACTTGTAACCCAGTTAAAATAGTCCATAAATTTCACTCACATCTCACAACTTTATACAAGACAAACAATGAATTTAATCCTACAGAGGCTGAATCCTTCTCAAAAATAACCTTACCTGAGTTGTCTCAGAATCAAAAAAGCAGTTTGGATGAGCCTATAACTATAGATGAAGTTGCTAACGCCATAAAAGACCTAAAACTTAACAAAAGACCAGGCCCAGACGGCTACTCGGCTTTATACTATAAAACATTCTCAGAAATACTCTCCCATTCTCACTGAAACTTTTAACAAACTTCTAGAAGGACATTCTTTTCGGCAAGAAACACTAATGGCAATTGTTTGTATGATCCCAAAACCCCTTTCTGATGATACTTCCTGTGTGAATTATCGGCCTCTCTGTTAAACCTTAATATTAAATTATTAGCAAAAATAGCAAAATGCCTCAATAGCATTATAGGAAAATTAATACATAGAGATCAAGTAGGCTTCATGCCAAATAGACAGGCAGGCGATAATATACGCAGGGCAGTGTTATTAGCACATATTGCTAAAAAACGGAAAATCCCTTTATATTTTCTATCTCTCGATATTAAGAGGGCATTTGACACAGTATCCTGGCAATATATGCAATATTCATTACAAAAATGGGGTTTTGGACCCCACTTTTTAACATGGATCAAAGCATTATATAATAAACCCAAAGCCTATATAAAATATGCTGGATACAAATCTGATGCCTTTAATATCGAAAGAGGTACCCGACAGGGTTGCCCATTATCTCCCTTATTATTTGCCCTTATACTCGAACCCATGGCCCAATACATCAGAACAAACCAAACTATAACTGGCATTGAAGTAGGAGGTATTACACACAAAATTATGTATATTTGCAGACGATATATTACTTTTTCTATCATCACCACAGGTCTCTGGTCCTAACTTAATACCAGCTCTTGATGGATTTGCAGCCCTATCCGGCCTTATGATTAATCCTAAGAAATGCCTGGTGCTTAATATTTCGCTCACAAACATGGAATTGATCCCGGCTAGGGCTGCACTCCCATTCATATGGGCAGAAAAATCAATCCCATATCTTGGAATTCATTTAACAGCATCTTATTCTGACTTATTCTCAACCAATTATCCTCCTGTATTAAGACAGATCACAAATCTAATAAAACAATGGTCGCAACTTCCTTTATCCTGGATAGGGAAGATTAATGCAATCAAAAGGACTATTCTACCCAAATTGCTTTATCTATTCAGAGTCCTCCCTATTCCAATTCCTTCCTATTTTTTGAGAATAGTACAAAAAAGAGCAACTTCGTTTATATGGGGCTCTTCTAAACCACGTATACCTATACACACACTACATCTTCCCAAAAATAAAGGAGGCCTGGGATACCCTAATTTTACTAACTACTACAGAGCAGCACATTTGGCCAGTCTGTCCAAATACCATGCAAAACAGGAAATCCCATTATGGGTATTTATAGAGGCTTCAGAAAATGACCCTCTATTAATATCAAACTTGTTATGGGTTGATCCTAAAGACCGCTTTAAAATTCATAATCCCATAACTAAACACTTCTTATCTCTCTGGGATAAACTAAAAACCAAATATCAGTTACAATCTCCACACAATCCTCTCCTTTCTTTTATCAGAAATCCGGCCTTTTATCCGGCATGGATCTACCCAATTTCTTTTAAAGCTTGGACATCAGGCATTCAGACACTAAATGACTTCCTAGCATCTAAATCATTCCTTTCATTCCCTTCGCTTAGAGAAAAATATGATCTACCAAACTCTGAGATATTTAGATATCTCCAAATCAAAAATTTCTATACACCATTCCTAAAGGGGGATACACCATTATCCCAATTATCCATTTTTGAATCAATCTGTACAAAAGATCCATTTGCTAAAGGTACAATTTCATCACTTTATAATCAATTATATGGAGTAGTAAATCTTAATAGACCCTCTTACGTTCAGAAGTGGGAGGAGGACCTGGGACGAACTTTAGAAGACACAAACTGGTCTAACATATGGCTCACATCTAAGTCATCTTCACCCAACATCTTAGCACTGGAGACAAATTATAAAGTCCTAACTCGCTGGTACCTTGTACCTGCTAGAGTGGCAAAATATTCACCTAATACCTCAGCTCTTTGTTTTCGAGGATGCCCAGAAATAGGCACACATTTACACATATGGTAGACGTGCCCAGTAATCCAAACCTTCTGGAAGGAAGTCTTCGTGATTGCATCTAAAATATTTAAAAAAATAATACAACCAGATCCATATATAACTTTACTTAATCTAAAACCGGAATGGTTAACACTCTCTCAATTCAAACTTATGATCCAACTAATAACGGCTGCAAAACAAACAGTGGCCAAGGCATGGAAATCTCCTACATTGGTACTAGCAGAAACAATTCACAGAATGAATAATACAATGTCCCATGCTAAGATGGTAGCCATCGATCAAAATCAAATTCCAAAATTTGAAAAACTTTGGCATCCTTGGATAAAACAACAGTTCCTGTCAAATTTCAATGACTCTGTCCTGTTGCCATGGTAACAGATTAAATGACTTACTGAGACACCCATTCTAAGGCTTCAAAGAGAACTAAAAAGAATAATAAACTGACGAGCGGGACAACCTTGTGGACCATACCTCTGCCTTTCTATCCTTTTTCTTCTTTCTCTTTCCTTTTCTCCACCTTACGATTAAAGCTCATTATCAGAATTTATTTGACCTATATACACTCTACCTGTAAACAATATGTAGTAGGTATAAATCATTTAAATACCTACAAAAGTAACTAAGGAAATGATAAATATCTTTAATTTAGGTGTACGTGAACCCAAGGTTTAATATTTGAAATTTCATGATATTTACCTATATAAACCCTACTGTAAAACAATGAGCTTACTTTATAGATCCTTGTAAACTTACTTTATGTATCTTTATAATATTGTATACTCAATAAACTTCTTTTGACAAGGAAAAAAGATTTCATGGTAAAATAACCACCATCCAAAAAAAAAAAAAAAGCAAACCAAAGTAACAAATAAATTGCATAAAAACACATCTGTTTTGCAACATCATAACACACAAAATACAAATAGAAAATACATGTGTTAGAAACTCAATAAGGACACCCAAATGTCTTTTTTTTTTAATTCCACTTCAGAAAACTTTCGGGAGACTATTCAGCTTGACGCTCAATCACTGTCTCCAACAAGGTCTTGCATCATCATGGAAGAGACTTAATTTTTAATCAACATTCTCCATTTTTTAAATTTCCAGATGCCTTCGGCATCCACACCCTTCTTTTTATCCAACACGAAAAAAAAAGTATAGCTTGCTTAGCCATAATCCTATACATTGTTTACTGTCTAACAAAACATTTTTATATACATACAAGTTGCGTGCATCCCACAACACTTCCTTTAATGCACATAGCACTAACCACAATACTCTGTTTATCTTTTTCCAGTTTCCCCAAGCCATACATCATCATTTTCCACTCACTCACCTTCACTCCTGTTATTTCTTTCACCAGATCTTGACTCTTATTGATCACATCTTTCGCTATACCACACCCCCAGAACACATGCTCACTGTCTTCTACACCCCCACAATTAATTCTCAGACAAATATCAGACACACGCGAATCCCTCCTTTTCATAAATAGCCTTGTAGCTAGACAGTCATGCAAACTCATCCATACTATCTGTCTGCACATTTGTCACCCCATATATACTCATTTTCTTCCATACTTCCCCAGCCACTGACGCATTAACTCCCCTAAGGTTACAAACATACTCCTTCTCTATCAACCACTTTCTCACCTTCACTTTATCCCTCTCCCCTTCTCCTAAATCTGCCAACTTAAACTCTACCCTAAACTTTTCCAATACCCAGTAGTCGCGTGCCACCACGTAAGCCACCGGTATCCTTGAATCCCTTCCCAACCACCCCCATCTCCTAAACAACCACCCACCTGAAAAAGCTATCATCCTAGCACACACTCCACCATTCCTCAAAACTTTCACCACACAGAACCAATAATGCATTAACAAAAACACTCACATTCGGAAAGCTCAACCCACCATTACATTCACGTCTACACACATATTCTCTGTTAACACTTTCCATTTTCGACCCCCATAAAAAGGTAAACAATAACTTATTAATTTTCCTCAATCTTATCACCCCAGGAGGGAAGATATTACTTGCATACAAAATTAAAGGTAAGATTACTGCCTTGACTACTAAAACTTTCCCATAAAGCGACAATTTTCTTAGACACCAAAACCTCAACTTCTTGGCTATCTTTTCTCCCACTTCATTCCAGCACACTTCCCCTTTCATTCCATAGTCAAACACAATACCCAAAATACTCACTCCACCCTCAACCTTCCTTCTGATCATCCACACATTCCACTTGTCTTCCATACACACCCAAACTACACTTATTCCAATTCACACTCATTCCCGCACATACACAAAAAATTGACAAAAGTAACTTCACCCTTCTTACGCCCACCACCGACTGACACACTGCCACCACGTCATCCATATAACCTAAACATTTCACAATTTTCCCCCCACTCCCAGGCACCAAAAAGCCCCTCACCACCTTATCCCTCTGTATCATCCTTAACAGTGGATCAATAAAACAAATAAAGAGAATAGGGGACAGGGGGCACCCGTCTCACCCCAGATTTAACCAAAAAAGCCCGCCCCAAACTCCCATTAACCAGAACCTGGCTACTGATCCCCCAATACAACCCTTTTATTACATTAATGAGCAGCTGTGGTATACCCATCCGCTTCAAAACCTCCCATAAAAACCCATGATTTGCTTTATCGTATGCCTTCTCAAGGTCAAATGATGTCAGGATAATCAAACTATTCCTATCTTTACAAAAATTAATTATATCCCTAACTAAAATTAAATTCTCCGAGATCATTCGACCCGGCACTGCACAGGCCGGCATCTCGCTAACCATTCTACTAATGACCTTAGATAATCTCCTTGCCACCAACTTTGCAAAGACCTTGTAGTCTGAATTTAGTAAGGAGATAGGCCTCCAATTTCGAATATCCATCTTATCCCCCTTCTTATAAATTAATACCACTACCCCCTCTCTCATAGATTCTGATATAATGCCTTCCCTTATCATGTAACTAAATATCTCAACCACATCCCGCTTAATATCCCAAAACAATTTAAAAAACTCACTAGGTAAGCCATCCCCTCCCGGGGTTTTATTCGCCCCCATGCTTGCCACAGCTTCCCACACCTCATTTACTGCTTTCTGCAAAAAAACCTTATCATCCTCATCTAAATTATCCTCTACCATATCAAACATTCTAGTATCTGACTCATCAACACACACTCCCTCATACAATCGTTCATAAAATTTTGTCACGCATTCCAGCACATTCTCTCCCTTACATTCCCTACCTTCTTCATCATACACACCCTCAAACACTCCTTTTTCCTTACAAACCTTCTTGAAAAAAAATCTAGAACATTTTTCATCCTGCTCCAGGTGTTTAACCCTCGCTTGAAAAATAATTTGTTTTCCTCTTTCAGTCAATACCTCTTTAATCCTCTTCCTAACATGGTCTATTTCATCGGCCATGTCATAGCCCATATTTCTAAATAAATATAATGTAGCCAACCTGACTTGTAACCGAGAATATCTCCTTTTCTCACTGCTACTTTTATCCCTACTCCTTTTTTGAAAAAATAATTTAATTTTCCTTTTGACCCAATCCCACCACCCCAAAATATTACTAAAATCTTTTTTCCTATTAACCCATCTACTATATACCTTACTAAAATGGGCTTTGACATGCTCTTCCTGCAACAATAAACTATTTAACCTCCATACCCCTAAACCAAACTTAATACTATCTCCCATACTCAAATCAACATACACTGCCACATGGTCTTAAAAATTACTGGCCTGTGTTTAAGATTAGCACATTTGAACGCATCAGAAAACAAACATAAATCAATTCTGGATTCGGTGCGCCCACACTCCGAAAAAAAGTGAAATATGGATCCACCAAACCCAGAACAGTATGAGCATCATTGAGATGCAAGTCCTGAATTACCCCATTCAGCATAGTGCTACCTACATCTAACTTAGTCTTCGCTACACCTATCCGATCTTTCACAAATCGGATCGTATTAAAATCACCCATGATCACAATAGGTCTCCTTCCCACTGCATGTAACTTCAAAACTTCAAAAAACTCAAGACGTTTCTGGCTATTCACAGGAGCATATAAATTAAAAAGCCTAAACTTCTGGTTAAACAAAATTAAATCTGCCATAATTAATCTTCCTGGCACAACATGAGACATAATGTGAATATTCCTATTTGTAATTATAATGCCTACCCCAGCATTCCTATTTTTTCCAACTGCCGACCATATGTAATCCACCACCCACTCTGGAGGCTTGGCGGTCAATTAAAAAAACACTCCTGTAGACAGATGATGTCTCCTCCATTGACCTTCAAGTCCTCAAAAACAGCACACTGTCTAGCAGGAGACCCAAAACCCCTCACATTGAGGGACACCAGCTTGATGCTCATTTACATGAAGATGTGCATCATTCACCCCCAGACCTATCACTTAAGCCAGAAAACTGACATACATTCCTCAGGGCCATAACGCTTTTATCATCCAAAAACTCCTGACTAGGCGACAATGTGGCCGGCTGAAAAATTTCTGGAGTCCCTGGACTTAGTGCTGGTGATTCTACCTCCACTCCAACATCCCCTAGGACCTCAAAGGGGTTAGGTGTTTTAATCCCAGCTGTCTCTACTGTCAATTTATTAGCCCTTCTCTTGTTAGGGCTCCCCAAAGCGTCCACCTTGGTCTTGGCACCCAGTGCCTCCATCTTTTCCACCTCCTCTTCTTGGGCTTCCTGAACTTCCGGCTCCCACTGTAAGGCTGCTGCCAACTCCTCCATAGTCTCCTCCACTGCCCTCTCCACATCTGCTCCACTCCCCGCTGTTAATGGCTCCACACTAGTGGGTGGCACTTCTACTCTTTCCTCCACTCTCTCCTCCACACGCAGGTGCCCACTTTCTTCCTCTTCCACCACCACCTCCTCCTCCTCCTCTTCCTGTCTTTCAGGAGAGTCAGACAGCACCTGTGTGGACACTGGCCATCCACTCTGTGGTGCGCCTGACAGCTTCAGCATAAGAGACATAGGCCCTTCTTACTTTTGGACAATTCTTCACTGTATGATCACGCTGTCCACATATATCACAGGCCCGCTTAATCAAGCAAGCCCCAGCCTCATGCCCCCCCTCCCCACAGTTCCGGCAGTGCATCTCCGCATTACAGTCATCTCTGGTATGCCCAAACTTATGACATCTTCTGCAGTATGTCGGTAGACCAGGGTAGTAGAGAAACCCTCTATTTCCTGCTATTGAAAAATTAGCTGGTGGATGCCGCACTCCACCAATCTCTTCAGAATCCACCTTGAGCTTGACAAAAAACTTTAATTTGCCATTAACCACTTCAGCCCCGGAAGATTTTACCCCCTTCCTGACCAGAGCACTTTTTACAATTCGGCACTGCGTCGCTTTAACTGCTAATTGCGCGGTCATGCAATGCTGTACCCAAATGAAATTTGCGTCCTTTTCTTCCCACAAATAGAGCTTTCTTTTGATGGTATTTGATCACCTCTGCCGTTTTTATTTTTTGCGCTATAAACGGAAAAAGACCGAAAATTTTGAAAAAAAAATGATATTTTCTACTTTTTGTTATAACAAAAATCCAATAAACTAAATTTTAGTCATACATTTAGGCCAAAATGTATTCGGCCACATGTCTTTGGTAAAAAAAATGTCAATAAGCGTATATTTATTGGTTTACGCAAAAGTTATAGCGTCTACAAACTAGGGTACATTTTCTGTAATTTACACAGCTTTTAGTTTATGACTGCCTATGTCATTTCTTGAGGTGCTAAAATGGCAGGGCAGTACAAAACCCCCCCAAATGACCCCATTTTGGAAAGTAGACACCCCAAGGAAATTGCTGAGAGGCATGTTGAACCCATTGAATATTTTTTTTTTGTCCCAAGTGATTGAATAATGACAAAAAAAAAAAAATTTACAAAAAGTTGTCACTAAATGATATATTGCTCACACAGGCCATGGGCATATGTGGAATTGCACCCCAAAATACATTCAGCTGCTTCTCCTGAGTATGGGAAACCACATGTGTGGGACTTTTTGGGAGCCTAGCCGCGTACGGGGCCCCGAAAACCAAGCACCGCCTTCAGGATTTCTAAGGGCATAAATTTTTGATTTCACGCCATCACAGTTTTGAAGGCCATAAAATGCCAAGATGGCACAAAACCCCCCCAAATGACCCCATTTTGGAAAGTAGACACCCCAAGCTATTTGCTGAGAGGCATGGTGAGTATTTTGCAGCTCTCATTTGTTTTTGAAAATGAAGAAAGACCAGAAAAAAAAAAAAATTCTTCTTTTTTCAATTTTCAAAACTTTGTGACAAAAAGTGAGGTCTGCAAAATACTCACTATACCTCTCAGCAAATAGCTTGGGGTGTCTATTTTCCAAAATGGGGTCATTTTGGGGGGTTTTGTGCCACCTGGGCATTCCATGGCCTCCGAAACTGTGATAGGCAGTGAAGAGTGAAATCAAAAATTTACGCCCTTAGAAAGCCTGAAGGCGGTGCTTGGTTTTCGGGGTCCCGTGCGCAGCTAGGCTCCCAAAAAGTCCCACACATGTGGTATCCCCATACTCAGGAGAAGCAGCAGAATGTATTTTGGGGTGTAATTTCACATATCCCCATGGCATGTTTGAGCAATATATCATTTAGTGACAACTTTGTGCAAAAAAAAAAAAAAAAAAAAAAATTGTCTCTTTCCCGCAACTTGTGTCGCAATATAAAATATTCCATGGACTCGACATGCCTCTCAGGAAATAGCTTGGGGTGTCTACTTTCCAAAATGGGGTCATTTGGGGGGGGTTTTGAACTGTCCTGGCATTTTATGCACAACATTTAGAAGCTTATGTCACACATCACCCACTCTTCTAACCACTTGAAGGCAAAACCCTTTCTGACACTTTTTGATTACGTGAAAAAATTATTTTTTTTTTGCAAGAAAATTACTTTGAACCCCCAAACATTATATATTTTTTTTTAAAGCAAATGCCCTACAGATTAAAATGGTGAGTGTTTCATTTTTTTTTTTCACACGGTATTTGCGCAGCGATTTTTCAAACGCATTTTTTGTGGAAAAAACACACTTTTTTAAATTTTAATGCACTAAAACACACTATATTGCCCAAATGTTTGATGGAATAAAAAAGATGATCTTAAGCCGAGTACATGGATACCAAACATGACATGCTTTAAAATTGCGCACAAACGTGCAGTGGCAACAAAATTAATACATTTTTAAAAGCCTTTAAAAGCCTTTACAGGTTACCACTTTAGATTTACAGAGGAGGTCTACTGCTAAAAATACTGCCCTCGATCTGACCTTCGCGGTGATACCTCACATGCATGGTGCAATTGCTGTTTACATTTGACGCCAGACCGACGCTTGCGTTCGCCTTAGCGCGAGAGCAGGGGGGACAGGGGTGCTTTTTTTTTTTTTTTTTTTTTTTTTCTTTATTATTTTTTTGCTTTTTGATCTTATTTTTAAACGGTTCCTTTCATTTTTTTTTTTAAATCATTTTTATTGTTATCTCAGGGAATGTAAATATCCCCTATGATAGCAATAGGTAGTGACAGGTACTCTTTTTTGAAAAAATTGGGGTCTATTAGACCCTAGATCTCTCCTCTGCCCTCAAAGCATCTGACCACACCAAGATCGGTGTGATAAAATGCTTCCCCAATTTCCCAATGGCGCTGTTTACATCCGGCGAAATCTAAGTCATAAAATGCTCGTAGCTTCCGGTTTCTTAGGCCATAGAGATGTTTGGAGCCACTCTGGTCTCTGATCAGCTCTATGGTCAGCTGGCTGAATCACCGGCTGCATTCTCAGGTTCCCTGTTGAGACAGGAGAGCCAGAGAAAACCACGGAAGACGGTGGGGGGGGCATTCCCTCCCACTGCTTGTAAAAGCAGTCTAGAGGCTAATTAGCCGCTAGGATTGCTTTTACATGAAAGCCGACCGCTGGCTGAAAAGAATGATACCAAGATGATACCTAAACCTGCAGGCATCATTCTGGTATAACCACTCAAAGTCGTGAATGGTGTACCTGAAGACCAAAAAATGGTTAACAATAAAGCACAGTAAACGGTAAAGTATAAAAAATTGCATACCTGAAAAGCAAACATGATAAAACATAATAACAATAAAACATTGCAGAATAGAATACAGTAAAAAAGAGCAGAATAGAGAGAGAATAGAGAGAGAGAATAAAACAACAACTATTTTTTTTTATTTTTGTTTGTGTTTTTTTGCAAACTTGTAACTTTTATAACTGTAACCGGTTCCAGGTTCGGGTTTCTCAAAATGCGATGGCATCTTGGGAGACCCTGTGAAAGTGTGCCTAGTCTGTGCAATGCTGTACCCTACGCTAATACTCAGCTAGTGAATGGTAGCGTTCAAAACATTCACCAATGCAAAGACCAGGATTGTCAGGACAGAAGGGACAATAATAGCAGGTGTCATGCCTATATCCGCATCTTTTTTGGGGGGGTTCGTTGGGTAGGGGTACTCGGGAGGACATAAAAATGCCTCTCATGCAGCCGACTGCATTTGGTTGGGGATGTGAATGGGGGAAGTACGGGCGCTGCAGAAGCAGTGGGTTCCCAATTAGGATTGGCGAATGCAGTAGGAAGGGCACTATGGGCACGACGGGCCTGTGTTTGTCTTTTTGGTGGCAGCGGGACACTACTTGTGCTTGCCACCTCACCAGCTTGAACTGCACTTATGGGACTCGCCACGTCACCAAGTGTTACTGCAGTGCTGGTTTGACTATGACCGGGGTGTACTAGGCCGCTGGCGCTTGCCAGTTCACCAAAACGCTACCAAAAAAACTGTTAGCGATCGCAGGGATCAGGCCTGACTCTGCGAACGCTGTAGTTATGCGTTTAGTGTTCTGTAAGTGACAGTGGTCGATCGATACTGCACTTGGGTGGGCTGGGCTGGGCCGGGCGGAGGGGCAAAACGCAGGTGCTAGCAGGTATCTGGGCTGATCCCGCTAACACTGCGTTTTTGGGAACCCTAAACTGCTGGGGCTGCCAGTATAGATCTGATCGGATCAGATATTGATCCGTTCAGATACTATACCACTAAGGGAGGTGTACGGTGCGTGCGTGGGTGTTAGCGGTACTGGCGCTAACCTGACGCTGCCTGGGGCTGGTGCTTACCAGTTCACCAAAACGCTACCAAAAAAACTGTTAGCGATCGCAGGGATCAGGCCTGACTCTGCGAACGCTGTAGTTATGCGTTTAGTGTTCTGTAAGTGACAGTGGTCGATCGATACTGCACTTGGGTGGGCTGGGCTGGGCCGGGCGGAGGGGCAAAACGCAGGTGCTAGCAGGTATCTGGGCTGATCCCGCTAACACTGCGTTTTTGGGAACCCTAAACTGCTGGGGACGCTAGTATAGATCTGATCGGATCAGATATTGATGCGTTCAGATACTATACCACTAAGGGAGGCGTATGCAGCGTGCGTGGGTGTTAGCGGTACTGGCGCTAATCTGACGCTGCCTGGGGCGACGCATATCACCGCCGGGCGATCAGGGGGCTAAACCTTTATTCGGTAATAAACGGCGGGTGCCCTGACACTATAAAAAATAAACGAACTAACCAGCGTCACCCGTAACACTTATACGGTGATCAGCGGTGAAAGGGTTAACTAGGGGGCAATCAAGGGGTTAAAACATTTATTAGATAGTATATGGGGGTCCCTGTCGCTATAAAACGCTGACGGCGAACCTAAATATTTACATTCCTAACTAGCGTCACCAGCGACACTAATACAGCGATCAGAAAAATGATCGCTTAGTGACACTGGTGACGGGGGGTGATCAAGGGGTTAAAACTTTATTAGGGGGGGTTAGGGGGTACCCTAGACCTACAGGGGGCTAACCCTAATTGTCCTAACACTGTAACTGTCACAAACTGACACTATGCAGCAATCAGAAAAAAAAAAAAAAAAAAAAACCTGCTTGGTGTCAGTTTGTGACAGGGGGGGGGGGGGATCGGGGTGTTTAGTGTGCCTGGCATGTTCTACTGTGTTGTGCACTTACTTACATGTCGTCTCTCCTCGGGCCGGAACGGAAACTCCCGAGCCGAGGAGAGATGACATCATATCCTCTGCCTCTGTGTACTATACAGAGGCAGAGGATGTTTCTCATTGGCTGGGAGCGATCGCGAGGGGGGGGCCACGATCGGATGGCCTCCCCCTCGTCTCTCACTTCTCCCAGCCAAATGCCGACCGCAGCTGGCACGTGATTTTGCCTGCCCGTGCCATTCTGCTCACGTATATAGGCGTGAGGCGGTCGGCAAGTGGTTAAAGATCCCCAGACAATTAGTCAGCCTGAAGCCTCCCTTCACTGCAGAGCAGTATCTCTTCAAAAAGGCCACTACCAAGGCAATGTCCGTGAAGGGGTTAAACAGGTGAACAACCAATGGTTTCTCCTCCATAGCATACAAGGGTTCCACTATGAAAGGCCTTATAGACTATAGACTCATGGTTAGCTTTCTCCAATTCCTTATACTTCTCAATAACTCCCATGCAAAAATTGCTATGCGCAAAAGAAACATAGTACCTTGGTGCTGCATGGTCCTGGATACAATAGATGTGACGTGGTTCCACTGCAACTGTTTTCTCCAGCAAATTGTGAACAAGGAACTCCAAACTCACTTTATGCAGATGACCAGGCATAACCTGAAACCGCAGGGTGTTCTGAATCCCCTTTCGCTCCATTGAGCTCAGCAAAGAAAAATTCAGACCATCACACAATCTTGGCTCTTTTCAGGGCAAAGTAAAGATTGCTATCTGCAAGCTTTATATAACATAGGTTTGTGTGCTAATGAGGCAATTGCAAACACATGCACAGTCCATTAAACACACAAAATGCAAGTTCACCCAATGTAGAATGAACTCCAAAGTGGGTACAGCTGTTAAGGATGTCCTTAAATTACTAACCCAAAAAACACACTCTGAGCATGCCCAGAAACATCCAAGTGCTGTTCACACACAAAAAGCACCGCAATTTTACTAGTTCCCACTTGGCTGGCTTATCTTCTAGTTATTGGCCTTAAAATGAGTATGGGGCCCAGGTCCCACCCTAAGGGACATATATCAATGTCACCAATTGGACAACCCAAAAAACAAGGAGAAATGCCTTTAAATATTCCAAATTGCTTAAGGGCCAGTTCACACCAATGCAGTCCAGTGCATATTTTATGCATCAAAAATGCATGGAATTTTGGTTATATGGTGTGCAATGGCATAGTTCACACCAGTGCTTGCCGTTCCAATGCGTTCCAGTTCCAGAAAAAAAAGTAGAACATGCTGCATTTTTTCTGCACTGGACTGTACTAGAAAGCTGTAAAATGCATCAAAAATGCACTGGAACGCACTTGTCCTTATTTAAGGTTAAGAAAAAAGAGGGGGGAAAAAAGCACTGGACTGCATCAAAAACGCACCAAAAACGCACTGGAACACATCAAAAACATGGATGCAGAAAAGCACCTGGAACACGTCTGGACTGCGTTTCTATGGTGTGAACTGGCCCTAAGGGCCCTAAGGGCCAGATCACACCATAAAAACGCAGTCCGGATGAGTTCCAGGTGCTTTTCTGCATGCATGTTTTTTATGCGTTCCAGTGCGTTTTTGGTGCATTTTTTTATGCAGTCCAGTGCTCCCGCCCCCTCTTTTTTCTTAACCTTAAATAAGGACAAGTGTGTTGCAGTGCGTTTTTTGTGCATTTAGGTGCATTCCAGTGCGTTTTTGATGCATTTTACAGCGCTCCAGTACAGTCCAGTGCATAAAAAATGCAGCATGTTCTACTTTTTTTTTTGGGAACTGGAAATGCACTGGAACTGCAAGCACTGGTTTGAACTATGCCATTGAAAACCATATAACCTACTTTCCGTGCGTTTTTGATGCAGAAAAAAATGCACTGGACTGCATGTAGTGTGAACTGGCTCTTAAGGAATAAAAGCTATTTAAAACTACTCGCGGCTATAATGAAATGTCGGTCTAGGCAATTAGGGATGAGCCGAACACCCCCCTGTTCGGTTCGCACCAGAACTTGCGAACAGGCAAAAAATTTGTTCCAACACGCGAACACCGTTAAAGTCTATGGGACACGAACATGAATAATCAAACGTGCTAATTTTAAAGGCTTATATGCAAGTTATTGTCATAAAAGTATTTGGGGACCTGGGTCCTGCCCCAGGGGACATGGATCAATGCAAAAAAATGTGCGCTCCACTGACTACAGGAAACAGCGTCACTGGTTTTCAGACGTGAGCCGGATATTGCGTTGACGCATTTCGCCCCTCCTCCAGGGTGTCATCAAAGACGTCTGTCTTTGATGACGCCCTGGAGGAGGGGCGAAACGCGTCGATCCAAAATCCGGCTCACATCTGAAAACCAGTGACGCTGTTTCCTGTAGTCAGTGGAGCGCATGCTGTTATAGCGGCAGTCACCGACAAACTCTGAATGCCTGCTCTGCATATTCGTTCCGTGAGTAGCGCTATTATGCGCAATTGATCTCTCATCCCACAGTATTACACCATATATATTTCTTCTTGTTTTTTTGGGTGGAATATGAATCTCGCGGCTCCCAAGGTTATATCATAGTGTCAGCAGTCCAAGCTTTATCCCATCTCTCTATATCCACCGCAGTATTCCAGGTGACTGTGATTAACGTTTTGGATGAGAAGGTGGAAGTTTGCTGTCGTCATTGTTGATCTTGTTTTTCTGAAAGAACATTTCTATCCATCTTGAATGCACAATTGTTTGTTTATTGAGGTGAATATCACCAACACTTTTTTGATTGTTTATTTTATATATTTTTTAGAGGGTTTATGGTTTATAAACAGAAATAATAATTTTCATCACATTTTTTCACCAAATGCTATTTGTATAGTCGCATTCATATAGCGCCATTTTCCCCCTGTGGACAAGCCTCCCCCTCATGCTCTGGCAAGCTTGCATGATGGACAGTATTGTCCGTGTATTCCAGTCCCCTAGGAGGTAAATTGCTTCCGGAATTTGCTGGTGATCTTCCTACCAAGACATTCTGGGTTCTACATCTCTCATTAGCATATTGCCACAAGATCCTCCCTGGAGCTGAAAATACCCAATTACTGTCCTGTTGCTCAACCGCAAGATGACTGGTCACCCTTGATTCTGTGTAGCAAGGTCAAAGTGATAAAAAAGGCTGCCTGACCTTCCAGCGCTTTCGAGACTACCTTCCTTGGCTAGCAATCTCTGCTTGCCTTGACCGACAGACCCTCGCAGTGCGCCTTCCAGGCTGTCTTGCCAATATGATTCATCACATTGATCCAGTCAGCTGGTTCGTGACATCCTCAAGGTCTTTCCATCACCACAGACCGCTATACATACTGCGTGACACTGACCATAGCTGCGCCGGATCCTGTTTCCTCCGTTGTAGTTGAAACTAGCACCGGTGCCCATGCACCCAAGGAATCATCGGTATGAATGACAACATTACGACCAGGAGGGTGAGACACCTAGAAGTCTTCCAGGAAGTAGAGGCATATGATCTCAGAATTCTCCTTATGACCGTCACCGTCCTTTTCTGATGGAAGCAAGCCAGAGGAACCAGTAGAGCCCACGCAGGCACTTTAACTGTTGGAAAGCAAAAGTTGGCCTTTTTTTTTATGTAAAGGAATGACGCCCAGGTAGTGGTGAATCTGGAGACCCCGTTCTCCAAGAGGAACTGACATGGCACTGAAACCTCTGTGAATATTCTTAGAGATATTCATAGGCTAAAAGGTAGGCTGATAAAGGGGAGATGTGTCCAACCAATCGCCAAATTTACTTACTTTGGAATAAAAAAAGAAAGTAAAACATTTTGGGATGTAAGGCTAAGAATCCTGATGATCTAGCGAAAGCCTCCAGCCATCTGCTGCAAGCGAATGCTTCTATCCAACAGGGGTGGGTAGGAAACCTACAATCTCTCCTGTGAGATGGGACCAGGACAGCTCTCCTCTGAGTCTGAAGTGTAAGTATTGTAACCGCCGTGGTTGCAGTGGATATGGCAGCTCTGAGGGGGAGAAAAAGGTCCGGAGAAGGAACAGCGAGGAATTCACCGAAGTGACCATGAGTGCCTATCCTCCAAGGATCTGCACAATCCACTGTCCAGTTGTGTGTGCCCACTGGGACTTTAAAAGTCTGGGGATATGCCCGGTAAAAGGGTTTTGTGGGTACCTGGGGTACACCCAAAGATTTTCATTTATGGACCTTATGAAAGGTTGCCCCTAGATGAGCGGAACCTAGCGGGAGAAACATATTTCTCCCTTTATTTATTATTATTTCTTTTTAGTTATATATATATATTTTTTTTTACTTTCCTGTTTTCTGTTATGGGAGAAGAATGGACCCTCCTCCTGTCACTTCTGACATGGCTGTCTCTGGTTTCATATCAAACAGAGATCTTGCACTATAAAGTGGCTATTCCAATTTTGTTTCTAGGAAGCCAAACACAGCTATGTGTCTCAACCATAGGGTACCCCTAGCCGTAACTGAGTATAGCATTGCCTTGGCCAGGCACCAGGTTGAGACTATTGCTGCTTCCGCAGTGAAATTTGCCGATACATCTTGGCCGGATCCCAAGATATCAGCCCTAAGGATTTCCTCCTCAACCATATCCTGGGAGCAGAAACCCAAAGTACCCGTCACCAAGGTAAGGGCCACTGTTGAGTGGCAGGCCCTTCCCAGCCACCACCCTATTGGACAACAGCCGGTCCCACTATAGGCATGGATTTCAGCGATGCTATATCTGCCTTGAATTAAACCAGTTTCCTAATGGAAAAGTGATTGCTCATTGAAAGGGTAAATATGACTTTGTCTTTCAACCCATGTAATAAGAGTAAGAGAAGAAGAGAAGAAGAGAAGAAAAGAAGAAGAGAAGATGAAGAGAAGAGCGGGAGCCTCCCCCCATGCCATGGGTGCGGAGCGGCTCGAGGAGAAGAAGATAGAAGACGCCGCGGAGGAGATGCTGGATGAGAATGCCGGAGGAAGAACCAGAAGAGCCAGAAGAACCAGAAGAAGAAGATGAAGGAGGATAGAAGAAAGAAGAAGCATTTAAATAAAGGAATTGTCAAAAACTGTCTCTTGTCATTTTTAAAATTTTTGACAGTTTTTTAGTGAAATGGTAGGGGTAAGTACCCCCTTACCATTTCACACAGGGGGGGGCGGGATCTGGGGGTCCCCTTGTTAAAGGGGGCTTCCAGATTCCGATAAGCCCCCCGCCCGCAGACCCCCACAACCATCAGCCAGAGTTGTGGGGATGAGGCCCTTGTCCTCATCAACATGGGGACAAGGTGTTTTGGGGGCTACCTCAAAGCACTCTCCCAATGTTGAGGGCATGTGGCCTGGTACGGTTCAGGAGGGGGGGCGCAGTCTCATCCCCCCTCTTTTCCTGCGGCCTGCCAGGTTGCGTGCTCAGATAAGGGTCTGGTATGGATTTTTGGGGGGACCCCACGCGTTTTTTTTTTTTTGGCGCGGGGTTCCCCTTAAAATCCATACCAGACCTGAAGGGTCTGGTATGGAATTTAGGGGGACCCCACCTCATTTTTTTTTTAACTTTGGCCGGGGTTCCCCTTAATATCCATACCAGACCTGAAGGGCCTGGTATGGAATTTAGGGGACCCCCACGTAATTTTTTTTAAAATTTTGGTTGGGGGTTCCCCTGTGGGGAATTCCCATGCCGTTTTTATCAATGAACTTCTATGTGTATTGTTGGACCGGCAATGCAATAGCCGCGAGTAGTTTTAAATGGGTTTTTTCCTTTGAAATGTCATTTTGCTGTCAGACTGTTCTAAACACAGGAAACATGCGCCCCTTTACAGGCATACTATAGACACCCCCCAGCTACAAAATTTAAAGGGATATTACACTTTTATTGTTTGACTTTAAGCATTATTAAAATCACTGCTCCTGAAAAAACGGCAATTTTTAAAACTTTTTTTTGCATTGATCCATGTCCCCTGGAGCAGGACCCAGGTCCCCAAACACTTTTTATGACAATACCATGCATATAAGCCTTTAAAATTAGCACTTTTGTTTTCTCCCATAGACTTTTAAAGGGTGTTCCGCGGCATTCGAATTTGCCGCGAACACCCCAAATTGTTTGCTGTTCGGCGAACTTGCGAACAGCCAATGTTCAAGTCGAACATGAGTTCAACTCGAACTCGAAGCTCATCCCTAGTCGTCACCAGAACATGAGCGTTTGGTTTTTTGGCTGTTCTTATAGGTACATTGTGAGCTCTGTGAAAAGGAAGAAGAAGCTGGAATTAGGTACAATAGGATTAAAATTGTCATTTCTTTGTCTATTTCTCTGGGGATTTGGTCTATTATTTTGATGCCATTTATAGGCTTTGCCCTCCTGGAAGACTCTATGGTCTCTTCAAAACCTTTTTACTTTTGTTACAAGCGTATCTTTAGTAAATGTATCTAGATGATTTTTAACCCTATCCTCCTGTTCATTGAACACAGCTATTTTTTTAAAGGGCTGCAACTTGTTGAATCTACTTCTTTGTCCATGGCGATGATGCGTTTTTGATATTCCTCATTGAGGAGTCTCATCATCGCCGTGGTGCAACTTTGCAGGTTGTTTTCCCATTTTTGTTTAAACGCTGTGTCTATGTCTTCTAGGATAGGGAAAATTTGTATCCTAAAGCCATAGGGATTCACATTCTCTCTAATATACCTCTCAAAGCTTTCCACATGCCAGAAGCATTCCACCTTCTTCTCCACCACTTTCCTCAATTGAGAAAAGAGTGAAAATATCTCCATTTGTGAAGACTCCTGCCTCATTGGAGTTGTGTCTCTTCCTCCTCCTCTCTTCTCTCAGGCACCCTCAGGTACAGTCAGCGACCTCATCATCCCCTCCCTCCCTGTCACTGGAGCAAACTTGGCAGTATGCTGCAGCTGGAGAAACATGACTGCCAGTTTCTTGTCCTTCTTGGGAACCCTCTCTCTCTAGGCTCACACTCCCTTCCTCAACCTGGAAACCAACATCGAAGCCTTCAAATCGCTGCGCATCATCCAGCAGCATGTATCCAACACTGTGGTCTAATAATTCTGGGGACTCCTTTGTGCATGATGGTGGGGCTACAGAAGGAGTAACTGTGGACAAGGAGCTGGTGGAATAGGCCACTTTGGCAGCTGCGTTGGAAGGCAAACTACTCCGAGCATGAGTAAGGCTTTGTTATCCACTCCACTAACTCTTCTGCATGTTCTGGCTCAATAACATGGCCAGCAGCAGAAAAAAAAGACAAGCGTGCCCCATGGCCACCTGCAGAAGATGCACCATGTCCATGGCCAGCACTGTTGACTCTAGACACAAAGGCTTCTTGCCCTCTTTAGTGGCCTGTGAGCGTATGCCTCTCCTTGGTGGCCTTCTGGGCATGTTGCATATTTTGTTTTGTAACACCACACTACACTGTATAAGATACTGTGTACACCACCAGAAGTGTAGTAGAAACTGTACGCACTGTATTAGATATTGTGTACAGCAACTGCACTGTAATAGAAACTGTACAATGGCTGCACTGTACTTTATGCTGTGTACACCACCTGCACTGTATTAGCAACTGTACTATGGCTGCACTGTATTGTGTATACCAGCAGAAGGGTAGTAGAAACTGTACACACCTTATCAGATGCTGTGTACACCACTGGCACTGTATTAGTAACTGTACTACGACTGCACTGTATTGTGTACTGTGTACACCACCAGAAGCATAGTAGAAACTGTACACACTTTATTAGATACTGTGCACAGCGCCTGCACTGTATTAGCAACTGTATTACGGCTGCACTGTATTGTGTACTGTGTACACCACCAGAAGTGTAGTAGAAACTGTATACACTGTATTAGATACTGTGTACACCACCTGAAGTGTATTAGAAACAGTACACCACAGAATGCACTGTAGATATAGGCTACACTGGACGCAGAGTATATATATATATATATATATATATATATATATATATATATATACAGGCCTGGGCTGGGACAAAAAAATAGGCCGGCCCGGGCATTTTAGACTGAGCAGCCAATTTTTCCATGGACGGACGGGGGGGGGGGGGGGTGATGTCGGTCCTCCACGCTGTAATGTTCAGGTACACTGATAGAAATATAAAGGGAACTGCACTGTAATGATTACAGTGCCCCTTTACAGTATATTATAGTGTCCCTGCAATCATGCCCCCCCTTTTACTCTCTACTCACTGTGCAGATCTCCAGCTCCTGCCACCCCCTGCTTCCTTACATCAGAGTCCGCACAGAGGTCCCTTACATCAGAGTCTGCACAGAGGTCCCTTACATCAGAGTCTGCACAGAGGTCCCTTACATCAGAGTCCACACAGAGGTCCCTTACATCAGATTCCGCACTGAGCTGCCTTACATTAGAGTCCACACAGAGCCCCCTTACATCAGAGTCCACACTGAGCCCCCTTACATCAGAGTCCACACAGAGCCCCCTTACATCAGAGTCCGCACAGAGGTCCCTTACATCAGAGTCCGCACAGAGGTCCCTTACATCAGAGTCCGCACAGAGGTCCCTTACATCAGAGTCCGCACTGAGCCCCTTTACATCAGAGTCCGCACTGAGCCCCTTTACATCAGAGTCAGTCCACACAGAGCCCCCTTACATCAGAGTCTGCACAAAGCCCTCTTACATCAGAGTTCACACAGAGGTCCCTTACATCAGAGTCCACACAGAGGTCCCTTACATCAGAGTCCACACAGAGGTCCCTTCCATCAGAGTCCGCACTGAGCCCCTTTACATCAGAGTCCGCACTGAGCCCTTTTACATCAGAGTCCGCACTGAGCCCCTTTACATCAGGGTCTGCACAGAGCCCCCTTATATCAGAGTCCGCACTGAGCTCCCTTACATCAGAGTCCGCACTGAGCCCCTTTACATCAGAGTCCGCACAGAGCCCCTTACATGAGAGTCCACACTGAGCCCCCTTACATCAGAGTCTGCACTGAGCCCCCTTACATCAGAGTCTGCACTGAGCCCCTTTACATCAGAGTCCGCTCTGAGCCCCTTTACATCAGAGTCTGCACAGAGCCCCCTTACATCAGAGTCTGCACAGAGCCCCCACTTACTGTAAGGGGGAGCTCTGTGGACTCTAATGTAAAGGGGAACACTGATTTAAGGGGGTCTCTGCTCACCAAAGCCCCCTCTTGTATCAGTCCACAGAACACCCCTTAAATTTGTTTTATATACACACTGGAAGGCAGGAGAGAGGGTGAGCTTACTCACCCCAGGAGCAGGCTGCCTGCAGCTTTTAAATCCTCCTTCCTTCACATCTCCCCGGGGATGTGTGGGCGGGGCAGATGCAGGGGGGGTGGACGGGCAGACACAGGGGGTGTGGGCGGAGCAGACAGAGTAGAGGGGTGGGAAGAGGAGGAACAGTGGAACTGTCAGCGTTGGCTGAGCTGTGTGTGAGAGAGACACACAGCTCAGTCGCTCAGCCAATCAGCCGCTTTTGTAGTTGTGCCGGAGCCCAGAGATGACACAGGCAAGGCCACATAGCGGTGGGTGAGCGGTGGCCGCGGTCTGTGTTAACCCTGTCCAGGCCGCGGGCGCCGCTTACCTCCCGCTGTGCGGTCTGATCATCAATAGTCTATGGAGCGGGAGGCCTCGGCCCACCGGGCAAATGCCCGGTCTGCCCTATGGCCAGTCCGGGCCTGTATATATATATATATGTATATATATATATATATATATATATATATATATATATATATATATATATATATATATATATACACACAAGACTGTGTATGTATATATATATATATATATATATGTAGGAAGGCCAGTATGGTGGCCTGAATTTATGGGAGGAGCCCGGGGGGTATTTAAGCAGCCCGCTCACCTGTGGTGCTTGTCGGTTTCCTGTGCGCGATATACGTCACTAGGCCGACTATCCGAATACCAGCGTCCGCAAGTTCTTGCCTCGCAAGTTCCCGTATTCGTTATTTCCGTGCTCAAACTTTCGAAGTCCGTGTTTACCGTTCGCAGTTCGTACCACGCGTCTGGCTTGGCTGTCGCAGGTAGGGTCCCATCGGACTTTCTTTTACGTTTCATGTCATGTCACTAAACCGTCATTTCAAATTTACGTATCACTCGCATTTTACATACGTAACCGCAATGTATATCACTCGTACCATCGTTATGTTACCATTTCGCCTTACTCGAGAAAACCACCGCGACGCAGACGTCGCTTCATTTCTAGCATGTCGGTAATTTGACACACGTCTGTAGACAGCCACAGCGAGTCGCAATTCTCAAATCTATCGGATCAAGTCAGTTCGATGCCAATCATGTCTCATTTCTGAAACATTTCTAAACTCATTTCTAACATTTCAAATCATTTCAATCATTTCTCATTTCAGTCACCTACCACGCTCCGATTCGAATCCAGTCGCACCTAAAAGATGCACCGATTCGCTCCGGTGTGCCCCAGTAGTTACGGCCTCATTTCAGTACATGCTCCAGAGTTACGTTATTTTCAGTCATTCGTACCTCTGTCATGGTTATCATTTCATTACCACGTATCACGTTCCGACATGAATTCAGTCGCATGGAAATGCACCGATTCGTCTCGGCGTGCCCCAGGGTTGGCCACATTTCAGTACATGCTCCGGAGTCCGATTCGTAGTCAGTCGCCACAACAGCACGACCGATTCGCGCCTCCGTCATGGCAAACGATATGTTACACCTGCACTTACCGCGCCCCGCTTCGAATCCAGTTGCATCTTCCATGCACCGATTCGTTACGGCGTGCCCCAGGGCTCGGCCTCATTTCTCAAACATGCTCCAGAGTCCGGATCATAGCTAGTCGCAGATATCGGGCGACTGATCCATGTCTCTGTCATGCAATTCCTACCATTTCACTCCCACAGCGCATCACCGTTTCGAAACCAGTCGTATCCGAGATGCACCGATTCATCACGGAATGCCTCACTTGTTTCGGCCGTATCCATACCTATACCAGAGCTCGGTTCGTTGCCAGTCGCAAAATACGGCACAACCAATTCGAGCCTCGGTCAAGGTAAACATTTCTCTCATTTCATTTCATACTGCGCTCCGATTCGAATCCAGATGCATCAAACAAGCACCGATTCGTCCCGGTGTGCACCTATGTTTCTTCAGTTGCCTCATTTCAGTACATGCTCCAGAGCCCGGTTCACGGTTGCATCAGTCACGACACGACCAGGCCGGACCTTTGTCATGCAGTTCATTCATTTCATAATCAAGGCAAACATTTCGAATCATTTCGTTGTCACAAGATTGCAAGCACCATACGAATCGTTGCTTCAAGTTAGTTAGCAATCCCTTCACGAATTATCACCTTTCATTTTCTCTAGGTCAGTCAAAGTTCAGTAGGTCCACCTTGCACCAGGTTGGACGATATCTCCCCAGGTAAAAAAAAAAAAAAAAGAAGAATGGGAGGATAAGTCGGGTAAGTATGACTCAGGGGATCAAAGAAAAAACTTGAAATTCATGTCACCCCCAATAGGTTACAGTCAACCGAAAAATAAGAGCTCAAGACAGGAGATCCTCACCAGATCAACTATGTCTCAGGCCGGCAGCGAAGACTTCACGGCCCCTCTGTCACCTTCCCTGGTCTCAGAGAGCGGCAGCGTGCAGTCCCTCAGGGGATGGACTATCCCCAAACTGACGGCAGAGCTCAGACGCAGAGGTGTGCCCTTCCCCGCCACAGCGAGGAAAGGCGAGCTCTTCAAACTCCTCTTTCCCCCACCAGCAGCAGGACCCAGTACCCAACAGGCATCCCTTCAGTCAATATCATCAGCTATCTCACAATTACTCACGATGGTGTCATCCTTGTCTACCTCAGTTACAGACGTCCAAACCAGGGTGGCACTCCTGGAGGCTCGACCGGCCACGGCTGTCCCCGACCCAACCGCGACTCAAACCTTGACACCCCTTCCTGCAGGTACCTCAGGCTGGAGCCCCATTGTCTACCCCTCCCATTTGGTCCCAACCAGTATCAGGAAGGACATTTTGGACGGCAGGGACATCAACCTGGCCTCTCTCCTTATTTCCGTACACGACCTGGCAGAAAATAAGGCCTACTCCTGGGGTGACATATCGGTGGTCCTTAAAGCCAAAGACCCCAGATTGAACCGCAAGTTATCGGTCCCAGAATTTACCCTGGCCTTTGGCATGCTCAGAGACGTCCTATGCTCAGCCACCCCCAGCAGACGGGAAGAGCTGGACTTATATCCCCATACGGTGGTAGACTTGGGCTACAAGTATGGAGGATTTGCATTTTATGATTACCACCGTTCCTTTTCCGCTAAAGCCGCCGCCAGACTCACACAGTTCCAGACTACGACAAATTGGAGTCTCATGGACACAGAGCTCTTCTGCCGCCACTTTGCCGGCTTACGCTCACCTCTGTGTGCGATTTGTCAGTCCTCCACCCACACTGCCACCTGGTGCGCCAATGCGGCGACCAGACGGCCCTTCGAGTTTCCCTCTACCTCGGGTACAATTCAGGGTCAGTCGCCCCCTGAACCAACGCCTCAGGTGGACAAATTTGGACGTCCAGTCCGAACCGTGGGAGGGGCAGCCATCTGTAATAACTACAACTACGGGTCCTGCAACTTTAGCCAGTGCCGCCTACTCCATATCTGCACCTTATGCCAAAGAGCACACCCAAGGAATTTGTGTGAAGTCAAACAACACAAGAGGGCATGACTAAGCCGAATCAACCTCTTATGGTTAGGACTGTACCTCACCTCACATCCCACCCCTTCCCTGATCACCTACCTTATCCAAGGCTTCACAGTAGGCTTTCACACCGGCCTCAATTCACTACCCCACTGTACTCACGAATGTGCCAATCTTCGTTCAGCAGCCATTGACGAACAAGCCATAGATCAGCTCTTACAAACAGAGGTAGATCGAGAGTACGTTATAGGCCCTTCACTTGCCCCCCTTTCAGCACATGGAGAGTCAGCCCTATTGGGCTTGTTAAGGGCAAGTTCACGAATAAATTGCGTTTGGTGTACGACCTGTCTGCACCTCATTCTTCCCACATCCCCAGTCTCAATTCCCTGATCCCCTCCGAAGAGTTTTCCCTAAAATATTCCTCCGTCGACATGGCAATACAAGCAATCATCAAAGCAGGTACAGGTGCCTGGCTCTCCAAAGCCGACATCTCGGATGCCTTCAAGCTCCTGCCCATCCATCCATCCCTTTGGTGCTGGCATGGCATCAAGTGGAAGGAGGCATATTATTTTGCCACAAAACTGACCTTCGGTTCGAAGAGTAGTCCATGGCTCTTCGACACGTTCGCTCAGTCCCTTGTTTGGATACTGTTACACAAGGGTCAATGCCAAGAAGTCATCCATTACCTGGATGACTTCCTACTAATAGAACCTCCCAGCAAGCCACCAGGAGACCTCGACAGACTCAGAGTGATATTTGGAAACCTCAATGTCCCCATCGCCGAGCACAAAGTTGACGGCCCAACACACATCATCACCTTTCTCGGGGTCAGCTTGGATACCTGCGCTATGCAAGCCAGTCTCCCCCTCGACAAACTAACACGCATTAGGGCGGTCCTTCACGAATTCACACACACCAAAGGCTGTACCAAAAAGCAGTTGCAATCTCTCCTGGGAATGCTTAATTTTGCCATGCGAATTATTCCACAAGGCCGCACCTTTGTATCACGCCTGCTTAGATTCCTGTCAGAAACTCAAGACCCCGATCAGATCTTAAAACTAGACTCCGCAGCTATAGCGGACCTATCTATGTGGGAGGAATTCTTGTCCGCCTGGAACGGCATATCCCTATTTATACCCACGGTTTCATCCCTGTCACCCCAGGTAGTGACAGACGCTGCAGCCTCCACAGGTTTCGCGGCAATTTTTGGCCACCATTGGTTTTCAGGACCCTGGCCTCAACAGATACTGTTGATACCCGGTTTTACTCAAACATCTGCCCTCTTTGAACTTTATCCCATAGTGGCAGCTGCACAGCTCTGGGGCCACCACTGGACAGGACAAACCGTAGTCTTCACCACCGACAACCAGGCCACAGCAGACATTATCAACAGAGGCAGGTCCAAGTCCCTAGCAGTCATGTCCTTCCTGCGCAGATTGGTACAACTGTCTTTACAGCGTCAGTTTAATATACACTGTGCATTTATTCCCGGCAGATACAACTTAGCTGCTGACGCACTGTCACGTTTTAATTACACCTCCTTTTTTGAACAGGTTCCCGATGCCGAACCAATGTCGGCCCCTATCCCAGTCTGGTCACAACTGACCCTGGACTAGTTCAACATTTACACAGAGCAACGCAACTCATCAATCATTCACTCTCTCACAACACACTCAAAGCCTACCAGACAGCTTGGAAGGCGTTCAATAAATTCCTCACATCCTGCCGTAAAGCACCAACAGATCTCAAACAGGTACTGGCCTTCACTGCACACTGTCACTCGCAGCTGGCCTTATCCTACAATACCATTCGGCTATACCTAGCCGGCATTCAACATTTCTTGACGCTTGAAGACCCCACAAAATCTTCACTGTTTTCGTCACACGCTATACGAGCCATCCTAAGGGGCATTCAGAAACAACAACCAGTCATCAGCTCCAAGCGCTTACCCATTACGGGGCCCATCTTTAGGGACATGTCAACTATTCTGGCTACTTCACCATTCGGTCTGCTCCCCAGCACGGTCTTACAAGCAGCTATATATTTAGCTTACTATGGGTTCTTGCGACCTGGCGAATTCACCTCTAACAAACCCACAGACCAAGTACTATGCAGACGGCACTTGCTTCGATACCAAGACCATTTCATCCTGCACCTCGAGGTCTCTAAAACCCAGCAAACGGGCTCAGGAGTGAACATTCACCTCTACAAAACCAACAACAGCTGGTGTCCAGTCGCCGTACTCAACCGACTCCTGTCACTCCTGCCTGAGCAACCAGACAGCAGTCCCCTCTTACCATTCCCAGTTAAACCCTTAAGCGCCTCTCAGTTTGTGAAACACATAAGGATACTTCTCCGCAATCTTCACCTTAACCCTAGCCAGTATTCCGGACACTCCTTTCGCATCGGAGCAGCCTCCGCAGCGTCCCGCCACGGGGTTCCAGACCACATCATCAGAAGACTAGGCAGGTGGAAATCAGGCTGCTTCGCCCGGTATATCCCCAATCCACAAACAGAGATGGCACAGGCATTTTCCAAATTGGCTCAATAAATAACTGAAAACCAATAAAAATTATAACCCTACCTGAATGTTTTTGCCCCCTTATTTTGGCATACCGGCCATTAGACCAAGGCACACTTTCAGGTCCATTTCATATGGTAAGTCCACACTTCCAGGTCTATTTCCGATGGTAAGTCTTATCTTAACTATAAATGTTATCTATGTCCATATCGGACATAGGGCTCCGACCATAAATATATATATATATATATATATATATTAATAAACCACCTGAAGTGTATTAGAAACAGTACACCACAGAATGCACTGTAGATATAGGCTACACTGGATGCAGAGTATATATAAATATATATATATATATATATATATATATGTAGCGCTGGTAGATTTTCAATCTACCACTGATAGGTAAGTCTTGTGGGTTACTTATTAGGTGAAGTTAGATTTGCCTCTGTTCCAGCTTGGCTGAGTTGCATGTAGTTCCACACTGTGCCGGTGGGTGTCGTTGTCACCATGGGCTGTTGTTGGAAAGTCAATGTGTTGAAGCGTATGAGTGCTCCTCTGTCCCGGAGACAACTCGGTGGAGGTGGTCCTCCGAGTTGCATTCTGGGAGAGGGTATTTATGGGACAGACGCCATGTTTAGGGGTTCGTTTTCAGCCACCTGCTGGCCCTCCTGGCCGACAGGTATGCGTTAAGAGTACCACCTCGTGGACCTCCGTTCCGGAGGCCTACGTCACTGCGGCGTGTGGGTGGGCCCAGAAGCCTGTCTGGGGCCTACCACAGCAGCAGAGGAATGGTCCTGAGATGTCTATCCTGAGTGAAGAAGCTGGACAACCGAGGAGATCCCAGGGGAGGACCCGTCATGGAAGGATCATGCAGAGTGCTGGTCTGGAGAGGGGCCTGGTGACTCGGTTGGAGGACGTATCCTGAAGTAATCTTACTGCATAGTACTGCCTGGTTGGCTTAAAAGTTCAAGTACTGTGTCTGACATTCATCGCAAACCAATACATCCTGTGGCAGAGGATTGTACGGGTTTTATTCCAAACAAGTCCGTGGCAGAGACTTTTGTTCGTGCTGCGTACTGGCTGCTAGGCAAGTGAGAGAGGCCTATCCAGGCAGGCAAAGATTGAATTCCACAAGGGGAGTGCATTCAACTACAAGTGTTCAATTCCAAAGAATGTTCTAAAGAATACTAAGGAAAGGTATTTGAGCTTCCCTGCAACTTTCCATCTGCCTCTTTCCTGCTACTTCCTTTATTACTTGTTCATTAAAGCATTGGAAAATATACTCAAGTGTTTGGTGTCTACATCGTCCAGAGGTAAACTCAACGGGACCCTAGACCCGGTGCCGGTGAAACAGAGGTATCGAGAATGAAGGTAACAGCCCGCTATAAACCAGCAGCTCCACCGAGAGTTAGTGCCACATATATATATATATATATATATATATACATATATATATATATATATATATATACACTGTATAGTTATATTAATAAACTGCCTGCACTGACTGAATATAGAGTAAACACTGAATATATAGTCTATGTTAAATGCAGAGTATATATATATATATATATATATATATATATACACAGTGCCTTGCGAAAGTAACTAATAAAAAAATGAAAAGTGGGGCGTGCAAAATTATTCGGCCCCCTTGCGTTAATAATTTGTAGAGCCACCTTTTTCTGCGATTACAGCTGCAAGTCGCTTGGGGTATGTCTCTATCAGTTTTGCACATCGAGAGACTGAAATTCTTGCCCATTCTTCCTTGCAAAACAGCTCGAGCTCAGTGAGGTTGGATGGAGAGCGTTTGTGAACAGCAGTTTTCAGCTCTTTCCACAGATTCTCGATTGGATTCAGGTCTGGACTTTGACTTGGCCATTCTAACACCTGGATACGTTTATTTGTGAACCATTCCTTTGTAGATTTTGCTGTATGTTTGGGATCATTGTCTTGTTGGAAGATAAATCTCCGTCCCAGTTTCAGGTCTTTTGCAGACTCCAACAGGTTTTCATCCAGAATGGTCCTGTATTTGGCTGCATCCATCTTCCCTCAATTTTAACCATCTTCCCTGTCCCTGCTGAAGAAAAGCAGGCCCAAACCATGATCCTGCCACCACCATGTTTGACAGTGGGGATGGTGTGTTGAGATTGATGAGCTGTGTTGCTTTTACGCCAAACATATCATTTTGCATTGTGGCCAAAAAGTTCGATTTTGGTTTCATCGGACCAGAGCACCTTCTTCCACATGTTTGGTATGTCTCCCAGGTGGCTTGTGGCAAACTTTAGACGAGACTTTTTATGGATATCTTTGAGAAATGGCATTCTTCTTGCCACTCTTCCATAAAGGCCAGATTTGTGCAGTGTACGACTGTTTGTTGTCCTATGGACAGACTCTCCCACCTCAGCTGTAGTTCTCTGCAGTTCATCCAGAGTGATCATGGGCCTCTTGGCTGCATCTCTGATCAGTCTTCTCCTTGTCTGAGCTGAAAGTTTAGAGGGACAGCCAGGTCTTGGTAGATTTGCAGTGGTCTGATACTTCTTCCATTTCAAAATAATCGCTTGCACAGTGCTCCTTGGAATGTTTAAAGCTTGGGAAATCTTTTTGTATCCAAATCCGGCTTTAAACATCTCCACAACAGTATTACGGACCTGCCTGGTGTGTTCCTTGGTCTTCATGATGCTCTCTGCGCTTTCAACAGAACCCTGAGACTATCACAGAGCAGGTGCATTTATACAGAGACTTGATTACACACAGGTGGATTCTATTTGTCACCATCAGTCATTTAGGACAACATTGGATCATTCAGAGATCCTCGCTGAACTTCTGGAGTGAGTTTTCTGCACTGAAAGTAAAGGGGCCGAATAATTTTGCACGCACCACTTTTCAGTTTTTTATTTGCTAAAAAAGTTTAAAATATCCAATAGATTTCGTTCCACTTCACAATTGAGTCCCACTTGTTGGTGATTCTTCACAAAAAATAAAAATGTTAAATCTTTATGTTTGACGCCTGAAATGTGGCAAAAGGTTGAAAAGTTCAAGGGGGCCGAATACTTTTGCAAGGCACTGTATATATATATATGTATATATATATATATATATATATATATATACTAGACTGACTGTATATATATATATATATATATATATATATATATATATATATATATATATATATATATATATATATATATATATATCAAATACACTGCCACTAACTGAATAACCTGCCTGCTTAATCTAAATCAAGCTATCTCTCTGTCCAACAACACTACACACGGCCACCGTGTAAGCAGCCTTATGTAGTTTGGGGTGTGGACTTACTCCCCTAGCCATCGGTGCCTTTGGCCAATTATGTCTCTTTTAGTAGAGGGCGCTGTGATTGGCCAAAGCATGCAGGTCAGGTGCATGCTTTGGCCAATCATCATACAGCAATGCACTGTTATCTCACAGTGCATTATGGGGCGTTCCTCAGCGCTCAAATTTGCTGCAAATGCCCCATAATGTTTGCTGTTCTGCGAACGGGTGAACACCTGATGTTCGAGTCGAACTTATGTTCGACCCGAACATCAAGCTCATCCCTAGTGAACAAAAGAGTTCATGTTATCCCAGTGGTATGGCTAGTGAACGGTAACATTGTTTCTGGCTGCACTGGTCTGGTGACACAGTGACTAGTGTGATGGCGATTGGGGACACTGTGACTGACTGGTCACACTTGTTTGTATTTTGGACTTTTCAACCTCACAGATGTCAGATTGGGAGTAGCGACTGTCCTTGCAACTGCTGCATCCAAATAAACATTGATGAGACTGCCTGTATGGGGATGCACAAAACACCTGAGCATCTCCATTTAGGTACACTCAACCCTTTCACAGAGTATGCATTGATATGCCTTATGTGAACAAGGCCTTATGGCGACATTAGTATTGGTGTAGAGGTGATTGGGGACACTATGACTGGCTGAACTATTAGTTCTCAGTCACTCAGGTTGTATCAGTTTGCAGCTCATGTGAGGGCTGTGTTTACCCACATGGGAATGCAGAGGTGTTCTGTACATCCCCATGCAGGCAGTCCCATTTATTTCTATTGGTATGTGACTGTTGCATGGACACAGCTGCTGCTACCAATCTAACATCCATGTGGCTGCATGTCCCTGAACTGCATTCGGTCCATACACACACACACAGATGTCAGATTGGGAGCAGTGGCTGTATCTATGCAGCTGCTACATCCCAATAGACATTGATGGGACCGCCTGCATGGGGATGCATGGAACACCTGTGCATCCCCATGTGGGTAAACATTATCCTCGCACAGAGTACCCATTGATATGGCCTTATGACACTAGGATTGGTGTGGTGGTGACTGTGACTGGCTGTACTATTAGGCCTCCCTCAAACAGGGTGTATTGATGCATACCCCAAGCAAGGGCCGTGTTCACCCACATGGGATGCATAGGTGTTCCATGCATAACTGTGCAGACAGTCCTATTGATGATCACTGTCTATTGGGATGCAGTGTCTACACAGACACAAATGCTGCTCCTAATTTGACATCCATGGGGTGCGTGTCCCAGAACGCACACTGTCTACGTTCAGGCCTTGCACCCCCATGGATGTCGAATTGGAAGCAGCGTCTGTGCAGCCATTGTGTCCCAATATCCCAATAGATAGGAATTGGACTATAAAAAATGTATTGTAATTAATCTTCACTGTGATAACATGCGTAGTTTCTGGTAAACAAAGTTTGATATACCCAAACCTAAAAACCTACAATATCGTGAATGATGCAGTGCCAATGAATATAACAAAACCATACAAAAAAAATATGTTCAATCTGACAAATGTGAAGTCTCTCCTAAATCAAAGTCCATATTTTGGCAGGGCGAGCCTGTGCCACTGTTTAATATGGTGGTCTAGGCCAGATTTAGTAGGAAACAGGCACACTAATGATGCAGGTGTGTGCTGCATTCATCTTGGAGCCAGAGTTAGAGCTCAGAGACCCACCTTCCTGAGGGGTCAATGTGTGAAGGGAGCAGTGAGAGGTGCTTTTCTGCACAAAACTGTCCAGGTCAGGACAGACCAAGAATTGATCTTGAAAGAGTTAGATAGTTTACATATATCCCAACCATCTCGGACCTTCCCTAAATTTCAACCAAGTCCTGGAGTCCCTGAGGTCTGGGCTATGTCCCAGCGCCCTATGCCAGAACTAGTTCTGACACTTGAGTCCACTAAATTAATTTGCAGGCAACTTCTAGGGACAGGTGCCAGCTGCTGCAGTGTCAGTTGGCAGGGGATCATATCATTGGAGAATCAGGGCTCCCAGAAGAGCTGTGGGAGAAGTGCAGGGTCAGGACAAAGGAGGAGCACCATACAAGCACTGTATATCCTGCTAAGTGCCATGGGATCAGACTGCCCGCTGTCTTTCATCCAAGTTTGCTGACAGTTTGCCACTGCAGGGGTCCACCCAGCAGCCAGCTTGACCTTTGTAAGTAACCCAAGCCGTTTGTTATTCACTAACCTTGCCTAGCACCCCCGGAAGCCATGTGGATGTTACATAAACAGAACGGACCTGCCCTGAGGCTCTGGCGAGCAAAGAGGAAAGTAGGGCAAAGAGGGGATCAGAGGAGGTTGGGCTGCAGAGGTTAGCACAGAGAAAGAGGTGCAAAGGTGAGCCAAGAGAGGATTTGGGGTGTGGAGGTGAGCAGAGAAAGGGGTCTGAGGTGCAGAGGAGGAATTGGGATACAGAGTAGAGAGAGGAGTGGTGCAGAGGTTAGCTGAGAGAGGGAGTGGATGTGCAAAGATAAGAAGAGAGGGGAGTTTGGATGTACAGCAAGTAGCTGTTGGGTTGTAAAGGTGAGCTGGGATAGGATGCAGACATGAGGGTTGGGGTGCAAAGGTGAGTGTAGAGGTAAGCAGAGAGGAGGGTTTGGGGAACAGAGGTTAGCAGGGTGAGGGGTTTGGGGTGCAGAGTTTAACAGAGAAGGGGGTTTGGGTGTAAAGGCAGACAGAGGTGCACAGGTAAACAGAGAGGGCATCTGGGGTGCAGAGGTCATTGGGGGTCCAGACTCTGTACACGAACACTGGGACATGTTTGATGGTCAGGAGGACTGAGGAATGAGGCCTGATTCACAGGGTTGATAAAGAGCAGAGAGGCTGAATCCTATGTTTTGTTGCATTGATGGTGAAAACCCTGCGTGGCAAGATATTTACTTGTGAACTTTTGCTTAATTTTAAATAAAGTTTGGAAGACAAAGCCCTAAAAATGTACTTCTGGAGTGGCGTGAACTCACTATTTGGCACTACCAATTAGCTACAAAACCCCCAACTTGTCACAATAGATATTCAGATAAAAAAGATCTTCCACCATCCAGCTCCAACTTGTAGTGTAACAAACACATTGAATACCACTACCTTAATCAAATACACACTTACCAGACCATAAACTGTAACAGGTACAGCAAACACAGCATGTTTCTCAGCCACAGATCTTTACCAAGTATATGAACTTCTACTCTGGACTCACTCCTCTTAGGCAGCAGCAAAACACAATAGAGCTCACCAAGAAGCCAACAGAAAGCCAGTGATGGTGTAGTAGTTTAAAGCGGGGATCCACTCAAATTTTTAACTTAATCTTACCCCCTTCAGTTAATTGCATAGATGTTCAAATGCCGCATGAAAAGTTTTTTATCACTGTAATTACCTTTATATTGTACTTTATTGTGGCACTTCCTGTCTCTCCTCCCATGGGAGTAGGCGTGTTTATTGCCTTTCCCCGGCGCCGCACTGTCTCCTGGGAGCTTAGTGTCAGGCTTCCCAAGATTCAGTGCAGAAACAATGATCATGCGCATGAACAAGCTGTGAATGAACAGCATTCGCTGCATCCCGGAAATCAATGCTTGTGGGCTTCACATGCCCACAAGCAAGATGGAAACAGCCAGCATCACATTTTTTAAGTTATTCTTCAATATGAAAACAGACAGAGGCGGAAATATTACACCCAAACTGTGAGTATTATTTTGGGATTAGCAAAGTGTCTCAATGACCTAAAAAAAAAAAGATTGATCGCCGGACTCCCACTTTAAATAAAGGTTTATTGTATAACATAGCCAGTCATCCAATTAGAACAATGTGACAGTGAAAACAACAGTAAAAACTCAATGAGAGATCCAATGTCGACCCAGGATCGTGCAACGGGGGTTAGCACTGGGCTTCCGCCTCGCCCAGACCTCAAATTAAATAGAAACTTTGACAATGGGCAACCCTGTCTAGTTCCTTTAGTAAGAGTAGCGTGGAAGAGATAAAGCCTGGGGTATATACTCTAGCAACTTACATAATTAATAGGAAGTTCATAAACTGTCCTTGAAATCCCATATTTTGCAGAACGTATTTATTTATTTATTGATTGATGGATTCTTTATTTGGATTGTTTTTCTCATATTCAAGAGTTGCCAACATTTTATATATTTTTGAGACAGTTTACCATATCTGGCCTGAGCCTGTGATATTAAAGTAGATGAAATTATAGTGAGTCGTTCTGCAATCAATTTTTTTTTTACATCCACACTAACTAAAGAATTCAGACGAAACAACCACAGTTGTATTAAAAACTTTCCTTTCTTAGGCAAAACCTTTATATATAAGCCTCTTTTCCTGTATTCAATTAATCCCCTCCTGTCCACATATCAGAATATAGTATAAGTAATACTGGGGTGAATTGCATTTCTAATATTTTATATAAACATCTGCTTGCACGCATATGACTACCCAGCAGCGGGACATTGAGATTGACCATTACTTTACAGCTCACATGCACTTCAGCTCAGGTGTAAATGCAGCCTTAAAATGGGAATCCATTTGCACAAAAAATATTACCCACAACTGGATTGTGCAACTGGATTTGCACTTTAAGGCAGCATTTACATCTGAGGTGCATGTGAGCTGGGGAGTGACAGTGGATGTCTTTGCACCGCTGCTGGGTGGTCATAAGCTTGCAAGCGTGTTTTGACTCTTTATACACTGAGAGTCGCATACATTCTAATAGGGCGTACACACGGTCGGACTTTGTTCGGACATTCCGACAACAAAATCCTAGGATTTTTTCCGACGGATGTTGGCTCAAATTTTTTTTGTCTACACACGGTCGCACAAAGTTGTCGGAATTTCCGATCGCCAACCACGCGGTCACGTACACCACGTACGACGAGACTAGAAAAGGCCGGTTCAGAACTAAGCGCGGCACCCTTTGGGCTCCTTTTGCTAATCTCGTGTTAGTAAAAGTTTGGTGAGAGACGATTCGCGCTTTTTCAGACTCGTGGCTTTCAGATCGTTTTCTGCCATTCAGTTTGTGCTTGTGGGTTTGTATCTGCTCTTCAGTGCGTGCAAGCAAGTTCCGCGTGACTTTAAGTAGTCATTGTATTCTTGTTCGTTCGTTACTGTTTTTCAGGTCGCTCTTCACAGGCCTTGCTGTTCTTCAGTGCATTCTGTTACTTCGTTCTGAGCAGCCGACCGTTTTCTAGCCATGTTTCGTATGCGTACTCCTCGTACAGTTCGTGCTGTGCGGGGGCTTGGTGTTGGGGTCCTGACCTTGACACAAGTCCAGTCCATGAACAGGGTGGGGAAGAGTTCATGGACCAAGAATTGGTTGCTTCAGCGTGACCAGTTCTCTCATATGCCTTTGCTCCGTGAGATCCGTGAGAATAATCCTGATGATTTCAGGAACGTTCTCAGGATGACGGACCCCGTGTTTCACCATTTGTTGGCTTCGCTGACCCCCTATATTAGCAGGCAGGATACCTGCATGAGGCAAGCCATCACTCCGGAGCAGAGGTTGGTCGCTATCCTGCGGTATTTGGCGACAGGGAGAAGCCTGCAGGACTTGAAGTTCTCGACAGGCATCTCCCCCCAGGCTCTGGGGATCATTATCCCAGAGACCTGTTCTGCCATCATCCAGGTCCTGCAGAAGGAGTATATGAAGGTAAGATTTTTATCCTTTAATATCACATTTTATTGTATTGAATGTTTGGTAATATATTGTATTTCTTTCCTCATTCCCTAATTACCATGATTGTAATATGCTGTGAATGTCCCCTTTGTTCTCATGCATGCTGGATTTTTATGTAATTATTATTTTAGGTCCTTCATACATATTTGCCCTTCACTAACCTCCCCAGCATGGTGTCTCCTGGCCCTATATTCACCTCATGTAGTCACTTAACAATGTATTTTATCAGGTCCATAGTAGTGCTTTACCCCAAACACCCCCTAAAATGTTTGGAAATGTTATTTTTGATTTAATTTCTGGCAGAGTGCCAGAGGCTTTTTTTTGTTGGTGTCCCCAAATAATTTTTAGTAACCCTCCCTCCCCCAACTGCTAAGTCAGCTGATCCCAATTCTGCATGTATCCTCAATCCTCTATCTGCTGACTTTGCCAAACCCATACACACTATACCCATCTCTTTACTGGTCAGATTAATGGATGAATTCCCCAAAGCATGTAGTGCAAGGGTCTGCCTGTATACTTTCAAATGGTACTGTTTCAAGTTTTTGTATTCTATTATTATCTTGATAGGTAATAGCAGAATGTCCAAATGTCCTCAAATGTGTACAATGTGTATTTATATCTTTGTATTATGACACTTCTTACCTGTCCAGTGGGCTACCAATAGTGTAACTAAGGAGGGGCTGTTCCAAGTAATACCCATTATTTAGGCATTCATCTCTCAATGAAGTGAAGAGGGTTACCTGTCCAAGATTTCCACACACCCCCTATGATGTTAGAAATGGCCCATGAGAGGGGGGGAGTGGGAATATGATAGGTGTACCTTATACTTTGGCCTTGTTAAATTCCCCTTACTAAATGCTATCTGGAGGTTGCCCCATAATGTTTGTGTCTAATCTGCTTGCCATTTTTCTGTGAAAAAATAGTAATGTTTATTGTTTTTTCCTCAACAGTTTCCTTCCACGCCACAGGAATGGCAGACTGTGGCCTCCCACTTTGCCCAGCGGTGGGACTTTCCTAACTGCGGAGGGGCAATTGATGGGAAACACGTCCACATTGTCCCACCACCCAACTCGGGGTTGTACTATTATAATTACAAGGGGTTCAATAGTATAGTGATGTTGGCGGTGGTGTCGGCTAATTACGACTTCCTGTATGTGGACGTGGGGAAGAATGGCCGGATGTCCGATGGTGGAGTCATCGCCCAGACAGAGTTTTACAGGCGTCTCCAAAATGGCAGCTTGGACTTGCCAGCTCCAGAGGACAATGTTGAAGGACTCCCATTTGTGTTCGTTGCTGATGAAGCGTTTGCGCTGGGGGACCACCTGATGCGGCCATTCCCAATGAGGACCCTCACCCCGGAACAGAGGGTTTTTAATTACCGGCTGGCTAGAGCCCGAAGAGTGGTGGAGAACACATTTGAAATCCTGGCCAGCCGGTTCCGCCTATTTATGACACCCATCCATATGGTGGAGTATAAACTGAACCATATTATCCTTGCGTGCTGTGTTCTCCATAACTTTTTAAGAAAACATTCGGCCAACTATGCTGGCTCAGTTGGGCCTGAGGCCGGAATCATACATCAAACCACACTGACGGCGCTTGAAAGCGGGCGTCCTGGCTTGCCCTCCCTGAGTGCCCGTGATGTCCGGTTACGCTACCTGGAGTTCTTTGCGGGTAGGGGGGCTATCAATATGCCAGCAAATCTGTGAAGCCTTTTTATAATAAAACAAAAAAAAGAAAATCTTTGTGGACATTTACTGCTTGTGTTTGTTTTAGCTGACCCTGACAGAAATGTGTTGAGTCCCTAAAATGTCCTGATTGTGTAACGTTATTATTATACAAAGCACTGTTGGCTGTTATTTACTAAATGCAAAAACACATTTCACTACAAGTGCACTTGCAATTGCACTGAACCTGCACTTGTAGTGCAAAGTGTATTTGCCCTTAGGAAATAACCCCCATTTTCGCTGAAAACAGCAATTACATCACCCCAAAAGTGTTGTAGTGTTGAGACAATAATCCACACATTCTTGATTAACCAACTTTTTTATACCTGCACAATCACATGTGCATTTACCAAAGGTTTTTCAAACAAACCAACATGTTTGTTGTATAACAATTTTTGGAGTATCATTATCAAAAATAGAAATGTCCATTTAAGATAAAACAGGCCTGTGTAAAATCAACAAGAAAGCCAAAAAAATTGAACTTACAAAGTTCACATTAGGTAAAACCTGAAGGCTATATCAGACATCAGTATTTAGGAACTGGGTTTGATAGAGCGTTCAGATGGGGGTAAATCACCCCTGGAAAAGCCAAATTTGGAAGATGCACACCAATTTACGAATGTCAACATGTGCTATCTGCCATCACGGGGGATCAAGGGACGTGTTTTGGGGGAGCAAGCCCTTCCTCACCGCTACTTTATAATTGAGGAAGGGGTTGCACCCCCAATACGCGTCCATTGATCTCCCGTGATCGCACATAGCACATGTTGGCACACTGTGTGCATCCTCCAAATTTGGCTTTTCAAAACATTGCAAAAAGATTTAAAAGATTGGACCACAATCCAAAAAGTGATTTTGTGGGGTTTAAATTCGCCCCAAAACATCAATGATGTTATTATTTTTTTTTTTTTTTTGTTTATGTTTCATAAATTTTTATTGATGAAAGATAAAAAAATGTACAAAACAGTTAATGGTATTTCTCCAAGGTGTACAGAGATACATCGTCAAGTTGCAGGTTTCGAACATTAAACAAGCAGAAGTAGTGATACATATAATAATGTTGAATGTGAAATAACATTTGGGTGTGTGAAAGCGTCAATATGCAAACCATTAAGACATTTAAAACATTTATAAGTAAATATGTAAATATTTGAGGTGTCCAGTCACCTTAGACAGTTGTTAGCCACTCTAGAAACATTGAGGTCAGCAATTGAAATCTAAAACATCCCATGTCGTGATGGTGGCGTGGAATTCAAAAGAGGGGCATGGGATAAAGACCTTCAACCATATCTCTCCCCATCCCAGTACCCCAACGGGAGCACACTGTACGGGGGGGAGGGTCACAAAGACCAAATATATGGTGGTAGTGAAAAAGTGAAAAAGGTCTTCTACGTGGATTATTGTTTCTTAGAGGACTCATAGTGTATGTGGTGTATTTGATATCAGAAGGTATGGGGCGTATATAGGATAGGGGGAGAGATGTTGGATTAAGTATGCTCTACTTTGTATAAATTTAATATGATGGGGTGGAAACCAACTCGGGTGGGTATGTGAGCACAAGGGTGGGGGTGGGAGTGCGGGTGGGGGTGGGGGTGGATGGCGGACGCTCCTACTTCGGTCCCCGACTAGCACCTGTTATGAGGATCAACGTGGCGCCAAGGATGTTCCGGTTTGTGGTTCAGTAAGTAGTGTGTGAAATTCAATCGAATTACGAAAGTGTGTCCAACAAGCCCAGGTATGACTGTATTTCGTGGGGTTATCTTTTGCTTGATGTATTAAGTCTTCCATGACTGCTATTTTTTCCACACGTTGTAGCCAATCTGATAAGGTGGGAGGGTTAGTGTCCCTCCATCGTAACGGAATACATTGTTTGGCCGCATTTATGAGGTGAAGCATTAAAGATTTCCTATAAGTGGATTGATGAAGTGAAGTGTGGTGTAGTAAATATTGGGCTGGAGTAAAGTCTAGAGTATAAGTAGTGATTCGAGTGATCATGTTGTGTACCTTTTCCCAGAATGGCTGTATGAGTGTACAATCCCACCATATATGGAGAAGAGAGCCCACTTCAGAGTTACATCTCCAGCACAAAGGAGAAACAGTTGCATGAAACATATGAATGCGATCAGGGGTGCGGTACCATCTAGAGTATAATTTGTAATTGGTTTCTTGTGCTGAGACATTAACAGAGCCTTTATGGATATGAGAATAGATATTTTCCCAGTCTTCCATAGATAAGTCCAAGTTGAGCTCTCTTTCCCATTTCTGGTTAACTGCGGTAGATGTGAGGTTAGTTTCACCGAAAAGCAAGGAGTACACGGTTGAGATTAAGTGGTGTTGAGGATTTGTGTCAGAGCATAGTGCTTCAAGGGGAGTCAGATCTCTGCACCATTGAGAGATGGGGTTGGAACTGTTGAGATAGTGTCTGATTTGTAAGTACGTGAAGAAGGGAATGTTTCCAGTCTGGAGTTTAGTGGGTATATCGGTGTACGGGATAATTGACCCATTATAAAAAAGGTGATGTGCTCTCAATGTAGATATCTTGGAGACCAAACTCGGGTTATTTTCTGGAAGGCCAGGAGGAAAGGTAGGGTTGCCAGTTAGGGGGGTCAATGGCCCTGGATATGGAGTCATTTTAAGAGAAGAACAAGTGTTCCTGAAGCAGTTCAATGTAGGTCCTGTTAGTGGATGCGATAAGTGTTCTTTAGGGGTCGCTTTGGTGTCAATCCATGGCGAGTGGGAAAGGGGAGTTTGGGCACAGGAATCTTCAATTTTGATCCAACCTTTAGAGTGGGAATGTATGTGCCAGTCTATTAGTCTGGTGATATGACAAGCATTGTAGTATTTATGAATATCAGGTAAGCCTAGTCCACCTTTAAGCTTGGGGAGGACCATCCTGCTCCAACTGAGTCTTGGAGGTTTATGGGCCCATATAAAGTTCCTGCATATTCTTTTATAGATTGTAAAAAAATTTGAAGGAAGTTTGATCGGTATTGTTTGTAAGACATAAAGTATTCATGGTAGGATGTTCATTTTTAAGATGGAAATTCTCCCAAACCAGGAAAATTGAGCTGAGGACCATTTTGTAAGGTCCTTCTGTATAGTTCGAAGAATGGGAGAGTAGTTTATTTCGTATAGTTCAGTAAGTTTAGATGGTATTTGAATGCCAAGATACGTAAGGGCGTGTGACTCCCATTTGAATGGAAAGTTAGTTTGGCATTGAGAAACTATCTGTGACGGGAGGGAGATGTTTAGTGCTTTGGATTTCGTAAAGTTTATTTTCAAGTTGGATAATTTGCGGAAGAAGGTGAAATCTTGTAATAGGTTTGGAATGGTGATTAACGGGTTGGAAAGAAAAAGAAGTATGTCGTCAGCATATGCTGCTAGTTTGTAGTGTTTTTGTCTAATATCAATGCCCATGATATCCGGGTTGACTTTAAGTTTGTGTAGGAAAGGTTCTAAGGAAAGAACAAAAAGAAGAGGGGATAAGGGGCAACCTTGCCGGGTTCCATTCGACACTGGGAAGGCGTTCGACAGGTGGCCATTAACCCTTATTCTGGCTGCGGGGGACGTATATAGAGCCATAATTAATTGAGTGAAGTGTGCTGGGAATCCCATTGCCTGTAGAACTGCTATCATATAATCCCATGCCACCCTGTCGAACGCCTTTTCCGCGTCAAGGGACAGAAAAAAACCCTGGTTGGGTGAAGTGGAGAGCCAATGGTGAATGTTGATTGCTTTTATGGTATTATCCCTTGCTTCTCTCCCAGGGATAAAGCCAACTTGATCTAATGAGATCAGTTTGGGGAGTAAAGGGAGCATTCGGTTGGCAAGAATTTTGGCATAGATTTTCATGTCAACATTGATAAGGGAAATGGGTCTATAATTAGTCACTAAAGTTTCATCTTTACCTGGTTTGGGAATGAGCGTGATGTGAGCTTCTAATAGATCCGTATTTACTGAAGGGGACGAGGAGAGGTCATTGAAAATCTTAGCTAGTTGAGGGGTAAGAATGTCCTGGAAAGTTTTATAGTAACTCACGGTCAGGCCGTCAGGGCCAGGGCTTTTACCTGTTTTAATTTGTTTCAACACTGATATAATTTCGTCTGTTGTAATGGGAGTAGAAAGATTTGCTGCATCCTCAGACGAAATAGAAGATGGGCAAAAATTATTCAGAAAGTCTGAGATTGTCGCTTGTCTTTCAGGAGCATTGCCCAGTTCGGTGGAGGAAGGTAAGTTGTAAAGAGCAGTAAAATATTGGACAAATTGGTCGGCAATAGCTGCGGAAGAGACAAGAGAAGTGCCAGACGAGTTTTTGATAGCGTGTATGGTATTCATTGCTTTTCGGGATTGTAATGCTCTGGCAAGCATTTTTCCGGATTTGTTGCCAAATTCATAGAATAGTTTTTGTGTTAAGACATATTTGCGTTTTAAGGATCTACCGAGTTCTTCTAGGAGTTCTTCTCTAGCTTTGATCAGTTCAACAAGGGATTTTGTGGCTAATGAGAGCTTGTGAGCTTGTTCCAGCATGAGGATTTTTTCAGATAGAGTGGTAATGCGATCGCGCTTGAGTTTACGTCTGTGTGCAGTCAGGGATATGATTTCTCCACGTATTACGCATTTGTGCGCTGCCCATATGCTGGATTGTTTTAAGTCCTTTGAGGTGTTTTCCGAAAAATAATGTTTGAGTCGTGTGTTAAGTTTGGCAGTGGTGTCTATGTCTGTCAAGATGGAATTATCTAGGCGCCAAATCATTTTGTGGGATCTGGTTGCCGGTATATCTAGAGTGATGGATATGGGGCTATGGTCCGATAACACCATAGGATTGATGGATGCCTTTGAAAGGAGAGATAAGTCTGATTGGGATATGAAAAAATGGTCAATTCTTGTGTATTTATTGTGAGGTGCAGAGTAAAACGTGAAGTCTCTCTCAGTCGGGTTAAGTGTTCGCCATGCGTCGTGAAGGGTCAGATCTCTAAGGTGTTTTTTAATGGCCCGAAGAGCTCTGTAAGGCATAGAGGATGCACCTGTGGATGTATCTTGTGTTGGAGAGAGTGCTACGTTAAAGTCTCCACCCACAACAAGAATGCCGGAATAAAATTCAGTCAGTAGTTGTAGGGTTTCGCGAAAGAATAGAACTTGCTTCGTATTAGGAGCGTATAGGTTTGCTAACGTTATGGGTTTGTTGTGAAGAGTCCCTTTGAGAAAAATAAATCTACCTTTAACATCTCGTTTAACTTCTGAAATTTGTAGAGGACAGTTTTTTGCTATTAATATAGCCACCCCTTTTGATTTAGAGTCATCGTTAGTGGCATGGTATACCGTAGGGTAGTGTATATTGTGTAGTTTCTGAATGTTGTCTGAACGGAAATGCGTTTCTTGTATGAAGGCAATCTGTGTTTTGTTTTGTCTTAAGGTGTGTAGCAGTTGTGATCTTTTTTCAGGCACATTAAGCCCACGCATGTTTATGGAGCATAGCTTTACCTGTGAAACGTGGGTTGTTCTAGTAGCAGTCTTTGTGTCGCGTGTAGGAGCGTCCGCCATCCTTGGAGCTAAAAAGGATCTCAGTTGTAACTGGTAAAATAAAGTAGGGTATAGAAAACGTGTGTAAAGTTGGTGTCTGTTCGGGATGTAAAAGGATGGGGAAGAAAGGGTGGGGTGTATTTAGGTATCTTCCTCTGTTAGGAGAGGAAGATAGGGTACGGTGTGACGTCAGGGGAATCAGCCCGGAATTATGAACCAGACTGTTCCACTGCACTGTGTGGGGGTCGGGTAGAACTGAGCAGGGAGGATAGAGTCTCGAATGAGCTGGCCCACCGTTACCAGTCGTAATAGCAAATGAGTGGAGGTTGGCAAATATGAGGTATAGGAGGAGATGGGGCAATGGGAGGTTAGACATGAGAGGGATTAACAGGAGATTATATGAGAAGCACGAAATTCACCAGAAAATGAGAGAGGGTAGTGGAGTGTGAAGACGTGGTTGAATTCAAGTGCGTCAATTATTGCACATGGGAGTGGAGGGGGTCACGTATTTAGTGTGTGTGCATCAGTAGTAGTGTGCGTAAGTTAGATCTAGTAAGTGAATATGTTTACGGGAATAGTATAAGGTGAACCATGCTTCGTGAGTATTGGAGTGAAGGAAAAGTGTAGTTCTGGAAAACGAAAAAATGCAAAAGTGAAACAGCATATAACACAATTCAAAACTTATACCGTACATTCCTCATGTTGATGTAGTCGGAGTTGTTTGTCACAAATAATCTGTATATTTCAAAGACTCCAAAAAGGAGTTGAGCACCGTATATTGCATAAGCAATGCAGCACATCTATCTTCTCTTCACCACCCCCCTCCCCCACCAGCCTATGTGACGTATGTGATATGTGATATATGCCCAAGCGACATACGTGGTATAGAAGAGTGGATAATAGTCAATTGTTTATAGCCAATACCTTATGTGTGGGGACAGGAGATTAAGGATTCCCTATCAGCTATTTAAGGAAGGAGTTTTAAACCCATTAATGGTTAATGGTGGGAGGGGGAGGGAAAAAATTTCCAGCTGATCTGAGAATATGAGCGTTAAGTGAGTTAATTTCGCCCTCAGGGTTGCACCGCCTCCATGTTCATGCAGAATATATATAGCCCGCAAATTGTTCAAGGGAATGAGCTGTGGTCGCATGTTGTAACTAATATAGAAGCGTATCAAGCTAAAGTCAAAACAGGGGAAGAGAGGTAGTAAAGCTGGCATCCATAGTAGCCAAGTCCCTCATCAATGTGTCAACATCGACAGGTTCCCCTGAGGTGATGTGTTAGGGTGGTCTATACATAAAGTAAGATGTTAGGTTCGGGTATTTGGAGCGGTTAGTGGAGAGAAGGGATAGATATCTATCTTCTGTCGTAAGACTTGTGTTCAAACGTAGACCAAACAGAAGTGGTCTCCTATTGCTGCATAAGTGGAGTGCATGTGGCCTACTTGTAATGTAATTGTGTGGGGCGTACTGGGATACCTAGTGCTAGCCATAGTGGGGGCACATTTTCCTATCATTGTGTACATTATATTAAACAGTGCAATATGGAACAGATCTGTAGAACACATCTTGTCATACGTTACCCAGATTGAAAATTGTTAGTATGGTTAGTAATACTGTAGTTCAGTTAGGATCATGTCAGAGACAGTGTTCCGGGATAGGAGGCGAGGTGGTAAGCAATATGAGTATATAGCGATCCCATCTGTAAAGGCAGAGTATCCATGACGGTGAGGATGTTGGTCCTGGTAAGCTTGGTAGTGAACGGTGGAAGATCTATAATGTTGGGCATAGATCACGGAGGTCATCAGTGGGTTGGGTGACTTGATGTCCTTTATCTGATGATCGGTTAGAGGGGGGGGGAAGAGAGTGCTATAAAGGCAGCATCGTGCACGGTGTCCAATGTTATTTTAGTGAGAGTATTCTCCTTCATCAAGTGACATGTTGCGATAGCGAGAGATCGAATGTGTGGATGTAAATCCAGAATAAAAGGTAGTTATTAACCAATAGGTCCTGAACAAAGCTAAACACTGACAGGAACGGTGTCAGTAGGGTGTTGTTCAGTAATCTCTCCTGGTTCTCCGGGACCTCGGGGAATCCGAGGGGTAGGAACCAAGTGGAGGATCATGTTGCGGGTTTCGCCTCCTGTGTCCAGATGAGGATCTTCGTCTGTGGTTTCGTCCTTCCTGGGTTTCCATCGGTTCTGCCAGAGGTGTGGTTTTCTTTACCGCTGTGTGGCGGAATTCCGCATACCATTGTGGAACGTCCACTAGGGGGATATCCAGAGTTGCACAAAATGAACGTAGATCCTCCGGGACTTTTAGCAAGGCAGTGTGCCCCTGATGAGTAGCTGATAAGCAGAAAGGGAACTTCCATCGATATTGGATTCCCTTAGTGCGCAGCACATCCAATAGCGGTTTGAGATCTCTGCGGTGCTGCAGTGTTATACTGGATAAGTCCTGAAAGATTTGGACTGAAGTTCCTGCATATAGTAACTGCCGCCTGAGTCTAGCTTGTCTGAGAATTTCTTCTTTTAGCCTATAGTCCACAATGCAGCATATGATATCTCTTGGCGGGTCTGTATCCCTACCCTTGGGGCGTAGAGCTCTGTGGATCCTTTCCATAGATATTTGAGTTTGAGGCGGCCTGTTGAGAAGATCATTGAATAGGCTAGTCACTGCCGATGAAATGTCTTCTGCGGAGATGGTCTCTGGTATACCTCTGATCCTAAGATTGTGGCGACGGCCCCTATTGTCGAGGTCTTCAACGTGGCGCTGTATGTCTCTTAACTGGATGGTGTGGGTGTCGATCCGCCTGGTAGCTTTGCGAAGGACATGTTCATGTTGAGTTGTTGCCTGTTCTACGTCATGGACCCTGTCAGTCAGCGTGTGTATATCTATACGCAGCTCAGCAATTGCAGCTGATAGGGTATCCTTGATGTCTGCAGCTATGGATCGGAGATCATTGATGTTCAGATACGGCTGAGCGGGAGCTGCTCCGGCATCGATAGGTGGTGAGGTGTGAGTTTGAGATATAGGAAGGAGAAGGGGGTCCGGTGGCTGCGATTCCGTGGGTTGCAGCGGTCTGTGGCGGGAGGGTGCCAAATTGCCCCTTTGTGACCGGAACATCTCCGGGATATTGTGGCTGATTCCTCCTGGAAGCTCTCTCGGGGAGCGGGATCTTGAGGTGGAGGATTGTCTGGAGGCTGTTCCCATGGTAAAGAGCGGGTTATGTCGTTAAAAAAAAAAAAAAAACCTCTGGTAATGAGTTGCAGGACTGATAATGGTGGGAGCTTTTCCTTTATATGGCCATCTTATAGTGTTATGTGGGTCAGCTGGGTAAGAGGGAGAGTGGATGAAAGGTTAGCTGAGGTGTTCCTGGATTGGCAAGATGGCCACCGTCATCCACAGGTAGGCCAGAGCCTCCTTCTTTCCTGGGCTGTGATCTGAGTATGAGGCAGGCTTTTCCTGATTTTTTTCTGCTCTTAGGGGCTGTGTAGCTAGCACCTACCTTCCGGAGGTGTCTGTAGTAGCAGGGGCCGGACTAGCGATCGCTCGTACCGCCGATTGCGGTACTCGAGCCCGGGGATGCTGGAGGTTTTACAGGCCGCAAGATGGCGGGGGGCCGCGAGCGTTCGGGGCTGATTGTACAGTTTGTACAGGCTTTCACAGTATCTGCACTCTGCCCGATTCTCCCTCGCAACAGCAGCAGCAGATGTGGGGTATTCTGCTTCCCTGGGTTCGGCCGATTACCGCACTGGAGCCCGGGGATGTTGAGGGCCTGTAGGCCGCAAGATGGCGGTGAGTCTCTGGTGAAAAGGAGCCGGCCGCAGTCTGATCAGCCAGGCAGAGTTTGAAATTTCCCCAGAGCTTGATGTGACAGATGCCCAGTAATGGTTTGGTGAATTTTTGAGGCTCACCAAGGTTTAGAATGCGCAGGATGGCGTTGGATTGTAGATTTCTCTGCAGAGCTACCAAGCAACACGTCCTATCACTGCAGAGTCCAGACACCGTTATTATTTTTTTTAATCACATCATTGATTTTTTGCTGTATGTTTTGCAATTCGAGATTACACCCCATGATCTCCCCGATCGGGATCTGGGCACTTTCAGATGTGAAAGGATCTGGATCACGATCACCTAAAAAGAGAGAAACAAAACAAAAATAGGTATCAAAAATCTGCCAGCATCCATCTCTTACCTGAGCCTGTGGTCGCAGACACTCACCTGTTGTGGTGCCAATTTCCACCACATCTTCTTCTTCCTCCTGCTCTTCTTGGGTTGGTGTTATTTCCCCTTCTTCCAGAGGTGGGGGGTCTCTGGTCTCCTCGGATAAGGGGTGTCCTCCGAGTCTTTTCTCCCCTATGTAAAACAAAAATGGTATAATTAGCACACAGATATTTGATGGCAGAACTAGAAATAGGAAACATTGCTTGGAAGTGGGGTACAATTGTTTATTTTAGCCGAGTTCCAAGATGTATTTTTTTTATTGACCTTTGTCAAGCTGCAATACTTTACCTGTTTGGTACAAGCTTCACAGATGGAGACCCCCCTATAGTATACACTGGAGCACCTGTGTTCCCCCCTAATAAAAATGGTGTTCTTGTGTCCCACACTAGTGCTCCAGTGTCCAGATGTGAAAACAGCTGCTCAGTGTCCTCTCCTTACACACAATCTAGTTTGTATTTCATTCGAGGAACAAACCCATCTACACAAACAAATATTTGGCAACCAAGTAGGCCCAAAAAAAATGTGGGAAAATGCATATGGCCTAAACAATGGTGTTTTAGAGGCCGAAAGAAAAATGTTTGATACGAACGAATAATGGGCCCATGAACATTAAAGTTGCCCTTTTAAACTGTACAATTAAGAAAAGCATATGGAGCAGCACGAACGGAATAAAGACAGAAAGAATAGGAACACAGCACAACTACTTACTTTTTTGCAGTACTCTCCGGATCTTTCGGTACTGCTCTGGCTCTCTCAATTTCAGGTCCGACCACCGCTTCCTGAGCTGATCTTTCGATCATCATACCCCGAAATTCCTGTGAAGACTCCTGACCACTTTCGCCATGATCTTGGCCTTTCTGATATTGGGGTTGGGGTAAGGCCCATACTTTCCGTCATAGTCGGACTTCTTCATGATGTCGACCATCTCCAACATCTCCCCAAAGGACATATTTGTGGCCTTAAAACGTCTCCTTCTGGATCGGGACGTGTCCGGATCCGGGCTTTCCTCCTCCTCCTCCTCGTTCCTGTAATTATCACGCACCTGCTGTGACTCCGCCATGTGCTCTTCCCCCACTGCGCCGAACAAAAAGGGGCGGGGAATAGAATAGAAAGAACGTCAGGGGTGGGCGGAGTTACACGCATGCGCAGTGTATATAAAGCGTAACACGCGTGCGTATTACGTACAATCTGTGAGCGGAGGAAGGAGCATTGGACACGCCGATCGTAAGAACGAAGGTAAGAGACAAACTTGTGCCTATACTGCTTCTACATTGAGGCCTATATTGTAACAAGATTAGGAGAGTTTTGTCTGACATTAGGCTTTGTCTTGTGTTGTGTCTTGCAGTGAACATGGATATGCTACTGAAAGACAATGACTTCATGTCAGTATTCGTAGATATGTTAAGGGAGCTGCCCTGTCTGTGGGAGATTAAACACCCCCATTTCAAGAACCAAGCAAAGAGGAAGGCAGCACTGGTGCAATTGTGTGAAATTGTGAAGCAGGTGATACCCACGGCAGACATCACCTATTTAAAGATCTTAATTGTTGGCCTGAGGAGTACATATCTAAGGGAGCGCAAGAAAGTCCTGGATTCACAGAGATCTGGAGCAGCAGATGACATCTATGTCCCCAGCATGTTGTACTACGACAGGCTGCATTTTCTGGCAGACCAGACTGAACCCAGGCCATCCCTCTCCAGTCTTCCTTCCACGCTTCCTTTCCCCCCCGGCTGAGGCTTCTGACGCCCAACCTGGGCCTTCCAGGCAGCAACATGTGGAGGAGCCCAGATTGAGCCAGGTAGAGCATTCCTCTAAATATTTCTGCTTGTCCAATCAATGATGTTAACTAGATGTTAGTTGGGAGTACAAATTTATGATTGGGATTGATGATGCAACAACTAAAACCATGTCCCTTTTTCATACACAGGGAAGTCTCAGCCAGGAGATGGCCGGGCCGAGCCGGCTGGCTGATCTGCCGGTCCCTCCACACCCCCTGAAAAGAGAAAGTGGCAGGAGGAGGAGTGCCCTAGAGGAGGCTGCCATAGGATTCTTTTGGAGGGCTACAGAGGTCCTGGGAGCACAACAGACCGTGGAGGAGGACATTGCTGCCGTCATTGCATATAAAATGCAGAGGATGGAGGAGGGACAACAAGTCATGTGTGAGACGCTCATATCGGAGGCTCTTAAGAAAGGTATGAGGGGCCAAATTACAGCTCAGACACACCTTTGCGATGGTCTTCCTCCTCCTCCTGCAGGTCCTCCTCCTCCTCCTCCCTCTCCTCCAGGTCCTCCCAGTCCTCCTCCAGGTCCTACTCCTCCTCCTGCCACATCTCCAACAGAAGAGCCACAGCCGGGAAGGAAGCGTGTAAGGAAGACCAGAAAGTGAGGACCCTGGATCCAGTCTGGTCGGCCAAAAGATGCAGCCTATTGTGGTACCACAGCCTGGGGACACAGATGTCATCTGCTGCTATCCGGATCTCTGCAAATTCTGGACCAGACTGCCCTCCCTTACATATGGACTCCTCAGGCCACCAATTTTGATGTTCAAGAATTGATGTCTGCCCTGGGGGTCCCAGGATTCGCTAATTTCTCCTGTTGATCCAGTGTTGCCTTCCTCTTTGTTTGGTTCTGATCCCTTAATAAAGGATTTTTGTTTTGAATTATACTCTCCTATGTGTTTTACTTCAAAAATGACAGTTTGTTTGTGAGGATTCAGGTACATTTCAAATATACAATGTGAAATGAACAAGGGACACCAACAACAAACAATCTCCTGGAGATTAAATAATAAAAGATATCAATGGTGTTGGGGTAACTTGACACACAAAACACACCCAAAAATATTCTGTAGTAAAAAATAAAAATAACATTGAACAAAGATCAGCCTTTGAAAAAATACAAACATTAAAAAAAAAATAAAAAGGCTTAAAATCCCCAAAAAATTTAAACAAAAAAAAAAATATTAGGTCAGATGTGACAACTAATAACAATATATTCAGGGAATACCAATAAAAAAACACAAATAAAACTTTGTGAGAAGTGTGTGTGAATATGAGCAGCAAAACGACTTAATTCTTGTCACATTATAAAGAAGAAGAGCGTGCACTGTATTAAACCATTTTTAACATTGCAGCGTGACGAAAGTGCTGTATCCATTGCGAACGCTAAGTTTACCAGAACGAGCTGTTCTGTCTTGGAATTTCTTCTGAGCATGCGTGGCACTTTGTGCGTCCGAACAGGCCACACACGGTCGGAATTGACGCGATCGGATTTTGTTGTCGGAAAATTTTATCTCCTGCTCTCCAACTTTGTGTGTCGGAAAATCCGATGGAAAATGTCCGATGGAGCCCACACACGGTCGGAATTTCCGACAATACGCTCCAATCGGACATTTTCCATCGGAAAATCTGACCGTGTGTACGGGGCATAACACATGTGATGTTGGCAGTGAGCACTGGGTGTTTCACCTTTTGAAGCCAATTTAAAGCCAAGGACATTTTTGCCTGATTATAAGGATGTATCTTCACTGGTGTTGGACTGTTCATTACTGCTGTTGCATGGCCAATTTTTAGGTTAGCTTCTGAAGATGTATAACTGATTTGCACATCAGATTTTATGTTTTTTTTATGTGTGTTAATTTGCTGGTATGGTATATTTATTTGTTAAGAACTGCATGATTTTGACATAAGGTGTGCCTTATCCTACACATATGCTTGCTGCAGCTTAAAAGGGTTGTAAAGTCAGAAGTTTTTTTATCTTAAAAGATAAAAAGACTTCTGTGTGCAGCAGTCCCCCTCAGCCCCCCCTCAGCCCCCCTCAGCCCCCCTAATACTAACCTAAGCCCCATCCCTGTCCAGCGATGACCACGAGTGTCTTAGCCATCTGTGACTCTCCCTCCTGATTGGCTGAGAGACAGCAGCGGTGCCATTGGCTCCGGCTACTGTCATTCAAAGTCAGCTAGCCAATTAGGGGAGAGACAGGGATTTTTTGCTATATAAACAAACACCCCAAAATTTTGAAAAAGATCCCACATTGTTCTTGGTTTCTGTCATAAAACTTTGCAAATAAAAAACTTTCATCAGAAATTTGGACCAAAATGTTACATTTCTGTGGTAAAAGAAACTAAAATTGGTGTATATTTTTTTTTAGTCTGGGTGAACTTTTTAGAAACTACAAACTATGGTATATATCAGTCTTTCTCAACCTTTTCAACACACAGGAACTTTCCAATCTCAGGGAACCCCTGTTAAAAATTACTACATCTACAACTCATAATACATTAGTGTAATGGTCAGTAAGAAGAATTACATGTGTGGTCACTGGGAAGAGCTATTACCTTACAGATAACTAAAAAGATCAATAGTGTCAGTGGGAACTTATCTGGGAGGCAGAAAATGCTCATTGCTCAAGGAACCCCTAGCAAACTCTGTATGAACCCTAGGGTTCCATGGAACCCTGATTGAGAAACCCTGGTATGTATATATACTGTATTTGAAAATTAATAATTTCATGATGCCCTAAAAAAAATTTTTTTCATACTGTCACTAGAGCAACACAGTGTCATCGTATGACTGGTGTGATGGTGATCAGGGATGCTGACTGGGGACAGTATGTAAAAAAAATATTAATATGAAATACAATTTTTTTAAATACTGTGACCATAGCTGTAGTGTTACCATAGTGACAATCTACTACTCTGGGCAGGTGATCAAGATTTTGTTTTACACTATGATTGCTTGCAACAGTGATGCTCACCATTATAAGCAATCATTTTTATGAATGACATCCATTCATTGTCAATGTGTACTATTGTGATAGCTGTGAGTGGCCACAGCTATCACATGGAACAGATGCACTGTGATTGGCCATATCTGCACCATGTAATTACTGTGACCAATCACAGAAATCATCCCAATAGTACAGAATGAACGGCTATAAATGAAAGCCATTCATTGAGTACAACTGACATGTGATCACTGTGATTGGTCTGTCATCCGCTATGCTGGGTGGACGCAGAGGGTAACAGATCAAGCCACAGTGTGGCCAGTAGAGTGCGCAGGAGGCATGCGACTGAGAAGACACCATGTGATTTCCACTCAGGATGGGAAAGGTCCTACTCTGGCATCATTTTGCTATAGGCCAAGCAGGAAGCAGTTAGTAGCTGCTCAATGTAAACTACCAATTGTAAAAAAAAAATATTTTAGTGGCCTTATAAAAATTGGAACATCTTCCTGCATGCAGAAAAGTTTAACACTGCCAGATTTTCAGAAAGAGTACATAAATTATACCCTCATTTATTTGCCTGTAAATCCCTGAATTTGGTTTATCTGCCTCTGTATGTGAAAGGCCCTATAAGGCTTTCTATGAGTAGTTCAACAAAGAAAAATGTATCTTCCCAGATTAACTGAATCATCACAAAAAAAGACAACTTACAAAAATGCATTAACTAAATACTATTGAATTTTCTAATGAACTAATGAATTTTCTGATTAGAAATAATTTAATTGTATGCATATATTTGTATTTTGTATAAAGTTAATTAAACCTGACCACTGTATTTGTCAAACTATATTTGTAAGGCAACAAACATGTTATATCTTGGATCACTATTCATAGTAATAAAAAGAAAAGTCAGTGTTGTTGTTTTTTTAATATCTATAAACACGACAACACAAATATTTCATAGCTTTGAGGAGGAATAGAATTTTAGTTTAAAGCTCTGGCATTGCCAAAGGCCTTTACTCAGCAGGGAAAAAGAAAGTAAAACAAAAAAGATAGATAAAGGTCACTTGCTATTTTATGATAATGAATTATGATATCTTGTATTAAAATAAAACCAGAAGTATATGTAGAATAATACATATCTCCTCTTAAATATAACTTTGAAAAAATTGTAAAAAAAAATGGAATGTTGGGTATTTATTACAAGAGTAATGCACAAAAATAAACACATAAAGATACAAATTGTGAAAAAATTGCCCAAGTGGTAAAAATAGCATCAGGGTCAGGAAAATAGCCCTCTGGAGAGTTTCTTTGACAATAAAACTTTAAGACTGTGATCTGTTTTACAGAAAATCCTCTTCAAATTCAGTAAAGGAGGCGTCTTTTGAAAGATGAAATAGCAAGGCTGCAAAAATAGAATGTCAGTAGAATTCATTTCTGTGTTCCAAGCTCACTAGAGAACTTAACAATTTACAAAGATTGGTATGAGAAGTTTAAAAGTAGTCATTGGTGACAGCTATGTGATGTAAAAGGAAAAATTATATTGGTGAGAAAAATTGCTTTGCATGTAAACTATTACCTTTTTATTGAAAAGTACAGTGTTAGAAATACACTGACTACATTTTTTTTTAATCTAATATTGTTGCATTTTTTTTATGCATTTTTATTTACTGTGATAAGCACCAAATTTTTATTTATTTTTTTAAATGTTATTTTCATGAGAAAATATGTTTTCAATCTTATGCCCTGTACACACGGTCGGATTTTCTGACGAAAAAAGTGCGATCGGATGGTGTTGTCGGAAATTCCGATTGTGTGTGGGCTCCATCGGACTTTTTCCTTGTCAAAATATTTTATTTTAAAGTTCAGTAAAATAGTAACAATGCACAAGTTACATGTTGCAGTAATAATACAGTCAAAAAGAAGCTCAATTATATATTATATAGAATATAATAGCTTTTCCTTAAAGAATAATAAAACAATGTCAAGAACACACTAAAGACCTTGATGTTGATAGTGATTGATAATAATGGATCCCTTTCTGAGAAAAAAAAATAAAAAAAATATAAATTCAAAAAATACGATAAAAGTCCAGTAAAGGATTATAAGAATAAATGTTCATAATATAAAATTCAATATTATTTTATATTGAACATAAAGAAAAAAAAGGGGATCACATAGATTAGTAAATTTTTCTGTGAAGCTTAGAAATAATTTGTAAAATTACAAAAATGTGTAATATGTAGTATATGTATTTCATTGCATCCCATATTATAAACCATAAATCAGGAAGCAATAAGGGGTAATTAAGCAAAGAAAAACAAAAAAGGGGACCAGTTAAAGCAATATTTAAATATTTTCTTATCCCCAAAAGGTTCAGTTTTAGTAACAAATATTGAATTGAGTATTAAAGAAGAAATTCATCAGTCCATGGAATCATCTTGACCTTGGGGTGATGATGCAAATCGACCTCTTTTATTCAGATGTTGAGTTCCATTTTTTGCCTCAGGTTGATGTGCGTTTTGCAGGGAAGAGGTTGAAGCTGATCATCTTCTTGACGCAGTAGTGGTGAGGTTCCCTTCTACTAGATTAAGATCTTGGAGGGTTTGTTGTAATTCTTCAGCTGTTCTGCAGGAAATTCTATTACCTTGATGGGTGAAGCGTAAAGAAAATGGGAAGCCTCATTGATATTTTATATTGTGATGTTGTAGTACTATCAATTGGGGTTTCATTGATCTCCTTTTAGAGATTGTTAATTGAGAGAGATCAGCAAAGAGTTGACAGTTATAACCTTGAAATACAAGATTGTTCTTTTCTCTAGCTGCGTTTAAAAGCTGTTCCTTTGTTTTATAGAAATTAAATTTTGCTATAATGTCTCTCGGGGGGCCATCCACTTTCTTGGGCTTAAGAGCCCTGTGCACTCTATCCATTTCCAGCCTTTCCTGTGGTATGCCTGGTAGTAATTCTTGGCACAGCGCTGTAACAGTTGCTTGCAAATCTATTACAGTTTCAGGGATTCCTCTTAAACGTATATTGGACCTTCTGGTTCGATTTTCCTAATCTTCCAGCCTATTTTGCAAAGTGATATTTTCTTCCTTCAATATTTCCAATTCAGACAAGCAATCTTGGGTTGCACTTTCAATATCTTCTACTTTAACTTCCAGAGAGGCTGTGCGTTGTCCCAATTCTCTAATTTCCTTAGTTAGGTTATTGGTGATTTGCTCTGAAGTTTGCCTTAATGCTTTATGAAGCATTTTTTTCAAATTGTTTTAATATATTTGAGGGAACTACAGGTTCTTGAAGTGATGTATGTGGTAAAGTTAATTCATTTTCTGAGTCTGAGTTCCCAGGGGAGATATGCTGTAGCATCTTAGGTTTATTTCTTTTCTGTGAGGTAAATATAACTGAGGAGACTGGCGCTTTTTTTGTGGTGTTCCGTGCTTGTGTGCCGTTATTAGGGGTCTGTTTAGTTTTGTTTCTGGCACCCCCCAACACCATTTTAGTATCAAAATGCTCCTCTCACCTTCCAGGAAAATGATGCTTAATGTATTAGTCGTTTTTGTGCCGCCGGGTTATGTCGTTATCACGGCTTTCTCCCCCTGACATGTCAGTCCCGCTAGCCTCCGCGCATGCGCCTCATCGGACTTTTTCCATCGGAATTTCCGACACACAAAGTTTGAGAGCAAGATATAAAATTTTCCGACAACAAAATCCGATCGTTTAAATTCCGATCGTGTGTACACAAATCTGACTCAAAAAGTGCCACGCATGCTCAGAATAAATTAAGAGACGAAAGCTATTGGCTACTGCCCCGTTTATAGTCCTGACATACGTGTTTTACGTCACAGCGTTCAGAATGATTGGATTTTCCGAAAACTTTGTGCGACCGTGTGTATGCAAGACAAGTTTGATCCAACATCCGTTGGAAAAAATCCATGGATTTTGTTGTCGGAATGTCCGATCAATGTCTGATCGTGTGTACAGGGCATTACACTTTTTTGAATGCTCATATTCTTTGCAAGCACACATTGACTATGGCCATTCAGCATTCTAATTGACTATACCTCTTCATACTATATATTTTGAAAGCCTGTCTGTGGATAAAGTTCAGTCAAAATGAATATACACTTTTTTAAATGCTCATATTCTTTGCAAGCACACATTGACTATGGCCATTCAGCATTCTAATTGACTATACCTCTTCATACTATATATTTTGAAAGCCTGTCTGTGGATAAAGTTCAGTCAAAATGAATATGCAAACTCTAGATAAGGGATAGGCAATTAGCGGACCTCCAGCTGTTGCAAAACTACAAGTCCAATCATGCCTCTTCCTCTGGGTGTCATGCTTCTGGCTGTCAGAGTCTTGATATGCCTCATGGGACTTGTAGTTCTGCAACAGCTAGAGGTCCGCTAATTGCATATCCCTGCTCTAGATCTTGTACACATATTCATAGATAGTAATGGTGTTAAGTACTGTACATGGGAATGTAGTGGTTGCTGCATAGACTGGAGTTGATTTACTGAAGAAGTAGGACATTTTCAATTTACACCTACTTTAGGCTGTAGGTGTGCTTAACAAAGAGCAAAATGGAGAGTAGAGAACAATCTACACTTTTGGTAGAAACCTGCCCCTAATGCTTTATCTTCTTTTACGTTAAACTTAAAAAGTTTGCTCTATGAGTGATTTGCTCTTTTTAAAATAGGAACTGTTAGTTTAATATTGACTTTAAAGAGTAACAAATCGGGGGCATGGACGGCAGCTGGGAAGATTGTTGCAGTTTAATTCAGCTACTGGGAAGTCTTACAAACCCAGGCTAACTACAATGACTAGGGGAAGAATAAACTGCCACACAATCCACAGTGAGGTAGAGAAATTGAACAGCAGATGCGGGAGGGGCCTCGCAAGCTCACTGACTTCTTCATCGCAGCCAGAGCTTCTCTTAGATAAGATAGTGCCAAGACAGGAAGATTGCCTGCTTGCTTTCACAGCGGCTCTCCCGGCAGAGATCAGAGTGGCGCTACATCAAAGGGAGACAGATTTGCACATAACAACCAGGCAAGTACCTTAGCTGCTCCTTTCACTAGCCCAGAAAAATCCAAACTAAGGCAGAACACTGCACCAGATAATAATGGAGATCAGAGCATTGATAACAGTGTACTGGATAATAGAGAATACATTGATCCTATAGAAAATTACTCTACCTCTGGCCAACCCATAGTATTTTGCCATTATAGTATTTTGGCCCATAAGCTACTGATCTCCCGTACAAGTGGGGATTTCCCACCAAATTATTATTCACCAAGAAAGGGACTCTTCACACGTCACATCCATTGACAAAGATATGCGTCTGGCTAGGCAATAGGATCTCCTTACTTCTACAGAAGAATTACACTACTCTAAAAGATCTCCAAACATTTTCCACCATCTTTCTTATTCATGCTACCTTCTATGCTTTTGGATGCCCAATCTTTTTATTATGGAGCTCACTTTGTATGTACTATTATAATTACTGAAAGACGGTTTTGAATTTGATTCACAACTGGGGATGAGGAAACTGTCCCGGAGCAGATTTCTCCCCTGTTTATATAAAGTACCTATCACTACTCAGTGGTAACTTACAAATGCTTCTTGACTGTTTATTAAAAGTTGTTTTGTTGACTCTTCTTTTTTTTTATCTCATAAAAACACAAATCCCCTGTTGGTGGGACTTTTTAGGCATCGGGATCACAAAATATATATTGAAAATCGATTTGTAAAAAGAATTTTTTATTTATACATTACTGGGTAAAAAAACGCCAAACAGTGTATACATGGTATGTACAACTATCAATACTCAAACTGTGTGAGATGATGCTGATGATACAATGAGGTTTCCTCCACCCGACGCATTTCAGAGAATGAATCAAAGAGTTATCAAAGCACCAACATAGGATGGAACTGTGGGAGCTTGAGGTAGCGCAGTGCCACATCCTAAACATTAATTGGTCAAATAAAGAAAGTGAAAAAAATTGACTTTCCAGGCACCAATCATAAGAAATAAACAATAGATTTTTATTAGCAATTAATACATAGAGATAGAAAACACATTAAAATACTGCAGTATTACTACAGTGGCAGCTAGGCCTCTCCAATATTGGTCATAGATGTCAGAAACATGTTATAGTAGATATGTATGACTAAACTATATTGTAGCAAAAAAATAAGCTCTACGTGTTTTAGATAGGATCCTGTGCACCCTAACGCATAACAATATCCGGATATAGGTGTGGTTGCCTAATTATTTTACATAGTTTATTTTCCCTCTTTTTCTGTGGCTACTCAGTCTAGATGTTGCACTGTTTTCCCTTTGATGCATTTATATAGATACATGTCTACACACTTTCCATCTGGCACGCCCCCACATATCGCCCGTGTCCATTCTGCATGCTGTGTTTCCATTCGTTTGCTCCTGGGTGCAGTCTTGGTGCTCTTCACATACCCTGAGATTATTTACCTATCTATTATATATAGTTCTATTGTGTTATAACTATTGATTGTTTCTTTCTCTCCTTAGAATTTATATAAAGCTTCTGAAGAAGCGATTTTCGCGAAACATGTAGAGCTTAATTTATTGCTACACTATAGTTTAGTCATACATGTCTAGTATGACATCTATGACCAATATTGGAGAGGTCTAGCTGCCATTGTAGTAAAACTGCAGTAATTTCTAGTGCTTTTTATCTCTATGTATTAATTGCTAATAAAAATCTTTTGTTTATTTCTTATGATTGGTGCCTGGATAGTCAATTTTTCACTTTGTTTATTTGAGCATTTCAGAGAATGTATATCTCTTTCATCAGGGGTATAAGAGGTATCATTTATCTAAAATATAAACATAACAATGCTAATCATGAATGTACAATTTAGACATTATTGCATTTCAGACTTACAATCAATCGAGTAGTGTAATAGATAAGCATTCCATGTTTCATTAAAAACAAAGTCTAAAAGATTCTGCTCATCTGCCCCATCTTTGGAGCAACATCATTGTGCTAGAGGACTAGTGTTGAGGAGGGCTCACTCACAGGAGGGAAAACATGTAACACTGAGCCCTAAAAGACCTAATCCTATAAAGAGAAGGTACTTTCATGACAGCTAGATCAAGAGAGACAGGGAATATATAGATCATAAACTTTCAACAAGTGAAAATGAGATGGCCTACCTGCACCCAGAGGACAATCCTGGGCAGTAAGGGACAAAGTATAAGAGTACATAGAGGGAGCCTCAAATCTGTAGTAGCATATCTGTGGTCTGGAAGGCAAAACATATACAGTAAATATATATATGTGTATACATATACAGTATATGGTGTAGATTGAATTATATGTGAAAGTTCAATTCAAGGAGATGTTACTGACCAATGTGATGCGCGATGAGTGTGCAGGCAAAGAAAGTAATTGTTCCTCAAGCAAAAACTCTGTACAGATGCATACATGCAGAAAACTATACACATATGCATATACTCTATATAGCCAATTTATCTACTCCAAGGGATATATCCTGGAGGAACAAAGGAAAGACAATGCTATCCATAAATACACAGAGTGCATGTTTATGCAAAATGTTAGTGTCCCCAAGTGCCTAGATTCAGGAAACAAAGGAAAGTAGATTGGAATTGAATTAGTGTATATGGGCAATTAAAATTAGCTGGTTGTCCAATCCTAGTGGCACAAAAGGAGCCACTGGTACACTAAATCATTGGTTTCACATAGATGTAATAAAAAATGAGAGGTATAGGCCCAAGCAGATAGCCCCAGGAACAGTGTCTCCATAAGAATATTTCCCAGCCTATAGGACGAGATAGTAGTGTTGTGCCTTCCAGTGGAATTGCTCAGCCAGAATGGTGAAGCACTTCCTCCAGTGCTGCTTTAAATAGTTCTCCATATGGCCGCCCACCAGGGGAAACCTTTATAATATTGCAAAAGACAGAATAGGGAGAAGACAAGAGGAAAGATGCCACTATGGTAAATCCCCAAAATATATAAAGATATACAGTACATAGCGCAAGGAGGTAAACAGTTTGTAATTCAGTCATAAAAATTAGTTATATCCCATTCAAAATTTAGACCATAAGGTATAGGTGTTTTAGCCTGAAAAATACAAAAGACTTCCCTTTTACAGAGAAGTCAGAACACCCCCCCCCTCTTAGGTGTGGTGATTTTCTCTAGGACCTGTACTCCCACCGCTGAAAGATCCCCAGCATGATAGTTGTAAAGTGGCGTGCAACATTAGTGGATTGATTTCTCTCAATACTAAAAAAAGTATTCATAAAAGCTATCCCTCAGGCGCCTCATTGTGTGTCCTATGTATTGCACATGACATATTTTGCAGGTAATAATGTATACCAAATATTTAGTATTGCAGTTAAAAAAAACAATTGTATTTTGTGTTCTCTTTCAGTCGAATAGGAACGTTGCCCTTAACCTCCCTGGCGGTATGATTATTTCAGATTTTAGGTGCTGAAAGCGGTACCATTATTTTGCACAGAAATTTGGCGTTTTATATTGTAGGCCTGTAATTCTTAGGAATAGTTCACTTAAATCTGTCCAAACAAGAGTCTAGTAGACATCCCGGGTATGATAAAGTTTGAAAAACGAAATAAAAAAATTATAATATAATAAATAACTATAAATAATTATAACAAATAATAATATAATAATAATAAAAATTATTCAATAATGTAATCAAATCAAAAACACTGAAATTTGCTCAGTTGCAGAATTGTCACTTTCGTTACTTTTAGTGTTTGATGACGGATCTCCCCACAAATCACTATCGATCAATTCTGCGAGTGATTCTAATTTATTATCGCTGTTTTCTAGCTGATCTAAAGCCACTTTTGATGTAAAGAGACAGTTTTGGTTGCTATGGACAATCGCCAGTTTCCAGGCAGAAAGAACAGTTTTTATATATATAAAACTGCATGCAGGACACTGGGCAGACCACTAGGGACAAAGGGGATGTGTCATTATTTGATACAGTACTGTAATCTGTAAGATTACAGTATACTGTATCTGTACTGTGTGTTTCACTTTTTGAATTTGCCGCCGAACTCCGTCCCCGTGCGTCGCAACGCTCGCAGGGAACGGAGCTCGGCACTGTGAATCAAGCGAGACACAGCGGCTCGCCGATCACAGCGGGGAGACATCGCAGGATCCAGGAGACAAGGTAAGTAAACTTTTCCTGGATCCTGCGATGCGATCCCGAGTCTGGCTCGGGGTTACCGCTTTTGGTATGAAAAATTCACCCCGAGCCAGACTCGGGAATACCGCCAGGGGGGGTTAATGACCTGTCTACAACAAGGACAACCAGTGCCACCACAGCAATAACTGCCCTTGAAATGAAGCCATGTAAGGGACTGTGTTTTGCTGGAATCAACGAAACTGGGAGACAACAAATTACCCAGTATGGGAGCTGTCCTGGGAACAATGTTGATACCATCCTTGAGGAGATTGGCACAGATGTGATTTGTTTTCAATAGTAAATACTTCTTGAAGAGGTGCGGGGTGGGGATCTGGGTGAAATTTTTACCCCCACTTGCTAACCTCTACATGGGTTGGTGGGAGCGGTCCCGCATCTATGGAACAGGTAATCCTTTCAGACAACATATTAGACTGCTCCATTGCTACATAGATGATTTGAAATTCATTGTGGATGAAAGTATAGGGGCTAGGGAAATAACTCCTGTGAACAGGATAAAAAGAAGTTTAATAACAAGCGACTCACATTGAGCACACCTTTCAGTTTGGAGGTCCAGATCTGTGCCGATCTCCTCAAGGATATCAACATTGTTCCCAGGAGAGCTTCCACACTGTGGAACTCATTGGGGGTTATTTACTAAAGAAAAATCCATTTTGCACTGCAAGTGCACTTGAAAGTGCACTGAAAGTGCACTTGGAAGTGTAGTCGCTCTAAATCTAAGGGGTAGATCTGAAATGAGTGGAAGCTCTGCTGATTTTATCATCCAATCATGTGCAAGCTAAAATGCTGTTTTTTTATTTTCTTGGCATCTTGCAGTGCAAAGTGGATTTTTCTTTAGTAAATAACCTCCATTGTCTCCCAGTTTCTTTAATTCCAGCAAAACAGAGTCCCTTACATGGCTTTATTTCAAAGGCAACTATTGCTGTGGTGGCACTGGTTGTTCTTGTTGTAGACATGTTATTAAGGGCAACGCTGTTCATTCCTATTCGACTGAAAGACAACACAAAATACAATTGTTTTTTAACTGCAACACTAAATATGTGGTATACATTATTACCTATATAAAATATGTCATGTACAATACATAGGACGCACAACAAGGCGCCTGAGGGATAGATTTTATGAACACCTTTTTACTATTGAGAAAAATCAATCCACCAATGTTGCACACCACTTTAACCGGCATAATTCTGGGGATCTTTCAGCGGTGGGAGTACAGGTCTGCACTGCCCAGCAAATTACCTTAGCAATTATGAGTGTATTTCCTGTTGGGTGTACACTTAAAAAGTAGAGGTCTGAGCCATATCTGTGTTATGAGTAAGCACCAATTATCCGTGTGAAACGCATTAACAATGTTCCTGTCTTTTGCCTGACATGGTGACAATAAAGAGCTTCAAAGATTTTGACTTTGTTGTGATGTTTGGCCATTCTCCTTTCTTCATATACAAGCTGAGGCTGTGGGAGTGACTTTTTCATGATTTCCTCCTTTACTATTTAAACATGTGGCTTGACCACCACATCTCTTGGTGATCCATCCGGTCTAGGGGGCCCAGAGCTCTGTGCACCTGACCTAGTTTTAACCGGTGCAATGGAATGTCAGGAATAAGTTCTTTAATGAACTCTTGAACCGTGGCTGGGATGTCTGTAATTGACTCTGGGAGGTCTCTAGTTCTAAAGTTATAACTTTGTAAACTGTTCCCAAAGTCATCGATTCTGAAGTTTGCTGTGTCAAGCTGGTTTTGAAGGTCCTTAATACAGTCCGTATTCTGATTATCTCTTTAGACTGTAGCATCCAGTTTATGTTCAATTGCTTCCATTCGTGAGCCAAGGTACTGAAAGTCTGCTCTAATGTCCCCTGTTATTTTAACAGCCGTATGGGCCAAACCCCTGTCCAGTAAATTTTTGGAATAGGTCTGCAGTATTTAGATACATGTCCAGGCTAGGACCCCCGGCTAGGCAGCTGTGTCTGGGTGAGAAGTATTGACTCCCAAAGGTGATATCATAAAGTCTTTCAAAGTGTGCCAAATGACCGATTCAGTGGAAGCAGGAGGGGGAGCTATATTCTGGTGGCTACTCAGGGCGTGGCTTGGCGCGCAGCGAGGATGGCAGCCTAACTTCAGAGCTCCGCCAGATACTCGGCCCAAGCACGTCTTTTCTGCACTCAGCACTGAGGATGAGCAGACAAAACAAGCACCCTCATCACACCCGATCACGGAGATCTATGGCCTCAAGCGCTGGGAGAGATATCTCTGACATTTTCAGGAATCAGGCCGCGGCTTTGAGAGACACGGAGGGGGGGTAAGATGGCGCCGGTCCATGCGGACGACGAGTTCAGTGAGGACTCTCAGTCAGCAGCAGAGGAGTACGGTAGGAGAAGCTCACGAGCTGGTCACCCCCTTACATATGAGAACATGTCAGGCTTTGCAGCCGACATTAATGCCGCGTACACACGGTCGTACTTTTCGTCTACAAAAGTCCAACGGACGCTGACGGACTAAAGCTGGCTGGTAATCCGATCGTGTGTGGGCTTCTCCGGACTTTCAACGTACTTTTTTAGCCTCAAATCCGACGTACTTTAGATTTGAAACATGCTTTAAAACTTTACTTCGTAACTACGACGGACCCCGAAATCCGCTCGTCTGTGTGCTAGTCCGACGGACAAAAAGCCACGCTAGGGCACCTATTGGCTACTGGCTATGAACTTCCTTATTTTAGTCCGGTGTACGTCATCACGTACGAATCCATCTGACTTTTGTGTGGTCGTGTGTAGGCAAGTCCGTTCGTTAGAAAGTAGGCCGCAAGTCCGCCGCAAGTCCACCGAAAGTCTGCCGGAAGTCTGTCGGACAGGCTGTCTGACTTTTGTAGACGAAAAGTACGACCGTGTGTACGCGGCATAATGCCGCGTACACACGGTCGTACTTTTCGTCTACAAAAGTCCAACGGACGCTGACGGACTAAAGCTGGCTGGTAATCCGATCGTGTGTGGGCTTCTCCGGACTTTCAACGTACTTTTTTAGCCTCAAATCCGACGTACTTTAGATTTGAAACATGCTTTAAAACTTTACTTCGTAACTACGACGGACCCCGAAATCCGCTCGTCTGTGTGCTAGTCCGACGGACAAAAAGCCACGCTAGGGCACCTATTGGCTACTGGCTATGAACTTCCTTATTTTAGTCCGGTGTACGTCATCACGTACGAATCCATCTGACTTTTGTGTGGTCGTGTGTAGGCAAGTCCGTTCGTTAGAAAGTAGGCCGCAAGTCCGCCGCAAGTCCACCGAAAGTCTGCCGGAAGTCTGTCGGACAGGCTGTCTGACTTTTGTAGACGAAAAGTACGACCGTGTGTACGCGGCATAAGGCTTCGTTTTCTGCTGCAATCACAGATCTCAAAACCAGCCTATTGGTATTACAAGAAAAGATGGCCACAGAGGAAACAGCAGGGAAGCAGAGGGACACTAGAATCCATAGACTTGATAAAGTCACCTCCTCTCATGCACGCCATTTCATAGAAATGAACAGGCATTTAGAAGATCTTGACAGCAGGGGAAGACGTAATAATATAACAGTCCGCGGCATCCCTGAATCTGTCCTGGCTGATCAAATCCCCTCAGTCTTACAAAGAGTCTTCAACAGCCTCTTAGAGAAGCCAGAAGACACAGAAATTGAGTTTATTTGGGCGCACAGAGCACTGAGGGCCAGGGGTCCAGACACTTTACCCCCAAGAGACATAATCTGCTGCCTGCAAAACTTTGCGCTCAAGGAGGAAATAATGTTTAAAGCTCGCAGAAATGACCAAATCATTTTTAACGGCGAATGCATTAAACTATTTCAAGACTTATCCCAGATCACCTTGAAAAATCGCAGGGCCTTGCGACCTTTATTGGATAAACTAAGGGAGAAAGAGATTAGATATACTTGGCGCTTCCCCTTCGCCCTATTGGTCACTTTCGATGGCAGACAGCACATGCTTCGCACGCCAGAAGATCTCCCGGATTTCTGTGACGCACTCCAACTTGGAGTAATTGAGCTCCCGGACTGGTACCAGGAATTCATCATTCCACCCCAAGAACGGAGCCCTTTACGCTCTCCTCTAAACACACCTGAGAAACAACATTCAAAAAAACAGAAGCATTCTCGTCAAGAGACACAGTCAAATGGCACACCGCGCAGTCGCCCACAACCCGCTGGAAACATGATGGAGGACCGGGAATAACAGCAACAGTTACATTCCTGCATAGAAATGCTTGAGGAAACTACGTCTACTAATGTCTTCCTCGGATGGCTTCCATACAAGCGGTTTGGTTCATTTCTGGGAGTTATGGTTCTGTTCTATGTTTTTTTTTTTTTTTTTCCTTTTCTCCCTTTGTTTTTTTTCTTTTGCTTCAAACCCTGATGCTACCAGATTTGAGCAGAGTTGCACTCACATTTCATTGACATTTATGGATCCTGGATAAATATGATCAATCTTAGTTTATTTAGCATACTTCAGGACACCAATGTGGTCTTCAGGAGTAGACTATCTGCTTATTGAAATATACCTAACAGATGCATCTGGATATTAAGGAAAAGCAGTAGTGTTTTTGGATCGGTTTTCATTTTTATTTTTCTTTATGACCATTTTGGTTTCATTTTTCGTTTAAGAAGATCTTGGTGGCCGTGTTCCCCTCCTCTGGACAAGAGACAGTTGGGGAAATGAAGCCCATTCCATATCACGCTTCACATAGGCTACGTTTCATACTCAGATCGCGTCTGTGAAGAATGGAGGGCTTCATATTCACCCTACAACTTCCCAAGAGGAACCAAGAACTCAGCCATAGTTATAGATAATCATACTATTATTACAAACATTCCTTAAATAGCAGAACCTAATTGCTTAACAAGGTGGCAAAAATGAGCCTATAGATGACTGATTATTATCATTAAGTTCTTTTTCTTTAATTATTGTTCAATTAGTTTTGTAGTGCAGATTAGACCTTTCAGCACATTAAATGAGAGTTTTAGGCCATAGTCTGGCCAGGCTTGGTTCACCCACTGTTGAATAACACCTAATTTCCACAGACTGTATAGACACCTACGTTACTTGTGGATAGGTGTTTGTTCTCAAGGGGTCCCCCTCGCTGGGTTTCTTCCCCAACCCCACAGTAGTGTGCGCGGTGGGCAACAGTTGTGCCCATCAGCCCACACTAAATTTGATCTTCCAGGACTTACTATTTCATTCAAGGAAGAAGTACCTATATCCCCTCCACTCTTACTTCTTTACTCTAACTCCTTACTTCTCTTCCTACCTTTAACTGGGATACCTACTTTACATACATATACCTGTATAGAGTGATAAAATCCTCAGATAACAGTCGAGTGTCTGTTATCCACAATTTTCTCATTTATTGGTATATAATTTTGCACTGTCTATTTTCTATTATTGTAATTAATTTTAGATAATTTAATCTCATTTAATTTAATTTAATTTAATTTTTTTTTTCTTTTTTCCCCTTTTTTTGTATTTTCCACCAAGCAGGGCATAAGGGAGTGTTGGAGCATCTCTCTCTGATTACCTACCATGGCCTACTCAGGTTTAGGACGCAACCCTACAATCATCTCACACAATGTGAGGGGTCTGAACATCCCTGAGAAGAGATCCTCTCTCCACAGAGAACTGAAAAAAGGTAGGCCCAACTTTGTTTTCCTCCAGAAAACACATTTCAAAACGAACCATATACCAAGATTAACTGACAGCTACTTCACAGAGGCACACCATGCTACGAACAATACCTCTAAATCCAAAGGGGTCTCAATTTTAATCAGTAAAGACGCAAAATTTGAATTAACAGATAAATTAGTGGACCCAGAAGGAAGATTTACCTTCCTGAAAGGGTCATGTCATGGAACTACCATAACTCTGGCCAACGTATATTTCCCAAATTCAGGACAAATCTCATTCTGCCAGAAAATGATCACAGCGCTGACAAGTTTCCATACAGGGCGCGTGATTCTGGGAGGGGACTTTAACGTCCCTCTCAACCCCTCTGAAGATACCTCCTCAGGGAAAACATATCTCACATATAAAATTCTCAAAAATATTAAAAATCTGATACATTCTCTGTCATTGGTCGACACATGGCGATTTTTACACCCAGAGGATCGAGACTACACCTTTTACTCGATATCACATAATCGTCATGCGAGAATAGACTTCTTATTTATCTCACAAAGGGACCTTGACACATTAAGTGAGGCGAACATAGGCATACAGACCATTTCGGACCATGCCCCAGTAGCCATTACATTGAACATATTAGAACCCACTGTGAAATCCAACACATGGAGATTAAACTCTTCACTTTTAACAGACCCATCCTTATTACCAAAACTGACATCATCATTAAGAGAATACTTCACACATAACATCACCCCAGCAGCAGATCCCTTAATGGTCTGGCAGGCACATAAATGCTATATCAGAGGGGAACTGATCCAAATGGGCACACGAAAGAAAAAAGAAACAGAGATAGAAATAACTAAACTGACTAACAAAATACGTGAATTAGAGACCCTGCATAAGCAATCACTCACTACTCAATCAGCGGTATTATTACTGGAAACAAGAAAGTCCCTCAAAGACATTCTGGAAACTAAATCTAGGAGATTTCTCTTCTTTAAAAAAAAGATCTACTATGAACATGGGGACAAAACGGGGAAAATTCTAGCACGGGCACTAAGAGGTCAAATATCCCAACACTCAATTTTAGGCATTCAAAATAAATCAGGCAAAACAGATAGAGCAACAGATAAAATTGCACAACATTTTCACGCATTCTACACGGCACTATACAACCTCCCACCCCAACACAAACCCAACAACATAATGAGAGATAGGGATCTGGCCACAAAAAACTATCTAAAAGAATCTAAACTCCCACCTCTAGCTACAGAGGACATTGCACAATTGGAGAAACAAATAGAAGCTTCAGAAATTCATAACGCTATCAAAGATTTGAAAACAGGAAAGAGTCCAGGCCCAGATGGCTTTAGCGCCATTTATTATAAAACATTTACAGATATCCTGACCTCCCCTTTAACAAACGCATTGAATTCACTATCTACCCAGAGAACCGTCCCCCACGACTTCTTGGCAGCACACATAACAGTTCTTCCCAAAGCAGGCAAGAACCCAACACATTGCGCCAGCTATCGCCCGATCTCACTATTAAACCTTGACGCCAAGTTACTAGCTAAAATTATCGCTAATAGGATGAAACCCCTACTACATGACGTAATTGGACCAGATCAGGTGGGCTTTGTCCCCAATAGGGAAGCTAAAGATAATGTCACGAAATCCTTAGACCTGATATATGCAGCACATCAGCGAAAGATCGAAGGCTTTCTCTTGTCCACCGACGCGGAGAAGGCCTTCGATCGAGTAGCTTGGGATTATATGATGAAGACCTGTGAGCACATAGGACTGGGTCCACATATGTTGACGTGGATCTCTGCTCTGTATCAAAATCCCTCAGCCAAAATCAAAATCAACGGCACATTATCAGAAAGTGTCAGTATAAAAAATGGGACTAGACAGGGGTGTCCATTGTCTCCGCTGCTCTTCATCATATCACTGGAACCGTTCATTAGACATATCCTATTAAATAGCTCTATTAGAGGTTTCAAATTAACAGACAGAGAATTCAAAGTTGCTGCTTACGCAGATGATCTTTTATTTTTCTTGACAGACCCGCACATATCTATCCCCTCATTAATGAAAGAGTTTTCCCTATATGGCTATGTCTCCAACCTTAAAATTAATTTTTCGAAGTCCGAAGCCATGAACATCACGCTGCCGCCTGACAAATTGAATAGAGCTCAGAGTAACAGCCCCTTTAAATGGGAGAATTCTGCAATAAAATATCTGGGTACCTGGCTGACACCTAAACTCTCCTCAGTATTTGAACGTAATTTCCCACCTATTCCTAAAACTATTGAAAAAGATCTACAAAACTGGCACACTTCATATTTTTCATGGTTCGGCAGGGCAGCCATATGTAAGATGACTGTTTTGCCAAAAATCCTATACCTATTACGCACTTTACCTATAAAGATTCCCCACAGTTTTTTCAAAAAGCTACACGCACTGCAAATGAAATTCATTTGGGCTCACAAACCCCCCTGCATTAAAGCCTCACTCCTTACCAGACCCAAAAATTTGGGGGGTTTGGGGATACCTGATTTTAAAAGTTATTACCATGCCACACATCTTGCCCGTATAATTGATTGGCATTGCCACTCAAAAAGTAAAGACTGGGTCACCATAGAAAACAACGTGTGCTCTATCCCACTTTAATTTCTACCTTGGGTTTCAAAACTGAAGTATCCCCACACAGTGAAGACTCATCCACTTATAGGTACTTCCCTAGACATTTTCCACAGCCTAGCAAAGCAGCCTAAATTCTCTTTCCTGCTAAGCCCTCTCACACCGCTAAAAGATAATCCAGACTTTCCACTGGGTATGGGTAATCACCTTCTGACAACAACAGACACCAAAATGCCTATACTGGCGTGGCAATGCTTCACAAACAAGACAATAAAAGATCTCCCCCAATTTAGGAGAGATAACAAAACACCTCACTTACCTATGTGGACATACTTCCAGGTACACAGTTTTGTCAATTCTGCTATCCGCAGGAATAATTTCCTAAGAGACCCCACTGAATTTGAACAGATATGTATGAAGGGGGAGTTAGTGGAAAAATCTACTTCCCTTTCCTATGCTTTGCTACAGAATTTGAAGAGTGAAGACATGGACAGGTTCAGAGAGAGATGGTCAAAGCAACTGAATATACAGTTCACTGATAAACAATGGGAGGCAGCCTGTATTCTGTCCCATAAAGGTTCGATAAGCACACGGATGCAGGAAACGGCTTATAAGATCTTGACTCACTGGTATGCCACCCCTGATAAACTACATAAATGGTTTCCTCAGACTACCGAATTATGCTGGAGATGCAATAAGGCCAGAGGTACGTTGCTACACGTTTGGTGGCCTGATCCAAGTTTTCTAAAACTAAAATTGGATGCGGCATGTTGCTTGCTTCATGTAACAAATTTTTCATTTAAAAAATATAAAACATCTCTCTCTAAGCACCTGATTAATGCAGCCAACTCACTTATTCCACTTTACTGGAAATCCACACACACTCCTACACTAAAAGAATGGCTTCATAAAGTTGCATATATCTGCGAGATGGAAGATACAGCAGCACAAGCATCTGAAATAATAGAGAAAAATCATAAAACTTAGTCTCCGTGGTTTGTTTTCAAGTACTCACAGGCCTTTGAACAATTAATGAGATAAGCAGAGGGTCCGAACACATTCCTTTTGATCTGATGATTTACAAACTCCTGGATATATCCCTAGTGATTTGAAACATCATGTTGTTTTGCATATGGTAGAATTATCCTAAATATTATGGATCAATCCAACAGGTCCTCCCTAACAATGTAACCCAAGGTACCCTCCCCTATTATTTTCAATGTCCCCCTTTTTCTTTTTTTTTCTTTTTTCTTCTTCTTCTCACATATTCCACCCTTCTCAATTATCTTCTGTACTTTCTCTCTTTTCACTCATCACATTTCCCCTTTTAATAATAATTGGAGTACTTATTGGTAAAAATGGTAGATCATATAGCGAGTTATCAAGCCTACAATAACGACAGGATTTGTATAGTGATATTATGACCACTTGCATGTCCTGCCTTTGACATCACCATGTGTCATAAATGGTAAATTGGTTTCATTATATGTTTGCCAATCATTATTAATATCCAAGACAACGTAACTGTACTCAATTTGATTGTTCACTGTATTGTACTTTATACCTCATTTTCAACTTATTCTATACAGATTTGTATGTATACAAGTTTAATGCTTTAATAAACTTTTATGTAAAAAAAAAAAAAAATTTCTGGTGGCTACTCACATGCATGCTTGGAGACAGAAGCGGCGAAGCGGATGCCAGACAGGGTCCCTACTGTTCCTCCATTTGTGCACATGGCTGAGCTCTGACTCTGACAAAATGTAAAACAAAGAAGGCGCTTCTAAGTGCAGTATGACAAACATTTAATATACATTAATGGTTAAAAACACTTACAGGAAACATCATCATCAATCCCAATAACAGACGTCCTTATTGTCTTCTCTCACAGTCCTGTGGCATGTCTCACAGCTCCGTGTGGAGCGCTGATTCCAGAAAACAATGGGACCACAACTCCTTCGAGCCAGCGTGCAATGCAAGCAACCGGAAGTGATGTCAAGGGAGTGGTGACCCGTTTCGAAAAATGCACAAGAGCTCCTTTTGGTTTTTAGAGTTGCTCTGTTCCATCTGTATGTTACATAACGGTACTGTTTTACAATGTATTTGGTCTTAAATCTGAAAATAATTGAAAGTGAAAACTCAAATGGATGATCTACTAAAAAATGAATCTCTCCTATGAAGGGCCCTCAATAAATTTTCCATTGTCATGACTGGGCAACTGCCCTTACTGACTGCAGTTTAGCAGTGGTACCAATTCCAGTACACTGGAATATACAGTAAGTAGTAACCAATCCATGGAAACTTTCCTTAAAGTCACTTTGGAGTCCATTTACTAAGAATAAGGAGAAGCAACGGTCATTGTTCTTCTAATTCCCCTCTTTAAAACAATTAAGACCTTGATTGGGCAAAGAAACGTGCAAGAAACTAAACAAATGCACAGTCGCGGTTCCACAGTCAGCAATTGTGTTTTCTATATGGCCATTGAAATTTTAGGGAGGTGGGGGTGGCATTTGAACCCATGATCTTGCTGTTGCTAGCATGGAGTGCAGACCACTAAGCCATGCATAGAGCTGTTTATGCTTTCATCTACACACATATCTGTTTGCCACTGAAATGCTTTCACCTACACACATATCCATTTGCCACCGAAACTTTAGGGAGGTGGTGGGTAACAAGGGTTTGATTTGAATGACTTGAGTGTTGTTAGCTCAGAGTGCTAACCAATAAGCCACTGTGTTGATCAGTTTTATGATATATATAATATATATATTCTAATAAAATTATATTTAGACATAAAAAATTATTTAACATATAATAGAGGCTAAGGGCTTGGTTTGGATTTGGGGGACCCCCACGCTGATTTTTTTTTCCAATCAAATTCATGTTGTTACACCCACTTGTGGCAGGCAGCACTCCACAAAGCTACGTAGAGTTCCATGAACACAATTAAGAGCTACTCCTAACTTTCTAAATGTTACTGAAGTTGATTTGTATTTTGAAAATGTTGTTGCAAAGCAAATAAGGATTAGGATTAGTTAGCAACTAGTTCATTTTAAGTGGCTAAAGGTGGCCATACACTATACAATCTGATCTAGTACAATCTGTACAATCACATTTAGATTTAGCAAAACTATATAATGGGAGGACACACCAGCTATCCAATCACTCTTTATCCAATCAGGCAGGCCCTTGCACTACGTAATCAATGGCAGATTGAAAGGAGATTGTACAATCAGATTATATAGTGTATGCTGAGATTTACAGAACCCAGGACACATTTCTTCTGTTTTCAATACTACAGCTCTATCCACATAGGCTGCTATCTAATCTCTCATTTCCTGCACTTTCCAATTGAACATATCTATGCAAGATGAATTTTAAAAAAAAATACTGTGTATTTGGTGAGACCAGTAATCACTGATTAATTGTATTAGAAAACCATGCACCTGGGGGTGGTTGTGATCTGCTAGAAAGAGGGAAGGCAGCCACAGGTGTGTGCTAATGAGGTCAGTTGATGTATTCCTTACTGTGTCTTACTGGCTTCTATGTCTAATATCTACATAACAGCAAGGAATGTGTCACATACCTGGTTGGTGAGCCTGACGTGCAGAGGCAGGCCTCTCGTACAGCTCCGGCTTGAGAGCTCCTGACGGTGAGACAGTAGCTGCTGGAGCATGGCGGGGTTAGAGCTCCTCAGTTCAGTCCAGTAGTCTGTGCAGGTAGAAGCCGGGAACCCCCGGGAAGGAATCCAGGAATGGCTGACAACAGATGAGACAGCAGGCAGACTGCATACTTACCAACTGTCCCGGACTTCCCGGAACATTCCCGGGATTTAGACTCTTTTCCCGAGTTTATTGTTTCCCAGGAAATGTCCAGAGAAATCAGTTTTTTTTACGAATTTTCACCGCCGCCGCTAGAGGTCTGCGGCCGGCGGAGACATTGTCTCTGCCGGCCGCCATTTTTAAGGAGACCGGGAATGAATGGATGGCTAGATGAAGCTCCTGCGTCGCCGCCCACCCTGCACCCCGCTCCGTCTCGCCCTGCCTACCCCCCGCCCCGCTGCCGGTCTGTTATGGAAAGGTAAGGGGGCACCGCTGGGGACACCTGATGTTAGGGGGGGCACCGCTGGGGACACCTGATGTTAGGGGGGGGGCACCGCTGGGGACATCTGATGTAAGGGGGGCTCCGCTGGGTACACCTGATGTAAGGGGGGTTCCACTGGGGACACCTAATGTAAGGGGGGGCTCCGCTGGGGACATCTGATGTAGGGGGGGCTCCACTGGGGACATCTGATGTAGGGGGGGGGCTCCACTGGGGACATCTGATGTAAGGGGGGCTCCGCTGGGGACATCTGATGTAAGGGGGGCTCCGCTGGGGACATCTGATGTATGGGGGGCTCCGCTGGGGACATCTGATGTAAGGGGGGCTCCGCTGGGGACATCTGATGTAAGGGGGGCTCCGCTGGGGACATCTGATGCAAGGACGGACTCCGCTGGGACACGTGATGCAAGGACAGACTCTGCTGGGGGCACCTGATGCAAGGACGGCTGGTGGCAGGGGACGTGGCTGGTGACACGCTCAGGGATCCTATTGAATCTGCATTATGGTGTGTTGAATGATTTCATTTTATATTACAATGTAATAATAGAAATAATGCACTTCAATCATCCTGACACCATAACAACCATGTGTTTGGAGTATCTTTATCTGCTGGTTGTTAAACTTTCTAGAATACACATATTTCCATTGTTGTGTAGGATCTGGGCCTGCTGTCCCTCCATCCCTCTTTCCCTCTCCATCCCTCATTCATCTCAGACTTTAACCACACACCCTTTGAGCCACACCCACTTAAGACACACCCACTATTTTGCATAAACCACACCCATTTTTTTGCTGCGCTTGGCGCGATGCATTTTTACTTCCCCCTACAAATGCATGCCCCGCCCCCTAATTATAATAAGACTCCGCCTATAGCCAAAATGTCCCTAAAAAATAGTTTTCATTGTTGGCAACTATGAGACTGGTAGGGCTTAGCTGATGACAGACTGTGGATGCATAACAGGAAGCAGGTGCCTGAAGATGCTGAGCTGGACTGGAGGAGCTGTAACAGGCTCTTTCTGTCACATGCTATTTGTGCAGCAGTTTTTCTAATGTAATTTTACACACTAACGCATAAATACATTTTAATGAATTTCAATGCACACAGAGACAATATAATACCCACATTTTTGGTAAAGTATAAAATATGGTTTTGCGCCGGGTAAATAGATACCAAACATATCACGCTTTAAAATTGCGCACGCTTGTGAAATGGCACCAAACTTCAGTATTTCAAAATCTCCATAGGTGACGCTTTATAAGCTTTTATTGGTTACCAGTTTAGAGTTACACAGTTGGTCTGGTGTTAGAAATATTGCTCTTTCTCTGACATTTGCGCGTGATGCAATCGCTGTTTTGAGTATGCGCATGGGACCAACATGTGCATTCATCTTTGTACGCAAGCATGGGGGGGCACTTTAAATGTTTTATTTATTGGTGGGACACTGGTACACAGACAGATGTTTTTGTGCACTTGTACACTATGCCCACTCGTACAGATGTTCATGGGACACTGTGACAGATATTTTGTGCACTGATACAGATGTGATGGGACACTGACAGATTTTTTTCTGGTTCAATGTTTTTATTGGGTTTTATCAGAAAAAAAAAAGAAACAGAGGAAAACAGTATCTGTCATATGTCAATACATAGTAAAATGTACATTAGTCATTTGGTTACAGATGACAGAATAAAAAATAACAAGCATACTTGAACATCTGAAGCACTTCTAATAGCTTAATAGAAGGTGAAGGCCCCTGTTTCCCACCCCAGACACCCTATCTGGGAACACACTGTGTCTTGTGGGGGAGACAACACAGCCAACCCTTATGTTTCAGTACAATACATTTTTATTGGGTTTTGAACTAATTATACACAGACATAACATGAATGTAGTAGGTATTGCTATCATTAGCATCACAAAGGTGTCAGCTACCATATAGAGTAATAACATAACAGCATAATAAAGTGAAACAAGCAAATAATGATTCATTTCTTGAACAAGTCCTTTTTTTTTAGATCACCTGTAGATAATTTGTTAACATAACATACTGATCCAAAATTGTGCGAGTGTTACCTGAGTAATTTCTCCCACTTTTAATTCTATGTGTGTGTGTTGTACTTAGTTATTTTTAAGTGCGGGTTTTATACCATTTGATCCATGGGCCCCATAGTTGTTGTTCCCAAAGGTATTGGGTTTTATTTGATGTGATCAAGAGTTCGTATGTGTGGTGTGTTTGGGTCAATGTAATGAATTCAGTCAGAGATGGAGGGACATTCACTTTCCATAGTCTGGTTAGTGATAGTCTGGCTGCCAGGAGTATGTGTATAACAATCTTGCGATGTGCCAGGGGGATAAGGTTTGTGTTTAAATTAAGAATGGCTAAATCTGGCAAAGCTGGAATAAGGGTGCTTGTAACATTAGCTATTAGGGAGGCAGTCCCAGAGGATGTGCATTAAGGTTCCCGATTGGTCACAATCTCTCCAGCATTTGGGTGAAGTATTTCCCTTATATTTTGCTAGAATTGTCAGGGTTAGGTACCACCTTTGGGCTATTTTTTGTGTCAGTTCCCATAGGGTAACACAGGAGGTGGCTTTGTATATTGATTTAAATGGTAACGATCGTTGAGTTGGTGTAAAGCTAAGTTCCTAAGTCTTGTTCCCATTTAGTTAGTGAGGGTAGTTTGGTAGGTGCATTTTTTTCTCTTAGTACAGGGTAAATGATCAATATTCCTTTAGTTGTGTTGGTGGAATAATTTAGGTAGGTCCAAATTTTTATGGGGATGGAAGCCAGAAGTTGAGGATTATGATGGAGACAGTGTGCTATCTGGATATAGGGGTAGTAATCAGGAGGTTGGAGGGTTAGTTCCTTTTTGAGTTGGGTGAATGTTTTGAGAGATCCATTCTTGTACATGGCTCCAATCCTAATGTTAGGATCTTTAATCCAAGAGTTTATGTGTATGTCAGAGGTTGGCGTTTTGATGATAAATAAGGGGGGGTTCAACTTTGTGGTAGGCGTTTCTTTCCAATCGTATGTTATCAGCTTCCTCCAGGCCATGGCAGAAGCTTTGATTGTAGGTGAGAGGTGTGTAGGGATAATCATTTTGTCTTGTCTGCTGAGAAGCCAGAGCTGCATGTTTACATATGGTAATGCTGCCTGTTCTAGTTCTCCCCATAGTGAGTTTGGGATGGTAAGAACCATTCCTTCAGTTGGGTCAGGATGGTGGCGTAGTAGTAGTCTGGGAATTCTGGTATGGAGGGGCCTCCTACAGATCTGTGTTTGATCCTCGTGTTGTATGAACATCAAGGTTTCTTACCTTGCCATAGATATCTACTCAGGGCGGTCTGTAATGTTTTAAAATATATTACAGGGATCTAAATAAATATATTAGTTTGGGCAGTATCATCATTTTGAAAGCCGCCAGGCGGCCTGCCCATGAGAATTCAAATTTTGCTAATGCTTCTAGGTCTGACTCAAATTGTTGTTTGAAAGGGGAGAAGTCTGTGTGAAATAGTTGTTTTAGTAAGGGTCACACCTAAGTTGGAAGTTGACTGAGTGGTGTATCGCCATATGGACTCCTCTTTTTTTTCTTTGGTCCTGATGCAGTGAAGATATGTGGAAAGTCTTTGTGTGTGCAGGTAGGTGCTGTATCAGTTTAAAAGTGTATTTCTTGTACACATAAAATTTGACAGGAGTGAGTTTTGGCTGTTTGCCATAATGAGGCCCTCTTAGCTGGGTGATTGAGCCCGTTAGCATTTAACGTTAGGATTTTAGTGTTCATTTAATGATGTTAGTGTTGTAGCTGAAATGGTACTTACTGTTCTTTTTGTTGTTTTCAAACGATGATAGCAGTTGAAAGTACTCAGGTCGTTGTGGTGTTGACTATCGCATTCTCTTGTTGATCCATGTAACAGGTGTCAATGGTGTGGATGGGTGGGTGGACTTGAAGAGAAGACGGTGATCCATAAGGTATATCTGGAGCTGTAAAAAAGGAAAAAAAGAGAAAAAACAAAACAAAGATCACAAATTGCAGAGATATATCAGTGGTGTGGGGTAAAAGTTTTAAGGCCAACAAGTGTAGCAGTGAAGCTCTACAGGGTAGTTGCTGATCATAGCAGCTTTTTAAGCACTTTTTGGCAGAACTTTGGGGATCATGGTGGTTCTAGGTGTTGATTCGGTGCTATTGTGGTATAATTTTTTCTGGGGTTTTATTTGGCTACCATGGGTGGTGTCGGTTCAGGTATGATGCCCCAAGTATGTAGTAGGGCCATTCCCTTTTCCACAGACGTTATTATGAAAGGTGAGCCATGTCTTTCCACTAGCAGTTTGGAGGGTTGTTTCTATTTGTACTCTATTTTGTGGTTACGAAGTGCCTTTGTAATTGTGGACAGCTGCCTCCCAACATCCAGGGTATGTTTGGCCAGGTCTGCATATATTTGAATCTGGCTGTACGGGTTTGGTAATTAGCCCATAGATCTGGATTTGATCTTTAAAGTGGTAAAAGTGGACGTCACGTTGGACCTGTTGTGGTAAAAATGTTGGTTTTGGTATACGGTGTATGCGGTCGATTGTGAGCTCTATGGCTGGTGCTTCAGGCAGCAGAATGGGAAATAGATCGGTGACATATTTTTTAAGGTCTGGTGGTTGGATCGCTTCAGGAATATCTCTGAGTTTGAGGTTATTCCTCCTCGTGCAGTCTTCTAAGTCGGCTATTTTTGCTTTGAGCCATGCATGTTCTTCTATGTTTTTGTCGTGGGCTTCCACTAGGTCATTAATGGTAGTAGTCATTTCTCCCATAGATTCCTCTATGGTGGGGACTCTGTCTCCCAGTGAGTAAACTTACCCGGTGAATTGCTTGGTCAGTGTGAGAATGTCAGCATGGCGTGAGTTATGAAGGGTTAACAGCATCTCTTTAAATTGGGTGTCCATTACTGGCTGATTTGTAGTGGGGAATGAGGCTATTGGTGACACTTCAGTCATACTGGGGCCTGGGGGATCAGCATCGTGGCTTACCACCTGTTCCTGGTTATGAAGATCCAACTTCAGGCATGCTTTTGCTGGGTTGCAGCAAGTAGGGCTGAGGAAGTTTGCTCTGGAAGGGGATTGATGGCCGTCTGCATCCTCTGCAGCCACGGGAGTGAGCTCTGGTGGTATGAGAGGTAGCAGGGACCGCGCGGCCGGTGCCATCTTGTCTGCTACCTCGCGCTGGCAAGGGGAAGAAGGCTGTCAGTTTTTGAGGTCCCCGTTCCTCCTTGCGTTTCCTGGACATGGCGAGGGTAGCTGCTGTATGTCTCCTGTTTAAACTTGCGTGTAATCACCGCCGTTCGTGGTTATCCGTTGCTGGGATCCCCATTAGTCCTCCGGAGCTCTCTCCTTAGGCGTCCATTCAGATCGCACGCTGGCCATGCCCCCCCGACACTGACAAATTTTTTTGTGCACTGCTGCAGATGTGATGGGGATACTGACAGATGTTTTGTGCACTGGTACCGGTGTTTATGGGGACATTGACAGGGACAGTTGAGGCTTTGTGTACTGTGTGTGGGGATCTGTTACAGCTCTGTGTGTAAAATCATCCTTACACAGAGGGCTGTCAAAGAGGCTACAGATTCCCCCACTCCCCCCCCCCCCGCACTGAGCTATCACTGAGCTCAGCAGGGAGAACTGTCACAGGGACATGTGTCTCTGTTTACACTGTGAAGGCTGTGATTGGACACAGCCGTCATGTGATCGGGAGGGCCAATTACAGTGCCCATATCCCAATCCGATCTTGGCTGCGTCCTGTGATCCCAGCCATCACAGGATCGTGCCACTGTGCGGCCTCGCTGAAAGTGGGCACCCGTTCTGAGGTACGTCTACTCAGAACGTCACAGCTCCCACCCCACTGTTTATGTACATTGGCCAGGTGGGAAGTAGTTAAAGCGGGGTTCCAGGCAAAAATTGAATGTTTGAAACCAACATACACCACACTCCCCCCTCCTTTTTTGGATATTTTTTTTTTTCATACCTTGTTGGTATGTTTTCTTCGTGACTTCTGTACCATGGAGCTATGGTGAGGTATGTCACTTCTGTGTTTTTTGTGTGCCCTCCTCCTTCCCCCTGTCGCCTTCTGGGACTTGTGTGTGTCCCAGAAGATGACAGGACCAACCAGAAAGCACTGTGCGACTCATGCATGCGCAGTAGAAAACAGGCTGTAAAGCCACAAGGCTTCACTTCCTGTTTCCCTTAGTAAGGATTGCGGCACCTGCACCCGGAGCCGATGGATGGATAAGTCATCAGCCATCAGTGGGCTTCCCTGCTGACAACTGAATGATAAAAAGCATTGCCAAATTAGCTGGCAATAGAAAATTAAGAAAAAAAACTGGTGGGGGTACCCCCAATCCATATCAGTCCTTTTTTGTCTGCTATTGGTTTTAAGGGTAACCCATGCCAAATTTTTTTTTAAAAAAGGCGTGGGTTTGCCTCAAAATCTATACCTTATCCAAGCCTGCAGCCTGGCAGGCCAGGAAAGGCAGAGGAATAATTCCCCCCTACTAAACCATACCAGGCCACATGCCCTCAACATAGAGAGGTGCTTTGGGTCAGGGGGAGCTCTACCCCCCCCACCCCAAAGCACCTTTTCCCCATGTTGGGGACAAGGGCTTCTTCCCCACAACCCTGGGTGGTCGTTGTGGAGGTATGCGGGCAGGGGGTTTATCAGAATCTGGAAGGCCCCTTTAACAAGTTGGCCCCCAAACCCTAGCCCCCTATATGAATGAGTATGGGGTACTTAGTACCCTACCTATTCACCCAAAAAAACAGTGTAGTGTTAAAAAAACAGGAGCCAGTTTTTAATAAGTCCTAAAAAAAAAATACAATTTCCCCGATGTAGATCCATCATCAATCATGACGCCTGCTGCACTGCCGGACCTGAAAAAAAGATAAAAAAATGCACCACCCACAATGAAGACTAACCACCGACTGCCTTCTCCTCGCCCTGACAGTTCTTAAATAAGGGATGGGGCTATCTGGTGACATCACCTAGTAGCACCGCCCCCCTTGTGACGTAACCAACTGGTGTATACTGGGTCAGTGATTTCACAAGTGGGCGGTGCCACTAGGTGATGTTACCAGGTGGCTCCGCCCCTTACCTTTTTAAGAACTGTCAGATGGCAGAGCCGGCAGTCACCTTCTTCGTGCGCAGAGCGTTTTTATTTTTTTTCTTGGGTCTAGCGGTGCGCTGGGTGTCGTGATTGACTGTGGATCTACATCGGGGACATTGTTTTTTATTTTTTAATAAAGGACTTGTCAAAAACTGGCTCCTTTATTTACACTACACCACTGGGTTTTTTGGGGTGAATGGGTGGGAGTACTATGTACCCCATCATACTCATTCACATAGGGGGGCCAGGATCTGGGGACCCCCATGGGACTTATTATGGCTTTCTTTAAACAATGGCTTTCTTCTTGCCACTCTTCCATAAAGGCCAGATTTGTGGAGTGAAAAAACAAAAAAATATAAGTGTAGCGCTATACAATGTCCAACGTGAACGCCGTTAGGCCAATCAGTTTAAAAAATGTACAGTAAGGAGGAATCAACCCTATCTATGGAAATAGGTAGTCCTCAAGTAAACCTTATAAAAGAAGGACATCCAGCATCCAAAATGTAGACAAGCACACTCCCACCGAGAGATTAAAAGGCTTACCGGATAAGGTGGACCCAAAGAGGCATACGCCGGGTTGGTTCGGATAAAGCTTGGGTGGTGAGTGGCTGTGCTTGGCTTGAAGAGGTGATGTTTGTGAGTGTCCACACAAATTTCTGTATCCCTCTGAAGGGTGTAGGTAGTCTCACGGGTGTAGGTGGTCCCGAAAAGGACAATTTATTTAAAAAATAAAAGATGTACACTCACATGTAGATCCAAATAAAACAGCGCTGTAAGAGAGTGGCGACAGTGGGGTCCTACCCGACGCGTTTCGTCTTCATAGACGTCATCTATGAAGACGAAACGCGTCGGGTAGGACCCCACTGTTGCCACTCTCTTACAGCGCTGTTTTATTTGGATCTACATGTGAGTGTACATCTTTTATTTTTTAAATAAATTGTCCTTTTCGGATTTACACTATGTGGCCATTCCTTTCTCTCCTTACTCATTACCATCACCTCCGGGCTTATGGAACATCGCTTTGAGGGATATAATATCGCGTTACTCAACCCTTCTGCGATTTGGAGGACCACTCCACCCTTCTGCGATTTGGAAGACCACCTACACCCGTGAGACTACCTACACCCTTCAGAGGGATACAGAAATTTGTGTGGACACTCACAAACATCACCTCTTCAAGCCAAGCACAGCCACTCACCACCCAAGCTTTGTCCGACCCAACCCGGCGTATGCCTCTTTGGGTCCACCTTATCCGGTAATCCTTTTCATCTCTCGGTGGGAGTGTGCTTGTCTACATTTTGGACGCTGGATGTCCTTCTTTTATAAGGTTTACTTGAGGACTACCTATTTCCATAGATAGGGTTGATTCCTCCTTACTGTACATTTTTTGAACTGATTGGCCTAACGGCGTTCACGTTGGACATTGTATAGCGCTACACTTATATTTTTTTGTTTTTTCACTATATACCTTGTTGGTTGTGTTAGCTGCTTTTGTCCCTTTCTGTTTCTGTGCAGCGCAGAATCATTTTGTATACAGATTTGTGGAGTGCATGACTAATAGATGTCCTGTGGAAAGATTTTCCCACCTGAGCTGTGGATCTCTGCAGCTTCTCCAAAGTTACCATGGGCCTCTTGGCTGCTTCTCTGATTAATGCTCTCCTTGCCTGGCCTGTCAGCTTAGTTGGACGGCCATGTTTTGGTAGGTTTGCAGTTGTGCTATACTATTTCTATTTTTGGATGATGGATTGAACAGTGCTTTGTGAGAATGTTCAAGGCTTGAAATTTTTTTTATAACCTAACCCTATAGCAGAATGACGGCCGGGCGGTCATATAACGTCCAGCAGGATAACATGCCAGCACGCGCCCACGAGGGTGCACAGCGCAGCGATCAGAGGTGCTGTGTGTCAGTCTGACACACTGCATCTAAGATCGTGGTATGGAGCCTCTGACGGAGGCTCCTTACCACATAATCAGCTATGACCAATCACAGCTGATCATCATGTGAAAAAGAAAGTGACAGTAAATGTGGTTCCTCGGTTCACGCTGACAGGGAGAGCCGATCGGCGTCTCTCCCTGTTAGTGAGGGGGTCTGTGCTGATAATCAGCACATTGATTTTCAGCACAGCTTCATCAGATGTGCCACCACAGCTGCCAATAAGTGCCCATCAACTGCCCCATCAGAAACGGAAGTCAGTGCCAATCCGTGCCCATCACAGTGCAAATCAGTGCCCAGCAGTAACACCTGTCAGTACCTCATTAGTACCTCATCATCAGTGCTGCCAATCAGTGCCACCTGTCAGTGCCCATCACAGCTGCCTGTCAGTGCCCATCACAGCTGCCTGTCAGTGCCACCTATCAGTGCTGCATATCAGTGCCCATCAATTCTACATATCATTGCCTCCTCATCTGTTCCCATCAGTGCCACTTTATCAGTGCCGCCTCATCAGTGCCCATCAGTTCTGCCTCATCAGTGCCCATCAGTAAAGGAGAAAACAAAATTTTATAACTGAAACAAAGACTTTTTTTTTATAATCCAAAAATGTCAATCTTTTTTAGTTTGTTTAGCAAAGAATAAAAACCCCAGTGGTGATCAAATACCACCAAAATAAAGCTCTATTTGTGGAAAGAAAATGATAAAAATGTAGTTTGGGTATAGTGTTACATGACCGCACAATTGTCATTCAAAGTGCGACAGCACTGAAAGCTGAAAATTGTCCTGGGCAGGAAGGGGCGAAAGTGCCTGGTATTGAAGTGGTTAAACTTCTCCACAACTTTATTCCTGACCTGTCTATTGTGTTCCTTGGCCTGCATGATGCTGTTTGTTCACTAAGGTTCTCTAACAAACCTCTGAGGGCTTCACAGAACAGATGTATTTATACTGCGATCAAATTACACACAGGTTTACTATCTACTAATTAGGTGACTTCTGAAGGCAATTGGTTCCACTAGATTTTAGTTAGGGGTATCAGAGTAAAGGGGGCTGAATACAAAGGCATGCCACACTTTTCAGATATTTATTTGTAAAAAATTTTGAAAACCATTTATCATTTTACTTCCACTTCACAATTATATGCCACTTTGTGTTGGTCTATAACATAAAATCCCAATAAAATACATTTACGTTTTTGGTTGTAGCAGGACAAAATATGGATAATGTCAAGGAGTATGAATACTTTTTCAAGGCACTGTATATGATGTTGGATTAGGTAAGTGATTCCATATGGAGGAGGACATGAACTTGCTACCCAATCATTACCCTGCTTTTTCTATAAAGCTTGGGGGATACATAATCCTTAAAATCCCATACCTATTGTATCTATGGCTATTACACACCTATGGTATGCAATCAATCCCTATAAATAGATCTTGCTGCTACTCTATGGAAGCAAGATAAATGTATATATTGACATGCCCTTAATCAACACCCCCCCCCCCCCCCCATTCACCTTCCTCCACGTTGGATCACTCACATGAAACGCCTCTACACTTAAGCTAAGAAATGTTATTTCAGCTCAGCTGAACGCCTATGTATACAGTGAAATTATATGAGTGTGGGGCTTTCTCTTGTTTCTACATACTTGTTTATGTTTAATAGCTCAAAGAAGAGGAACAGCCTATGTGTGACAACTTGAGAGTAATAGCAAATGGCGTGTAGTTAGGGCTGCCTAGACCTAAGGTAAACGGCCAGGGGACCTGCTGAGCTTAGACTCCACAATACCCCACCCTATAATCTATAATCCATACTCTTGAGGCAGACCGGTCAAGTTCTCACACATAAGGTCACTATACAAATGCATGTGTTTCTCTTTAGATGATAACACTGATTGATTCAGAATAATAATTTCTTATGAAAGACTGTTCTCTTTAGGTACCAGATTAATTGCATACCTAGCTCACTCCTTATGTTTTGCTAAGATTATGTTTCAGGATGTTACTCTGACAGTTTGACTATAAGGCTCTGTTTCCACTACTGCAACTTATTTTGCGACTTGACACATGTCAAGTCGCATGACAAGTCAAAACCCATGTATTTCAATGGTCCCCGTTCTAATTGGTGCGACTCAAGTCGCAGCGACTCCAAAAAAGGTTCTTGCACTACTTTGTTCCGTCTTCGGTGCGACTTGTTCTCCATAGAAAGGTATTAAGTCGCAATGCAGTCGTATGTACATGTCTGACACCGCGACCTTGTTGCGACTTCCGCGGAAGTCTACGGAAGCACATGATCTCTGCTCCTCCCAAATACATCACTTCCTATATTGATGTCTGTGAGTGTGGAAGACAGCAGGAAGCATGCCTAGGGCTAGAAAAAACAAGCGACAAGTGCATGACAATGAGGAAATTATTAGGCTTGTCAGACAACGTCCGGCAATATATGACCTCAGAGATGCAGGTTACAAAGATCATGCAAAGAAGGAGAGAGCATGGTTGGAAGTGGCTCGCATATATTATGAGACCTGGGACTCTTTATCAGCCACAGAACGTTCTTCAAAAAGTAAGTGGTTGATATATGCTGCTTAGCACTTTGTGCCTTGCACCTATTTAAATATTCTGCAACCAATGGGTGTGTGTTAACAATGTGCACTGTGTTTTCTTGGTGGGGACCGCTTCTCCTGCCAGGAGATCACAATGGTTTGGCAGGAGGGAATCCCTTGTCAACACTATCTGTGTTGATGATGGAATTTATATAGTTACTTTCGTGTAACCTGTGGCTGCAGGAAAGTAAATCTGTGTGTGTGTGTGGGACAACAAATAATATTTGACCACGGTCCTAATAATATAAAATAATATTAAAGATGGCCCTGTCAACATCCTCCAGCACATGTCCAATTATGTAGGTGTCATGGTTAATATATTTAGCGGTTGTTTTAACACCATCCATATCAATTATGCAGCCTAGCAAATTAATGACCTATAGGCAGTTAATAAAGTTTTTTTTTTTAATTTATTTTTTGCTTTATATTTTGTAGTGCACTCATTACAAACTCCATGGAGAAGCCTCAAAGACTGCTACAACTGGTACATGACTTTTATTTTTGTGTTTTTGAAAGTGAAATCTTTTATTATTTTAATATTTGTTGTGCTTGTTAACCACTTGATGACCGCCTCACGCCGATGTACGTCGGCAAAGTGGCACGGACAGGCAAAATCACGTACAGGGTACGTGATTTGCCTTCCGCGGGTGGGGGGTCCGATCGGACCCCCCCCGGTGCCCGAGGCGGTCGTCGTTTGTCCAGCGGCGATCGGTGGTGAGGGGGAGACCATCCGTTCGTGGCCCCCCCCTCGCGATCGCCGCCGGCCAATCGAATCATTCCTTTGCTGCTGTATGCTAAACAGCAGCAAAGGAAATGATGTCATCTCTCCTCGGCTCCGTAATTTCCGTTCCGGCCCGAGGAGAGAAGACATCAATGTGAGTGCACCAACACACACACACACAGTAGAACATGCCAGGCACACAAAACACCCCGATCCCCCCCCGATCCCCCCCCAATCACCCCCCCCCTGTCAAAAACTGACACCAGCAGTTTTTTTTTTTTTTTTTTTCTGATTACTGCATAGTGTCAGTTTGTGACAGTTACAGTGTTGGGACAGATACTGTTACCCCCCTTTAGGTCTAGGGTATGCCCCCTAACCCCCCCTAATAAAGTTTTAGCCCCTTGATCACCCCCTGTCACCAGTGTCACTAAGCGATCATTTTTCTGATCGCTGTATTAGTGTCGCTGGTGACGCTAGTTAGGGACATAAATATTTAGGTTCGCCGTCAGCGTTTTATAGCGTCAGGGACCCCCATATACTACCGAATAAATGTTTTAACCCCTTGATTGCCCCCTAGTTAACCCTTTCACCACTGATCACCGTATAACCGTTACGGTTGACGCTGGTTAGTTTGTTTATTTTTTATAGTGTCAGGGCACCTGCCGTTTATTACCGAATAAAGGTTTAGCCCCCTGATCGCCCGGCGGTGATATGCGTCGCCCCAGGCAGCGTCAGATTAGCGCCAGTACCGCTAACACCCACGCACGCAGCATACACCTCCCTTAGTGGTATAGTATCTGAACGCATCAATATCTGATCCGATCAGATCTATACTAGCGTCCCCAGCAGTTTAGGGTTCCCAAAAACGCAGTGTTAGCGGGATCAGCCCAGATACCTGCTAGCACCTGCGTTTTGCCCCTCCGCCCGGCCCAGCCCAGCCCACCCAAGTGCAGTATCGATCGATCACTGTCACTTACAAAAGACTAAACGCATAACTGCAGCGTTCGCAGAGTCAGGCCTGATCCCTGCGATCGCTAACAGTTTTTTTGGTAGTATTTTGGTGAACTGGCAAGCACCAGCCCCAGGCAGGGTCAGGTTAGCGCCAGTACCGCTAACACCCACGCACGCAGCATACGCCTCCCTTAGTGGTATAGTATCTGAACGGATCAATATCTGATCCGATCAGATCTATACTAGTGTCCCCAGCAGTTTAGGGTTCCCAAAAACGCAGTGTTAGCGGAATCAGCCCAGATACCTGCTAGCACCTGCGTTTTGCCCCTCCGCCCGGCCCAGCCCACCCAAGTGCAGTATCGATCGATCACTGACACTTACAAAACACTAAATGCATAACTGCAGCGTTCGCAGAGTCAGGCCTGATCCCTGCGATCGCTAACAGTTTTTTTGGTAGTATTTTGGTGAACTGGCAAGCACCAGCCCCAGGCAGCGTCAGGTTAGCGCCAGTACCGCTAACACCCACGCACGCACTGTACACCACCCTTAGTGGTATAGTATCTGAACGGATCAATATCTGATCCGATCAGATCTATACTAGCATCCCCAGCAGTTTAGGGTTCTCACAAACGCAGTGTTAGCGGGATCAGCCCAGATACCTGCTAGCACCTGCGTTTTGCCCCTCCGCCCGGCCCAGCCCAGCCCACCCAAGTTCAGTATCGATCGATCACTGTCACTTACAAAAGACTAAAACGCATAACTGCAGCGTTCGCAGAGTCAGGCCTGATCCCTGCGATCGCCAACAGATTTTTTGGTAGCGTTTTGGTGAACTGGCAAGCGCCAGCGGCCTAGTACACCCCGGTCGTAGTCAAACCAGCACTGCAGTAACACTTGGTGACGTGGCGAGTCCCATAAGTGCAGTTCAAGCTGGTGAGGTGGCAAGCACAAGTAGTGTCCCGCTGCCACCAAAAAGACAAACACAGGCCTGTCGTGCCCATAGTGCCCTTCCTACTGCATTCGCCAATCCTAATTGGGAACCCACCGCTTCTGCAGCGCCCGTACTTCCCCCATTCACATCCCCAACCAAATGCAGTCGGCTGCATGAGAGGCATTTTCTTTATGTCCTCCCGAGTACCCCTACCCAGCGAACGCCCCCAAAAAAGATATTGTGTCTGCAACAAGCACGGATATAGGCGTAACACCCGCTATTATTGTCCCTCCTGTCCTGACAATCCTGGTCTTTGCATTGGTGAATGTTTTGAACGCTACCATGCACTAATTGAGTATTAGCGTAGGGTACAGCATTGCACAGACTAGGCACACTTTCACAGGGTCTCCCAAGATGCCATCGCATTTTGAGAGACCCGAACCTGGAACCGGTTACAGTTATAAAAGTTAGTTACAAAAAAAGTGTAAAAAAAAAAATATATATATATATATATATAAAATAAAAAAAAATAGTTGTCGTTTTATTGTTCTCTCTCTCTCTATTCTCTCTATTGTTCTGCTCTTTTTTACTGTATTCTATTCTGCAATGTTTTATTGTTATTATGTTTTATCATGTTTGCTTTTCAGGTATGCAATTTTTTATACTTTACCGTTTACTGTGCTTTATTGTTAACCATTTTTTTGTCTTCAGGTACGCCATTCACAACTTTGAGTGGTTATACCAGAATGATGCCTGCAGGTTTAGGTATCATCTTGGTATCATTCTTTTCAGCCAGTGGTCGGCTTTCATGTAAAAGCAATCCTAGCGGCTAATTAGCCTCTAGACTGCTTTTACAAGCCGTGGGAGGGAATGCTCCCCCCCCCCACCGTCTTCCGTGTTTTTCTCTGGCTCTCCTGTCTCAACAGGGAACCTGAAAATGCAGCCGGTGATTCAGCCAGCTGACCATAGAGCTGATCAGAGACCAGAGTGGCTCCAAACATCTCTATGGCCTAAGAAACCGGAAGCTACGAGCATTTTATGACTTAGATTTCGCTGGATGTAAATAGCGCCATTGGGAAATTGGGGAAGCATTTTATCACACCGATCTTGGTGTGGTCAGATGCTTTGAGGGCAGAGGAGAGATCTAGGGTCTAATAGACCCCAATTTTTTCAAAAAAGAGCACCTGTCACTACCTATTGCTATCATAGGGGATATTTACATTCCCCGAGATAACAATAAAAATGATTAAAAAAAAATAAAAATGAAAGGAACAGTTTAAAAATAAGATAAAAAAGCAAAAAAATAATAAAGAAAAAAAAAAAAAAAAAAAAAAAGCACCCCTGTCGCCCCCTGCTCTCGCACTAAGGCGAACGCAAGCGGCGGTCTGTCGTCAAACGTAAACAGCAATTGCACCATGCATGTGAGGTATCACCGCGAAGGTTAGATCGAGGGCAGTAATTTTTGCAGTAGACCTTCTCTGTAAATCTAAAGTGGTAACCTGTAAAGGCTTTTAAAGGCTTTTAAAAATGTATTTATTTTGTTGCCACTGCACGTTTGTGCGCAATTGTAAAGCATGTCATGTTTGGTATCCATGTACTCGGCCTAAGATCATCTTTTTTATTTCATCAAACATTTGGGCAATATAGTGTGTTTTAGTGCATTAAAATTTAAAAAAGTGTGTTTTTTCCCCAAAAAATGCGTTTGAAAAATCGCTGCGCAAATACTGTGTGAAAAAAAAAAATGAAACACCCACCATTTTAATCTGTAGGGCATTTGCTTTAAAAAAATATATAATGTTTGGGGGTTCAAAGTAATTTTCTTGCAAAAAAAAAAAACTTTTTCATGTAAACAATAAGTGTCAGAAAGGGCTTTGTCTTCAAGTGGTTAGAAGAGTGGGTGATGTGTGACATAAGCTTCTAAATGTTGTGCATAAAATGCCAGGACAGTTCAAAACCCCCCCAAATGACCCCATTTTGGAAAGTAGACACCCCAAGCTATTTGCTGAGAGGCATTTCGAGTCCATGGAATATTTTATATTGCGACACAAGTTGCGGGAAAGAGACAAATTGTCACTAAATGATATATTGCTCAAACATGCCATGGGAATATGTGAAATTATACCCCAAAATACATTCTGCTGCTTCTCCTGAGTACGGGGATACCACATGTGTGAGACTTTTTGGGAGCCTAGCCGCGTACGGAACCCCGAAAACCAAGCACCGCCTTCAGGCTTTCTAAGGGCGTGAATTTTTGATTTCTCTCTTGACTGCTTATCACAGTTTCGGAGACCATGGAATGCCCAGGTGGCACAAACCCCCCCCAAATGACCCCATTTTGGAAAGTAGACACCCCAAGCTATTTGATGAGAGGTATAGTGAGTATTTTGCAGACCTCACTTTTTGTCACAAAGTTTTGAAAATTTAAAAAAGAAAAAAAAAAAGTTTTTTCTTGTCTTTCTTCATTTTCAAAAACAAATGAGAGCTGACAAATACTCACCATGCCTCTCAGCAAATAGCTTGGGGTGTCTACTTTCCAAAATGGGGTCATTTGGGGGGGTTTTGTGCCACCTGGGCATTCCATGGCCTCCGAAACTGTGATAGGCAGTGAAGAGTGAAATCAAAAATTTTCACCCTTAGAAATCCTGAAGGCGGTGATTGGTTTTCGGGGTCCCGTACACGGCTAGGCTCCCAAAAAGCCCCACACATGTGGTATCCCCGTACTCAGGAGAAGTAGCTAAATGTATTTTGGGGTGCAATTCCACATATGTCCATGGCCTGTGTGAGCAATATATCATTTAGTGACAACTTTGTGCAAAAAAAAAAAAAAAAAAATGTGTCACTTTCCCGCAACTTGTGTCAAAATATAAAATATTCCATGGACTCAATATGCCTCTCTGGAAATAGCTTGGGGTGTCTACTTTCCAAAATGGGGTCATTTGGGGGGGTTTTGTGCCACCTGGGCATTCCATGGCCTCCGAAACTGTGATAGGCAGTAAAGTGTGAAATCATAAATTTACGCCCTTAGAAATCCTGAAGGCGGTGATTGGATTTCGGGGCCCCGTACGCGGCTAGGCTCCCAAAAAGTCCCACACATGTGGTATCCCCATATTCAGGAGAAGCAGCAGAATGTATTTTGGGGTGCAATTCCACATAGGCCCATGGCCTGTGTGAGCAATATATCATTTAGTGACAACTTTTTGTAAATATTTTTTTTTTTTTTGTCATTATTCAATCACTTGGGACAAAAAAAATAAATATTCAATGGGTTCAACATGCCTCTCAGCAATTTCCTTGGGGTGTCTACTTTCCACAATGGGGTCATTTGGGGGGGTTTTGTACTGCCCTGCCATTTTAGCACCTCAAGAAATGACATAGGCAGTCATAAACTAAAAGCTGTGTAAATTACAGAAAATGTACCCTAGTTTGTAGACGCTATAACTTTTGCGCAAACCAATAAATATACGCTTATTGACATTTTTTTTACCAAAAACATGTGGCCGAATACATTTTGGCCTAAATGTATGACTAAAATTGAGTTTATTGGATTTTTTTTATAACAAAAAGTAGAAAATATCATTTTCTTTCAAAATTTTCGGTCTTTTTCCATTTATAGCGCAAAAAATAAAAACCGCAGAGGTGATCAAATACCATCAAAAGAAAGCTCTATTTGTGGGAAGAAAAGGACGCAAATTTCGTTTGGGTACAGCATTGCATGACCGCGCAATTAGCAGTTAAAGCGACGCAGTGCCAAATTGGAAAAAGACCTCTGGTCCTTAGGCAGCATAATGGTCCGGGGCTCAAGTGGTTAAAAAGTAAAAGAAAATGGTGTAGTTCACCAAAAACAAAAAAAAAACATTTTTGGTGCATTCTTGCACAAAAATCTGGAAAATAAATATTATTCTGGTTACATTATGCATTTTCTGCTTATCCTTTTTTAGAATTTGTGTTCAAGACCTGTTATTCTGCATTTGGATGCAATGAAACATAACAGACATTTAAATAATATTATAATAAAATGCATGAATTACATTATGCAATGGCATCCTGCTGCCAGGGGACAGAACCAGCAGCAGACATAAAATAAGACGAGAATCCCTCACGCACAGTGGCACCATTGGTGGTGCCCCTACTGGCACTCCATTGTGCACCTTCCAGATCGTGCATGAGGGAATCTTCAAAAAGTTAGCCATCACGAATTCGAACAAAATTATGAAGCACACATGTTGCTTTTACTGCGGATATTGCATTCTGAAGTTTTAAATTAATCGGTGTATGTAGCAAACGCCACTTGTTGGCTAAAATGCCAAATGAACATTCTACCACTCGTCTTGCCCTCGTTAACCAGTAATTGAAGATTCGCTTCTCTTCACTCAGACACCTATTGGAATAAGGCCTTAATAGATGCTCACTGAGAGCAAAGGCCTCATCCCCAACATATACAAATGGCATTGGCGGCCCATTTGTTCCTGGCAACGGACAGTCCTGTGGCAGGTCCAGACCGTTTTCCCGCAACATTCTTCCAAACGATGATCTTTGGAAAATACTGGAGTCTGAGCTGCTGCCATATGATCCTATGTCTATATAGGTAAAACAATAATTGGCATCAGACACTGCTAGTAATACAAAAGAAAAATATTTTTTGTAGTTAAAGTATTTGGTTCCACTGCCGATGGGCATCACTACCCTCATATGTTTTCCGTCAATTGCCCCGAGACAATTCGGAAAATTGCAACGATCCCAGAAAACTTCAGCGATCTTGCACCAATCTTCGCAAGTGGGCTTCTTCAGGACCAAATCCCTAAGGACATTCCAGATGTCTCTGCAGGTATCGTGGACAATATTGCTGACAGTAGTTTTGCCAACCAAAAACTCATAATGCAAACTTGCAAAGGAATGTCCAGTTGCCAGGTACCTAAAATGGAAAAGTACATACAGTTTATTATAATGATACATATTTACACTAAGCTACTTCAATAAACTAAAAAAAAATGAGCTAGGAAGGAGGTGCCTGAGGAAGTGAAGGAAGAAGAGGATCAGGAGAAAGACACTGGTGATGTAGAGGCAAAGTTAATATTGTAAAAACAATCTCACGCACAATTACATGCTAGTATTTTTTGGTTTACTTCATGTAAAGAGGATGAAAGAATGCTGTGGATATCCAAATGCCACATAGAAGAAAAAGTAGGTATGAAAAGTTACCTCAATGTTATAATGAGTCTTTCTACAGCTGGAATACTCCTTCGGAAACTTGTGTTTTGTCGCTCTAGATGGTTAGAGAGCAAAGCCAACAATTCATCAAAACTGTAAAGAGATAAAATATGGCTATTATTTACATTGACCATGTGAAAATAAAACATTTACAAATCGAGTTCCATTATTATAACAATTTGAAAAGGTTATAGTTAACACTTCTAGCTATTCAAACCTTAAAATTCTAAAAAGAGTCATAATGACCAGGCATATACACATTTTCCTAACAATATCTGGCAGTATTTGCAAGTTGACATCCAAAAATTTTCTCACTTTCTAATTGACATCCTTGTTTAGTTGAAGAATTTGTCTTCATGAGCACGGAGGTCGTTGTAAAGGACCCCAAACTGGCCTCTCACTTCCCTTTGGGCGATGATGGGATGGATCCAAAACCTATGCCTTCTCCTCCTCCGGTTATCCTCCTCTTCTTCATCTATAAATGCTGCTACAGCAGCCAAAATGACTGCTGACCCAACATATTGCATAGCCAACATGTTTGCTAACAAACATACAACACGTGACAACGAAAGAGGAAGGGGAAATAAGTAAGCAGGATAAGGAATTACATCACTATGGCTAAATCGCAGAACATCCAAGTCGCACAAAGTCGTATTTAAAGTCGCAACAAAATGCACCACAAATCGCATTGCAAAGTCGCAGTGTAAATCGCGCGACTTTGGGGACGCACTAGTGGAAACATAGCCTAAATGAAAGGTTCAAATGCAATTGGCTCAATTTGCTGTAGGCTCACTTCCGCTTATAACAACGATTATACAATATGTATCTCAATTTAAGGAAGCCCCCTTAATACAAAAGGAACCAACTGGGGTTTAGTATTAAGACTGGAAGGCTCTTTTTTTCTCTCTCAAATTTCCATGGACCTCCTGTGCACTGGAGATACTGGTGTAAATATCACAGACACCCTCCACTCCTCCATTCCTCCACACAACAGGAATGCTACTGTTTTTGCTTCCCCACTAAAGATTTAGTTCCAACACTTAGGGTAAGGTAGCAGGTCTATCTCTAACTTCAGACTACATCATCTCTCTCTACACCCCCTCTTCCCTTTCATAACTACCTCTTCCTCTTCTCATCCCCACCACCCCTTCTCCTTATCCTCTCCACCACTCCCTCTCACCTACCCATCCCCCTTTTTTTTCTTTTTCTTCTCCTTTTTTCAGAGTTCCTTCCTCCCTCCCCTCCCTCCCTCCCTCCTCCCACACCTCCTCGATCTCCGCCACCCTTAGACCAGTGTTTCTCAACTCCAGTCCTCAAGGCGCACCAACAGGTTATGTTTTCAGGATTTCCCTCAAATGAAATGGCTGTGGTAATTACTAAGGCAATGCAAACTGATCAAATCACCTGTGCAAAATAGTGGAGATCCTGAAAACATGACCTGTTGGTGCGCCTTAAGGACTGGAGTTGAGAAACACTGCCTTAGACAACCATATAACAGTTGCCTAGCCTTCCTCGACACTTATATCTTCCTGGACTCCATCTACTTTCACACTTTCGGACATGTTGAACACCCGCACTTTATTTAACTCTCTAGATTTCCTTACACATAGAAGACAATATGACTTCCTCAAACTCCACCGCCAAACATACAATGCTGAAAGTAGTTTCACTAAATGTGAAATGGCTTAATATCCCTGAAAAATGCAGCCAGGTGTTATCTATGATGCATAGCCTCAGAGCTAATAATGTGTTCCTTCAGGAAACACACTTTTGTACAAACCGCTTCTATCCAACATTATATCATGCTACCAATACACTGGCCAAAACAAAAGGGGTATCAATATTAATTTAAAAAAAATCTCAAGTGGCAGTTCATAGATTCACTTATAGACATGATAGCCGGTACCTGGTTCTGAATCGACCCGTGACCCTTGCCAACATTTATAGCCCTAACACAGCACAAGTAGGTATTTTTAGAACACTCTTACAGCTTCTAGCAGGTTTCCAATCATGATTGACCATTCTCAGAGGGGATTTTAATCTAGCACTACACCCTTTGGTAGACACGTCCTCTGGTTCTCATACAGAGCTCTACGCCAAATCAAATTACAAATACAAGATCTACTCTTGCATGATGCATGACACACCCTACATCCCAATGACAAAGGTTACACTTTCTTCTCAGCCCCACACAATAAATATTCCAGAATCGATTACTTATTTTTATCCTAGAAAGACCTACCCTTTCTAACTAATGTGTCCATTGAATCGATGTTCCTCTCTGACCACCACCCAATTACCCTTACCCTGACCATACCAGATAAAATCCACTTCACAAAAATATGGCACCTAGATTCATCTCTTCTAACATCAGAAGGGGATACAAACCACATTCGTACCAGTAAACATGAATTTTTTGCAAACAATGATACCACTGATAAACAGTAGCTCCACTCACCCAATGGGAGGCACACAAGTCCCTTATTAGAGGTAAATGCCTGGCGTTAAAAGCAACTCAGAAAGAGCTTACTAGGCCACAATTTTGGATCTGCTCAGCAGAATTCAAAAACTTTAGAACTAACCCACAAACAATCCCAAGCCTAACAGACATACCAAGATCTCATTAAGGTTAGAAAATTACTACTCGAGGAACTCGACTGTAAAGTTTGCAACTTTACTCTCTCCCAAAAATTATTCTTTGAACGCAGCAACAAAATCTAGGGCTATCCAAATGAAAAAAGCAAACACAAATATTATTCTCATTAAAGACTCCTTTCCGTAGCCACTACCGAAATTGAATCTCACTTTAAACACTTTTACTCTAAACTATACAATTTACCCCAACAATCTGACTCACCTGACAGAAACCATGCCCAGACTACACTCATCAAAAACTTCCTTGAAAAATATAGCCCTAAACCCAGCTCCATTTTTGAAGACGAGCTAAAACAAGCAGTTATACAACAAAACAGGTAAAAGCCCAGGCCCGGATGTTTTTACAGCAGCCTATTTTAAAACATTCCTGGAATCGCTCACTACCTCATTTTTACGGGCCTTTAACACTCTATCTTCATCCTCACTCCCGTTTCATAGATTGCTAGAGGTACATATAACGGTCATCCCAAAAGAAGATAAAGACCCCACATCAGTAGCTAATTACAGGCCAATTTCCCTACTAAATCTAGACATCAAGCTGTTTGCAAAAATGTTGGCTAATCGTTTACTGCCGTTTCTGCCCTCTCTGATTGCTAAGGACCAAGTAAGCTTTTTCCCAGGCAGAGGCCAGAGACAACACTACCAAAGCCCTAAAGTTACATCACTGGTTAACCTCCTCAAAACACAACAGCTTCTTCCTGTACCTGGATGCGGAGAAGGTATTTGAAGGATTGGCATGGGATTACATGGGGGCAGTTCTCCGTCACATCAGACTCCAGAACCGTATTTTTAACTTTATCATGTCTCCTAACACCACGCCAATGGCCAGAGTCCGAACCCTGTCGAACACCTTCCCTATCCATAATGGTACAAGACAGGGATGCCGACTTTCACCGATCCGCTTTGTACTTACCTTAGAACCTCTCCTATGTCGGCTACGAGCGAATCCGGACATAAAAGGTATACATGTCGCGGAGCTTAGCTACAAGTTAGCAGCGTTTGCCGATGACATACTACTGTTCCTTAAAGAGGCACTTGAAACCATCCCAAATCTCCTAAAAGACTTTGAACTGTTTCAGTGCTTATCTAACTTGAAAATCAACTTCGCAAAATCACATAAACTCAATATATCCCTCCCAGAGGAAGTGGTCACACAATGCCAGAACAATTTTCCTTTTCAATGGCAACCTGATACAATCAAATACTTTGGCATCCAACTGACAGCACATCTATTACATTTATATACAAAATGTTACGTACCCATTCTCCGCTCCATCTCTGATGATTTACGCAGGTGGGACAGATCTTCTTTCTCCTGGATTGGATGCACAGCAATCCTAAATATGAACATCCTTCCCTATGTTCTATATATTCTACAAATGATTCCTTTTAAGCTCCCCATAATCTTCTTCCAAACCTACAACAAATATGTGTAAAATTCCTCTGGAAACAGAAACGCCCGAGGTTAAGCTATGACCAATTAATACGACCTAAGGCAAAGTGTGGAATTGGTCCACCTGACCTCATAAATTACTACTGGGCAAGTCGCCTGTCCAGAATAGTAGACTGTATGGTCCATAACCAAATAAAGGATTGGGTATGCCTTGAAAACTCTTTTTCCTTAATACCGTTAGTGTCGATTCCGTGGCTTTTGCCCCACCACATCCCAGACACTCTACAGGAATACCCTCTGATTGGCCCAACACTATGTAGCTTTAGAGAGGTTTGTGCAAAATTACATCTATCATCAAGCCCAGGACCCCAACACCCATTGAGTTCAATTCAACCTTGTCTCTTGGAATGTCCACACAATTTTTGGCAAACATTTGGCCACACCCCAAGGTATTCGCACACCAGTTCTTTCAAGATGGGGTACTCTTAAATCTTTCCACTCCGATGGTTGGAAACTCTTTTCCTTACTGGACTTATTTTCAAGTACTGCTATTTTTTTAGTACTTCCTAATGAAACATTGACCGCTCTTCCTCAGTTTCACGACCGCTCACCCCATATGAATCACTGTGTTCCCAAATCACACCTCAACGGCATCTAATCTCTAATATATATAACATGCTCTTTCCATCCACATCCTTTAACTCAGGGAAAACATGCCAGGCGTGTTAAAGGGACTTACACTTGGAACTTTCCAACGACCACTGGAAACGTATGTTTACTATTGCACACAAAGGGTCACCCAAAAGTGGAACTTCCACTTATTTGTCTCCTCCCCCCTCTGGCGCCACTGTGACAGGTATCCTGTCCCCACTCCTGTGAGTCTGGGCATGCGACACGTTATGTCACAGCTCGGCTCCCTCCTCCTTTCCCCGCCCGCGGGCCAGTAGGAGAATGCAGCGCTGTCTCGCGCATGCACAGTAGGGACCCGATGTGAAGCAGTAATGCTACATGGCCGGGTTCCCTTACCCGCAATGGCAGCACCCGACAGCTTATGGAAACATCAGCTGCAGTGCTGACATCACTGGACTCCAGAATAGGTAAGTGTCCTATTAATAAAAGTCAGTACTGCAGTATGTGTAGCTGCTCGCTTTTAATTTTTGTAGGGGTGGACAGACTTCTTCTTTAACTCGCTGGCACTGAACACCAGTTCTACTCAACAAATTCAATCTTGAAATGTCCGACGGATGCTGGAGATGCTTTAAGGAATTCAAAACACTTCTACATATTTGGTGGACATGTACCTTAATACAAGCATTTTCGGCTCAAGTCCACGAAATAACGACACAAGTATTCACTCATTCTTTAGAGCATACACCAGCTCAACTCTCACTCCATCACTTAACTACACCTGCACATTCCTATGGCAAATCCTTAGCTATTCACATGATCAATGCTGCCAAACTCTGCATTCCAACACACTTGGGCTCACCTCATACCCCGAATATACACAAATGGCTTAAACGTATAAGCAAAAAGGCAGAGCTGGAAGAATTAATTTGTATAGTTATAGATACCCCTGCTAAATTCTCATGCACATGGGCCTGTTGGACCCACTTCCAGACCACAGACAAATATAAGACTTTAATGGGACTGGATCCTGCCAGCCCCACAAATTAAACGTGGACTTTGAGACATTAGATCCCGACTCATGCATGATCTCCAACCAAGGACATTGGGCCTCCCTCCCCTACCCAAGTGATGAGTCTGGGAGGTCCCCCGTTGAGGAGGACAACTATTCAAAATACATATCATGACTCTCAAACATATATTCTTTACTATGCAACTATGTTTATACCTAGTAGACATGGTTCTGTTTATCACGAAGACTGAGGAGGTGATTCCCCCTTCTTCCCTGTCCACCCCTCTTTTCCTCCCTGCCTCCCTTCTCCCGTACCTTACCATACACCCCATATACCCAATAGGTTACCCTATACTATTCCCTTTCTCTCTATATGAACATCTCATAGCATCAGATCGTACCAAAAGAAACTCTCGCTACGCAAATGGAAGACCCATCCATGACTCGACCCTTCTCCAACCACTCAGTTAGTTAGTGATACTCATTCTTCCCCCAGGTTCTTCATTATTACAGAAATGAGGCTCCAGCATTACACTCATTACCATTCATATTGATTTATGGTATTTTTGAATCCATTCTAAAGCTTTTACTATTGGTTCCATCTGGAAATTCATACCGATGACTGTTAAGGATGTTATATGCTTACCCAGTATGTGATGCACTTAAAATGTGCTTTTCTCTGTTGACCGATGTACTTACTGTATATCAATACTGTGTATTGTTCTTTACCTTCAATAAAATATTGTTGGAAACAAAAAAGAAACTAGCAATTACACACAATGAGGCATGATGAAGCAGCTATAGAAGAGAAACCCCAAACATAAAGGAATAGGTTGAGTTTTGTAAAAAAAAAAAGTAAAAAGAGTATAACTGTGAGGGGGGGGGGTGGATGGAAGAATCAAACTAGTAGGGAGAAATAGACCAGTGGGTTATACTCACCACCCTATAAGTGTTAGCCCCACCTACCTGTATCCATGCAGAAGTTTGCCTAAAACGTAGATGCTCATTCAGTTCTTTGGTAGCAAGGGTGTGTAAAATGTCTGTCTGTCTGTCTTATGAAGGACCTGATCATAGCTCAGAGCTCCCATTAGTAGATAGGTGCCCACCACTCAAGAAAAAGTACACCATGCTTGAAAATACAGATTTATTGTCCATAGGGCTGAGAAAGTTGAGGAGGCTAAGTGAGTATGGCAGACTAAGACAGCTGGGACTGAGGGAATCTGGAAGTCTCAGAGGAGTGAAAGGGCACAGGCTGAGGAGATACCCTATCAAGAGGCCAAGGAGTGAACCCATGCAGCTGGGTGATGCAACTGAAATGGCTGAGAGAGCTAGGAGAGCTGAGTGAGAGACCCAGAAGCATGGAGGTACAGTGTGAGATGGTCTGACGATAGGGTTGCCACCTCATCCCTTTATAACCGAACGCATATTAATTACACAGGTTCTGAGGCTAATTTAATGCAGATAATGCACTGAATAAGTTTAATTACCACCTTAACCACTTGACCTCTGGAATATTTACCCCCCTTCATAATCAGGCCATTTTTTGCTTTATGGCACTGTGTTAGCTTAACTGACAATTGCCTGGTCATGCAATGCTGTACCCAAATAAAATGTATGTATTTTTTTCCACACAAATAGAGCTTTCTTTCGGTTGTATTTGATCACCCCTGAGATTTTTATTTTTTTGTGTTATAAACAAAAAACAGCAGTTTTGAAAAAAAAAAAAACAATATCTTTTACTTTCTGTTCTAAAACATACCCAGTAAAAAAAAAAATCAAATGTCTTCATAAATGTAGGCCTATATGTATTCTGCTACATGTTTTTGATAAAAAAAAACTTCCAATAAGCGTATATTGATTGGTTTACCCGAACGTTATATCGTCTTATACTTGTAATGGAGGCATTCAGATGACTTATAGTGGGGACTGTGATATTATGGCGGACACTAACTGACAATTTTGACACTTTGTGGGAACCAGTGACTCTAATACAGTGATCAGTGCTAAAAATATGCACTGTCACTGTACTAATGACACTGGCTGGGAAGGGGTGATAAATACATCTATACAGCTAGGGTGATCAAAGGGTTAACCATGTGCCTAGCTAGTGTTTTTGTGTACTGTTAGGTGCTTTTACTAGGGGAAGTGATGGGGTTTGTTCCCTCGTTTGCGTTCCCTGCTCTGTGTTCCTGCAAAGCAGGGAACAAAATCCATCCCTTCCCCCTTGTCAGAATGAAGATCTGCCTTATTTACATAGGCAGATCTCCATTCTGTGTATTTTACCAATGATCGGCGGGTGCCAGTGGACATCCAGTGCCCGGAACTCGAGATTGGCTTCTGCTGTGATTAATCACAGTAGAAGTAGCCCACCGGTGGAGTTCGTTTGTGCCCCCTAGGCAGAAATACAGAAGCATTTCTAATTTCTAATTATTCCCTGAGCAACTTCCAAGAGAGCCATGTTTGTTGACATTGTCCGTAATGTATGCTTCCAATTCATATGCCAAAAGAGACTTCATCATCCTCTCAATATAGTCCATTTCTACAACCCACTCAATTAAAGGGAAACATGTGCCGTTCACCACTGGCGCAGTATAAATGACCTTGCTGCTGTCAGTCAATGTCTAAGGAGACATTTTTAATGCATGTAAAAGAACCGGGTAGAATAGATAACAAAGTGATTTGTGGAGTGTTGGCAACGGTCGCCCCAGTAACAGTATTGTATAGCGGTAGTATTGAATCCCAAAAATCATGAATAGGTGGGCATTCCCACCAAATATACAAAAGGGAGCCCTTGGCAGAATGACAGCACCAATAGCATCTGGGTTTATCGGGTGAAGCAGCATCGGATACTGATACCAACGGGAGCAAAGTTTAAAATTAATTTCATGTGCCTTAGTCGCCAATGACAAACAGTTGGTAAGGCTAATGGATTTAACCCACTCCTCTGTTGTGATTTGTACCTTCAAATCGAATGCCCATTTAACTGTATATTTCGGCAATCCAGGATGAAGTTTCATAAGAAGTACCTTATATACCACTGAAAGGACATGATTCGGTGCAGAGTCTTGAAAAAGCAAAGACTCAAAGATATCTGGTTCCTTTATCACTTAGTCTATTGAGAAAAAAGAGGAAAGAAATTACAGTAATTGGCGATATTCTAACCAGTGCTTAATTGAATGCTGCTGTAAAGGAATCAGATTTGACAGAGGTGGCAGAGTTCCCCGACAAAAGATTTGAGATAGTCGGCGGTGCGACTCCTTATTCCATGAGAAAAAAACGGGTCTGGGCCACCGCAGGGGGGAACTGTGAGTTGCCGAACAAAGGGGTCATCAGGCCCACTTTAGGAGAAAGTCCAAGTCGTGATTACAGTTTATCCCAAATGTTCAATAGTTGGGATCTAAGAAGAGGTAATGATGAGGAAGGATATTGGAAAGATGGCTCTATTTAAGGGAGCACCTGAAGATCATAAGAGCAATCACCTGCTCTATAAAAACCCATTTCTTAGTATGGGAGTGATGGAACCAAATTGACTAACCTGCTTAAAACTGCTGCAGCATGATAATAAAGATCTGGTGCACCTACTACTCCTTTTGCTTTAGGGAGCGATAGGATTGTTCTATGTAATCTAGGTCTATTACCTCCCCAAATAAACTGTGTAAAAGCAGATTGTAGAGTAACAAAGAGAGAACGGAGGACCACAATAGATATAATTTGGAAGAGGAAAAGAAAATGAAGTAATACGGTATGTACATTTCTAGGATATTAATCCTCCCAAACCATGAATATTGGGCACAATCATATTTTTTAAGGTTTTGTAATGTACGCTGCATCAGGGGATAATCATTTTCCAAATATAAATGAGTAAGATCAGATGGAATTCTGACACCCAAATATTTGAGCACAGAAGAACAAAATCTAAATGGAAAATTATTCCTATGAACCTGAACTTGGTGTAGTAGAAGAGACACATTGAGGATTTCTGATTTCAATAGATTTAGCTTAAAATTGCTCAAAGATCCAAAAAACTGTAACAGGTCATCAGGGAATACTGCAAGTTCCCCTCCTGCTTGTCTATTTATACCAGTAATGGAAAGGTTTTTTCCATTACTAAGGGCTATTGCTAAATGTTACATTATTACAACAAACAGAAGGGAGGGGATAATGGATACCCCTGACGGGTACCTATTGAATGGAAAAACTCAGTCAGGGATACATTAATCCATATTTTTAGATCACTGCTCCCACCCGATGACAGGGAGCAGTGATCTCTGTCATGTCTCTGTCATGTCACTAGGCAGAATAGGGAAATGCCTTGTTTACATAGGCATCTCCCCGTTCTGCGGCTCCGTGACACGATCAACGGGACACCGGCAGACATCGAGTCCGCGGGTCCTGCGGGCATGGTCATGCTGTGCGCAGCGGGCGCCCGCTAGCCCCACCAGTTAAAGGGGACTACAGGTACGCCCATTTGCCCAACGCTGCCATTGTGCCGACATATATCAACGTGCATCAGTCGGCAAGTGGTTAAAGTGGGGTTCCCTCCCCTTTCCTGACCTGCTGGGCTTCATACCTGGGTAAGGGTCTGGTATTATGGATTTTGGGGGGGACCTCAAGCCATTTTATTAATTTTGGTGAGTTCCCCGGAAAATCGATAACAGACCCAAAGGGCCTGGTATGGACCGGGGGGGTGGGGGGGGGGCGCAATGTTTTTTTCTTAATTTTTTTCAATAGCCAGGTGTCAGCAATTGTAACCGCGTGTCATTTTAAATGGAATTTGACTCTCTCTCTTTTTTTTTTTTTTTCTTTAGAAATGTAATTTTTGCTGTAGCATGTTTTATGCATGCTACAGATGCACCACTTTACAGGCATATATTTTAATTTTTATAGTTGCACTTTAAGCATAATTAGAATCACTGCTCCTGAAAAAAACAATTGTTTTTGAATCTTTTTTTTTTTATTGATACATGTTCCCAGACCCCCATATACCCCTTTTATGGCCAATTACTTGCATATACTGTAAGCCTTCAAAATGGGCACTTTTGATTTTTCCTGTTTGGCACCCATAGACTTTAATGGGGTTTGCCGTTCGTGTTAGAACATTTCCCCTGTTCTGGAGTCCTACTGCAAACTAAAGAGGGGAGTGTTCGACCTGTCCCTAACCGACGCTATAGAGCCAAAGGTCACATCCATGTGTCCCTGATGCATCCAGGGGCAGATGGGTGAGAGAGAAAAAAAATATTATCTCTCTATCTCTCTATCTCATAATACATGTCAAGTGACACAACGCATTGGGCGGAGCCAGTGACATCACGTCTGGTGTCTCCGAGACCCGGAAGTCATGGTGAGAAGGTGATCTACCATTTTTTATATATCTGCATGCTATTATCAAGTGGCATTTTCTATTATTAAAGGACATCTGTTAGAAAGCATATTACGCTTTGAGTCTATTCTTTTATATACCCTGTGTACTTATTTGAAGTGGAGCTTGTCTAGTTATATCCAGTTAAAGGTATTTCACAAGTGAAGTTTAGCAGATCGGAGGCATAGCAGTCCGACAGTATAACATCCTAAAGGCATTGCATGACCTGTAATGGCTCATGTAGGAAGGTGAGTGGGCACTTCACTCTGAGGTGTCTGGTGGTGGCATTTTGATATGCAGCTGTTTCTTCATGGATTGAAACTACATCTTAATTTCTTATTACTTGTTTTGTTCTTGAAGCAGACGTTAAGGTTTGTTTTGGAAGTTTATCATAACACTGTTCTATGTGTATGTGGCATCACTAAGCATATACCTCACGGACTACTACATGTGATTCAAGATGCGTATATTTGATATTTGTTGTAGATATATGGCACTAGTTAGTGTAATCTATTATACAACAGTAAAGGGTTTTATTTTATTTTATTTTACATTTTTTGAACAGCGCGCCATTTTTCTTTACCCATAACGCATGTCCTCCAACCAACTAACTGTATATCATTAAACCCTAGCTCTGTCCCAACTTGGATATAGGGCCAGGGGAATGAATTGCTTTAAAGTAGTACTGCTGGCATACATGCTGCCAGCTCCCGTTAACCCCAGAGCATGACACCAACTGCTAATACAGAATGAAATGCAATATATTTTAAGGAGGGCACGTACACGTAACCTATACAGTTTCGTCTAAGAAAAAAAAAAGATGGAGGGGATGGATGTGTGGGCATGGCACATTCATACAAAAATAGGTCCAAACTGCACCAATTTAATTAGGCTGAAATAGTCATATCCCAAATTTAATAAAATGGCCATCAAGCCCTAAAACACAGTTCAGACACAATGGACTCCCTAAAAAGACTTATCACTGAGCTTGTTACCCCAATACCACAATATACTGTTTAAGTCTATAGCAATGGCACACAATAGGGAACTATTTACCTGTAACAATCATAATCTAAGAAATTTTGTAAATATCTTTGTTGATTCTTTATTGAGCTGTCAAATGACCACTATTCAGCTGTTTGCAGGGCCAAGGAGGTGTGTGAAACAAGCATGTACTGACGATGCCCCTGTCAGCTTAAATCACTGAAATTTAGAACAAGGCTCATGGATAATCACACTGCTGAGCTCATAGGCGTGTGCACAGGGTGTGCCGGGGTGTTCCTGAGCTCACCCTAATCCTCCCCTGTGCCAGCCAGGGCTTTTTTTCTGGTGAAACAGCTGGGTTTGCTAATGGATACTTATTGGCAGTGACAGTGCTGCCAGTGAGACAATTTTGATTGGTATGTATACTCCTAGACTCACCCTATGAGAACTGCAGCCATGGAGTAAGCTGACAGCTGGTTGCATTTCCCCGATGATCCCTCTATAGTTCCGGCAAGTGATCTCTTACTGTAGGTGGAGAGTGATACAGCTGCACTCCGCCTGCCCTCCAGTGCCTCTTCTGCTGTCATAGGATAGGAGTAGGGATGAGCTTCGTGTTCGAGTCGAACCCATGTTCGACTCGAACATCGGCTGTTCGGTCATTCGCGGAATTGCGAACGATATGGGCCGTTCGCGTCAAATTCGTGTGGTGCGTCACGGCCCATAATTCACTGCGGCATCGCAGTGCATTGCTGGCTGATGATTGGCCAAGCATGCACTATGACCCGCATGCTTGGCCAATCGCAGCGCCGCCTGAACAGAGAGCCATAATTGACAAAGCCAAGGAGGCTTTGGCCAATTATGGCTCAGGGGATTTAGTACACGCCCCACACTATATAAGGCCGCCTGCATGGCGGCCCTGTGCAGTGTGTTCCGGTGTGCTGAGAGATAGAGAGAGAGAGAGAGAGAGTGTCATTTCATTTGAGTTAGCTAGATTAGGCAGGACAGTCAGTCAGTTAGCTGCACTTACAGTGTATTGTGTATATATATGCATCCCAGGTGTTGCATATATATATATATATATATATATATATACACTGTATTCAGTTTAGCTAGATCCGTTCCTGTTATCTTCCTACTGACAGGCAGGCTTGTCTTGTTACAGTATTTACAGCTACCTGAAGAAAATTGCTGGTGTTCTTTTGATCCTATTAGTACCACAGTCAGGCAGCTAGACTATTTACAGTTAGTGCAGTGCGTCCTGCTCACAGTGTTCAGCTAGATCCGTTCCTGTTATCTTCCTACTGACAGGCAGGCTTGTCTTGTTACAGTATTTACAGCTACCTGAAGAAAATTACTGGTGTTCTTTTGATCCTATTAGTACCACAGTCAGGCAGCTAGACTATTTACAGTTAGTGCAGTGTGTCCTGCTCACAGTGTTCAGCTAGATCCGTTCCTGTTATCTTCCTACTGACAGGCAGGCTTGTCTTGTTACAGTATTTACAGCTACCTGAAGAAAATTACTGGTGTTCTTTTGATCCTATTAGTACCACAGTCAGGCAGCTAGACTATTTACAGTTAGTGCAGTGCGTCCTGCTCACAGTGTTCAACTAGATCCGTTCCTGTTATCTTCTTACTGACAGACAGGCTTGTCTTGTTACAGTATATAAAGCTACCTGAAGAAAATTGCTGGTGTTCTTTTGATCCTATTAGTACCACAGTCAGGCAGCTAGACTATTTACAGTTAGTGCAGTGCGTCCTGCTCACAGTGTTCAGCTAGATCCGTTCCTGTTATCTTCCTACTGACAGGCAGGCTTGTCTTGTTACAGTATTTACAGCTACCTGAAGAAAATTACTGGTGTTCCTTTGATCCTATTAGTACCACAGTCAGGCAGCTAGACTATTTACAGTTAGTGCAGTGCGTCCTGCTCACAGTGTTCAGCTAGATCCGTTCCTGTTATCTTCTTACTGACAGGCAGGCTTGTCTTGTTACAGTATATAAAGCTACCTGAAGAAAATTGCTGGTGTTCTTTTGATCCTATTAGTACCACAGTCAGGCAGCTAGACTATTTACAGTTAGTGCAGTGCGTCCTGCTCACAGTGTTCAGCTAGATCCGTTCCTGTTATCTTCCTACTGACAGGCAGGCTTGTCTTGTTACAGTATATAAAGCTACCTGAAGAAAATTGCTGGTGTTCTTTTGATCCTATTAGTACCACAGTCAGGCAGCTAGACTATTTACAGTTAGTGCAGTGCGTCCTGCTCACAGTGTTCAGCTAGATCCATTCCTGTTATCTTCTTACTGACAGGCAGGCTTGTCTTGTTACAGTATTTACAGCTACCTGAAGAAAATTACTGGTGTTCTTTTGATCCTATTAGTACCACAGTCAGGCAGCTAGACTATTTACAGTTAGTGCAGTGCGTCCTGCTCACAGTGTTCAGCTAGATCCGTTCCTGTTATCTTCCTACTGACAGGCAGGCTTGTCTTGTTACAGTAAATACAGCTACCTGAAGAAAATTGCTGGTGTTCTTTTGATTTCAATCTCATTTTATTAAGTTTTCCATTTCATATAAAACAATCACAAATATCATACCATTCCATTTAACCATAACATTATACAGCATGTTTTTCTTACTCCTAATACATAAAAAAACATTTCTTAACAGGCTTTAAACATCTACATAATTCAACATTAAACCCCCACTTCCTACTCGCCCTTACCCCCCCCTCCCCCATCCATATCTTCTCATACATACGGGAAGAAAAAAAAAATTTCCCTTTCCTTTCCTCCTTCCTTATATAAATTCTGATATTTCTTGCGATGACCGAAACTCTTCCCATTTTTGCCAGATTTCAGGTAATTGGTTTGTTATATGCCCTTCCTCTCTAATTTGCTCTTCCATATATTGTATTTCATTCATTTCACATATCCAATCTGTTATAGCTGGTTTCTCTGTTTTTTTCCAGTTTTTTGCTATTATTGTTCTTGCTGCTGATGTCATATAATGAATGATGTCTTTTTTCATTGTCTTTATTGACTTTGGTAACAAAGACAGTAATGAAATTTCCATACTCGGGGTTATCTCTACTCCCGATATCCTATGATAGATCTCGTATATCTTGTTCCAGAATTCTTTCACTCGATGACATCCGTACCATATATGTTCCATTGTTCCCTTTTCTATTTTACATCTCCAGCAAAGATCTGTATTTCTTTTGTTAATTGAATTTAAGGTGACAGGACTTCTATACCACCTCATTACAATTTTATAATTTCTTTCTTGATATTTATTTGATGTGGTTGTTCTATGTATAATTTTGAAAATCTTTTCCCATTCTCCTTCCGATAAGGGTCTTCCCATTACTGCTTCCCATTTCCTTATGCTCGTTAATTCTTTAAGGGGGCTATTCGGGATTAGTTCGTCATATATCTTCGATAAATTCTTGATCGGGGCCTGTTCTCCCAGCAACAATTTTTCAAATCTGGTCAATGGTCTGTTTAACCTGGCTATTTTTGGTTCTATAAAGGCCTGTAATTGTTGGTGCTGCAGCCATTTATTTTTATTCCCCTCTCCCATTTCCCTTAGTGTAGGTATTTTCCCATTCTCAAGGACCTGGGCTAATCTTATATCTTTCGATCTATTCCATTTTAGGAAATTTTTACTCATCATTGCTATAGGGAATTCTGGGTTATAAAACATTGGGGTCATAGGTCCCAGTATTGTGGAAAGCTTCCCTTCTTTCATTATACCGTCCCATACCTTTAACGTAGCACTTACAAAAAGTGTCAGCTCGCTTCATTTAGGTCTTAGGTGGGGTTCCAACCATGGAAGGACTTTTAATTGGGGCCCTATTATTTCCTCTTCTATACTGACCCACTGCTTGTTTTCTCTGTTATGGTACCAGTCTACTATGCTGGTCAGTGATGCTGCCTGTAAATATTTCATGCAATCTGGTAGCGCAAGCCCCCCATTCATTTTTTTCCTTATTAGATTCTCCCTTTTTATCCGGGGAGTTTTGTGCGCCCATATAAATTCGACTATCGCTTTTCTTAACTCCTTTATCAATTTTCTTGGGGGTTCCAGCGGTATCGTTTGGAAAGTATACAAAAGCTTTGGCAGAATATCCATTTTCACAATATTAACTCTTCCCGTCCATGAGTATGTCATTTTGTCATATTTCTGTAATACTTTAATGGTGTCTCGAATTGCTTTTTCATAATTCATCCCTTGTAGTTGTTTTAAATCTTTTGTTATAAGGATTCCCAAATATTTTATTACGTTTTGCTTCCATTTAAATGGGAAGTCATTTTGCAATCGTGAGAGACCCTCTTTACTTACTGATATATTCAATATCTCTGATTTATCATAATTTATTTTGAAATTGCTTAATTCCCCAAATCTCTTAAATTCTTTCATTAGATTTGGTATAGTTATACTGGGATTGGTTATGTATATTAATAGATCATCCGCATACGCCGCTATTTTATATTCTTTCTCTCCCACCTTTATCCCTCTAATTTCTTTATTATTTCTAATTGCAGTGATTAGATGTTCCATTATAAGTACAAACAACAAGGGGGACAGAGGACACCCCTGGCGGGTGCCATTTGATATTTTTATGTCCTTTGATAACATGCCATTTACTCTCACTTTTGCTTTTGGGTTAGAGTACAGGGCCGCTATCCTATTACGCATTTTCGGGCCCATACCAAGTTGTTTTAGTGTTTCTTCTAGAAAACTCCACCCTATCCTATCGAATGCCTTTTCTGCATCCACGGCCAACATACACGTTTCGATAGCTGTTCTTTGAGCAAGTTCCATCAATGTACAAGTTTTTATAATGTTATCCTTAGTTTCTCTCCCATTTGTAAATCCGGCTTGATCTAATTTTATAAAGTTAGGTAGGATTGGTGTTATTCTATTCGCAATAATTTTAGAATATATACGTATGTCTATATTAGGTAAAGAAATTGGCCTATAGTTTTTACATAGCGTATGGTCCTTCTCTGCTTTTGGAATCAAGGTAATATGAGCCTCTGTGCTTTGTGGTACAAAACCTTGTTTATCAGATATAGAATTATATTTTTTTTCCCAATATAGGGGCAATTATTTCTTGAAAATTCTTATAGAATCTGGTGGTGTATCCATCGGGCCCTGGACTTTTTCCCGGGACTAGTTCTTTAATCGCTTGTTGAATCTCTTCTACCGAGATATCATTTTCCATTACCTCGTATATCTCTTTCGGGAATCTAGGAAGGGCTGTTTCTTCTATATATTCTTTAATTTTCTCTCTATTCCAATCCCTCCCTTTGTTCCTCTGTGATGTTTTAATATTATATAGATTGGAGTAGTATGCATGAAATTCTTCCATTATTTCTTTTGGCTCATATGTATATTCCCCATCTGTTTTTAATATTTTACTTATAGATGGTAGGGTCTGTTGTTCCTTTAATGTTTTAGCGAGCATTTTTCCTGTCTTGTTCCCATACTGATACCATTGTGCCCTCCTACGATCCCTAATCCTAAGGGATTCCTCATCAAGCAAGGATTGTAATTCCATTCTTTTCCCTTTTATCTTTATTTTGTCTGATGGTTTTAGATTCTGCTTATGTTCTTTGTCCAGTTCCTCTATATCTTTTATCAACTGAGATTTTTTTTGGTCCTTATTTTTTTTCAATCTTGATAAGTGTCCCCCTTATTACGCATTTTAATGTTTCCCATTGCATGGGCATTGATGTTTCATCCTTCTCATGAATTTCTGCAAATTCCTTTATTGTTTTGCGTATATCCTCTATACACTCTTTGTCTTTTAACAGGTTATCATTTAATCTCCAATTCCCTTTTGTTTTTACTTGCTCTATTACCCTGATTTCCAAAAACACCGGGGCATGGTCTGACCACTGGTGTTCTTTTGATCCTATTAGTACCACAGTCAGGCAGCTAGACTATTTACAGTTAGTGCAGTGCGTCCTGCTCACAGTGTTCTGCTAAACCTATAAGTTAGTGGGGTGCGTCCACCTCACAGTGTTCAGCTAAACCTACAAGCTAGTGGGGTGCGTCCTGCTCACAGTGTTCAGCTAGATCCGTTCCTGTTATCTTCCTACTGACAGGCAGGCTTGTCTTGTTACAGTAAATACAGCTACCTGAAGAAAATTGCTGGTGTTCTTTTGATCCTATTAGTACCACAGTCAGGCAGCTAGACTATTTACAGTTAGTGCAGTGCGTCCTGCTCACAGTGTTCAGCTAAACCTACAAGTTAGTGGGGTGCGTCCACCTCACAGTATTCAGCTAAAGCTACCTGTAGAAGGTTGGTGGTGTTCTCATACTACAGGCAGGCAGTTGATTTTGATAGCTGCAGTATCAGTACATACATATATATATATATATATATATATATATATATATATATATATATATATATCCCAGCTTAGTGCAGCTACTGGCCATTAGTATGTCTGGAAGGCCAAGAAGGAGAGGCAGACAGTCACAAGCCAATAAGAGAGGGCAAGCAGGCTCTGTGTCTAGTGCTGGTCGTGGAGATGGTGCATCCTCATCAGCACGTGGCCATGGGACACGCTTGGCCTTTTTTTCGGCAACTGGCCGTGTTGAGCCGCAACATGCGGAAGACTTGGTCGAGTGGATGACCAAGCCGTCCTCATCCTCCTCATCCTCTCTCACCCATGCCCAGGGTACTTTGTCTGGCAAAGCAGCGGCCTCTTCCCTCAGCTCAATGTCATCAGTGACTCCTTCCCTAGCCCCACCATGTCCTCCTGAGGAGTCCCTCGAACTGTTTGACCACAGTGTTGGGTACATGCTCCAGGAGGATGCCCAGCGTTTGGAAGGCTCTGATGATGATACTGAGCTCGATGAAGGCAGTAACATGAGCACGGACAGAGGGGGTGCCCAAGAAGGACAGCAATCTGGCAGTCATGCTCCCCCTGCTGCAGCATACTGCCAGGTTTGCTCCAGTGATGAGGAGGGAGGGGATGATGAGGTCACTGACTCAACGTGGGTGCCTGATAGGAGAGAGGAGGAGGAGGCGGCACATCACCAACGAGGCAGGATGCCTTCCAGGGGCCAGCCTAAGTGCAGCACATTGACTGCATCACACCCCAAAGCTCCACATGTGCAGGGCGCTGCAGTCTCTGCGCGTTATTCAAAAAGTTCTTTTGTGTGGGTCTTTTTTGAGACGAGTGCATCAGATCGCACCGCTGCTATTTGCAAAATATGTCTCAAGCATATCTCGTGTGGCCAAAACATCTCCCGCTTGGGTACCACATGCTTGACCAGACATATGTTGACCTGCCATGCAGTTCCTTGGCAAGCGTATCTAAAAGACCCACACCAAAGAACAAAGAGGACCTCTCCTTGCTCCTCATCAGCTGAGATTTCCAACCCCACTAGACCTTCAGTCCTCTCTAAACCCTGCACTGAGAGGAATGAAGGTGTGGAATTAGGTGTGTCACAGCCAAGTACTTGTGGGCAATCTGCTTTTGGTACACCGACGTCAGATTGTACCAGGCAAATTTCCCTGCCCCAGCTGCTGCACCGCCGAAAGAAGTTTGCTCCCAGCCATCCACATGCCCAGCGGTTGAATGCTAGCTTGGAAAAATTGCTAGCACTTCAACTGCTGCCTTTTCAGTTGGTAGACTCTGCCCCCTTCTGTGAGTTTGTGGAATGTGCGGTTCCTCAGTGGCAGGTACCCAAACGCCACTTTTTCTCACGGAAGGCGATTCCGGCTCTCTACCGGCATGTGGAAGGCAATGTCCATGCCTCGCTGGACAGGGCGGTCAGCGGTAAGGTGCATATTACCGCTGACTCATGGTCCAGCAGGCATGGACAGGGACATTACCTAAGTTCACGGCGCATTGGGTGACTCTGCTGGCAGCTGGGAAGGATGCAGGACAAGGTGCAGTAGTGTTGGAGGTTGTTCCGCCACCACGCCTCCAAAATGCTAATGATTGTGACACACCTCTCTCCTCCACCCCCTCTTCTTCTTCTTCCTCCATGGCCTCTTCCTGTGCTTTGTCCTCGGAACCAGCGGTGTTCCGTAGCCGTTCAAGGGGCTACGCAAGTACGCAGGTCAAAAGATGCCATGCGGTGCTTGAGCTGGTGTGCTTGGGGGACAGGAACCACACTGGGGCAGAGGTTCTGTCAGCTCTGCAGGGACAGGTTCAGAGGTGGTTGACGCCACGGCAACTTAAGGCAGGAATGGTGGTTTGCGACAATGGCACCAACCTCCTCTCTGCCCTCCGACAGGGACAAATGACCCATGTGCCCTGTTTGGCTCACGTCCTTAACTTGGTGGTGCAGCGGTTCTTGGGCAGGTACCCGGGCTTACAGGATGTCCTGAGGCAGGCCAGGAAAGTCTGTGTGCATTTCCGCCGGTCATATAATGCCAGTGCTCGGCTGACGGACCTCCAAAAGGAGTTTAACCTGCCCAAGAACTGCCTAATCTGTGACATGCCCACCAGGTGGAACTCAATGTTGGCCATGCTGCAGCGGCTGCACACGCAGCAGAGGGCCATCAATGAGTACCTGTGCGACTATGGAACCAGGACAGGGTCAGGGGAGCTTGTTTTTTTTCCCCACGCCAGTGGGCCATGATCAGGGATGCATGCACTGTCCTGTCACCATTTGAGGAGGCCACGAGGATGGTGAGCAGTGACAGTGCATGCATCAGTGACACTGTCCCCCTTGTCCACCTGTTGGAGCACACGCTGCGTGGAATAATGGACAGGGCACTTGAGGCAGAACAGAGGCAGGAAGAGGAGGACTTCGTTAGCTCTCAAGGCCCCCTTTATCCAGACAGTGTTCCTGCGTGCCCGCCGATCACACAGGAAGAGGACGAGGAGGAGGAGGAGGAGGAAGATTGTGTCAGTATGGAGGTGGAGCCTGGCACTCAGCATCAGCAGCAGTCTTTAAGGGATCAGTCCCAAGAAACACATGGACTTGTACGTGGCTGGGAGGAGGTGGCTGCGGACCATGTCGTCCTTAGTGACCCAGAGGACTCCGGACCGAATGCCTCAGCAAGCCTATGCTGCATGGCCTCCCTGATCCTGCAAAGCCTGCGTAAGGATCCTCGTATTCGTGGTATCAAGGAGAAGGACCAATACTGGCTGGCAACCCTCCTTGATCCACGTTACAAGGGTAAGGTTGCGGACCTTATCTTGCCATCGCAGAGGGAGCAGAGGATGAAACATCTTCAGGAGGCCTTGCAGAAAGGTCTGTGCAACGCGTTCCCAGAGACTGGGAGGTTACAAACTCCTGTTTCTGGACAACGTGTTGCTGAGGCTTCGGTCAGTCAAAGAAGGAGCGGTGGAGAAGGTGGCCGTCTGACCGATGCGTTCAGACAATTTTTTGGTCCGCAGCCCCAAGGTATGATCGGTTCCAGCAACCATCGCCAGCGTCTGTTTTACATGGTGCAGGAATACCTAGGGGCAAGATCAGACTTGGACACCTTTCTCACCGAAAATCCTCTGGGTTACTGGGTCTTGAGGATGGATCACTGGCCAGAGCTTGCACAGTATGCAATTGAGCTACTGGCCTGTCCTGCATCCAGCGTTCTTTCGGAACGCACATTCAGTGCTGCTGGAGGCGTGGTAACCGATCACAGGGTGCGTCTGTCCACTGACTCGGTCGATCGACTGACCTTCATAAAAATGAATTAGTCTTGGATCACCACCAGCTACCAAGCACCTGATGCTGATGTAACCGAATAATTTTTTTTGAAATCTCAGATCCCTTCAAAGACTGCCTATGCTGATGCTGAGTGACTATCCCTGAGTAATTATCCTCTTCCTCCTCAATGATCACGCTGATAGCTTGTAAGAACATTTTTGGTTCTGGGCGCCACCACCAGTGCCTAAGACACAATTTTTCAGCCCCTGTTTAACAGGGGCGTGTAATTACAATTTTTGATGCAAAACTTTGCAGCAGGGCTCGTTCCTGCGTTCCAACTAGAGTGTCTGTGAGGGGTTGCAGTGTTGTGGCACCAGCACCAGTGCCTAAGGCCCAATTTTTCTGCCCTTGTTTAACAGGGGCGTGTAATTACAATTTTTGATGCAATACTTTGCAGCAGGGCTCGTTCCTGCGTTCCAACTAGAGTGTCTGTGAGGGGTTGCAGTGTTGTGGCACCAGCACCAGTGCCTAAGGCCTAATTTTTCAGCTCCTGTTCAACAGGGGCATGTAATTACAATTCTTGATCTAATATTTCACAGCAGGGCCCTGTGAGGGCTTACAGTGTTGTGGCCATAACAACACCTAAGGCCCAAATTTCTGCTGAGTATATAGGGCAGGACCCTACTTTCAAACATCTAACTTACAAATGACTCCTACTTGCAAACGGAAGGAGACAACAGGAAGTGAGATGAAATCTACCCTTAGGAAGGGAAATTCTCTCCTGTAAGAGTTAATATGGGAAAAACATTTCTCCTTTCCACTGATGCTTTCCAATCCTTTTTTCACAAAAAAACCCAAATTTTCAAAAAACATTTGTCATTGGGACAAGAAGTGAGGTGAAATCTTCTGAAGAGGAGCACAGACAGCAAAACAAATGTCACAGGGGTGATAACCCTTCCCTATGTTTTCCAAAAAGCTTAAAAAAGATTTTTTGGCTGGAGCTAAACACGTTAAAAATTTACCCGTTGAAAATTACAAACAGATTCTACTTAACAACAAACCTACAGTCCCTGTCTTGTTTGCACCGCCTGTATACTGCTGTTCAGAGTATATAGGGCCTGGTGGCCCCACACCTTTCCTTATTTTAATTTGGGTGCGGGGTTCCCCTTAATATCCATACAAGACCCAAAGGGCGTGGTAATGGACTGGGGGGTACCCATGCCGTTTGTCTCACTGATTTTCATCCATATTGCCAGGACCCGACATTACATTAAACCCGCAAGCAGTTTTAAATGAGATTTTTTCCTTTAAAAATGACATTTGGTGCAGGGACTGTTCTAAACACGGGAAACACGCGTCACTTTACAGGCATACTATAGACACCCCCCAGGTACGATATTTAAAGGAATATTTCACTTTTTTTTTTTTTACTTTAAGCATCATTAAAATCACTGCTCCTGAAAAAACGGCCATTTTTAAAAGGTTTTTTTGCATTGATACATGTCCCGTAGGGTAGGACCCGGGTCCCCAAACCCTTTTTAGGACAATACCATGCAAATTAGCCTTTAAAATGAGCACTTTTGATTTTGAACGTTCGAGTCCCATAGACATCAATGGGGTTCTAACGTTCGTGCGAACTTTCGGTCCGTTCGCAGGTTCTGGTGCGAACCGAACCAGGGGGTGTTCGGCTCATCCCTAGATAGGAGGTAAGCAACATCTAGTGGGGAGCATGGCCAACTCTAGAGGGTAGATTTCACTTCATTTACAATGCTCTTGCCAGCAGAAATTCCCCCTCCCCCCTCCATACCGTATGAAAAGGAGAGAAGAGATTGTTCGATCCTCTCTGGCTTCTCCAGCCCCCATCCCCTGTGTCTGCCCTGCCCACACTGCAATCCTTGCGTGCATTCTTTTTTTTTTTTTAATTCTTTATTTATATTTTTTAAATACAAAAACAAAAGTCATACATTATTTAAAAGTATGATTACAAAATGTTATCATAGAAAAAATACAAAAATCCCCTTCCAATATTATGACCCTCCCACCTCGCAATCCCCCCCTCCCCTCCCACCTTCCTGCAGGTAGTAACAGTTGAACTAGCCAGGTTCTATATCTCCTTCCTTACTTTCCCAAAACCCAAACTCATAAATTAAACTAGTGATCTCCACTAGGTAACTCCATGATCTCTTGAAGCTTCTCCACCCTGCCCATTTATCCTTTCTATCCACCCCCTCGTCTGACTCATCTCCCGGATAATCCATGTATTCTATATTGTAAATTTTATTTATGCAAAGGAGCCAGTCGCGGGGGTTTGGACTCTCCGGCTGCAACCATTTCCTTGATATCTGTTTTTTAGCTGCATCTAATAATATTGGGATGATGGACAATTGGTGCTGCTTAATCGGCTTATCAGTTCCATGGAATAAACATATCCATGGATCTTCTACTAAAGATTCCTTAGTTATTTCATTGATTAATTGTATAATTTTCTTCCAATAAGCTTTAATAACCAGGCACTCCCACCATATGTGTGCCATCGTTCCTAAATGTGTACACCCTCTCCAACATCTGTCCATTTTATCTGGATAAAGTTTACTGAGTCTGTCTGGCGTGGCATACCATCTTGCTAGGCATTTAAAATTGGTCTCCGACTGCATAATATCGGCCGAAGCACCGTGTAACATTTTCAAAATCCTTTCCACTGTGATTTTACTGCATTGTGACCCCAGCTCCCTTTCCCATTTCTTAATATATGGAGGTACATCCAGTTCTTCCTTCGAAGACAGGATTTTGTAAAGATGAGAGATAATATTATCCGGTTTATCTCTCTTACATAACTGCTCTAATGGACTATATTCATCCTCTCCTCTAATTGGTTTCGGAAGTTTCTCAATGAAGAGCGATAACTGCGTGTACCTCCAAGCATTGACCACCATAAGGTCTGTCTCCGCTTTCAAATCCAGATAGGGGCGTAATTTCTATAGTTATGTCTTTTAATTGCGTGCTACTATTTTTTATCCAGTTCCCTCCCACCTCCCTCATCCCTGGTTCAAAGAATTTATTATCCTTGATATAAATCAAAGGTGAGTTGTAACTCCATTTATTCTGTGCGTGTGCCTGATCCCATAATTTAGGCGTGTTACGTGTGAGTGACGCTGTCTGAGTGCTAAGTGTCCTGTATTTTGGCGGGTTCCAAATAATGTGACCTAAATCGGTGCTGCTTAAACTATGTTCAATATTAACCCACCTACTATCTGGTGCTTCCTTTGACCATTCTACCACCCGTGAAAGAACCACAGAAGTGTAATATCTATTGAGGTCTGGAAGAGCCAGTCCTCCTTTTTTTTTTCCCTCTAATCAAAACTGAGTGAGCTATTCGTGGCTTTTTGTCACGCCAGACAAACCTTGATATTAATCCTCGTAAGGCTCTCAAAAAGTAGTGTGGAAGGGGAATTGGCAGCATCTGGAACTTATATAATATTTTGGGAATTAACATCATTTTAGCTGCGTTAATGCGGCCAAACCAAGAAAGGGGCCGCAGTGACAAACTACTTGTTTCCTGTCTAATTTCATCTAACATGGGAATATAATTAATCAGGTACATCTTTTTCAGTGTGCTAGCCAATTTAATACCTAAATAGTTAATTTCCTTCCTCCAGGGGAAGGGGAGGGCCTTTGACAGACTCTCTTTTTCTTGCTTGCCCACGTTTATATTAAGGACCTCTGATTTGCTCAGGTTTATTTTGAAGTTTGAAATATCTCCATACCTCCTCAGTATCCCGAGCAGATTCGGGATTGTAATCCTGGGGTTCGTTATGTAGAACATCACATCATCTGCAAATGCCGCTAATTTATGTTCTTCTTGCCCTACCGTCACCCCTCTGCAATCTAAATTGTTACGTATGGTCGCCAATAAGGGCTCCAAGGACAAAATAAATAATAAGGGGGACAGGGGACACCCCTGCCTCGTGCCGTTCTCCATCCTAAACGACCTGGATAAGACCCCATTTACCCTAACAGAGGCCGAGGGGTAGTTATATAATATTTTCACCCAGGCAATGAACCTAGAACCAATCCCCATCGCTTCCAGAGTTTTAACCATGAACCCCCAGTCTACCCTGTCAAACGCTTTTTCGGCATCCATTGACAGGAATAGAACTGGGGGTCCCCCTGATTTAATGGACTCCAGCAAGAGCAATGTTCATACTCCGTTGTCCCTGCCCTGTCTGCCCGGGACAAATCCAACCTGGTCTGGGTGCACCAACATATTCATTTTATCCTTAAGTCTATTTGCCAGCACCTTTGCATAAAGTTTCACATCTGCATTTAACAACGCGATAGGTCTATAGCTTGAGCATAGCATGCTGTTTTTCCCCTCTTTTGCGATCAACGATATGGTTGCTAATAGGGCCCCCCCCCATAGAGCAGTTGGGGCCCAGCTCATTCCAATAGTGACAGAGCTTAGGTACCAAGGTATGTTTGTATTTTTTCAAATAGATGTTGGTGTAGCTATCGGGTCCTGGGCTCTTCCCCATCAGTGAATTGTTCAGAGCAACATGGATTTCATCTTCTGTTATAGGTCTGTCCAGAACTGATTTATCTTCTTCTGATAGCCCGACCATCCCAGCCTCTTTCAGGAATTCCTCCATCTTCATACTATCTATTTGGTCGCCCCCTCCCTTTTGTCTAATAGTATACAGGGCTTCAAAAAACTTCCTGAACTCTTCTGCTATCCCATTGGTGGCAGCCACTATTTTACCTTTTTTATTTTGTATTTTCTCGATGAAATTCCGGTCTCTTTTCTTTCTCAATAACCTCGCCAGATGTTTACTTGATTTATTACCATTATAATATCTCTCTCTTGTTATTTTAGTAAATACCCTCCTTGCGTCCTGCTCCATACTGTCCTTTAACTCATCTCTTTTCGACACCAGCAGGCTGAAACTGTCCTGATTTTGTCCCTTACACTTTTTATGGTTCAGTTCTAGCGCAGCAATTTCATCGAGAAGTTTTACCCTTTTTTCTTTTCTCTTTTTTTTCTCCCCTGCCCCAATGGAGATAAGGAGCCCCCTAATATACGCCTTGTGCGCTTCCCATAGGGTAGATGGAGAAATATCTCCCGTGTCCTTGACCTTAAAGAAGAAATCAATTTCTTCCTGCACCTTGTCTGAAACTTGGGGAATTTTAATAAGATTTTTGTTCAATTTCCACGAAAATGGTTGTCTTTGCAACTCGGGGAACCTGACCCTCATTGTGACAGGGGAGTGACCTGATAGCGATGTAATCTCTATTCTGGTATCCACTACATAGTCCAATAGACTGTGATCTATCATAATGTAGTCCAGTCTTGTGTACGTCCCATGCACAGGGGAGAAGAAGGTGAAATCTTTTACTTTTGCATGCTGCAACTGCCACACATCCATCAGATGACATTGGTGCAACCGTCTCCTTATCCTTCCTAATTGAACCTTACTTGTCCCCTGTGCCCAGGACGTACTATCTACTGAGGGTTCCAGACAGGAATTAAAATCCCCCGCCAGAACCACCTCCCCCTCTTTAAACTCCGTCAATTTAACCAGGACCTTTTCTAAAAAGGCAGTCGGGTTTCTATTCGGGCAGTACACATTCGCTAAAGTGAGAGTATTACTCCCTACTTTGCCCTTGAGGAAGAGATAGTGCCCTTCTGGGTCTGACAACCTATTTAACAAAGAAAATTTTAAAGTTTTGGAAAATCCAATTGCTACTCCCTTAGCTCTCCTGAGGGGAGTGTCACTATAAAACCAAAAGGGCAATTTTGGAGAATAAAGCTTAATATTTGAATCCAGGGTCAAATGGGTCTCCTGGAGAAATATTATATCTGCTTGATAGCATTGGAGTTCCTTTAAAATTTTATGTCTTTTACTCGGCGAGTTCAGGCCCTTCACATTGTAAGATAAAAACTTTAACTCTGACATTATAATTCCGGAAACATTTAACCAAACTCGTCAGTCATCCAATGCGCAGCTGTAACCTCCCCTGCAGGTTTAACTCTCCCCCTCCCATCACCCCCCCTCCCACGGCCAAACAACAGCCTTAAGTCAGCTAGTATGGAACATACCGAATCCCTACTGCAAGCTTCTTTTTTATTTTATTTTTTTAGGGGTGAGACTCCAAAGGCAGCCACTAGTGTCCCACCTACCTCCTAAAACGGAGGCAGGGGGGACAGGAGTGGTGGAGACAGACCGCCCAGCCCTATGTTTTGCCCTCCCTAGCTCCCCCCACTCAAGGAACTGCACCCACCATCCATTATATACCTAATAATTGAAAACCCACCCCCCCCCCTACACGCCCCTTTGATTTTTCAATTAACAATGAATAAACCCCATAATAAACTCCCCATCAAGGGGTCGAGAAAAAAAAAAAAAAAACAGTCCCTCATTTCGTTCGATGTGCACAGTTCCTAGATATCTTCTTGGGGGCCCCTCTTAATGTGTAATGACCGGGGTAGGAATGCCTAGCTTTTCACAGAAGTCCTGAATCTCCTCCGGGAACCTTACCTAAGTGATCTACCCTCCTTCATCACTAGCAGGGATGTTGGAAACCCCCAACTATATTTTATATTGTCCCTTCTTAGTTGTTCCAGTAGCGGTCTAAGTTGCCTTCTCCGAGCCAGGGTGCCTGCTGACAGATCTGGAAAAATCTGTAGGTCTTTATTTTCGAAGCGGACTGGAGGGATACCCCGTAAGTTGTTCCAGATCTTCTCCTTGTCCTCAAATGATTGGAATTTAACTATCATGTCTCGAGGAACATCTTCCCTCAAATTAGGAGGTTTTTCTGATCCTGTGTACCCTGTCGATCCTTAGCCTCGCTTCATCCTCTTGACCCAATATAGGGTTGAATTTTTTTTTCATCTTAAACACTAAGTCCTCATTTTGTTGTTCAGGGAGAGATCTGATGTGCAGATTCTAACGGCGGCTCTGATTTTCCTGTTCTTCCAGCTTGTAAGACAGTGTGCGATAATCGCTCTGCACTTTACTCAACTGCAATTTAAGCTCCGATATCTCCTTAGCCTGATTACCTGACGTCTCCTCTACCTCCTCAACTCTGCGCAACAGGAGACCCATATCTGTCCACACGTTTAATATTTCTGACTTTATAGCGGTTTCAAGATTTGAAAACATCTCCAGCATTTCTGCCTTAGTGGGGAGTGAGACAGTATTTCCTTGGCCCTCCATCTCGCTAGTAGCGGGACCTCCTTCAAGCTCCGGGTCTTCTCTGGGCCTCTCCCTCTGACCCCCCTTTTGTTTCGACTGATCTTTCTTTTTGTCTTTCGTTCCCCCTTGTTTCGTATCAGTCCCAGGGCTCTTTGAGCTCGTCTCCTTGAGATATTTTTGAATTGAACTCGAGTTTAGACTTTTCCTAGGTGTCTTGGGTTCGGCTGATTTTTGGGTGTGACCTCTCATGCTCAACCAAAATTTTGCGCCGCCTGTTGTAGAAACAAAGTGACTAAGCCTACCAGATCAGTCTCGCAGGTTCGTAGAGCATCCAGCTCCTGCGACCCTCTAAAATCGCTGCCCAAAACGGGTGGACTCTGGGCTTGCTAATTTTATACTTATGTGTGTTATAATTGGCTTGTAATCCAGTCCTCATATATCCCACCAAGAGGGTTTCAAGAGCCCGACTGTAGCTGTCCTGTTTCCGGGGGCTGCTAAACTTTGCTTGACAGGCGGGGAATGAGGCCCTCAGACAGCGCGCCAACGGGGATAACACAAGCTCTCCCCTGGGCACTCAGCACCTCGGTTTTCTCTTCTTTTTTTTTTTCCTTTTTTCTTCCTTCCTCCTTCCTCTCTTTCCCTTCTCTCCCTCCTCCTTTATAGGCAAATCTCTATAACATCATTTATTGGCTCCTGTCCCAGCAGTTTATCACAGATAGTATAAGAAAAAAGTATAGTTCATACCTGCTGGGAATATCTTCATGCGGCTCTATCTATCAAGAGGTTTGTCTGGTAGCCTGCAGGTCCTGGGCTGTTACTGTCTTGTCGCTTCAAACTCCGGTCCACCTGTTGAATCCTGCCGCAATATGCGGAGAGCCGCTGGAAGGGGGGTGAGCCGAGGGGGGGACACTCCACCCTGTATCTAAGAGAGGGCAGAGTATCGCTCCGAGCCCAGAGCCAGTGTAGCCTATTGCCAGTGTGCTGTGAGGCGGCTCCCGCTTCTCATGCAGGCAGACCTCGTTCGCTCCAGCCCACGCGCGCCTCGACCGGGAGGGGGGGTACTCTTCCTTTGTGCGGCGGTACAGAAGCAGGGGGACCCGGGACATCTTTCAGGCTCCTATCCACAGAGCGGCATCGGGCTCTCACCCCGCGCCGCATTTAGGATGCCTGGGCCTTCCAGCCTGCCTCCACTCCCTCACTCTAGCGCTGCCGACGGGCCCCTCCCCCCACTCAGACGTGTCACGTCTGCATCCTGATGCTCTGTGACTTACTTGCGTGCATTCTTGGCCTGAGAAAGGAGATTTGTGGGCGGGAGAGTTTAGGTACAGCAGCTGGCAGATCTGTGGGGGCTGCTACACTGATTCTCCTGTGTGATCCTGCAGATACCAGCCAGGTGAGTAAGCAGTCCCTCATCTCCCTCCCCTCTTTCCCTTATCTGGCCCCCCCTCCAGGAGCTGCCAAGTTGATTTCTTGTCCAGCTAGGACTTAGAGATAACTTAACTGTGATGTAGTGGGCACTGTGCCATGCTCTGATGTCGGGGGGCACTGTGCCATGCTCTGATGACGGGGGGCACTATGCCATGCTATGATATCAGGGCACTACTGTGCCATGCTCTGATGTAAGTGGCACTGTGTCATGCTCTGATGCTGAGGCACTACTGTGCCATGCTCTGATGTCGTGGGGCACTACTGTGCCATTCTCTGATGGAAGGAGGCACTACTGTGCCATGCTTTGATGTCAGGGGGCACTGTGCCATGCTCTGATGTGATGTCAGGGGTCACTGTGCCATTCTCTGATGTGATGTAAGGGGCACTGTGCCATGCTCTGGTGTGATGTCAGGGGCCGCTGTGCTATGCTCTGATGTCAGGGCACTACTGTGCCATTCTCTCTCGGGGCACTATGCCATGCTCTGATGTCGGGGGACTCCTGTGCCATGCTCTGATATAAGGGGCACTGTGCCATGCTCTGATGTCAGGGGGCACTACTGTGCCATGCTCTGATGTAAGGGACACTGTGTCATGCTCTGCTGGGGCACTACCATGCCATGCTCTGATGTCAGGGCACTACTGTGCCATGCTCTGATGTAAGGGGCACTGTGCCATGCTCTGATGCTGGGGCACTACCGTGCCATGCTCTGATGTCAGGGGGCATTACTGTGCTATTCTCTGATGTAAGGAGCAGACATGGGGGTAAGTCACACATGTGCAAGTCACAAGCAAGTCTCAAGTCTTAACCTTCAAGTCATAAGCAAGTCCCAAGTCACTGTGGCGAAAAGCAAGCAAGTCAAGTCGAGTCCCTGCTAGAAGTCAAGCAAGTCAAGTCAAGTCATTTATTTTGGTCAAGTCACAAATTAAGTCAAAATACTGATCTACCCCATTTTCATCCTTTAAATGAGTTAAAAGTCAGTTTTCAGGAAAGATTTTGTTTTATTTTCAACATTAACAAAACAGCTTAGTGCTTTTTTTCTTGGCATATTAAAGAAACACTTTGAATGCCCAAATAGCAGACAAGGAGCAGAACACTCAGCAATTAAATGCCCAACAAGCCTGAAAAAAATGTAGTCCTTGCTGAGGGGGAAAATAACTAAGCTCAAAGTTTGAACTTGACACAATGCCAATATCTGGACACTTGACTGGTGATGAGAATAATAGTATTCCCATCACCATTCTTCAAGTGTCCAGATATTGGCAATTTGGCATTGTGTCAAGTTCAAACTTTGAGCTTAGTTATTAGAATAGAAAAAAGAGGGAGAAACACCCGCGCAATGGGATGCATGCAATGGAATTAAAAATTAAAAATTAAAGAATGTTGTTGGAACAGCTGCCACTACCGATTACTTCCACTAGGTGGAGTAAGATATAAGAAAAAAGGAATAGAATTAGATAGCGCTGTTTCCAAGCCTGGTGAATTCAAATGTGTTATAAAGGTCCTGGATGTGCATAAGTCAAGTTGGTTGTCTGACTTAATAAAGTGCAGTGTGTGCTCTAAAAAAGATATAACTTAATCCGTATAAATATAATATATCCATATATAAATGAACCCTATTTTTAAATTAAAAATATTTGTGCAAAATTATGTGATCCATAACGTAAATCGATAATGTACATATGAAGTGAACAAACAAATATATATAATCAAGTGCTTTCAGTGCTGCTAGGATCTGGTGAGTGCAATCAATCACTATTAGAACACGGATTAAGGCACGCACTGAAAGGTTTGGAATATCTATCAGAATCCAGGGGTTTTCTTTGTAGCAGCACTGAAAGCACTTGTTTATATATATTTGTTTGTTCACTACATATGTACATTATCGATTACGTTATGGATCACATAATTTTCCACAAATATTTTTAATTTAAAAATAGGGTTCATTTATATATGGATATATTATATTTATACGGATTAAGTTATATCTTTTTTAGAGCACACACTGCACTTTATTAAGTCAGACAACCAACTTGACTTATGCACATTGAGGACCTTTATACACAATTCCACGGGATAAACATTCACTGAATACTATAGGCAACATCTTTACAATCTTTCCCACTCCATACTGCCCTCCCACTAAGGGAATAACACATTTGAATTCACCAGGCTTGGAAACAGCGCCTATCTACTTCTATTCCTTTTTTCTTAGTTATTAGAATAGCCACTTAAAATGCATTGCATTTGCAAAAAATAGTATTCTCACTTCTCAGAATACAATTTTTTGCAAATGCAATGCATGTTAAGTGGCTATTCTCAGAATAGCCACTTAACATGCATTGCATTTGCAAAAAATTTAATTGGAAAGTACTTTCTCGCTCAGTTGTGAGCCATGGTGTCGCATTATCACCCCACCATGGCTGAACACACGTTCAACAGGTGCGCTTGATGCAGGGACTGACATTACTCTTACCGCTACCCTGAACAAAGAGGGGAGCATGTGCCTGTTCATGGCCCAAAACTGAAGGCAGCTCTGTCCATCACAAATGTCTAAATACTCGTTCAGCTGAATTTGGGGACTGGAACATGAATCTCTCTTCTGTTTTTTGCGGTATGCTGTGAACAGCCCAGATTGACTCTCTGACTCTGCCACTGGCATTTGCTCGTCTTCATCGGTGGTTGTTGGGGTGGGCTTGCAGTCCTCTTTGAGAATCAAGTCTGAAAAACACAAGCATAAAACAGTGACTCAATGCACTCAGGTGTTATTACTGCAAACGGGTTATTTCCAAAAACATAACATACTTTTTATCATCGCAGACACAGCCTCCTTGACATTTTCGGTAGCCAAAACATCATGGGTCAACCACATGGTGCCAAATGAAGGATCCAGCAGAGCAGCTTTTAGGTATAGAGGGTCAGAGAAGGGTAAGGTTGCTACATCATTCTGTTCATCTGCCATCCTCACATTGACAAAGATCCCTTCGAATAGTCTTTGGAGTGATTCTTGCAGGCTACGGATCAAGCCACCAAGGTAGCGCACGCTCTCTTTATGATTTTCCAAGTGGTGATTCAGAGAAAGGATACAGGGTACAACAGCACTTATTGTCACAAGTTTTTCTCCCTGTGAGAGGTCTGTGGCTTCTCCAAAAGGCATGTTGCAGTTTATAATGAGGTCTGACAGGATTGAATTTGTAATTGCCTTTTGCTGCTGGTGGTTGCAGTGGTATTGCTGCACAGTCCCCTGTGCGATGAATTGTGAGATTTGAGGCTGGGTATCATCAAAAGTCCCTTTGGTATGGATGTACTCTTCATATCTATAGAGTAAACAGAAGAGAGATAGAAAAAAAAGTTAGCTATGTGATTTATTGATTTGAACAACAATACACTCTGCTCCCACCTAAAGTGGGATGTAGGCCTAATTTGCATATATATATATATATATATATATATATATATATATATATATATACATACATACATACACGTGACGTTACTGTACCTACTTTTCTTTGTGGGTTTTGTAGTGACGGATGAAGTTGGATGTTGTGGTGGACGTGTCTCTTATTTTTGAGTTGCAGACCTTGCATATCGCCATTCTCTTCTTTTCACCAACATCTAAAACATAATCCTTAAATCCAAATTTAATTATTTTTGGAATCGCTCCCTCCATTATAGCTGCCTTGTGCGTTGGTCTGTCAGGGGCGGATCCAGAGTTTGCTGTCGGGACAGCCCGGGCACTGCCAGAAGATAAGGTGTTGCTGCTTAGTACACTAGTACTTACAGAACTATTTTTAATGTATTATATATATATATATACGGTCCTAACCTAACCTTGTTTAAAACAGTGACATGTTTATCATTCCAGATTAGAATATTACATTAGTGACTCACAGTGACACTTTTTGGGCACCAGTGACACCAATACAGTGACCAGTGCTAAAGTTTGCATTGATTTCAGCATGCATGGAGCACTGCAGTACATGAACTTTCACTGGATGTGGACTGTTCAATGAGTTTGTAGTACGCATGGAGCACTTAATTCAGCAATATGATTTTTATGTAATATTCACGTTGAGCACTTTGTACTTCGCACAAGTAATAGTTAATTAGTGAAGGATTTAGGGAGGAACTGGTCTGGGACTGGGGGTCAGTGCAGTGGCTGTCGCAGTGCAGGAGAAAAAAGCACAGAGCCGAGGAGGAGGAGAAAACAAGGAAAGAAGGTTTGTACCTAACTAGGTTTCATAGTTTTAGCATGTGCAATGATATTGATGATTGATTGCATCTGCAATCATATCTGCATCCTGCAATCATCAGTACAGGCCACTGGCCAGGGCCCTGCTAGCTGCTACATCACTAGTGCAGATTTGCAGAAGCTGCAGGTCTGTTTGATGCAGTGCCAAGCAAGCTAATGCTAAGTTTGCATGGAAGTTTTCAGGGAAGCATTTGCTTGGCACTGCATCAAACAAACCTGTAGCTTCTGCAAATCTGTTTCCTCCTCCTCGGCTCTGTGCTTTTTCTTCTGCGCTGCGACGACCACTGCACTGACCCCCATTCTCAGACCTGTTCCTCCCTGAGTCGTGTGACTGTCCCTGCTCCAGTGCCCCCTCAGTAGAAGAATAATAGTCTGCCATGACTTACTCTATGGCTGCTGGACTGGACACCACTCAGATTCAGTCAGTCGGCTAGGCTTGGCTGGCTCCTTGGGCAACTTCCAGTTCCTTCTTCCTCCCCCACGTGAGGCCTGCGACTCACGCTGCTGGCCCTGCACATTTGCACAGAAGCCCAGCCCCTCCCTCAGAGATCACTCCGCAGCAGGAAGGGGGCGGCGCCGCGGCCTGGCCGGACGGAATACAGAGACCTACAGCCTAGGTGGAGAGACTGCAGTGCAGTCATCATCAAATAAAAAAAAAGTCTGCTGCGGCCACGAACCCTGCAAGCGCCGCTCGCGGACACCTATCCGATCCGCGCCCACAATGTTAGCAAACTGTATTTGTGCGGGCAGAAGCCGGGACTCGGGGGAGCTTTCTTTTGTGGGGGGCGGCTTTTGCCTAGGCCAAGACACAGCACTGGTGGTGCCAAGTCATTGCAAGTCAAATAGCCCAAGTCAAAGTCAAGTCGCAAGTCATTAGTGGCAAGTCAAAGTCAAGTCGAGTCATTTATTTAATTTTGTCAAGCAAGTCGCAAGTCCTCAAACAGGTGACTCGAGTCCGACTCGAGTCAAGTCATGTGACTCGAGTCCCCCACCTCTGGTAAGGAGGCACTACTGTGCCATGCTTTGATGTTGAGGGGCACTGTGCCATGCTCTGATGCTGGGGCACTACCGTGCCATGCTCTGATGTCAGGGGGCATTACTGTGCCATTCTCTGATGTAAGGAGGCACTGCTGTGCCATGCTTTGATGTCAGGGGGCACTGTGCCATGCTCTGATGTCAGGGGGCCCTGTGCCATGCTCTGATGTCAGGGGGCCCTGTGCCATGCTCTGATGTCAGGGGGCACTACTGCGCCATTCTTTGATGTAAGGAGACACTGCTGTGCCATGCTCTGATGTCAGGGGCACTGTGCCATGCTCTGATGTCAGGGGCACTGTGCCATGCTCTGATGTCAGGGGCACTGTGCCATGCTCTGATGTCAGGGGCACTGTGCCATGCTCTGATGTCAGGGGGCACTGTATCATGCTCTGGTGTGATGCAAGGGGCACTGTGCCATGCTCTAATGTGATGTCAGGGCTCACTGTGCCATGCTCTGATGTCAGGCCATTACTGTGCCATGCTCTGATGTAAGGGGCACTGTGCCATGCTCTGATGTCAGGGGGCACTGTACCATGCTATGATGTAAGGGGGTACTGTGCCCCTCTGCGGGAAATCTGGTGCTAACTGACACTGGCTGCAGGGTCATGAACTGACACTGATGTCACTAGTGACACTAGCACAGTGATCAGTAATAATACTGTACACTGTACTAATGACACTGGCTGGGAAAGGGTTAACATTCAGGGGTTAACTGTGTGTCTAACGATGTGAAAAAGTGTGCTGCTTTTACTTACTAATCTGGATGTTTCTTCTCCCTGCTTTTCAGGGACAAAAAAAAAGACCAGATCACTATTCCTATGTACACAGAGTTCTGTGTGTTGTGTGAAATATATATATATATATATATATATATATATATATATATATATATACCCTGTTTCCCCGAAAATAAGACCTAGCGTGACTGTCGGCGATGGCTGCAATATAAGCCCTACCCCCCAAATAAGCCCTAGTTAAAGTCCTTGTAGGTCTTATTTTCAGGGTAGGGCTTATTTTCGGGGAAACAGGGAAGGCCTTTTTTGGGGGGTAGGGCTTATATTTCAGCCATCACTGACAATCACGCTAGGTCTTATTTTCGGGGAAACAGGGTATATATATATATATATATATATATATATATATATATATATATATATATATATATATATATATATATATATATATATATATATATATATATATATATATATATATATATTATAGTATGTGTGTGTAATGTTTGGGGTGCACATCCTAATGCAATAGGCTGCGCACACCTATGGCTGAGATTATCTTTTGATTGACAGATCCTATTACATCATATTGCCTCCAGCTGTAGGAATAAGTCTCAATCATACAGCAGAGGAGGAAACTGCATATGATTTCTAAGTATATATATGAAGAGAAATCCTACAGCTGTGTGTTAGTTACTTTTTTTTATCAATATCCACTAGACTACTGTGTAACTAGATGACTGTAAGACTCTTGCAGGTTCTGGGGACAATCAGTAGATTATGGTACAGCTGCCTCTGACATGGGTAGCTTAGTGCACAAAAGAGAGAACACAACACTCCATGTGTGGGCACAGTGTTCATTAAACTGGGTACAGGTGTAAGTAGACAGGAACAAAAATGAGCACAAGACCTGCTTGTTAATAGTGTGGTCAGCCTAAACCAGTAAGACAGTGAAACTGGCAGGATCACCAGGTATTGTATTAACCAACAATAACAAGCAGATGCGAAAAAATTGGTTAGCTTATGAATACGTTTTATATACCGCTAAGTGACCCTTTAAAATATGATATGGATTTACACACACTTTAATTTGTATGTATTTACAGATGCATTGTTTATATATTGGAATTGCATTGGTAGCTATTACACAAAAGTACACACAAGGATAATATGTGTTTAATATTCACAGATTTTCAAGGAACTTGACATTTTGTTGATTCTTTTTATCTCATTTATTTGGTTTTATTGCACAAAATCCAAACATAGCTGAGCTTCATTGCTGATCTTTAAACCATAGTATGCTGGATTTGTTCATGTTAATGGTGTCTTACAAATAATACATCATGATCTTAATTATTTGAACAATATAATAGTCTGTTTTAGTCTCTGAATCTCTAAATAGGGGAAAGCAGACAAATGATTGATGATTTCTTGATTAGAATGGCATTTCTGTGTTTTAAAAATACAGCCCTTAGCCAAAGAAATGTAGATTCAGACGCTGACAAGTTAGATGCCAAGTGTAATAGGCATCATAATCCCAATCTGTATGCATAACTTTGCCATAAATCATTTTGAAGTCCATGGATATTAGATATTAATTCAAAATGCATTTGGAAACACAATAAACTAGTTCTATATACATATGTTATTTTAAAAGTGGACTCTTTCCAATTTAAAATCCTTTGAACCAAGCAATCGATTTTCTGACAAAATTTAAAGGATTTCTAGGAAAGGGATGACTTAAATCATGTAAACTGTAAACAGGAGAGTTAAATGTCTCACAGCTAACGTAAGATTTGAAAATTATGGCCTATTTCTGTCAATCAGACATCTGTGAAACTAAAAATACAAGTGCTTACATTTTGAGAAAGCACATACTGAAATCAGTATAATTATTTTTTCCACATGTTAAATAAAATGTGATGTAAATGCTGATTTTATGTATTTGGGTTCTAATAATGAATATAGCAAATTTATGACTTCTCAGATCTTTTATTGTGTTATGACAATGAAAAAAGGCAAATATGCCTTAGATCGATGATATCACAAGGCCAAAGAAGAGCTTCAGGTTTATTTATGAGTAGAGATGGGCTGAACACCCCCCTGTTTGGTTTGCACCGGAACTCCCGAACAGGGAAAAAATTTGGCTCTGACATGGACATTCATTGTACTGTTCATTTAAGCACAAGAGAATCCATTTTGTTCTCACTGTTGAAATGTGTTCTGTAACCTTCACCTAACACACAGACACTTCTCCTACTAAACACTCTCTACTCCCCCCTCCCTTTTCAAGGTTTTACTTTTGCAATTGTTCTATTCGCTAGTTTTTAGTAATATATTTCTATTTGTTAGCTTTTAATAACATATTTCTATTTGTTAGCTTTTAACAACATCTCACACCACCCCTTTCTTATCTATGTATAAAATAACATGTAATAATACATTTTTCACCGAACAGACATTTTAAACACAGTGATTGAGTCCTGTGAATCTGTTCCTGCAGCTGCAGTATTAACTTTGTTTTAGAGTCCCAATCAGAAATCAGTCATATCAGTCTTGGCGAGCCATAACAGGAGTTTGGCAGAGTCTCCAGAAGGAACCGCGCTTCGATCGGGATCATCGGGGAACGCAGACCTCAAATGCCGGCTAGGTAAGCTGCCCTTAAGCTTGCTATATTTCTGCCTTTTCCTATGTATCCTATCTGTCGGTTCTCAAGGAAACCAGACCACTCTCGGACCTTTCTGGTTGGGACAACGTGTGTGTGTGAATGTGTTTGTGTCCCCCTTCACGGGTTGGACTGTGTGTGGATAGGGAAAATCCTCTGCAGTTCCCTGCGTTGACTCCTTGTGGGCGACCTGGGTCAGAGGCGCATGGTAGGGTCAGATAAAACTCACAGAGAAGAGAAGAGACGAGGAGGGTCTCTTAATGAGTGTTTTGTCTATTGTCATAAACCCCTTCTATCCACGTAGATAAGTGGAGACTATTCTTGTAAATCTGCAGATTTGCTGTACTATTTGTTTTAGAGGCAAGAGGGTATAGGCACAAGTAGAGAGGAGAGAAGACTGGCCAGTCATTATGGGCATTAAATTAATTAAGGGAATGAAGGGAGAGAGGCCTTCAGAAAATGCCCAGCGCAAGATGAGCGCTAGAGAATATATGAACCAAAGGTACGGTTCTGCCTATACTGAGCCCCTAGATAAATGGGTAGAATGGACAAAGGGAACAGCTAAACCTTTAAAATCTGAAGGGACTTTTGATTTAAAAGTATGGCAAACTTTTCTGCACGATTATGGCCCACTACTGTGCAGTGAAGGAACGTGGAGAATAGCTTGCACATGGGAGACAGAAGCTAAAGTAGCAAATCAAACTGGCTTGACGGAGATATTTAATAAAAGTACTGCCCAAATTTACTACGTTTGGCCAGAAGACTCTGTAGAGGAGGACCCCCCACCTTATGTGGCTGCCAGTTTGGCTTTAAGGGGTCCACGCACAAAAGCAAAAGAATTAGATTACATGGAACACACAAAGATGAGCTATGCAATATAATAGAGAGCAGAGGTTTAACAGCCCCATATCAACCTACAAAGAGGGATTTGGCTCGTATCCTAGAAACAGATGATTGGCATAAATCAAAAGGCACATATGCAAACCTAGATCTCTCTGAACTTAAGGCTTTGGCCAGAGAAAGAGAGATAGAGTCTGAACTTCCAGAGCAAACCATAATTTCCAAATTGTGGCAGCAAGATGAAGAGAGAAGGAAGGGAGATGCCAGCCCTTCTGCCCCTGGCATAGAGAAATCTGTTGCAGTTTATCCTGTCAGAACCCAATTAGTTTTTGAAGGTGATGCTGTTGACAGTAAGTCTCAAATTAAATGGCATGTACCTTTTAGTCCCCAAGATATGAGAGCCATTTTAGAGGGATTGGGAGATCCTAGAAAGAATCCAATTGGGTTTGCAAACAAACTTAGTGCTGCACAGGAAGCATATGAGGCTTCTGCTACTGACATTCATCAGCTTCTTATTAAAGCAGTGGGAAGCAACATGTCTGGCTATATACTTAAAGAATGTGGTGTAGACGTCAAAAATCTAGGTAAGATGGTTAGTGGACGGGAGGTTTGTGAGAAATTGAAGGAAAAATTGCCCCAAATATATGGACAAACCAGACATGCTGAATTTATGAATGCTAAGCAAGGGAAGGAGGAAGCAGCAGGGGCTTATTGGAGGCGGTTAAGTGATATGGCTGAGGAAGCAGGCATTAAAATAGAGGAGGAGAAGGCAGGAGAAACTGCAAGTCCATCTACACAACTGGTGAAACAAAGGTTTCTTGATGGTTTAATACCCCAGTTGAAAGAAAAGTTGTTCACAGCAAGGCCTGAGGCAGGCAATATGTCTATTCGAGACGTCCTGCCTATCCTGTTATCCATAGAAAACAGGATTAACCAAAAAGACAGCAAACCCAAGGTAATGTACATGGGGAAGCAGAGAGGAAAAGGAAGAGGAAGAGGCAAAGGCAATTTCAGAAATCATGGCAATCTGGGACCAATTATATGCTACAATTGTGATGGGGAAGGACACATAGCCAAATTCTGCCATCTTCCTGACCGTAGACTGGAAAAGAGCTTAGAGGCACCTCATGCTGATCCCAGTTCTCTGCCAAAAGCAGTGGATCAGGCATAGGAAAATGGCATGCCAGTATCAATCATGTTAAATAGGGGAGACAATGGTCCCGAGGCCAGAGTAAAAGTATTTTTACAAGAACTCCCCTATCCTGGAGGAGAAACAGAATTAACCTGTTTAATTGATACTGGTGCAAGCCGAAGTGTTTTTAATATAGAGGACTTACCTCCAGGATTATTATCTACAAATGTTATCTCTGGTGTTGGCCTAACCGGGACCTCTACTGATTTGGTTGAGTCCAAGCCACTTAAACTCAGGCTAGGACAGCAAACAGAAATTGTCACTAAAGTGTTAGTTTCAGACACAGTTCCTACCAATCTTTTGGGAGCTGACATTTTGAACCAAATTTTAGCAAACATAGACTACACTCCTACAGGAGTCCAAGTGGTCAATAGTCTGTCAGGAGAAGTTTTAAATTCTGCCTGTGGAGTATTTTTAATCCAAGACTCTACTCCGCCATTTCCACCAGAATTGAAAGTGATTCCCGCTGAATTATGGGCCACCAGCAAATATGATTTAGGTCTGCTGGATTGCACCCCAGTCATGATAAAAATTAAACCAGGAGCCCATCTCCCACAGATTAAACAGTACCCACTGAGTATTGCTCAGACTGAGGGGATAAAGGATCAAATCACTCAACTGAAAGCAGCAGGGGTTGTTGTACCAATTAAGTCCCAGGTCAATACACCCCTGTTCCCAATTGCAAAGAAGCCAGACAAGAAGGGTGGGCAGGTGACATATCGCATGGTGCATGATTTGAGAGCCATTAACAATATAATTGAGGCAGATACCCCGATCGTGCCCAACCCCCGCACTTTACTAAGTGGAATACCTGCCTCCAGCACCTGCTTTACAGTGATTGATCTTGCAAATGCTTTCTTTTCGGTGCCCCTGCACCCAGATTGCTGGCACCTTTTTTCATTTACCCATGATGCCCAAAAGTTAGCATGGACAAGATTGCCCCAAGGCTGTGTGAGTAGCCCCTCTGAATATAATACTGCGTTAAAGCAAGTATTGGACCAATGGTCCCCCTTACACCCAAACACAGTTTTGCTTCAGTACATAGACGATTTGCTTATTTGTTCTGATACAAAGGACATTTGTAGCAGAGAAACAGTAAGCCTTATCCTGTTTCTCTATAACAGTAACAACAAAGTTAGCAAAGATAAGCTGCAATACTGCCAAGAGAAAGTGATCTTCCTGGGTCACTGCATTTCACATGGAATCCGTCACCTAACCCCAGATCGAGTTAAAACTCTACAAAACTTTGAAAAGCCAAGAAATGTACGGCAACTACGTGCCTTCCTGGGGTTAGTGGGATATTGTAGGGACTGGATTCCAAATGCATCAGAACTTATGGCTCCTCTATATGAGGCTACCACTATAAACCCTTTCAAACTCACATGGGACAATGAATTGCAGATGAAGGAGCTTATTAAAATTTTGTCTGAAGCTCCCGCCATTGGACTTCCTGACTATACTAAGACTTTCTCGTTGTTCTGTCATGAAGTCAATGGATTTGCTGCAGGTGTACTCACCCAGCTACATGGAGACAAACAGAGGCCTGTAATGTATGTATCAGCCTCATTAGACCCTGTCATCAAAGGCTCCCCAGTTGTATGCGAGCCATAGTAGCCTGCATTTTGCTGCTAGACAAAGTAACGGAGCTTGTACTAGATTCTGCTCTGATCCTGTATGTGCCACATGCAGTACAGGAAATCATGAATCAAGTAAATACTAGACATGTGTCTGCCAGTAGATTTGACAAGTACCAGTCTGCTCTTTTTGCTCCATCGAATTTAACAATCAAACGATGTGTTACTTTAAATCCGGCTACTCTTCTTCCTATAATTGATGAGGAAGATGCAACAAATGGTACTGATGTAGAACCTGAGAGTTTTTCTCACGATTGTATGGCACTTATGGAGGTAGAAAGGGCCTCTGTCACACCAGCAAAAGATGAGCCCTTATCAGATTGTGACACACACTTATTCGTAGATGGTTCCAGATTTTACACTGATGATGGTCAGCCACACACAGGGTTTGCTGTAACCACTACAGACACCATTTTACATCAGGAAGCATTGAAACCCCAGATGTCAGCACAGGAAGCGGAGTTGTATGCTGTAGTCAAAGCATGTCATCTCCTAGAGAATCAAAGGGGAAATGTTTACACTGACAGCAGATATGCATTTGGAATAGCCCACGATTTTGGGCCTATCTGGAAAGCACGGCACTTTCTGACTAGTGCAGGGAAGCCAGTGAGACATGCAAAACTCATATAGCGGCTATTTGAGGCCTTTCAGAAACCAGCAGAAGTTGCCATCTTGAAGGTAAAAGGGCATGCAAGGGGAAGTGACATGACAGCCAGAGGAAATGCTTTAGCAGACCAAGCGGCAAAGGATGCTGCCCTTATGGCATTTGGAGTCACATCCACTGTAGGGGTCGCCCAGGTAGCGGGGACAGATTCCCCTCATCAAGAGCAGTGGGATGTAGAAACTCTAATTCAGTTGCAGAACCAGGCCCCTGATGAAGAGAAGGATAAGTGGATCAAATGTAATGCTACCTAAAATCAGCAGGGCCTGTGGAGCGCTGACAACAGGTGGTGTCTACCCAGGAGTTTGTACCCAGTTTTAGCACAGCTGGCACATGGCGTCAGTCATCTTGCTAAGGGCGCGATGGTGGCACTTACTGACTGTTATTGGATAGCACCTGGATTTAGTGCATTTGCAGCCAGGTTTTGTGCTTCATGTCTCACTTGTGCTCTGTGCAATGCAGGGAGGCCTGTTCATGTTCCCCAAAGGCATTCTCCAAAGCCAGATTTCCCTTTCCAAAGAATTCAAATAGACTACATTCAGATGCCCAGAATAGGCACCTATGAGTTTGCTTTAGTGTGTGTTGACATGTTTTCAGGTTGGCCCGAGAGCTGGCCAGTAGCCAAAGCAAATGCAAAAACAACAGCAAAGAAAATTTTGAATGAAATAGTTTGTAGATATGGAGTTCCTGAAACTATTGAGAGTGACAGAGGAACCCATTTTACTGGGGAAGTAATGAAAGAGGTAATGGAAGCACTTCACATACAGCAAGCTTTCCATACACCTTATCATCCACAAAGTAGTGGTAAAGTTGAGAGACTTAATGGAATTTTGAAAAACAGATGTGCAAAAATTAAAGCAGATACAGGAAAAGGATGGGTGGAAGCTTTGCCATTAGCCCTATATTCTGTACGAACTACCCCTAAACAACCACATGGGCTGTCCCCCTATGAGATTTTATTTGGAGGGCCACCCAAAACAGGGCTATATTTTCCCCAACAGTTGCAGGCTTCTCACTCTAATCTGTTAGAATATGTTCAGATTTTGCAAAGAACATTGAATAAAATACATGAAGGTGTTTTTAAATCTATCCCCGACCCAGATTCTGTTTCAGGTATTCACAGAATCCAACCAGGTGACTGGGTGATAGTCAAGCGACACCTCAGAAAGCCACTAGAACCAAAATTTGACGGACCACATTTGGTGCTTTTGACAACCGGTTCTGCTGTCAAGTTGGAAGGAAAGCCCACCTGGATTCACGCCAGTCACTGCAAGAAAATCCTGAAGTGATGATATCCTTTGAAAAAAAGATGATAATGTTTCTTTTCTTTTTGTTGTTTGTGAGAACTGAGACATGGAAAAATAACCCTTTCATCCAAATGTTAAAATTGTATGCAACCCATAGCAACGCTAGTAACTGCTGGGTGTGTTCTCACTTACATCCCCAAACAGGAACAATACCAATGATAGCAATGCCTCTCAATTTCACTGATCTAAACAGGACCAGAATAAATGGCTCATACATCGTCTCCACAGCTAATGAGCACAGATCAGTAACTTTGATGGTTTTGAAACAGATAAACACTCCACAGATTTGTTTAAACATTACATGCCCGTTTAACACTAAATGTACACGGTTGGGCAATTCAGATTGCACTGGAGCAAAAATTACAGTTTATGGAGGAAACTATGGTCAATATTATTATATCCCAGATCCAGAACTAAATAGAACCCTTTATAGTACAAATTGCTCACAGTTTCCAATATGTGAAAATATCGGTTTCCTGAGATTCCATGTTATTGCTTCCAGTTTTTTTAGGAGCAGGCATACCGTCCATACGTAGAGGGTTATATTATATATGTGGAAATAAAGCTTACGCCTGGCTTCCTACTAATGTTACAGGTACATGTTATATTGGGAAGTTAGTACCTGCTTTGGCTGTTCGCAAAGATACAGTGCGACCAGATCAAAGTCCAGAATACCCTTTAGTGTTCAAAAGAGAGCTGTTCACTGAAGGTGACATGGCATGGTCATGGTTCCCTTCCTGGACAGGATGGGGAATTGAAGCAATGAAAAGACTAAATAATTACACTAGAATTGTAGATGAGATTATTAACCTTACTACCACTGATATAGGTTTATTAAATGAAGAAATGGCTCAGCTTAAAAAAGTAGTATTAGAGCACAGATTAACGCTAAATTATCTCACTGCAGCTCAAGGTGGGATGTGTAAGGTATTTCGCACTGACTGTTGTATATACATTTCTGATAATGAGGACATTATTAAAGGGCATCTTGCTAAGATAAGAGAACTACAGAATAAGGCCAGAGATATTGCTAAAGATGGATGGAACCCCTTTCAGGGTTTAGGTGGTTTTGGTGATTTTTTTATATGGCATAGCAACATGGTTACAGAAACTAGGCGCTTACATTGTGATGTTCCTATTTCTCATGTTTGTTATTTACTTCCTCATCAGGCTATGCCTCTGTGTGACTACCCGCTGTACCAACAAATGTACCACCAGCCCTGATGAACCCATTATTGTGAGAAAGCTAGGAGAGAGCTGAACAGGACGCCGTCTCTCTGCGCCAATGTAACAGGAGTTACCAGCAATCGGCTGAACGTAACGCAGAGAAGAATGGTGCCAAATAAACAAAAGGGGGGAAATGACATGGACATTCATTGTACTGTTCATTTAAGCACAAGAGAATCCATGTTGTTCTCACTGTTGAAATGTGTTCTGTAACCTTCACCTAACACACAGACACTTCTCCTACTAAACACTCTCTACTCCCCCCTCCCTTTTCAAGGTTTTACTTTTGCAATTGTTCTATTCGCTAGTTTTTAATAATATATTTCTATTTGTTAGCTTTTAATAACATATTTCTATTTGTTAGCTTTTAACAACATCTCACACCACCCCTTTCTTATCTATGTATAAAATAACATGTAATAATACATTTTTCACCGAACGGACATTTTAAACACAGTGATTGAATCCTGTGAATCTGTTCCTGCAGCCGCAGTATTAACTTTGTTTTAGAGTCCCAATCAGAAATCAGTCATATCAGCTCTGAGCCATGAACCCAAACATGAAAAATCAAAAGCCCCCATTTTGAAAGCTTATGTGCAAGTTATTGGTTATAAACAAGGTATGGGGGCCTGGGTACTGCCCTAAAGGGACATGTATCAATTCTAATTATTTTTTTAAATGATTATTTTTCAAAGGAGCAGTGACTTTAATGATGTTTAAAGTGAAACAATAGAAAATTAAAAAAAATATATTTTAAATATAGTGCCTGGGGCTCCCAAGGCTAACTGCATACTGCAGGCTCTGTTTGACAGTTCTTCAATAGGTAAGAGGCAGGACCACCTGGTGACATTATCTTTTTTAATAAACTGTCAACTGTACCCCTACTCAATCACATGGGGGGCAGGATCTGGGCACCCCCTTGTTAAAGGGGGCTTCCAGATTCTGATAAGCCCCCTGCCCGCAGACCCCCACAACCATCAGCCAGGGTTGTGGGGAAGAGGCCCTTGTCCCCATCAACATAGCCCCCCAAAGCAACCCCCCCATGTTGATGGCATGTGGCCTGGTGTTGCTCAGGAGGGGGGCGCTCGCCCGTGCCCCTTTTTCCTGGCCTGTCAGGCTGCATGTTCGGATAGGGGTCTGGTATTGATTTTGGGGGGCCTCGTGCTGTTTATTTTTTCATTCAGCTGTCAGCGGGGAAGCCCATTGACAGCTGATGATTCAAAAACCAGCTATTTACTGTGTCCTGATTGGGCAAAGCTTTGCCCAATTAGGGATAGAATGCTCTGTGTACTGCTTTGTGGGACCCTCAGTGGGCAGACTTCCCACTGAGCGCCCTACAAATTCAGGTGTTCACCGAACGGGCGAATAGGCAATGTTCGGGCAAAACTTTTGCTCGGCCCGAACTGTTCACTCTATTTATGAGATATGTGTATATTATATTCTGTATAAAAATAATTAGTAAAGATTAGTAGAGTAGAGTTTGGAGCCAAACAACAAACCAAATTTAAGTCTATATCAAAAGTGCCATTTTGAAGGCTTATATGCAAATTATTGGGCATACAAAGGATATGGGGATCCAGGTACTGCCCTGGGGGACATGTATCAATGCAAAAAAACTTATTAAAAAATATAATTTTTAAATGAGCAGTGATTTCATGATGCTTAAAGAGAAACCATAGAAAATAAAAAAAAAAATCCTTTAAATATAGTGCCTGGGGGTCCCCTTAGTCTGCCTGTAAAGTGGTGCATCTGTACAGTGTATAGAATTTATTGCAGCAAAAGTGATATTTATAAAGAAAAAAATGACATTTTCCCTCCAAGCTTTCTTTATTTTATAAACAATGGCTTTGGGAGCCAGTCTGTATCATAAGTAAACAATTTAGTGTACTAGGAACATGATTAGAGATTTTTGGGATAAATTCTGGTGTCTGTTTTACAGACGTTGGATAGAAGTCATAAGCAAGAAAGCTGTGCTGTGTAATGATGGTGATCAAAAAAATATAAAAATTGATTTTAAAAAATGTATCCCATCTGAATGAATAGAGATGAAACAATTCATACCATAAACTATAACATAAACATTTAAATGCAATCACCAGTGATATGTGCAAAAAGTCATAAAAAATAAAACATAAAACAAAATGAAATAATAACAGAGTCAAGTCCACTCTGATGGGCTATTGGATAAAAGCCCACTAACAAAACAATCTTCCAAGTGATAACTTTGCAATCCTCAAGATAGTGATAACGTGCAACTGCAACACCACGGGGGATGTGATGGGGTGCCACAGAGAGGTACCTCCACCCACAAAATTACTGCCGCTTACCAGCTCATTAGATCTCTTATTTAAGGAGATCATGCATGCCTGTGGCTCTTAACCCCAGCCTCGGGTCTTTCAAACTTGGATGGCTCCTCAGGCTTTACCCACGGGTATCTTCTATATGGCAAACATGCACTCATTCCCCATAGAAGGACATAAAAATTTCCATAGTGTGATATGTTTAAAACATTTATTTATAAAAAACAGTAATGCACTTACAGTTAGACTGAAGGTAAAAAAGCGTTGGAATAAAAACACAAGCCGGCCGGCTCTCGTATGCTGCCCGTAGCTTCCGTCACCACATACCGCGCTAGTCCTGGAAGCTACGTGCAGCATACGAGAGCCAGCCAGCTTGTGTTTTTATTCCAACGCTTTTTTACCTTCAGTCTAACTGTAAGTGCATTACTGTTTTTTATAAATAAATGTTTTAAACATATCACGCTATGGAAATTTTTATGTCCTTCTATGGGAAATGAGTGCATGTCTGCCATATAGAAGATACCCGTGGGGAAAGCCTGAGGAGCCATTCAAGTTTGAAAGACCCGAGACTGGGGTTAAGAGCCACAGGCACGCATGATCTCCTTAAATAAGAGATCTAATGAGCTGGTAAGCGGCAGTAATCCGCTTTTTATATTTTTTTGATCACCATCATTACACAGCGCAGCTTTCTCTCTTATGATTTATGTAGTGTGTGTGTCTCACATTTTAGTTGCAGCTTTTTTCACTTTATACATTGTATATTCCCTTATACATGTTTTATTGGGATAGCGCAGTAAAATAATTTTTTTAGATAGAAGTCACAGGTGCAGAAAAATTGGGCTTTGGGTTTTGGCGGTGCCTTTCCACTGTAACCCTATAGAGGTACTGATGATACCAATGTCGCCGATTAGGTGGGCTGGGAGATAACAGGATGTACAATGCCCAAGCAAGCTATCTGCTGAATATAAAAATTTGATAAAAGATATGCAATATTGGAAAAGTATCAACTTCAAGGCAAATCCGCTTTGCACTTCAAGTGCACTTGGAAGTGCAGTCACTGTAGATCCGAGGGGGAAACGCAAGGGAAAGAAAAAAACAGCATTTTAGCTTGCACATAGATTGGATAATAAAATCAGCAGAGCCTCCCCTCATTTCAGATCTACCCCTCATATTTACAGCGACTGCAATTCCAAGTGCATTTGTAGTGCAAAGTGGATTTGCCTTTCGTAAATAATAACCCCCAATAACTTTTACTTTTTGCTACAATAAATATCCCACATTTTTTTTTTAAAAAAAACACATTTTTTCCTCAGTTTAGGCCAATATGTATTCTTCTACATATTTTTGGTAAAACCAAAATTGCAATAATCATATATTGATTGGTTTGCACAAACGTTATAGCGTCTACAAAATAGGTTATAGATTTATGGCATTTTTATTATTTTTATTATTATTATTATTATTTTTACTAGTAATGGCGACTATCTGCAATTTTTATTGGGATTGCAATATTGCGTTGGACAAATTGGACACTTTTGACACATTTTTGGGACCATTGACAATTATACAGCGATCAGTGCTATAAAAATGCACTGATTACTGTATAAATGTCACTGACAGGGAAGGGGTTAACATTAGGGGGCTATCAAGGGGTTAACTGTGTTCCCTAGGTGTGTTCTAATTGTTGGGGGGATGATACTGACTAGGGGATAGGGATGAGCTTCGAGTTTGAGTCAAACTCATGTTCGACTCGAACATCGGCTGTTTGCAAGTTTGCCGAACAACGAACAATTTGGGGTGTTCGCGGCAAATTCGAAAGCCGCGGAACACCCTTTAAAAGTCTATGGGAAAAATCAAAAGTGCTCATTTTAAAGGCTTATAATTCATGGTATTGTCATAAAAAGTGTTTGGGGACCTGGGTCCTGCCCTAGGGGACATGGATCAATGCAAAAAAAAAGTTTTAAAAATGGCAATTTTTTCGGGAGCAGTGATTTTAATAATGCTTAAAGTGAAACAATAAAAGTCTAATATTCCTTTAAATTTTGTACCTGGGGGGTATCTATAGTATGCCTGTAAAGGGGCGCATGTTTCCCGTGTTTAGAACAGTCTGACAGCAAAATGACATTTCAAAGGAAAAAAAGTCATTTAAAAGTACTCGCGGCTATATGAATTGTTGGTCCGACAATACACATATAAGTTCATTGATAAAAACGGCATGGGATTTCCCCACAGGGGAACCCCGAACCAAAATTAAAAAAAATAAATGTATATGTATGTAAATCTGTAAATGTTATGTAATGGGTGATTCTGCCCCCTCTGATGTCAAGGGGAAAGCCTCAGGGAAGTCCCCGTGTGTTGGAGGGGGCGGGGTCACTGGGTGGCCCCGCCCTCCATTATTTAAGAACCGTCAGAATACGAGAAGCGTCACACAGATGGATGCAGAACGTCCGAGAACGAAGAAGGCAAGAAGACGCTGCAGAGGAAGATGCCGGATGAGAACACCGGAGCAAGAAGCAGAGGATTGAAGGAAGAACCAGAAGAAGATGGAGGAAGAAAGAAGATGGAAGAAAGAAGATGGAAGATGGAAAGAAGAAGCATTTAAATAAAGAAATTACCCCTAAGTGCTAGAATATAAAGTACACAGTGCTAAATAAAATACGCAATGGGAGTGATAAGTCAAAACCTATCACATATATCAAAGAAATATACGGGGATATGACCCCTAGTGAATCAAATTAAAGTCCAAAACAGTGTGTATCCAAAGATATAAAGGTGCCCAGAAAAACCATAGTCCAAAGTTATAGTGAAATTCACATATCCTTCCTTCCAAATGTGCATCACCAAGGAAACATGCTGTAGTGTCTTCCAGCCACCCCCACAGGTGTATATGCTCACCTTCCTGTGTGTGACACAGCGTTTAAACTATGTCAAACAAAGCCTTGGAGCCACTCCTGTGCTCATTTGGAATCAGCTGTGTAGACCTCCAATGTTCTCAAACGAAGGTAATATCAACCCCTTGATGGCAACCCTTCAAAATCCTTATTGGGTAGAGCTGGACTTCTATACCATGCTGCTCTGCAATGCCGTGCTTTGCTTACGTGCCAGTGCTGAATTCGCAGACGGCTGGGGGGGGGGGGGGTTTCTCAGCAGGAAACGGTTAATATGTTCTCGCTCTTTTTTTCCTGGTGGAAATGTATTAGCACTTCATAATTTTTAGTGCTATCAGCGATTATTTGAAACTCACTAGCACAGAAATCTCTGGAGGATGTGTAGAAGATTCACTAATTACACTTAAGCTGTGCACCTGGCCAAGCACACATGAACAAGGGGCCCAGATCTGCGAAAGGGGTCTGAAGAATAGGAAGGCCACGCACTGCAAGTTTGCCAAGGAATGAGAAGCAGAGTCCTTATGGTCACTGAGGATTACAATATCTGGAACTGCCTCCTCCCAGCCACGTACTACTCCCAAGGGTTCTGGGAATGGAAAACCATCTCTTAAGGTTTGACATATGTCTTCCTCTGTGTCAATGCCTCCAAAACTGCCAGTATCCTCCTCCTCCCTCTCCTCTTGTGTGTTCTACGGTGTCGCAAGAATGGTGTCTGCATAAAGCGGGCCTTGAGCGGATACAAAGTCCCCCTCTTCCTCCCGCTGTTCTGCCTCAAGTTCCCTGTCCATAATGCCATGCAGTCTGCTCCAGCAGGAACACAACAGGGATTGATCACTTATGCATGCATTGTCACAGCTCACTATCCTTGTGGCCTCCTCAAATGGTGACAGTAAAATGCATGCATCCTATATCAACAGCCATTGGCACGGGGAAAAAAATCCGAGCCACCCTGAGCCTGTCATTGTGCCATACTCACACAGGTATTTGTTGATGGCCCTCTTCTGGATGTGCAGCCACTGCAGCATAGTCAAAGTTGAGTGTTACCTGATGGGCATGTCATAAATGAGGCGATTTATGGGCAGGTGGAATTCCTGAATTTCAGCCAACTGAACACTATCTGTGTAGGATGGCCTGAAATGGCTACAGACTCTTCTGGCCTGCTTTAGCAGATCTTTTCACCATGGGTATCTGCTTAAGAAACATTGCACCACCAAATTGAGGACATGTACCAAGAAAAAAAATAAATACATTTTCCCTGCAAGCTTTCTTTATTTTATAAACAATGGCTTGGGGAGCCAGTCTGTAATGATGAGGCCACAATTTAGTGTAGTCGGAACAATATTAGAGATTAGGGTTGTCCCGATACCGATACTAGTATCAGTATCAGGACCAATACCGAGCATTTATGCTCCCGATGTCTAATCCAATACCTACAACTGGAAGTCGGCGGACAGAGAGGGCAGAGCAAAGATTGGTCTGGCAGCAGTAGAACTACGGGTAAGCCTGCCAGGCCAGGGATGCAGGGCGCTGCCGCATATTCTGTCCAAAATGGTGACCGGAGCCGTCACATTCGATAAAGGAAGTGACGGTACATGTCTCCGTCAGAGGGTAAACATCACGACGCCCATCTTGGTACACCCTGCACTCGGCTGCAGTAGGCCAGCAGCGGACATCTTGTTACACCCAGCCCATATAGTTCGGGCTGGGTGTAACAAGATGTCTAACAAACACAAAAAACCGCGCTAGATAGAGAATAAAAAGGATTACAACTCAATGTATGCACGCATGTTGTAAAAAGTCCATCAAATGTAAATGAACAGGGGTTGATTAGCAGTCTATGCAAAATTCACGGAAGGTATATATCCTCTTCTTGAGTCAGGGTGACAACACACTCAAAACCACCGCAGAAACAAGTGCAGGGGATAGGAAAGTCCTCCACCTAAAAAACGGCTGCCTCTTACCAGCTCCCTTGATCTCTGGCAAGGAGATCAAACACGCTTTCAGCTTATAACCCAGCTACAGTCTCTGGATACAATAGGTGAAAACTCAGACAACCTCCCCGTGATTTCCTTGGATTAATCTCAACAGCAAGTCCATGGACCAATCATATATAGGAAAGAAAGGCTAGAAGGGTGAGAGGTCAGCGGAGAGACACCGAGCCAGGCAGCAGGCGGCGGCTCGGAGTCACCGGGAGAAGCTGAGATTTATAAGAAGACAACGAAGGCTTTAAACGGGTACGAGCAGCTGTAACCCCTTCTAGCCTTTCTTTCCTATATATGATTGGTCCATGGACTTGCTGTTGAGATTAATCCAAGGAAATCACGGGGAGGTTGTCTGAGTTTTCACCTATTGTATCCAGAGACTGTAGCTGGGTTATAAGCTGAAAGCGTGTTTGATCTCCTTGCCAGAGATCAAGGGAGCTGGTAAGAGGCAGCCGTTTTTTAGGTGGAGGACTTTCCTATCCCCTGCACTTGTTTCTGCGGTGGTTTTGAGTGTGTTGTCACCCTGACTCAAGAAGAGGATATATACCTTCCGTGAATTTTGCATAGACTGCTAATCAACCCCTGTTCATTTACATTTGATGGACTTTTTACAACATGCGTGCATACATTGAGTTGTAATCCTTTTTATTCTCTATCTAGCGCGGTTTTTTGTGTTTGTTAATATCTTGTTTAATGTGGGTATCCCATATTGTTTAAACTGCAGCTCAATTACGTGTAATGACAACAGATCAGGTTCTGTATGTCTCTTAATTCTTACTGACAGCGCTGTATTTTCTATATATTTTGTAACAAGATGTCTGCTGGCTTACTGCAGCCCAGTGCAAGGTGTACCAAGATGGGCATTGCAGTATAATTACTAGATGATAAATGATGATAAATGTTAGATGACATGAATGATGAGAGGCAAGGAAGGATTTTTTAATGCTATATGCCATATAGCTTTGCAAAATCCTTCCTTTCCTCTCATCATTCATGTAATTTATTATGCAATTGCCAATTAGTGCTGCGTTTCAGTGCCTGCCCATAAGTGCTGCCTATCAGTGCCATCTATCAGTGCCCATAAGTGCCGCCTATCAGGCGGCACAGTGGTGTAGTGGGTAGTACTCTCGACTAGCAGTAAAAAGCTACCTGCCTGGAGTTTGCATGTTCTCCCTGTGCCTGCGTGGGTTTCCTCCAGGTACTCTGGTTTCCTCCCACACTCCAAAGACATGCTGGTAAGTTAATTGGCTTCTGTCCAAAATTGGCCCCAGTATGTGAATGTGAGTTGGGAACCTTGGATTGTGGGCTCCTTGAGGGTAGAGACTGATATGAGTGTGCGATGTATGTGTGGAGCGTTGTGTAAATTGATGGCACTATATGGGTACCTTAAATAAATAATGATATAATAGATGAGCATCCTAATGAGACACAATGTACAGGGATAGGGACAATTGTAGACACTCACTCAGGTTGGACTGGATGGACTGGTGTCTTTATTCAACCTTATTAACTATGTAACTATCAGTGCCATCTATCAGTGCCAGCCATCACTGCCTTCCACCTGTCAGTGCCATCTATCAGTGCCCATCTATCAGTGCCAGCCACGTGTCAGTGCCACCTATCAGTTCCTATAAGTGCCACCTATCAGTGCCACCCATCAGTGCCCATCAGTCAAACTGTCACATGACATTAAAAAAAAGTATCGGTAATCATTATTGGTGAGTACTGGAAAAAAAAGTATTGGTACTTGTACTTGGTTTTAAAAAAGTGGTATCTGGACAACCCTATTAGAGATTCTTGGGATAAATTCTGGTGTCTGTTTTGGGTGTTGGTGGTGCCTTCAAACCGTTACCCTATAGAGGTACTGTTGATGAAAGCAAAAACTGGCCTTGCTGTCAAAAATTTAAAATTATATGCCTGGTCAAACAGTGGCGGAAAAATTGGGCTGTGGGTGTTGGTGGTGACTTCACACTGTAATCCTATAGAGGTACTCTTGATGAAAGCAAGAATTGGCCTTGCTGTAAAAAATTTAAATTTATATGCACCTGTCAAACAGGTGCAGAAAAATTGGTCTTTGGGTATAACTTGTGCCCATGAAACCTATACCAAAAAAGTTCTTCCAGATAAAATCAACACCCACAAAGCTAGGCAGCCTAGACAGTCTTTCAGAGATTACACATCCTAAAAACACTCACTCAAAATTAATCGGTCCTGGATTAGCAGAAGCTATCAAGCCCCTAATGCCGATGTCACAGATTAAGTGGGCTGGGAGATAACAGCTCCACTATCTGATGAAATAGGGTGGATGCTCTCTACTCTTCCATGATGGCTGCCTCTGGAGGACATCCTGCCTCATTGGGGTTGCTACTTGTTCTCACTTTACTCCTCTGCTCTACTTCTCCATGCATAATGCTGGGGCTATGGCAGGAGTAGCTGTGGACAAGGAGGCAGAATAAGCCGCTCTGGCAGCTGCGGTGGACTGCACACTAGTCTCTGCTTGGGTGATAAAGGATGATGAGGATGGTTTAGTAGGCCAGTCTACCACTTCCTCTGCATGCTGTGGCTGGATAGCACGGGCACTATCACTAAACAGAGAAAATGGAGCCCTGCCTGAGGACAGACTATGTCCAGCTTTGCCTGTGGACACAGATGCTGCTGGCCCCCTCATAGTGGCATGGGAATGTTGGCCTCCCAGACATGATAGGGGTTTCGTTTACCAAAATGTAATAGAGATTGGCAAATGTGTAATTGGATGCACTTTAATCAATAGAAAGTGGTGTTATGTGCATGTTAACTTGAGGACTGCCACTGACAGAAATGTCAAAACTAGGGATGAGCCGAACACCCCCCTGTTCGGTTCGCATTAGAACATGCGAACAGGAAAAAAGTTAGTTCGAACACGCAAACACCATTAAAGTCTATGGGACACGAGCATGAATAATCAAAAGTGCTAATTTTAAAGGCTTATAGGCAAGGTATTGTCATAAAAAGTGTTTGGGGACCCGGGTCCTGCCCCAGGGGACATGGATCAATGCAAAAAAAAGTTTTAAAAACGGCCGTTTTTTTAGGAGCAGTGATTTTAATAATGCTTAAAGTCAAACAATAAAAGTGTAATATCCCTTTAAATTTCGTAGATGGGGGGTGTCTATAGTATGCCTGTAAAGGGGCGCATGTTTCCCGTGTTTAGAACAGTCTGACAGCAAAATGACATTTCGAAGGAAAAAACCCATTTAAAACTACCCGCGGCTATTGCATTGCCGACAATACACATAGAAGTTCATTGATAAAAACGGCATGGAAATTCCCCACAGGGGAACCCCGAACCAAAATTAAAATAAAAAATGACGTGGGAGTCCCCCTAAATTCCATACTAGGCCCTTCAGGTCTGGTATGGATATTAAGAGGAACCCCGGCCAAAATTTTTTAAAAAATGACGTGGGGTTCCCCCTAAATTCCATACCAGACCCTTATCCGAGCACGCAACCTGGCAGGCCGCAGGAAAAGAGGGGGGGACGAGAGTGCGGCCCCCCCTCCTGAACTGTACCAGGCCACATGCCCTCAACATTGGGAGGGTGCTTTGGGGTAGCCCCCCAAAACACCTTGTCCCCATGTTGATGATGACAAGGGCCTCATCCCCACAACCCTGGCCGGTGGTTGTGGGGGTCTGCGGGCGGGGGGCTTATCGGAAGCTGGAAGCCCTCTTTAACAAGGGGACCCTCAGATCCCGCCCCCCCCTGTGTGAAATGGTAAGGGGGTACTTACCACTACCATTTCACTAAAAAACTGTCAAAAATGTTAAAAATGACAAGAGACGGTTTTTGACAATTCCTTTATTTAAATGCTTCTTGTTTCTTCTATCTTCCTTCATCTTCTTCTTCTGGATTCTTCTGGCTCTTCTGGTTCTTCCTCCGGCATTCTCGTCCAGCATCTCCTCCACGGCGCCTTCTATTTTCTTCTCCTCGGGCCGCTCCGCACCCATGGCATGGGGGAGGCTCCCGCTCTTCTCTTCTTCTTTTCTTCTCTTCTTCATTTTCTTCTCCGGGCCGCTCCGCACCCATGCTGGCATGGAGGGAGGCTCCCGCTGTGTGACAGCGTCTCCTCATCTGACGGTTCTTAAATAACGGGGGCGGGGCCACCCGGTGACCCCGCCCCCCTCTGACGCACGGTGACTTGACGGGACTTACCTGTGACGTCACGGGGAATGCCACAGGGAAGTCCCGTCATGTCCCGTGCGTCAGAGGGGGGCGGGGTCACTGGGTGGCCCCGCCCCCCGTTATTTAAGAATCGTCAGACGAGGAGATGCCATCACACAGCGGGAGCCTCCCTCCATGCCAGCATGGATGCGGAGCAGCCCGGAGAAGAAAATGAAGAAGAGAAGAAGAGAAAAAGAGAAGAAGGAAGAAGAGAAGATGAAGAAGAAGATGAAGAGAAGAGCGGGAGCCTCCCCCCATGCCATGGGTGCGGAGCGGCCCGAGGAGAAGAAGGTAGAAGACGCCGCGGAGGAGATGCTGGACGAGAACGCCGGAGGAAGAACCAGAAGAACCAGAAGATGAAGGAAGATAGAAGAAAGAAGAAGCATTTAAATAAAGGAATTGTCAAAAACTGTCTCTTGTCATTTTTAACATTTTTGACAGTTTTTTAGTGAAATGGTAGGGGTAGGTACCCCCTTACCATTTCACACAGGGGGGGGGTGGGATCTGGGGGTCCCCTTGTTAAAGGGGGCTTCCAGATTCCGATAAGCCCCCCGCCCGCAGACCCACACAACCACCTGCCAGGGTTGTGGGGATGAGGCCCTTGTCCTCATCAACATGGGGACAAGGTGTTTTGGGGGGCTACCCCAAAGCACCCTCCCAATGTTGAGGGCATGTGGCCTGGTACGGTTCAGGAGGGGGGGGCCGCACTCTCGTCCCCCCTCTTTTCCTGCGGCCTGCCAGGTTGCATGCTCGGATAAGGGTCTGGTATGGATTTTTGGGGGGACCCCACGCCGTTTTTTTTTTCTTTTCTTTTTTGGTGCGGGGTTCCCCTTAAAATCCATACCAGACCTGAAGGGTCTGGTATGGAATTTAGGGGGAACCCCACATCATTTTTTTTAAAATTTTGGCCGGGGTTCCCCTTAATATCCATACCAGACCTGAAGGGCCTGGTATGGAATTTAGGGGGACTCCCACGTCATTTTTTTTTTTAATTTTGGTTCGGGGTTCCCCTGTGGGGAATTCCCATGCCGTTTTTATCAATGAACTTCTATGTGTATTGTCGGCAATGCAATAGCCGCGGGTAGTTTTAAATGGGGTTTTTCCTTCAAAATGTCATTTTGCTGTCAGACTGTTCTAAACACGGGAAACATGCGCCCCTTTACAGGCATACTATAGACACCCCCCAGCTACAAAATTTAAAGGGATATTACACTTTTGTTTGACTTTAAGCATTATTAAAATCACTGCTCCTGAAAAAACAGCCGTTTTTAAAACTTTTTTTTGCATTGATCCGTGTCCCCTGGGGCAGGACCCAGGTCCCCAAACACTTTTTATGACAATAACTTGCATATAAGCCTTTAAAATTAGCACTTTTGATTTCTCCCATAGACTTTTAAAGGGTGTTCCGCGGCATTCGAATTTGCCGCGAACACCCCAAATTGTTCGCTGTTCAGCAACCTGGCGAACAGCCGATGTTCGAGTCGAACATGAGTTCGACTCAAACTCGAAGCTCATCCCTAGTCTTGGCGATAGTCCTTAACTAGTTTCGCAGAAATTGCTGCTTCTTCAGGAGGAGCCAGTCATAAGCATCTAGAGAGGGGGGAGACTGCGGTAGTGTGGCAGCATCAACAGAGGCACCTGAAGGCAATTTTCCCCCCACGGCGGACATGGGAAGCACCTAGGACTAGACATGTGCACACTGAAATATTTTGTTTCGGAATTTCATTTTCCTCCGAAAAATAAATTTATTTAGTTATTCCCGAAATTCATTTTTATTTATTTTGTTTCGTTAAAAAAATGCATTCGTCTGAAAATCCCATATAATTAAGGTTGAATCTGTCATTGAAGGCTTATGGTGTCTGTCGAAAGTAAATTCGACTGAGCAGCTAAACTGTACGACGCTGCAATCGTACATTTCCGGTCGAATGTTCTGCCTACAAGCTATAGTAGAATTCTAATGTTGTATGACACTAGTAACAATTATATTTATTAATTATTATTACTAGTCAACTAACATTAGAATTCTTCTATAGCCTATGGCCGAAGCATTTGACCATAAATGTCCGCTCGCGGCGACTGCTTCGTCGAATCTTTATGTCGAATCTTTTCTCTCTATGTCGAATCTTTTCTCTCTATGTCGAATAATCTTGGACTAATAGAGTTAGGTTATGCACATTCAACCTTTTTTGCTATTGTCTCTATAATGTTCAATCTTTTCTCTCTATGTCGAATCTTTTTTCTCTATGTAGAATAATCTTGGACTAATAGAGCTAAGGTTAGGCACATTTGACCACAGGTTCGATGAACACAGATCGCTATTGTCAGCGTCATGTCAAATCTCCTATCTATATCGAACTGTTGTAGCAACGAAAATGAAAATAAAGCATCTGTTTATGTTGGATCTTTCGGTTTTCGGATTCTGCATGTTCGTTAACATTTGTTAAAACAAAAATGAAAATACCCGAAATTCGGACAAAAATGCATTCGGACGAAAATGAATGCACATGTCTACCTAGGACCACTATTGAGTCAAAATATCCAGTATGACTCGGTATAAGGAAATGCAGGAGTAATGATGGTTAAAGCTGGTTGTTATTTAGCAGTCTATTGCCAGGCAGTTGTTGACTGTTTTTTTTTTTAAATGGAGATCTATTCAAGCGATGTGTCACAGCAAGAAAAACTTCCCCGTATGTTTCCTGCTTCCAGCTATTCTTCACACCAATTTTGGTTTGGTTGATCATTTTTCATTTTTCGATCAACCCAAATTTGAATTGTTCTAAAAATTTTGAATTAATTAGAAAATGAATACCGGTAAATTAAAGAAAAATAAACAAAACCAAATTAAACTAAATTAATTCTGAAACAAATCAACAAAACAAAATTAGTAACATAACATATCTATCGGAAACAAAACAAAACTATTTTCGTTCGATGAACACCCAAATTATCAGGGCGTTTCGACCATTTATTCAGCTCGCCAAATGATCACAATGATGACTCTATCCAATCATGGCTCATTTCTCTTATGGGCCGTACACACTATCGGATTTTCCGACTGCAAATGTTCGATGTGAGCATGTGTATGCTCCATCGGACAATTGCTGTCGGAATTTCCGACAACAACTGTTTGAGAGCAGGTTCTCAAATTCCAAGCGTGTGTTCACAAGTCCGAGGCACAAAATTCCACGCATGCTCAGAATCAAGTACAAGACGGAAGTGCTCGATCTGGTAAAACTAGCGTTCGTAGCACAGCGTTGCAGCACATTCTCTTCTTCTTTATAATGCTAGAATAATGAAGTTGTTTTGCTGCTGATATTCGCACACAGTTCTGATAAACTGATTTCTTTATTATTTCTCGTGATCTCCTGAATAATCTTCTTTTTTTTTACCAGATCTCCAGAATAATGTTTTTAGAGTGATCTACTTTTTTTTTTTATTCAAGATCTCCAGATTTTTTTTTCTAGTGATCTCCATAATATTTTTTGTCGTTTTGGGTTTGTGTGTCAAGTTACCACAACACCATTATTATCTTGTATTTTTTAACCTCAAAGAGGTTGGTTGGTGTTGGTGTCCCTTGTTAATTTGACATTGTATTTTTGAAATGTACCTGCCTACTCACAAACAAACTGTCTTTTTTTTAAGTAAAACCAAGCCAAGGATTTGTAAAAAAAAAAAAAACAATTAGGGGTCATACCAAAATAAAGAGGAAGGCAACGCTGGATAAACAGTTGAAATTGGCGAAGCCTTTGTACCCCAGGGCAGACATCAATTATTTGACAGGCCAAATTGGTAACCTGAGGAGTCCATTTAATGGGGAGCACAATACGGTCCAGGACTCCGAGAGATTGGGAGCAGCAGCAGATGACATATATGTCCACAGGCTGTGGTCTTACCACAGCCTGCGTCTTTTGCCAGACCAGACTGAACCCAGGCCATAACTCTCTTGACTTCCTTACACACTTCCTTCCAGGCTTTGGCTGTGGTGTTGAAGTTGTGGCAGGAGGTGGAGAAGGAGTATAGTCCAACTCACATACGTGACTTTTCTTGGTGAGTTCGCCCCTCCCCCCCCCCTTATTTAGGACCTGAAATATGAGCTCCTCACCGCACTGATGAGGCGTTGGCTCACCTCCATTTCCTGCTTCTTACTGGCTGTCATACACGCAAAGGCCTCCTGGACATTAGGGGTGTTTGTGAGAACCGCAGTAGCCTGCTGAATCAAACCAAGTGCTGACTCCTTCACGTTCCTCCCCTTCCTGGACTTTTTTGTTGGAAGGTGGAGGGGAGGAACCTGCGATTCGGTCAGGCTGCTGGGCACGGCCACCTCCTGGCTGCCACTTTCCCTGGCCACCTCCTGGCTGCCAATTTCCCTGGCCACCTCCTGGCTGCCACTTTCCCTGCCACTCCTGGCTAAGAATTTCCTTTGTATGAAATTGGGACATAGTTTTTTTTTTTTTAATCTTTTTTTTTTTTTTTTTTTATTGATATCCATAAGAAAAAAGTACACATAAACATAGTTTGTGATACATGTAAAAGCATTATAGTAGCATTTCACTGCTTCAATCACAATTAAATATAGTAACAAATACATTTCTTTCCCCTTTTTCTTTCCCTCTCATTTCCCTCCTATTGCTATCCCCTACTTTCCCACCCACCTCCCTACCAATAATTACCCCCTCTCCCCCCCCTCCCCCCGCCACCATCAAAGGGTCAAATAAAAGTTGTTTACACTGGTTCTTATTATGCTTTAATTCCAGCCAATATCCCAGATAGATTTACTCATTCTCTCCAAATCCGACTGTCGTGTAGTTTATTCGCTATGCCACTAAAACGCCTTCTAATGTCTATATAGGTTTCAAAGGAAGTGGAGGGTACTCAGCCCCTGCAGCCAAGGCCTCCATATCTTAATGAATTTATTATAACTGCCCTTTCTAATGTATATGGTCTTTTCTGTCCAGACCAAGGAATCCATTGTCCTGAGCCATTCCTCCGGGGTTGGGGGTACATCTGAGAGCCAAGATTGTGCTATCAGTTTTCTCGCCTGATAAAGGCACCTTACTATGGCAGTAGTTGTGCTAATATTCCCTATGTTTTCCTCTACTAGGCCCAGGACACACGCCTCAGCCTCTAGGTCCAGTTTAACTTTAAACCTGGATTCTATAGTTTTTACAATCTCAGACCAATATCTTACTAATTTTGGGCATCTCCACATCATGTGTATAAGATCTCCTGTCTCCAAACATCTGGGGCATTTGTCGTCTGGTCTTCGACCAAACATATGCAACCTCTTAGGGGTATAGTAAGCTCTATGCAGCAGGAGGAGATGCGAGGCCTGCTGCGATGTAGAAACGGACACCAGCGGGCCAGATTCCAAAATCCTTTTCCGCTGGTCGTCCGTTAACTCCCCCACATCTGCCTCCCACCTCTCCCTAGAGCTTGGGGTCGTTTGTAAGGTTATCAATCTATCCATTAACTGCTTATATGTTTTTGCTATCAGTCCTCTAGTGGTTTTTGTTCTAACTATTTTATTAACCACTTGCCGACCGCCTACCGCATATATACTGCGGCAGAATGGCACGGGCAGGCAAAATCACGTACCCATACGTGATCTGCCTCCCGCGGGCGGGGGGTCCGATCGGACCCCCCCCCGGTGCCATCGGCGGTCGGCATCTGACTGGGAGCGTCGGGAGGCGAGGGGGAGACCATCCGATCGTGGCCCCCCCCTCGCGATCGCTCCCAGCCAATAGGAATCCTCCTCTGCCTGTGTGTCGTTTCACACAGGCAGAGGATGTGATGTCATCTCTCCCCGGTCTGGCAGTTTCCGTTCCAGCGCCGAGGAGAGATGACAAGTGAGTGCACAACACACACACACACACAGTAGAACATGCCAGGCATATTTACACCCCCGATCCCCCCCCCGATCGCCCCCCGATCCCCCCCCAATCACCCCCCCCCCCTGTCACAAACTGACATTAGCAGTATTTTTTTTTTTTTTTTTCTTTTTTTTTTCTGATTACTGCATAGTGTCAGTTTGTGACAGTTAGTGTTAGGGCAGTTAGTGTTAGGCCCCCTTTAGGTCTAGGATACCCCCCTAACCCCCCCTAATAAAGTTTTAACCCCTTGATCACCCCCTGTCACCAGTGTCGCTAAGCGATCATTTTTCTGATCGCTGTATTAGTGTCGCTGGTGACGCTAGTTAGGAACGTAAATATTTAGGTTCGCCGTCAGTGTTTTATAGCGACAGGGGACCCCCATATACTATCTAATAAATGTTTTAACCCCTTGATTGCCCCCTAGTTAACCCTTTCACCACTGATCACTGTATAACTGTTACGGGTGACGCTGGTTAGTTTGTTTATTTTTTATAGTGTCAGGGCACCCGCCGTTTATTACCGAATAAAGGTTTAGCCCCCTGATCGCCCGGCGGTGATATGCGTCGCCCCAGGCAGCGTCAGATTAGCGCCAGTACCGCGAACACCCACGCACGCAGCATGCGCTTCCCTTAGTGGTATAGTATCTCAACGGATCAATATCTGATCCGATCAGATCTATACTAGCGTCCCCAGCAGTTTAGGGTTCCCGAAAACGCAGTGTTAGCGGGATCAGCCCAGATACCCGCTAGCACCTGCGTTTTGCCCCTCCGCCCAGCCCAGCCCAGCCCACCCAAGTGCAGTATCGATCGATCACTGTCACTTACAAAACACTAAACGCATAACTGCAGCGTTCGCAGAGTCAGGCCTGATCCCTGCGATCGCTAACAGTTTTTTTGGTAGCGTTTTGGTGAACTGGCAAGCACCAGCCCCAGGCAGCGTCAGATTAGCGCCAGTAGCGCTAACACCCACGCACGCACCGTACACCTCCCTTAGTGGTATAGTATCTGAACGGATCAATATCTGATCCGATCAGATCTATACTAGCGTCCCCAGCAGTTTAGGGTTCCCAAAAACGCAGTGTTAGCGGGATCAGCCCAGATACCTGCTAGCACCTGCGTTTTGCCCCTCCGCCCGGCCCAGCCCACCCAAGTGCAGTATCGATCGATCACTGTCACTTACAAAACACTAAACGCATAACTGCAGCGTTCGCAGAGTCAGGCCTGATCCCTGCGATCGCTAACAGTTTTTTTGGTAGTATTTTGGTGAACTGGCAAGCACCAGCCCCAGGCAGCGTCAGATTAGCGCCAGTACCGCTAACACCCACGCACGCACCGTACACCTCCCTTAGTGGTATAGTATCTGATCGCATCAATATCTGATCCGATCTGATCTATACTAGCGTCCCCAGCAGTTTAGGGTTCCCAAAAACGCAGTGTTAGCGGGATCAGCCCAGATACCTGCTAGCACCTGCGTTTTGCCCCTCCGCCCGGCCCGGCCCAGCCCACCCAAGTGCAGTATCGATCGATCACTGTCACTTACAAAACACTAAACGCATAACTGCAGCGTTCGCAGAGTCAGGCCTGATCCCTGCGATCGCTAACAGTTTTTTTTGTAGCGTTTTGGTGAACTGGCAAGCGCCAGCGGCCTAGTACACCCCGGTCGTAGTCAAACCAGCACTACAGTAACACTTGGTGACGTGGCGAGTCCCATAAGTGCAGTTCAAGCTGGTGAGGTGGCAAGCACAAGTAGTGTCCCGCTGCCACCAAAAAGACAAACACAGGCCCGTCGTGCCCATAATGCCCTTCCTGCTGCATTCGCCAATCCTAATTGGGAACCCACCGCTTCTGCAGCGCCCGTACTTCCCCCATTCACATCCCCAACCAAATGCAGTCGGCTGCATGAGAGGCATTTTTATGTCCTCCCGAGTACCCCTACCCAACGAACCCCCCCAAAAAAGATGTTGTGTCTGCAGAAAGCGCGGATATAGGCGTGACACCCGCTATTATTGTCCCTCCTGTCCTGACAATCCTGGTCTTTGCATTGGTGAATGTTTTGAACGCTACCATGCACTAGTTGACTATTAGCGTAGGGTACAGCATTGCACAGACTAGGCACACTTTCACAGGGTCTCCCGAGATGCCATCGCATTTTGAGAGACCCGAACCTGGAACCGGTTACAGTTATAAAAGTTAGTTACAAAAAAAAGTGTAAAAAAAAAAAAAAAAAAAACACAAACAAAAATATAAAATAAAAATAGTTGTCGTTTTATTGTTCTCTCTCTCTCTATTCTCTCTCTATTGTTCTGCTCTTTTTTACTGTATTCTATTCTGCAATGTTTTATTGTTGTTATGTTTTATCACGTTTGCTTTTCAGGTATGTAATTATTTATACTTTACTGTTTACTGTGTATTATTGTTAACCATTTTTTTGTCTTCAGGTATGCCATTCACGACTTTGAGTGGTTATACCAGAATGATGCCTGCAGGTTTAGGTATCATCTTGGTATCATTCTTTTCAGCCAGCGGTCGGCTTTCATGTAAAAGCAATCCTAGTGGCTAATTAGCCTCTAGACTGCTTTTACAAGCAGTGGGAGGGAATGCCCCCCCCCCCCCCCCAACATATTCCGTGTTTTTCTCTGGCTCTCCTGTCTCAACAGGGAACCTGAGAATGCAGCCGGTGATTCAGCCAGCTGACCATAGAGCTGATCAGAGACCAGAGTGGCTCCAAACATCTCTATGACCTAAGAAACCGGAAGCTACGAGCATTTTATGACGTAGATTTCGCCGGATGTAAACAGCGCCATTGGGAAATTGGGAAAGCATTTTATCACACCGATCTTGGTGTGATCAGATGCTTTGAGGGCAGAGGAGAAATCTAGGGTCTAATAGACCCCAATTTTTGCAAAAAAGAGTACCTGTCACTACCTATTGCTATCATAGGGGATATTTACATTCCCTGAGATAACAATAAAAATGATTTAAAAAAAAAAAAAAATGAAAGGAACAGTTTAAAAATAAGATAAAAAAATAATAATAATAAAGAAAAAAAAAAAAAAAAAAAAAAAAGCACCCCTGTCCCCCCTGCTCTCGCGCTAAGGTGAACGCAAGCGTTGGTCTGGCGTCAAATGTAAACAGCAATTGCACCATGCATGTGAGGTATCGCCGCGAAGGTCAGATCGAGGGCAGTAAGTTTAGCAGTAGACCTCCTCTGTAAATCTAAAGTGGTAACCTGTAAAGGCTTTTAAAGGCTTTTAAAAATGTATTTAGTTTGTCGCCACTGCACGTTTGTGCGCAATTTTAAAGCATGTCATGTTTGGTATCCATGTACTCGGCCTAAGATCATCTTTTTTATTTCATCAAACATTTGGGCAATATAGTGTGTTTTAGTGCATTAAAATGTAAAAAAGTGTGTTTTTTCCCCAAAAAATGCGTTTGAAAAATCGCTGCGCAAATACTGTGTGAAAAAAAAAAATGAAACACCCACCATTTTAATCTGTAGGGCATTTGCTTTAAAAAAAATATATAATGTTTGGGGGTTCAAAGTAATTTTCTTGCAAAAAAAAATTATTTTTTTATGTAAACAATAAGTGTCAGAAAGGGCTTTGTCTTCAAGTGGTTAGAAGAGTGGGTGATGTGTGACATAAGCTTCTAGATGTTGTGCATAAAATGCCAGGACAGTTCAAAACCCCCCCAAATGACCCCATTTTGGAAAGTAGACACCCCAAGCTATTTGCTGAGAGTCATGTTGAGTCCATGGAATAATTTATATTGTGACACAAGTTGCGGGAAAGAGACAATTTTTTATTTTTTTTATTTTTTTTTGCGCAAAGTTGTCACTAAATGATATATTGCTCAAACATGCCATGGGAATATGTGAAATTACACCCCAAAATACATTCTGTTGCTTCTCCTGAGTACGGGGATACCACATGTGTGGGACTTTTTGGGAGCCTAGCCGCGTACGGGACCCCGAAAACCAAGCACCGCCTTCAGGCTTTCTAAGGCCGTAAATTTTTGATTTCACTCTTCACTGCCTATCACAGTTTCGGAGGCCATGGAATGCCCAGGTGGCACAAACCCCCCCCCAAATGACCCCATTTTGGAAAGTAGACACCCCAAGCTATTTGATGAGAGGTATAGTGAGTATTTTGCAGACCTCACTTTTTGTCACAAAGTTTTGAAAATTGAAAAAAGAAAAAAAAAAATTTTTTTTCTCGTCTTTCTTTATTTTCAAAAACAAATGAGAGCTGCAAAATACTCACCATGCCTCTCAGCAAATAGCTTGGGGTGTCTGCTTTCCAAAATGGGGTCATTTGGGGGGGGTTTGTGCCACCTGGGCATTCCATGGCCTCCGAAACTGTGATAGGCAGTGAGGAGTAAAATCAAAAATGTACGCCCTTAGAAATCCTGAAGGCGGTGCTTGGTTTTCGGGGTCCCGTACGCGGCTAGGCTCCTAAAAAGTCCCACACATGTGGTATCCCCGTACTCAGGAGAAGCAGCTAAATGTATTTTGGGGTGCAATTCCACATATGCCCATGGCCTGTGTGAGCAATATATCATTTAGTGACAACTTTGTGCAAAAAAAAAAAAAAAAAAAAAAAATTTGTCACTTTCCCGCAACTTGTGTCAAAATATAAAACATTCCATGGACTCAACATGCCTCAAAGCAAATAGCTTGGGGTGTCTACTTTCCAAAATGGGGTCATTTGGGGGGGTTTTATGTCATCTGGGCATTTTATGGCCTTCAAAACTGTGATAGGTAGTGAGGAGTAAAATCAAAAATGTACGCCCTTAGAAATCCTGAAGGCGGTGATTGGTTTTCGGGGCCCCGTACGCGGCTAGGCTCCCAAAAAGTCCCACACATGTGGTATCCCCGTACTCAGGAGAAGCAGCTAAATGTATTTTGGGGTGCAATTCCACATATGCCCATGGCCTGTGTGAGCAATATATCATTTAGTGACAACTTTTTGTAATTTTTTTTTTTTTTTTTTTTTTTTGTCATTATTCAATCACTTGGGACAAAAAAAATGAATATTCAATGGGCTCAACATGCCTCTCAGCAAATTCCTTGGGGTGTCTACTTTCCAAAATGGGGTCATTTGTGGGGGTTTTGTACTGCCCTGCCATTTTAGCACCTCAAGAATCGACATAGGCAGTCATAAATTAAAGGCTGTGTAAATTCCAGAAAATGTACCCTAGTTTGTAGACGCTATAACTTTTGCGCAAACCAATAAATATACACTTATTGACATTTTTTTTACCAAAGACATGTGGCCGAATACATTTTGGCCTAAATGTATGACTAAAATTGAGTTTATTGGATTTTTTTTAGAACAAAAAGTAGAAAATATCATTTTTTTTCAAAATTTTCGGTCTTTTTCCGTGTATAGCGCAAAAAATAAAAACGGCAGAGGTGATCAAATACCATCAAAAGAAAGCTCTATTTGTGGGAAGAAAAGGACGCAAATTTCGTTTGGGTACAGCATTGCATGACCGCGCAATTAGCAGTTAAAGCGACGCAGTGCCGAATTGTAAAAAGTGCTCTGGTCAGGAAGGGGGTAAAACCTTCCGGGGCTGAAGTGGTTAAGGAGTGGTGCCTTGCACCACACCAGTGGGCGAACCCTAAATTGAGTGCCTAATGCATGCCTGATCTGTAAATAGCTGTAGAATGTATTATTTGTAATTCCATATTGTGATCTTAACTCAGTGAAGGATTTTAGACTGTTATCGTTAAATAGCTGGGCTAACCTATGTATACCGTGGCATTCCCATATGGTATTTTTTTCTATGGTTAATAATTCCCGCAGGGACTTATTATGCCATATAGGTGAAAACTCGGTAATGCCCTTGTACCCCATGGTCCTCTTAACTGTCTGCCAGACTTTGTTAGCCAACTTATATGTTGGAAGCTTTTTCTGAAGTGAACCTGCCTCTAATGCTTCCGCTAGGGATTTATGTGGGTTGCCCTCTAACATAATTTTACTGCTGGCGCACGTTTCACCCGGGGACTTGCATCCCCGATATGCTGTAATTGAGCGGCCATATAATAACCGTAAGGGTGGGGGACTGCCATTCCCCCTTTCCTAGTAGGTCGCTGCAGAGTTTGTAGACTGATCCTGGCCTGCCCTTTCTTCCAAATGAGTTCCCTGAATAAAGAATTTATTTTTAGGAATCACTTTCTCCCAATCCATACCGGGGAGTTATGGAGTATGTACAATAGTTGTGGCAGCCATATCATTCTGGTCAGATTATTTTGGCCTGCCATAGACAGGGGAAGTCGGCACCAAATGTTGCATTTCCTTTGAAATTTTGCAAGCAAGGGGGCTAGGTTATCTCCAATATAATGGTTGGGGTCCTTAGACATTACTATTCCCAGATATCTCACCTTGTCTGTTACATTTAACCAGGATATACCATCAGGGAGGATACTGATAGTTGAATCAATCTGTAGAAGCATTGACTTCTCCCAGTTGATTACTAGGCCCGAGAGCCTCTCAAACCCCTCCACCAATTGCATCATTTTTTCTAAGGATGGCCCCATGTCCCCCAAAAAGAGCAAGACATCTTCGGCATATAATGCAATCCTTTCCTACCCGTTTTTCCTCCTGAGTCCCTGTAATCCAGTCGAGCCTCTCACTGCCTCTGCGAGTCGCTCCATTGCCAGGGCGAACAGCAGGGGTGATAACAGGCAACCCCTGCCTCGTTCCCCTCTCAAGTGGTAAACTTTCTGAATACTCATTATTGATCTTTAATCTAGCACTTGGGTGATTGTATAGAATTTTTAACCAATTGATAAATAGGGGGCCAAAACCGAATCTCTCCAGTACCCTCCAGAGATATCCCCATTCCAGGCTGTAAAATGCCTTGGCAATATCCAAGGACAAGACAGCTCTGGAACCCTTGTTCTCTACCGGGGCCTGTAAATTCAGATATGCCCTTCTAATATTTACACTGGTAGACCTATTAGGGATAAACCCTGCCTGGTCAAGATGTACCAGCTTTGTAATGCATTTATTTAACCTGGTTGCCATTACTTTTGCCAGAATTTTAATATCAGAGCAGAGCAATGAGATCGTTCTATATGATGATACGTCAAGATGGTCTTTCCCCTCTTTCCGTATGAGTACAATATTGGTTTCTGACATCGAAGCAGGCAGTCTACCCTCTGCGACTGCCCAGTTCAGTGTCTTCAGAAGATTAGGGAGCAACACCTCCCCGTAATAATTGTAGATCTCAAGGGGCAGTCCGTCCGGACCTGGGGATTTATGGTTGGGCATATCTGCTACTGCACGTTTCAGTTCCTCTAAGGTTATTGGGGATTCTAGACTGGTCTTGTCTGTTACGGAAAGGGTCGGCAATTCGACACCTTCCAAAAATCTGTCTAACTCTCCCCATTCTATATGCCGTTTTGATTTATATAGTACTCTATAAAAATCAAAAAATGTCTCCTTGATCATCAAAGGGTCAGATGAAATTTCCCCACTTGGGGTCTTAATCATAGAAATTTTTGAGGAGGGAGAATTAGTACTGGCTAGCAAAGCTAGCATTCCCCCTCTCCAAAACACCTTTGTCTCTGGAAGAGTCTCCTATTTTCGGCATTTCTAGTTGTTACCACTTTGTACACCTGCTGCTTCCTGGCCCATAGCTCCTGCTTCACTGGGCCAGGGTCCAACACGTATTGTCTCTCTAATTCCATAACCTCCTTTCTGATATATTCTCCCTCCGCCCTTGATTGCTTCTTTACCCTTGATATATTTTGGATTAAGAGCCCCCTGAGGAAAGCTTTTGAATAATCCCAGACCACCCCCGCCGATGCTGATCCTGAGTTATATTCTACAAACTCTTTTAATCTTGTGGATATTTCTTCCGTTCCTCCTATTACCTCTAGCCATATTGGATTTACTGCCCACAATCTCTGAGTATGTCTATCATGAATATCCACTAATAGTTTCAAGGGTGAGTGGTCTGATATCCCTCTTGGCCAATATTCTATCTTATTTACTAGGGGATGTACTTCTTTATTACCTATGGCCAAATCTATACGAGAGAGTGTACAGTGTGTCCCCGAGTAGCAAGAGTATTGCCGATTATTTAGGTTACGGACTCTCCAGAGGTCACACCATTCAATCTCCTCCAGAATCTGGGCAAACCTTCCCTCCATTGCCCTTTCCGCCCAGGCCCAAGGTGGGAACCTATCTTGACGACTATCAAGGACCGCATTAAAATCCCCCACCACTATCATCGGAGTGTCGATTTTGTTCTCCATGTATTCTAATAGGGCGTACACACGGTCGGACTTTGTTCGGACATTCCGACAACAAAATCCTAGGATTTTTTCCGACGGATGTTGGCTCAAACTTATTTTGTCTACACATGGTCGCACAAAGTTGTCGGAATTTCCGATCGCCAACCACGCGGTCACGTACACCACGTACGACGAGACTAGAAAAGGCCGGTTCAGAACCAAGCGCGGCACCCTTTGGGCTCCTTTTGCTAATCTCGTGTTAGTAAAAGTTTGGTGAGAGACGATTCGCGCTTTTTCAGACTCGTGGCTTTCAGATCGTTTTCTGCCTTTCAGTTTGTGCTTGTGGGTTTGTATCTGCTCTTCAGTGCGTGCAGTCAGTTCGTATCAGAGTTTTCTGTGCGATCTTGCCCGCTCGTTGCTGTTTTTCAGGTCGCTCTTGACAGGCCTTGCTGTTCTTCAGTGCATTCTGTTACTTCGTTCTGAGCAGTGTGCATCCTCCAAATTTGGCTTTGGGAAAAATCACAAAAACATTTTGCACATTGTAGCACACAAAAGAAGAAAGTGATTTTGAGGGACTTTAAACTCGCCCCAAAACATCAATGATTTTTTTATTTTTTGGAATAACATCATTGATGTTTTGCTTGATGATTTCCAATTGTAAATTACACCCCATGATCTCCCCGATCAGGATCTGGGCACTTTCGGATGTGAAAGGATCTGGATCCACAACCTCACGATCACCTAAAAAGAGAGGAACCCCAAAATAAATTAGGTCTAAAAAAAATGCCGCCATCCATCTCTTTTCTGAGCCTGTGGTTGCAGACACTCACCTGTTGTGGTGACTAGTTCCACCGCGTCTTCCTCCTCCTGCTCAGCTTGTGTTGGGGGGATTTCCCCTTCTTCCAGGGGGGGGGCTCTGGTCTCCTCGGATGAGGGTGTCCTCCGAGTCTTTTATCCCCTATGTAAAACAAAAATGGTATACTTAGCACACAGATATTTGAGGGCAGAACTATAAAGATGAAACATTGCTTGGAAGTGGGGTACAATTGTCTGTTTTAGCAGAGTTCCAAGATGTAGCTTTTTTAGTGTCCTTTGTCAAGCTGCAATACTTTACCTGTTTTGTACAAGCTTCACAGATGTAGCCCCCCCCCCTATAGTATACACTGGAGCACCTGTGTGGCCCCCTAATAAAAATGGTGTTCTGGGGTCCCACACTAGAGCTCCAGTGTCCAGATGTGAAAACAGCTGCTGAATGTCCTCTCCTTACACACAATCTAGTTTGCATTTCTTTCAATAAATTTTTATTGGTAGTAGCAAGAAAAATTTGTTACATAACCTTTGTAAAAGAAATTACATGGTGCAAGGATATGAGGATTCAAAAGGAGACAAATAATACAATGGGAGACCTCTCAGTGCAAGACGTAAAATGAAAGGTCTTATCAGCAGGAAACTTAGTTACAGTTGAACTTAAATTCAAATTATACACTAAAATATACAAAGCTCTGGCATTAAAACAAGGAAGGATGAGTAAGGTGACAGATCAAAAACCAAAATGAGTCGGGCGAACTCATTAGCTGGAGTAAGTGAGGAGAGGTTAAATTAGATACGGAAGGCTTTATTGAATTATTTTCAAGGGATCCGAGATCAGGGGAGAGGTCCACCACCCGCCCCTATGGGAACACACTGCGGGCCTAGGGCCAGACCCTTCTCCCGGATTCCCTTCCTCAGTCAAGTCTAATCTAAATGAGGTAGCCCATTATCAGTGTCACAATGTGTTTATTAGACCTGTCCTGTTCCAAATAAGTTTATCTACCGGTGGTCATATAAACCTAGGGTTACGGATGTCCTAGTAGAGAGAGATAATTAAACAAACTGGGTTGCACTGGAGCTTTGGGGCCAGAGGGTGTTAGGGTTTTATTATGACCCATTGGAAGGGGTAAAAAAGAGGAAAGTATACATAATAAAAAAAAATAATTTAAAATCAATCTCAGGGTTGAGTGTTTTACATAAAAAATAATCAGAGAGTCTAAGGTATTAAAGGGAGAGGGTATACAGGGAGTCTGGTGGAGTGGAAGGTATATGGGGGAATTACCATCGCTTTTGATGAGGATTGAGCTCGGAGTCTCTCAGAGAACACATTGCCCTGGAGGGCTCATACCAGGACGCAAGGAGATATGGCAGTAGTTGGCCCAGGGTTCCCAAATAAGCTCAAACTTACTAACTTTATCCTGGATAATGCTCACTATCTTTTCTTGCGCCATAATCCAGGATATTTTATGCTTCACCGCTGTGAATGGGACTCTGTGTTTCTTCCAGCAAGAGGCTATCGTTATTTTGGTGCCCAGTAGGACAAAAAAGATCAGTTGTTGGGTGTATTTATCAACCCTATCCACTTTCAGATTCAATAAGGCTATCTCCGGTGTTTGAGGGATCTGGGCGGTGGATATTTTGCGGATCACTGAGAATACTTTGTTCCATAATCCCCTTATTCGTGGACATGTCCACCATACATGGAGCAGAGTCCCAATGTGGTTGCAACCAAGGAAGCACAGCGGGGAAGCATCAGGATATATCTTAGCCAAAAGATAGGGTACCCTATACCATCTCAATCAAGGAGGAATTCTTATAGAGTCGGTCGCATAGAGCAATAGAGTGTGATAGCGTGGGGGCTAGAATGGGTGGTCTCAATTTGGGGGGGGACCAAATTAGGAAGTCAATCGTGTGGTGAGGTATTGCATGGCGTTCCATTGATACCCAATCAGGTTTCTGGCCCTTTGAATAAACTATAGATATCTGGGCTAGCTGGGCTGCCTGATAGTACCACCAAATGTTGGGGAGAGCTAGACCCCCTTGTGATTTGGAGCGGAATAGAATGTGTTGTGCACAACGACTTCCCCTTGATCCCCATATGAATTTTATGATTTTGGATTGAAGTGGTTGAACTTGTGATTTTTGGATAGGTATGGGCAAGGATCTGAATAGGTAAAGAATACGGGGTAGAAGGGTCATTTTGACTGCATTAATGCGGCCAAGCCAGGATAAGTTGTGGTTGTCCCATTTGGATAGATCCAGAATCAGTTTACGGAAGGTGGTAGGAAAGTTAGATGAGTAGAGAGAGCCTATATTTGCTGTGAGATTGACCCCTAGGTATGGCAGTGCTACCTCGTTCCAGGAAAACGGGAAGTGGTTTTGAAGGCTATTTAGAACGTTAGGAGGGACCGAAATGTTCAGGGCGGAAGATTTGGCAACGTTAACTCGTAGGCCAGAAACCTCCCCAAACCTATCTATCAAAGCAAAGATATTAGGAGTAGAGACTAGGGGGGAGGTTACAAAAAGTAACAAATCGTCGGCAAAGAGGGCGCATTTGTGCTCGCCTTTACCACACAACACCCCTTTGATATCGGGGTGAGTTCTGATCGCGATAGCCAAGGATTCCATGGCTATGGCGAACAGAAGGGGGGATAGCGGGCAGCCCTGTCTGGTACCTCTTTCTATTGTGAACGGATCAGAATAGTAGCCCTGCAATCTGACCTGTGCTGTAGGGCCGAAGTACAGGGCTCTAAGGATGTTCATGAAACGTTGACCAAAACCCCAGCGTTCTAATACATGAAATAAGTAGGGCCAGGTGACTGTGTCAAAAGCCTTTTGCAAATCGATGGATAGCAAATAGCCGTGTTGCGGGGGGCCTCCGTCCCATTGGGAATTAAGAATAGAGATGATGTTAATTGCTCTTCTCATCTGGTCAGGTCCTTGTCTCCCCGGGATAAAGCCCACTTGGTCTTTGTTGATATAGGCTGCTATGCAGGAAGCTAGCCGGTTGGAAAGAACTTTAGTTAATATTTTGAGATCATTGTTGATTAAGGAAATAGGACGATAATTGGAGACCATAGTTGTGTCTTTGCCAGGTTTTGGAAAGACCGAGATGAAGGCCAGATTGAGGGCTTTATCAAGGGGAGAACCAGACCTGAGAGAATTAAAGAATTTGACCAAATACGGGGTTAAGGTCGGGCCAAATTTTTTGTAATAGCCTGCGGAGAAGCCGTCAGGTCCCGGGGCCGAGTTTAGTTTCAGATGTTTAATTACCTCTAGCACTTCTGCTTCCGATATGGGATCGTCCATAAGGTCAGAGTGCTCAGACGATAATTTGGGAAGGGGTAAGCTAGTCAGGAAATCTGAGGTAATATGGTCAGAAGTTGTTTGTTCCTGTTTATATAAAGATGTATAAAACTTGTGGAATGTCTCCATTATACTTTGGGGGTTTTGGGAAAGTTCACCGGAAAGGGTGCGAATTTTGGGTAAAGCCGCCGATCGAGGTTTTGGGGACAGTTTAGTGGCTAATTTAGTTCCTATTTTGTCTGTCTGGTGGTAAAACCGTGCGCCTGACCACCGGAGCTGTTTCTCAGCCTCAGAGGTGAGGACAAGGTTTAAAGAAGTCCGCGCATTTTCCAACTCCTCTAGAGAGTCCCTAGTGGGGTTCTTCTTATGGGCTCTAGACAGGGATTTGTATCGTATCTTAAGGTTAATTGTGTCAGCCGTGCGTTCCTTTTTAAGGTTGGAGGAGATTTGGATAATCTTCCCTCTGAGAACTGCCTTATGAGCCGCCCACAACGTGGCCGGGGAAATTTCTCCCGTGTCGTTAAGAGGAAAGTATTCTTGAATCTCTTTAGTTGTAATCGAGCATTGTATTGGGTCACTAAGGAGCCCTTCATTAAGTCGCCATATGAATTTATTTCCCGGGTTAGGTGATTGTTGCAGATATAGGAGAACCAGGGAGTGGTCCGAAATGGGGGAGTCTCTAATAACTGCTTTGTGAGCCCGGGGGATATTATGTGATTGTATGAAAATATGGTCGATTCTAGAATAGAGGTGATGTGGGGCGTGACCGGATGGGCGGGTGTGTGTTGAGAGGCAGCATGGAGTGAGTGTGAGCATGGACGCTGTGTGCTCCGTCCCTCCTCCGTTCTCATCTCTCTCTCCCCTGGCCGTATGAACGGCATACTGGATGGCTCTGGCTCCCTTGTCGCTCGGTGCCTCGCTGCCCCTCCTCTCTCTCTGCTAAAGGTGTGCTGAGGAATCCTCTGGGTGAGACGCCATCCCCTGCACGCTGCTGTGAGACAAGCAGCTTTTACTTTCACTTTCCCATCTCTACGCTAGTCATGGAATAGAAGTCGGCCAGAGCTGGTACAGTATGGAGTCACTAATATAGTAACCAGATGCTGTTTTAAAAATTGTTAGACAATCCTCGGACTAGAAGTAAATCCTGGTAATATGACATCTGTGTAGTAACAGAGTTATTTATGTGAGTCAGTGTGTTGACCTGCCTGCTGCTTGGGTAATACTAAGTCTGGGAGCAGAGTGTGCTAATATAGGAAGCAAAGTATATTCTCCTTGTTTTTTTTTTTTTTTGTGTGCTGCTGAGACGAGCGAGAGAACAAGGGCAGTGGGGGGCTTCCCGGGGTGCCATCAAGAACACTTTAATCCCCCCACCTTTAAGGTGGGGTTACTATAAACTAGCTAAAGCCCTGGGACCCCTGGGATCCTCAGCAGCTGCAGGGAGAGAGCTTTAGGTGGGGGTCGGGATACTCGGCGTATATACCCCACTAACCGTATTTTGATGGCGACTGCCTTAGCGGCATTTAACCAACTGTATAAAACTACGATGTAGGTGGGGGGCTGCACCAATGTATGTTGTAGCTGTGGAGTTTATGCGTGTAGGGAGCTGCCCCACACCTGCCATCTAAGGTACTGTGGCTTCCTTCTGTGTGAGCTCTCTTTTTCTTTACAGGGGTGTATAAGAGTGTAGAGTGGAGAGACTTACCCCGCTTTATACACTTTATGGTATATGCTCTGTACAGCGGGTAGTCGAGTGCTGATGGGCGCAGCGGCTTCCCTTTCCTCCCCCTCTCTCCTTAGTTCCTTTTGGATTTGTGGAGGACGTTGGTAACTGTCAGTCACTAATTTGTTGCTGTTAGAGTATGTTTATACCTATAAGTGTAAATGATGCAGAATCTACGTTCCTCTAAAGAGAAAAACTCGCAGCATGCGGCAGCAGTATCAGCAGCAGCAAAACTGGAGCAATATGCCCATGCCTCTGCTCTGACCCCTCCAAAAAAGGGGTCGCAGCAGAAGGGTCAACAAGGGGGGGCATCGGATAGGAAAAGCCAGGGCCAGCCTCAATTACAGCCCTTAGGGGCTGCGCCGGCTACCCAGCCTTCCAAATCTTTATGTAATAAAGGTCCAGGGCTAAGTGATCAAAACACAAACGTAAACTCGGAGCTAATAAATGACCCAAATTTACCCTTGAACAGAGAACCAACTATAACGGATGTATTCATGGCTGTAGGGGTGTGTAACGGCTCACTTAAAGATCTTTGTGAACAGATGAAAGGTGTTAAAGCAGATCTGTTATTGGTTAGACAAGATCTGCAGAAAAGGGCGGAGAGAACAACGGCCCTGGAAGAAAGAGTCAGTGGGCTAGAAGATAATGTGCTCCCAATAACCAAAGAAATAAAATGGCTGAAGGAACAGCTATCTAAACAAGCCTCTAAGTTAGATGAGATGGAGAACAGGAGTAGAAGAGATAATGTGAGGCTGATAGGTTTACCCGAAAGGAGTGAGGGCGCCAACCCAATTGCATTCCTAGAAAAATGGCTGGGGGAGCTAATCGGGAAAGAATCATTCTCGGCTTCGTTTTCCATCATAAGAGCTCATAGGATCCCTTTCAGGGCACCATCGGAGGGGGGCCACCCGAGACCCCTCCTCCTGAGATTTCTTAACTACCAGGATAAAGTAACCTTATTACGGAAGATCAGGGAAGCAGGGGAGGTTTTTTTAAAGGAGCAAAAATATCGTTTTATTCCGACTTCTCTCCGGATTTGCAGAGGCGTAGGGCAGAGTTTACCCAGGCAAAACGCAATCTACAAAAATTTAAGTTGCCCTATGCTCTTTTATATCCGGCAAGGTTGCGGGTTGCGGCTCTGGGGGAGACTCTGTTTTTTAACTCCCCTGCTGAAGTTGAGAAGTGGCTGGAAGATAATAGGGAAAAAATCACGAATTTTACGTAGAGAATGGGGGAAGATATAATAGGCCGGGATATCAATAGGATGGCACGACAAGGCATTGGGAGGTACAGGGGCTGTATCTTTGTTTTTGTTTTTTTCTTGTTCTTGCTTTTTTTTTTTTTGTCCCGGTGGGGGGTGTCCCCCAAATTTCCACCCCTTCCTGCCATCTGTTAATGCTTTTTGTTATAAGGGGACGGGAGGGGATGGGTGCACACAGCTATTTGTGGGTAGGGTGGTGAGGGGTTGTGAGTGGAAGATTTGGCGTAAAAGGTTGGTGTTAGCGTAAGAGGCAACGGTCATGGTAAACCCCCAGGGGGTACACCTAGATAGGTGGGTACGGGTGGGGGGGGGGAGGGGGATGGGGTGGGAGGGTTGGGGAGGTTAAGTGGGGAGGGAAGGGAAGGGGTGGGAAGATGGGAGGGAGGGGAAATAGGGTGGGTAAATCATTCCTTACGAACACTTATACCACTAGAAATTATAACGGAGGTATCCAGACCTTCCTTAAGATTATTTTTGCACATACAGGCACTTTTTGTAGTAAATAGGTTTTTGGTTGTTCTACACGCACATGCAAGCACTGTCTATGGCAAATTTATGCCCAAAGTAAGGCTAATATAGCCAAAATGAATATGTGGTCTAGAGGCCAAGTATGCACACACATGGAACTGTTATAATAGTCACTAGGAGGAGAAAAATTAGTTTTGGGCTAGGGTTATATATATTAAATTTCTCTTATATCTTTCTGTTATATACGTTTGTATATGTTGGGGTAAAGGATATTCCTCAGTCTTTAGATGTTAGCTAAGACTCTGAAAATAGGATCCTGGAATGTCAGGGGCCTAGGTACACCACTTAAAAGATTAGCAGTGTTCTCTATGATGGAGAGATGTGGGGCTGATCTGGTCTGTCTGCAGGAAACCCACCTAACCAAGGAAACTATTCACCACCTACAGATGAAAAAATGTCAAACCCAATTTCATGCGGTTCACTCCTCCTACAGTAGGGGAGTGAGTGTTTTGGTAAAGTCTGGGGTGAAGTTTTCCTGCAGCCAGGTCAGGATAGACGAGTTGGGTAGATACATCTTTTTATTATGTTCTATTGAAAACGCCAGGTATGTGGTGGCAAATATATATATCCCCCCGCCCTTTAATCTGGATGTCTTGCTTAAACTGTATGAATTTTTGCTAGATAAAAAAGAGGTGCCGAATGTAGCAATGGGGGACTTCAACGAGGTTCTAGATAAAGGGCTGGATAGATTCCCACTACGAAAAAGCTCAGAGGACTCAGTAAGGAGTCGGTTAAGCTTTTTTCTGGAAGAAGTGGGATTAATGGATTTGTGGAGGGCACGGAACCCAGGCGTGCTGCAATATACTTGCTGTTCTGCATCTTACTCCGTGCTTTCAAGGATAGACCTAGCCCTAGGAAATGATAGGGCTCTCCAGATGGTAGAAAAAATAACATACTGGCCAAGAGGCATCTCAGACCACTCACCTATGGTAGCCATTTTAAATCTTGGGGAGCCTAGGCCCCGGAAGAACTGGAGTATAAGCCCGTACTGGTTTGAAATTATTAAAAAGACGGATGGGATACTTTCCTCCTTAAGGGAGTTTGTTGAGATCAATCAGGGAACGGTGTCCCCTTCTACGCTATGGGACGCCCTTAAGGCTTTTTTTAGGGGGGTCCTGATACAGCAGATAGCTACATTCAACAAAGAGGCTAGAAGGGAGGAGGAGAGCTTGTTGAGAGACGCTCTTGAAGCAGAAAATAACTATACTTGCAACCCAACCCCGGAGACGGAAAGTATCTGGCAAGAGAAACAACAAGCATATAAATCAGTGGTTATACAGAAAGCAGAAACCAGGCGGTTACTCCAAAGACAGGAATCTATGGTGGAGGGCGAGAGAATGGGAAGGACACTGGCTATGCTAGCAAAATCCAATGCAGCTCCATCCACGGTCCTCGCGATTAGATCCCAGAGCGGTGAGGTAGTATCAAGCACCTTAAAAATAGTACAAGCCTTCAGGGATTACTATAAAAAACTGTATTCCTCCCAGAAGAGGGGTAAGGAGGCCAAGATGGAGGACTTCCTAAGGGGGTTAGACATCCCCACCATATCACAAGAAGAAAGAGATATATTAGATGCCCCAATATCTATAGCAGAATTACACCAAGCAGTAGCAGGCATGGCAACCCATAAGTCGCCTGGACCAGATGGTCTTCCAATTGAGACCTACAAACACTATGGTGAAGTGTTGATCCCCGAACTGCTGAAAGTTTTGGGGGGGGCGCTTGAGGGGGGCCAATTACCTGCCTCAATGCTAGAAGCAACTATTATTGTATTACAGAAAGAAGGGAAAGATCCCTTGGATATGGCCGCCTATAGACCAATTTCTCTCTTATGCACGGACGTAAAAATTCTGGCCAAAGTGCTGGCAGCAAGATTGAATGGGGTTATCCATAAGCTGATCCACGAGGACCAGGCGGGCTTCATAGCCAATATATCCACGAGCCTGAATATTAGAAGGGCGTTTTTGAATGTACAGACCCCAATGGTGAACGAGGGTTCGAGAGCGTTGATGACCCTTGATGTATCCAAGGCTTTTGATAGCGTGGAGTGGGGCTATATGTGGCGCGTGCTGGAGAACTTTGGATTTGGCCCTGCCTTTATAGGGTGGATTAGAATGCTATATACTTGACCCAAGGCAAGATTAAAAATTAACAACGAATTGTCGGACTGGTTTGAGCTGGAGAGGGGGACGAGGCAGGGGTGCCCACTCTCCCCTCTGTTGTTTGCACTAGCGATGGAACCCCTGGCCATTTCCATAAGGGGAAGTCGAGCGATAACCGGCTTCCAGAGAAAAATAGTCGAGGAAAGAATCGCATTGTATGCGGATGACATTCTGTTATTTTTGGGAGACTCGAGGAAATCGCTACCGGGAGCAATGAGGATAGTGGAGGACTTCGGCAGTTTTTCTGGCTTAGAGATAAACTGGGAGAAATCAGAGTTTCTACCGATAGACCCCATAAATGAGACAATAGCACCTGGTATGCCTCAGGTGGTAACAGTGGAAGCTCTGAAGTACCTAGGGATTGTCCTGACGAAGGACCCTGTTCTATATATCAGTAAAAACCTTGCTCCTCTATTAACAAAATTTAAACTAAAAATAGGAATTTGGAGACGCCTGCCTCTATCAGTTGCAGGAAGATGTAGCTTAATAAAAATGATATGGATGCCACAACTGCTATACGTCTTGCATAATTCCCCTGTCTGGATAGGTAAGAAGTCGTTTAAAAAAATTGACAGTCTCTTTAGGGAATTGATTTGGAAGGGGAAACAAGCCAGGATCCGTCTTGGAGTGCTCCAACGCCCTACCCAGGAGGGGGGCTTTGCCCTCCCACATCCCGAGAGTTATTTTTACTCAACTCAGTTGCAGCAATTATTGGGCTGTGGGATACCGAAAGGAGGCACCCCTAATGGCAAGTTACTGTTGTTGAGCTCCACACATAATACAATTATTGAAGCCCTAGAGGCGGACGCGTTCCATGATAAATCTCCAACAATTAAATTGCTAATCAAACTTTGGAAAACAGTTAAGAAAAAGATGGGGTATGGAGCCTTAACAGCCTACTCTCCTATTTGGAACAACCGTAATTTGCAGGAAGTTCTTAAGTTAGGCATATTTAGAGAGTGGGAGAAGCTTGGTATCAGTAAGCTAAGTCAATTATATAACGACTCTGGGTTAAAGAAATTTTCAGAACTGGTTAGGGAGTTTAAGCTTCCCCGGGGGTCTTTCTTCCTATATGTCCGGTTGGAACATGCCCTTAAAGCACAATTTAAAGCCCAGACTCCGAGATGGGAAGAGATGCCTCTATTTCAGTGCATAACTCAAATAACCCCCACTAGAGGGGTAATTTCAAGAATTTATGACCAATTAAGCAAATAGTTTAATAGCAGGGAAATACTCCTTGGGGTAAAGGCTAAATGGGAAGAGGAGGTGCGAGGAATGACCCAGGAACAATGGGCGAGAATTTTGGAGTTGGGAGCGCAGGTTTCTGTGACCCCTTCACAGAGACTCTCACACTTAATGCTGTTAAACAGAGCCTATTATACTCCTAAAAGACTTTTTAAATTTGGGAGAAGGCCCAATGACAACTGCCCCAGGTGTCGAAGGACGGGAGATCTCATTCACATGGTGTGGAGGTGTCCCAAGCTGTTTAGATACTGGGAGGAGGTGACTGGGAACTTGGGAAATATTTTCGGTACGACAGTGGCAAACGAGGCCTTGGCTTGTATTCTGGGGCATAGAAGAGTGATGGGAGAAAGGTTGAGTACTACCTTAGCTGTCACGCGGGCCCTGTTTCAGGCTAGAAAGTTGATAGCACTTAGATGGCAGGTAAAGGAGCCCCCCACCGTGAAAGACTGGATCTCTACAATGAATGAAACCTTGGGTAGGGAAAGAATGGAGTACATAAAAAGGGGTAATCTTCAGGAATTTGAAAGCATGTGGAAGATGTGGATAGAGAAAGTGAAGAGTCATTAATAGTGGGATCGGCATAGACACAGAATAGACTGAGGGATGGGCTTAATATAGGTATATAGGCAACTGGTATCCTTGCAGGCAAAGGATGCTATAATAAAGTGTTTCTGGATATGAACATTTTTAGTCAAATATATAGCTTAGTAGGGCATAGGATAAATATATAGGGAGCAGGTGGGGGGGGGGGGGTCGGGGTATTAGGCCATAGGTAATTTGGTACACAATACAGGCTGGGTCAGTAGAAGATGGGCACGGGGAGCCCACAAGTTCATTTTTACAAACCTCTCTTCTTGTATTTTTTGTTGGTGTTTTTGTCCTTTTTCTTTCTCCTTACTGGTCCCCTCTTTCTCTAAACTGACTTGGAAAAGGATGGGTCCCTTTGGTTATCGAGTCCTAGTTGGTGGGGCTTACGAGATGGAAGTGACAGAGGACTTGTTGGTAAAGAGGCGTAATGGAATCCGTTGGTCATTATGGCGATATAAAAAGCAATGAGAAAAAGTATAATCCACTATGATGTTAATACGAGAAGGCGACAGTTAATGAACATCAAACTGATTTAGCCCTCCAAATACTGTTTACTGATGTGGAAAAAAAAGAAAAAAAAAAAAAAAAGAATAGAGGTGATGTGGGGCCGAGTAATGGGTAAAGTCTTTGGACCTAGGGTTCATTTCTCTCCATATGTCCACCAGGCCCAGAGAGTGTAGAGTGGATGCTATTTTAGTACTATGTTTTGGGGGTTTTCTGGAGCGGGAAGGCCCCGACCCCGATTTGTCTAGAGAAGTATCGAAAGGGAGGTTTGTGTCTCCTCCCATTATTATTTTCCCTTCGAGTTTTGGGCCTAGAGTGGACATCATTGTAGAGAAAAAGGAAGCCTGGCCTTTATTTGGGGCGTAGTAAGAGATAAATGAATATATTATACCCTCAATCATCCCTTTTATTAATAGAAACCTGCCTGCCTGGTCTTTAACAACTTCGGAAGGGGAAAATTTCAAGTGTTTTGAGAAACAGATGGCAACCCCTTTAGACTTATTTTCGGCATTGGAAAGAAAAAACTGGGTGTAGTTACCATTTAAAAAGGAGGGGTTGTATGAGGCTGGGAAGTGAGTTTCTTGCAATATCTAGTTTGCATTTCATTCTAGTAACATAGCCATCTACACAACCCAATTCTTTGAAGACAAGTATAGGGCGTCAAAATGGTGGCCAAATGCATATGGCCTAAACAATGGTATTTTATAGTTTGAACGAAAAATGTTAGATCCGAACGATTAATGTGTCCATGAACATGAAAGTTGTCATTTTAAATGGTACAACAGTTCCTAAAAGCACATGGAGCAGCACGAACGTAATAAACACAAAAAGAATATGAACACAGCACAACTACTTACTTTTTTGCAGCACTCTCCGGATCTTTCTGTACTGCTCATGTTCTCCTAATTTGAGGTCCGACCACCGCTTCCTGAGCTGATCTTTCGATCGTCGTACCCCGAAATTCCGGTGCAGACTCCTGACCACTTTCACCATGATCTTGGCCTTTCGGACATTGGGGTTGGGGTAAGGCCCATACTTTCCATCATAGTCGGACTTCTTCAGGATGTCCACCATCTCCAACATTTCCCCAGAGGACATATTTGAGTCCTTAAATCTCCTTCTGGATCGGACGTTTCAGGCTCCGGCCTTTCCTCCCCCTCCTCCTCGTTGCTACAATTAGCAAGCACCTGCTGTCTATCCGCCATGTGCTCTTCCCCCACTGCGCCGAACAAAAAGGGGTGGGGAATAGACTAGAAAGAACGTCAGGGGCGGGCGGAGTTATACGCATGTGCAGTGTGTATAAAGCGTAACACACGTGCGTATTGCGTACGATCTGTGAGCGGAGGAAGGAGCATCGGAGACGCCGATCGTGATAACGAAGGTAAGATCTAAACTTGGGCCTATACTGCTTCGAAATGGAAGCCTATATTGTAACAAGATTAGGGGAGTTTGGCCTGACATTAGGGTTTGTCTTGTGTTGTGTCTTGCAGAGAAAATGGATGGGTATAACGACCACAATTTCCTGCCCCTGTTCATTGACAAATACAGGGAGCTTCCCTGTCTGTGGCAGGTGAGACACCCCCACTATAATCACAAACAGAAGAGGCAGGCAGCGCTGGAGAAACTGCTGGAGTTGGTGAAGCCGGTGGTCCCCACAGCAACCATCCCTTATTTAAAAGCTAAAATTGGTGGCCTGAGGAGCACTTATCTTAGGGAGCGCAAGAAGGTCACAGATTCCCAGAGGTCCGGAGCTGCAGCAGATGACGTTTATGTCCCCAGGCTGTGGTACTGAGAGACTGCGATTTCTGTCAGACCACACTGAAGTCAGGGAATCACTCTCTACTCTTCCTTCCACGCTTCCTTCCATACCAGCTGAGGCTTCTGATGTCCAACCTGGGCCTTCCAGCCAGGAAGAAGTGGAGGAGCCGGAGGTGAGAGAGCCGGAGGAGCCGGAGCTGGAGTCAGGTATAGCATTGTTCTACTGATTTCTGGTCAATACATAAATGATGTTTACTAGATGTTATTATTGATCACTAATTGCTGCTTGAAAGTGTTTTACATATCAATAGACAGTAGTGGGCACCCAAAATTGGGACAAGAATGAAAAATGCTGGGCTCAGAAGGATAGTCTGTTATATTTGTTAACATTCAATTTGCAGCAGTCAGGAGGTGAAAATTGTGTGATTGATGACTAAAAAACTAAAACTATGTCCCCTTTTCATACACAGGAAGACCTCAGCCAGGAGGAGGTTGTAGAATGTGGCAGTCAGGTGGGGATTAGTGGCAGCCAGGAGGAGGCGGGGCTAAGTGGCAGCCAGGAGAAGCCAGGGACCAGTCGCAGCCTGACTGAGTCTCAGGTCCCTCCCCTCCGCCTGCCATATAAACGAGCCAGGAAGACCACTCCGAGTCCCATGCAGGATTCAGCATTCAGGCTGATCCAGGAGGCTTTGGCGTCCCTCAGAGCCTTACCAACTCCTGAAGAGGCCTTTGCCTGCATGGCTGGCACCAAATTGCAGGGCATGCAGGAGGGTCAACGCAGGCTCTGTGAGGACCTTCTGTAAAAGTCCTACGTAAGGAGGTGAGTGGTGAATTAACACCAATGACCGACGTGGTTGAGTTGGCCTCTCCTCCTCCTCCTCCTCCTGCTGCCACAACTCCACCACCAGAGCCACCGCGTGGAAGGAAGCGCGGAAGGAAGACCAAAGAGTGATGGCCCTGGGTTCAGTCTGGTCTGACAGAAGATGCAGTCTCTCGTATGACCACAGCCTGGGGACACAGATGTCATCTGCTGCTTTCCGGATCTCTGGGACTTCTGGACCAGACTGCCCTCCCTTAGATAAGGACTCCTCAAGCCACCAATTTGGCTTTCAAATTATTGATGTCTGCCCTGGGGGTCCAAGGCTTCACCCACTTCTGCTGTTTCTCCAGCGTTGCCTCCCTCTTTGTTTAGTTGTGACCCCTTAATAAAAATTTTAAGGTAAATTCTACTCTCCTGTGTGTGTTTTCATCCAAAAATGACAGTTTGTTGGTGACGATTCAGGTACATTTCTAAAGTACAATGTGAAATTAACAAGGGACAACAACACCAAACAATCTCCTACAGGATAAATATAACAACATATCAATGGTGTTGTGGGAACTTGACACAAAAAGCACACACAAACATTTTCGGGAGTACAAATCAAAATCGCCCAAAAAAAAAAAAAAAAATACAAACACAAAAAAAGAATCTACATTAAAGCCAAAAAATATATAAAAAATATACAAAAATATGTTGTCAGATGTGAGAAATCAAAATATATTGAGGGAATCCCAATAAATAGTAACGGAATAAGTTTGTGTGAAGTGTGTGTGAATATAAGCAGCAAAACTACTTCATTCTTGTCACATTATAAAGATGAAGAGAGTGCGCTGTATTAAACCATTTTTAACATTGCAGCGTGACGAAAGTGCTGTATCCATTGCGAACGCTAAGTTTACCAGAACGAGCTGTTCCGTCTTGGAATTTCTTCTGAGCATGCGTGGCACTTTGTGCGTCAGAGCAGGCCACACGCGATCGGATTTTGTTGTCGGAAAATTTTATCTCCTGCTCTCCAACTTTGTGTGTCGGAAAATCCGATGGAAAATGTCCGATGGAGCCCACACACGGTCGGAATTTCCGACAACACGCTCCGATCGGACATTTTCCATCGGAAAATCTGACCGTGTGTACGGGGCATTACAGGCAGTACAGAATCTCCAACTTAAATGGGGGAGGGATATACAAATTTGCTATGACAAATGCTCTGCCCTCTATCAAACAATGCAAAAAAATATAACAGCCCAATGTATCGATCCTGACGTCCCTGCAGGAAAATGCCACTCCTTTTTTAACCAATATACTCACTCCCCTTGAGTAAGAGGAGTATACTGAATGGAATTGTGCTTGAAATGTCTTATTCCTAATTGATAATTTAGACTCGTTGGTCAGGTGTGTTTCCTGCAGGCATATCAGCCTAGTACCATGGGATTCCAGTTCTGAAAATACAGTGGCTCTTTTGATAGGGTCGCCCATACCCCTGATCAGAGGCGGCTCTAGGCTTTGTGAGGCCATAGGCAAAACCTAGACATGAGGCCCAAACACGCCCATAATGGGAAAAATAGTTCAAGCGATAAAAAAATTAACTATAAATTGCATTAATCCAGGTAGATAGGCAGAGGGAAGGAGATGCCGCTCACAGCGCTTCCAGACCTGTGGTTGTACCACCCTAGCATGAACTCGTTCCAGGTGCTGGCTTTGCGTAGACTGAGATGAAGTAAGGAAATTCCTGGATAGCTGCACACTGAAGAAAAAACATCTTTATTAAAGTATAAAATATCCAAAATGCAGTCACATGAAAGGAAGATACCTTCGTTAACTTATTTTTGACCCTGTATCTTCCTTTCATGTGACTGCATTTTGGATATTTTATACTTTAATAAAGATGTTTTTTCTCCAGTGTGCGGCTATCCAAGAATTTCTAAACTTCATCTCTATAAATTGCATTATTTAAGAACTTTAAAGTGCTAGTGTCAGTGCTCTCTATCTCGGTGCTGTTGTCAGTGTTCTCTATCTCGCTGCTGGTGTCAGTGTTCTTTATCTCGCTGCTGGTGTCAGTGTTCTTTATCTCAGTGCTGGTGTCAGTGTTCTCTATCTTAGTGCTGGTGTCAGTGTTCTCTATGTCAGTGCTGGTGTTAGTGCTCTCTATGTCAGTTCTCTCTATCACGGTGCTGGTGTCAGTGTGCTGGTGTCGGTGTTCTCTATGTCAGTGCTGGTGTCAGTGCTCTCTATCTCGGTGCTGGTGTCAGTGCTCTCTATCTCGGTGCTGGTGTCAGTGTTCTCTATGTCAGTGCTGGTGTCAGTGCTGGTGTTAGTGCTGGTGTCAGTGCTCTCTATCTCGGTGCTGGTGTCAGTGCTCTTTATCTCAGTGCTGGTGTTAGTGTTCTCTATCTCGGTGCTGGTGTCAGTGTTCTCTATATCTGTGCTGGTGTTAATGTTCTCTATATCTGTTCTGGTGTCAGTGTTCTCTATCTCGGTGCTGGTGTTACTGTTCTCTATGTCAGTGCTGGTGTCAGTGCTCTCTATCTCGGTGCTGGTGTCAGTGTTTTCTGTCAGTGCTGGTGTCAGTGCTCTCTATCTCGGTGCTGGTGTCAGTGTTCTCTATGTAAGTGCTGGTGTCAGTGCTCTCTATGTCAGTGTTGGTGTCAGTGTTCCCTATGGCAGTGCTTGTGTCAGTGCTCTATATCTCAGTGTTGGTGTTACTGTTCTTTATGTCAGTGCTGGTGTCAGTGCTCTCTATCTTGGTGCTGGTGTCAGTGCTCTCTATCTTGGTGCTGGTGTCAGTGTTCTCTATCTCAGTGCTCTCTATCTCGGTGCTGGTGTCAGTGTTCTCTATGTCAGTGCTGGTGTCAGTGTTCTCTATGTCAGCGCTGGTGTCAGTGCTCTCTATCTTGGTGCTGGTGTCAGTGTTCTCTCTGTCGGTGCTCTCTATCTCAGTGCTGGTGTCAGTGTTCTCTATGTCAGTGCTGGTGTCAGTGTTCTCTATCTCGGTGCTGGTGTCAGTGTTCTCTATGTCAGTACTAGTGTCAGTGTTCTCTATGTCAGTGCTGGTGTCAGTGCTCTCTATCTCGGTGCTGGTGTCAGTGCTCTCTATCTCGGTGCTGGTGTCAGTGTTCTCTATGTCAGTGCTGGTGTCAGTGCTCTCTATGTCAGTGCTGGTGTCAGTGTTCTCTATGTCAGTGCTGGTGTCAGTGTTCTCTATGTCAGTGCTTGTGTCAGTGCTCTCTATGTCAGTGCTGGTGTTACTGTTCTCTATGTCAGTGCTGGTGTCAGTGCTCTCTATCTTGGTGCTGGTGTCAGTGTTCTCTATCTCAGTGCTGGTGTCAGTGTTCTCTATGTCAGCGCTCTGTGTCAGTGTTCTCTATGTTAGTGTTCTCTATGTCAGTGCTGGTGTCAGTGTTCTCTATCTCGGTGCTGGTGTCAGTGTTCTCTATGTCAGTACTGGTGTCAGTGTTCTCTATGTCAGTGCTGGTGTCAGTGCTCTCTATCTCGGTGCTGGTGTCAGTGTTCTCTATCTCGGTGCTGGTGTCAGTGCTCTCTATCTCGGTGCTGTTGTCAGTGTTCTCTATGTCAGTACTAGTGTCAGTGTTCTCTATGTCAGTGCTGGTGTCAGTGCTCTCTATCTCGGTGCTGGTGTCAGTGCTCTCTATCTCGAGGCTGGTGTCAGTGTTCTCTATGTCAGTGCTGGTGTCAGTGCTCTCTATGTCAGTGCTGGTGTCAGTGTTCTCTATGTCAGTGCTGGTGTCAGTGTTCTCTATGTCAGTGCTTGTGTCAGTGCTCTCTATGTCAGTGCTGGTGTTACTGTTCTCTATGTCAGTGCTGGTGTCAGTGCTCTCTATCTTGGTGCTGGTGTCAGTGTTCTCTATCTCAGTGCTCTCTATCTCGGTGCTGGTGTCAGTGTTCTCTATGTCAGTGCTGGTGTCAGTGTTCTCTATGTCAGCGCTCTGTGTCAGTGTTCTCTATGTCAGTGTTCTCTATGTCAGTGCTGGTGTCAGTGTTCTCTATGTCAGTGCTGGTGTCAGTGTTCTCTATGTCAGTGCTGGGGTCAGTGTTCTCTATGTCAGTACTAGTGTCAGTGTTCCCTATGTCAGTGCTGGTGTCAGTGCTCTCTATCTCGCTGCTGGTGTCAATGCTCTCTATCTCGGTGCTGGTGTCAGTGTTCTCTATGTCAGTGCTGGTGTCAGTGTTCTCTATGTCAGTGCTCTCTATCTGGTGTCAGTGTTCTCTATGTCAGTGCTGGTGTCAGTGTTCTCTATGTCAGTGCTGGTGTCAGTGTTCTCTATGTCAGTGCTGGGGTCAGTGTTCTCTATGTCAGTACTAGTGTCAGTGCTCTCTATCTCGCTGCTGGTGTCAGTGCTCTCTATCTCGCTGCTGGTGTCAATGCTCTCTATCTCGGTGCTGGTGTCAGTGTTCTCTATGCCAGTGCTGGTGTCAGTGTTCTCTATGTCAGTGCTCTCTATCTGGTATCAGTGTTCTCTATGTCAGTGCTCTCTATCTCGGTGCTGGTGTCAGTGAAGGAGATAGCAGTGGAGAAGCCAATCAGCAGGCAGTGCCAGTGCAGGATGAAGAGCACCCGGCCCACCATGGCTGAGGATCAGCACTGGACTGGGCTGGGATGTCCCGACCCCACAGTGGAGCCCTGCATAGGTGGGGATAATGTGACGGAGGGGTCAGGGGCTGTCAATCATAGGTTGGCACACTGGCACAGGACTAAGCTGCCTTGACTGTGGCACTGATTATCAGGAGTAAGGGAGTGGAGGGGATGGGACAGGGGGTGGAAATAAAGGCAAGTGGCTGTGGCTGAGGGATGCTAGAGGAGCAGGGGTGAGGGGTTAGCTCTCTCTGATGATAGTGGTGGCTGGCTGCAGAGGGGGTTGTGGCATGGTAGATGACCAATGCGCCTCTCCCTGCAGCTGGAGCACCGAATCCCGCCCTCCCCTGCACTGATTGACAGCCCCAGAGAGGGGCGGCCCGGACACCTCTTCTCTCCTCCCTCCCGTTTCTATCAGCTCCAATACAGCCCTGGCGAGGCTTCCTCCCCGGCAGGACCCTCCTCTTCCCCTCTCTGCTTATCACTCAGGCGCCGGATGACTCCTCCGGGTGTGTTGGGATCACTCAGTGGAGCACTTCAGTGGGGGGTAACGAAGGGCGATCTGCGGCTCCGGAGCAGTAGGAATGATTGTATTGTCCGGCTGCTGTAATGAGTCGCCTCCCCTTCTCCTCCCCCGGACAACACAGTGCTGGCCCCGCCTTCTCCCCAAGACACAGCCGCGGCTACGTCTTCTCTCTCCACGGAGCTCACAGGCAGCTGTGCTGGCGGAGTGGCCGGAGCGCAGCGCCACCGCAGCGCCATTGTCAGCAGAGGTGGCTCTGCAATTAGGCAAGTTAGGCGATTGCGAGGCCCCTGTGAGTGCGGGGCCTTAGGCCACTGCCTAATTTGCCTAATTAGAGAGCCGCCTCTGCCCCTGATATTCCATGAACTTATTCCTACTGTTCTAGACATCAGCAAATAACAAAAAAAAAAGATATAAAAGGAAGAACAACGAGCACAGAAAGGAAAAAAAAAGACAAGAAAAGAGGAGAAGAAAAAAACAAGAAAAAAGTTAGGTCTGGAAGAAGGGGTGGCCCTAAAGCATCTATCTTAAATAGTGAAAAACACAAACCACCCCTTCGCCCGGTCCACCCTGTCAAGTGTACCAAACTTTCTACCGTGCAACATATCTTTTGTTTTAAATCAGCTGTGACCTCATAAATAACAATCAGTGCCGTTACTATAAAAAGAGATGGGAGGAGCGAGAAAGGGGAACCCCTGTTCCCTCTCGCCCAGCCCCCCCTACCTTCCAGAATTACTTTTCTATTCTTAAATGTGAATGAGTAACTCAAAAAATTATGTATCTTTTTTCCCTTTCCCTTCCCCTTCCCTTGTTCCAGTGCAGTAAAACAATTTATTATTACATGAGACATAATTAATCCCTCTCCCTTAAGTGACCCCACCCTCCTCCCTCCCTGCATTTCTTGGCCAGCCCTGGGGGCAAATCTTGTGACCCTTGTGATCCCTTCACCCCATTCTATCCAATACTTCCACACCCAATCTGACAATAAGTCATTTCCCTTACATTTCTCTACTTGCCCTCCCCTCCCTCCCCCCACCCCCCTTAAACCAAATCCCCTAGAGCAAAGTACCACCAAAACAGCAAAAAAAAACCCATCAACCCACAACCATATACCATCTCTCATTGAGATCATTCACCCACCAGCCCCTCCTCCTCCAGCCCATGCTGCAAAAAAAAAAATATATATATATATATATATACATCCCCATTAAACATTCAATAAATCAAACTCTTTGTACTCCAGCTCTACAAGTTCTTTTTGTTATCCTCGAGCCACTTTGTGGCCCGCGGACAGAGTCAAAGAAATGGGTTGCCCCTAGAGCCTCTATATGCAGACGCGCTGGGTACAACAGCGCATATGGTATTTTGTGAGTCCGTAGGGTGCGCTTGATATCCATGAATCCTGCCCTTCTTTTTTGCAGATCTGGGGAGTAATCGGGATACAATGAAATCCTGGTACCGTTGTGAAAAATGTCCCCCTTTTCTCTGGATTTTTGCATCAGTGCCACCTTGTCTTTATAACTAAACAACTTCATGATCGTAGGTCTAGGGCGACCTCCAGACACAGTGGACCTAATGGGAATTCGGTGTGCTCTCTCAATGGCAAAAAGGTGCGAAAATGTTTCAGTCCCAAAAACCTCCCTGAGCCACTTTTCCATGAACGCCTCAGGACAGGAACCCTCACTTCCCTCTGGGAGGCCCATCACCCTCACATTGCATCTGCGCAGCCTGTTTTCCATCTCGTCCATTTTAAATTTATGTGCATCTAGCTGGGTTTGTATAATCTTAAACTCTTGTCGCATTGGATGTAACATATCTTCAACTTGACTCAACCTTTCCTCCAAAATGGAGGTCCTCTCCACAGCTTTTTGAAATTCTTGACTCATGGAACATAGTTCTTCCTTGAGGTCCCTTAATTGGTTGCATAAGTCGCTCAATGATCCTCTACAGGAATTTACTGCACATAATACCTCCTTTAGTGTGGGCTCGGGTTCGCTGACCATGCTTAAATCACGGGGGGCTCCGCTAGCGACTTCAATAGTTTTTTCCAGAAGGTCCCTCTCAGGGCTTTTTTTATTTGCTACTTTGGTGTTAGCTGGCAGCGTAGCTGGAGCTGCAGATGTTTTGCCTAAGCTCTTTCTATCCCCAGTGGGACCCGCCTGTGTCTTCTCATTGGGTGGCTGATTACCATTGGCTGGGGAGTGTGAGGGGGTGTGTGCATACTTTTCTAACTTGGCTGCCGCTGCGATTGCAGATGCTACTTGGTTCCCCTTCTCTTTAGAGGAGCGGGTGGTCTGTGCTGCTATACTCTCCTGTGGCTGCTGTTGATGCTCCTCTCCTTTCTTCCTAGTCATAATATAAGTGTACAACAGTGCAGGGTAGGATATAGGAGGGATTCCCAGAGGGTTCCTTTGCAGACTAAGACGTTACTGGTACTTAACACTCCTGCACCCCCTTAATAAACATTCACCACACAGAACAGCAATTAGTGATTTTTTCTCAGTCCTACTGTTATTACCTCTTGCTGCTTGTGTCTTCCTGGGCTGAGGTCAATAAACAGCGTATCTGTCCCCCACAGCGTGCCAGCATGTCCCCCTCCACACTCTCAGCGTTCGCTCTGTGCTGAATCTGTCAAGGCCAGTTGTGAACACCCCACCGAGTCCCGTGGGAATCCTCTCGGCTCTCGTGAGAGCCCTGGCCATTGCCGAGCAACAGAGCAAGGCAGAGACAAACAGATACGAGCGGCCCGGATTTCGTCCGGCCGCTCAGTGGTCCGTTGACTAGACCGGCTACCTCATTCTGCACAGGCTCCAGGTGATCCACTCCGCGCCGCGTCTCCAGTACTGAGAGCGAAGGGGTAGCAGGGCGAACTCAAACCGGGCCAAGGTACTCAGCGCTGGGTTAAGTTACTGGGGCTGGCAGCATGGAGGCTGGAGCAGGGAGAGCGCTCACACACCGCCACCCACACCAGCATAGTTTTAGTTTTTTGGTCATCAATCACACACAATTTAGAGCTCATGACTGTTGCAAATTGAATGTTAACAAATAGAAAAGACTTCTGACCCCAGCATTTTTCTTTTTTGTCTCAATCATTTTTGGCTCCTAGTGTCTATTGATATGTAAACCACTTTGTTAAATCTGAAACTAGTGCTCAATAATAGCATCTAGTTAACATCATTCATTTTTTGACAAGAAATATGTTGAACAATGCTATACCTGGCTCAAGCTGGGCTCCTCCACATCTTCCTGGGTGGAAGGCCCAGGTTGGCCTTCGGAAGCATCAGCTGAGGTGGAAGGAAGAGTGGAAGGAAGGGTTGAGAGTGATTGTCTGATTTCAGTCTGGTCTGACAAACGCAGTCTGTCATAGTACCACAGCCTGGGTACATAAACGTCATCTGCTGCTGCTCCTGATCTCATGGAATCCTGGACCTTTTTGCACTTACTATTATATGTGCGCCTCAGGCCACCAATTTTGCACTTCAAATAGTTGTCTGCTGTGGGAATCACTGGCTTCACCAATACAGTTGATCCAGCGCTGCCTTCCTCTTTAGTTTGTTATTATAAAATGGGTGTTTCACTTGCCACAGACAGGGCACCTCTCTGTACTTATCAATGAAGTTGGGGAGGAAGTCATGATTATTGAATTTATCCATATTCTCTGCAAGACACAACACAAGACAAACCCTAATATCAGGCTAAACCCTCCTAATCTTGTCCCAATATAGGCCTCAATCTATAAGTAGTATAGGCCACTGATGCCCCAAGTTAAAATGGTAAATTTGTTTGCACGATCGGCGCTTACGCTACTCTGTCCTCTGCTTACAGATCATACTTACAACGCACGTGTGTTATGCTTTATATACACTGTGCATGTGTGAAACTCCGCCCCTAACCTTCTTTCTAGTATATTACTCGCCCCTTCTCTTTTGGTGCAGTGGGAGAGCACATGGCGGAGAGACAACAGGTGTCTGCAGAGGAGAACAGCAATGACGAAAGCCCGGAGCCAGAAACATCCCGATCCAGGAGGAGATTTGAGGCCTCAAATATGGCCTTTGTTGAGATGGTGGAGATGGTGGACATCTTAAAGAGGGCCTACTATGATGGGAAATATGGACCGTACAGCAATCCAAATGTGAGAGAGGCCAAAATCATGACTAAAGTTGTGAAAAGTCTGCAGAAGTATTTTGGAGTATGACGTTGTACAGTTTAAAATGGCATTTAAAATGGCAAGTTTCAGGTTCATGGGCACAGTAATCGTTCGTAGTAAACATCGTTCATTCACCCACTAATACAATGTTTTTGACAGATGCAGGTTAACTACATTTGTTCAGGCCTATTTGTATTAAAAGATGTTTATTATATTGTTGTCTAGATGGGTTTGTAACTAGAATGAAATGCAAACTTGATTCAGTGTAAGGAGAGGACACTCAGCAGCTGTTTACACATCTGGACGCAGGAGCACTAGTGTGGGACACCAGAACACCCTTTTTAGGGTGTCACCCACAGGTGCTCCAGTGGATACTAGGGGTGTCTCCATGTGTAAAACTTTACCAAAAAAGGTAAGTATTCCAGCTTTAAGAAAGGGAAAAAATGTCTTCAGCTTGGAACTCTGCCAAAACAGAGAATTGTATGACACTTCCAAGCAATGTTTCATATTCCTATTTCTTGCCTCAAATATCTGTGTGCTAAGTATACCTTCTTTTTTTATATTCACATAGGGGAGAAAAGACTCTGGACATTTGAGGACACCAAGAACACCACACCTTCTAAAGAAGGGGAAATCCCCACACCACAACCTGAGGATGTGGATTCCAAGGTACATGAATTGGGCGAAATAGTGACCAAAACAGGTGAGTGTCTGAGACCACAGCTTCAGGTAATAGATGTATGCCTGCATATTTATAATACATGGTGTGTTTTTTTTATTTTAGGTGATGTGGATGTTGTGGAAGAAGAAACTCATTTCACCAGTGCAAGTGCACACGTCCTCCTCGGGGAGATCATGGTGTGCAATCGGGATTTAGAGAAGATAAAGGAAAACATCAATGATGTTCAACAAAAAATTAAGAATATCATTGATGTTTTAGGCAGAATCTAAAACACACAAAAATTGTATTGTTTTGTCATGGAATTTGTTCTTTTAAATCAAGTTTTAAAGTAATTTGAAAGCCAAATTTTGAATATGCACACAGTGTGTCAACATGTGCTATCTGCCATCACGGGATATCAATGTACGCGTTTTGTGGGTGCAACCCCTTCATCGCAACTCAAGTAGCTGAGAGGAAGGTGTTGCACCCCCGAAACATGTCCATTGATCCCCCATGATGGGAGCTAGCACATGTTGACATTAGGCATGGGATCTGGAGTGAAATCCACATTTGACTCCCAATTTGTGTGCATCTTCAAAATGTGGCTTTTACAGGGGTGACATCACCCTCTCTGATGAAAGCAAGATCAACACAGTTAGGACATACTAAGGTCTGATATTGCCTTCACTTTTTCAAAGTTGAACTTTGTAAGTTCCTGTTGTTATGTTATTATGGTTTGAAACATGCCTGTTTAACCAAAAAAAAAAAAAAAAGGATATTTCTACTGTCAAACCTAAAAATGTTATATACCAAAGATGTTGGTTTGTTCAAAAATCCTTTTGTAATGCGCATGTGAATGTGCACGGAGTAAAATGTTTTATACTCAACAATGTGTGGCTTCTTCTTTCAATGCTCAATGCCAGTTTTTGGAGTAAGTTGGTGTTTACAGTGACAATGGGGATTATTTACTAAAGTTCACTTTCAGTGCAAAGTGGATTTGCCTACAGTAAATAAGCTCCACAGTGCTCTAAAATTTGCCCCAATCAGGCCATTTTAGGGACTCAAAACAATTAATTCATGGTGCTGAAAAGGATGATTATTTTTATCATTAATGCATTACATACATTAACAACAAAAACAGTGTGTGTGTGTGGCAGACCCACAACATAATAGTTAGCTGAAGAAGAGATTGTCACCTCATGTATCAAATAAATTACGTTTGCACTATTGAAGAAAATGGCCAAAAAGAAAAGCCCATTGGAGAAGCTAGGAGACAGCTAAAAGAAAAGCAAGCAGTAAATCAAATGAAATATTAGTTCAGTTTAAAATAAAAATGTATTTTAAAAATGTTTCATACATTTGCTGGCATATCAATGCCCCCCCTACCCGCAAAGTACTTACTAGTTTGTAATCTGGCCTCAGCCCCAACTGAGGCCACATAGTTTGTAGCATTTTTGCAGAGATAATTGTGTATAATGCAGCAGGCAAGCACAATATGGTTGAGTTTATATTCCGCCATGTGGATTGGTATCAGAAATAGGCAGAACTGGCTGGCCATTATTCCAAAAGCATTCTCCACCACTCTTCTGGCTCTGGCCAGCCGGTAGTTAAAAACCCTCTGGTCTGAGGTGAGGGTCCTCATCGGAAATGTCCACATGAGCTGGTCACCTAGCCCAAACGCTTCATCAGCGACAAATACAAACGGAAGACCAGCCACGTTGTCTTCCACAGGTGGCAAGCCCAAGCCACCTGTTCTGGAGCCATCTGTAAAACTCCATCTGGGCGATGACTCCACCATCCGACATCCGGCCATTCTTCCCCACGTCCACATACAAAAACTCATATGTCGCAGACACCACCACCAACAACACAATACTATTAAACCCCTTATAATTATAATAGTATGACCCCGAGTTGGGGGGTGGGACAATGCGGACATGTTTCCCATCAATTACCCCTCTTTGGGAAATCCCACTGCTGGGCAAACTGGGATGCCACAGTCTGCCATTCCTGTGGGTTTGAAGGAAACTGTGGTGTCAAACAAGCAAAAAAAATTAGTACTTTTGCACATAAATATTGCAAGCAGATTAGACACAAACATTCTTGGCCAACATAAGTATAACATTTATTGAAATTAGTATTTTAAGACAAAAGTATAAGGTCCACTTATCAGATTCCTCACCCCCTCTGATGGCCCATTGTAAAAACCTTTATGGTGATGGGGGAGATGTTTTGGACAGGTAACCCTCTCCACTTCATTGAGAGCTGAATGCATAAATAATGTGTTTTACTTTGGCCAGCCCCTCCTTACTTACACTTTTGGCAGCCCACTGGACAGGTAAGAAGTGTCATAATACAAAAATATGAATACACACTGTACAAATTGAAGCATATTTTTACATTCTGCAATTACCTATCAAGATAATAGGAGAACACAACTTTCAACAGTACCTTTTGAAAGTATTCAGGCAGGCCCTTGCACTACATGGTTTGGTGAATTCATCCGTAAATATGACCACAAAAGAGGTAGGTATAGCGTGTATGGGTTTGGCAAAGTCAGCAGATAGGATTGGTATCAGTTGACTTAGCGGTTGGGGGAGGGAGGGGTTCCAAATGAGTTTTGGCCCCCCCAAAAAAAATCCTCTTGCACTCCACCTTAATTTAAGGACAAAAATAACATTTGGACACATTTTAGGGGGTATTTAGTGTAAGCACTACAATAGAGCTGACAAAATACATTAAGTGACTAGGCTAGGTGTGTGTGGGCCCAGGATAGCATACTGGGGAGGTTAGTGAAGGAAAATATGCATGAAGGACAAAAAAGGAGCACTAAAAGCTTCCAGCATGCATGGGGACGAAGCATATTATAATCATGGTAATTATGGAATGATGAAATAAATACAATAGCAAACATTAAATACATAGAATGTGATGTTAAAGGATAAAACATACCCTAATATAGTCCTTCTGCAGGACCTGAATGATGGCAGAACAGGTCTCTGGAATAATGATTCCCAGAGCCTGGGGGAGATGCCTGTCGAGAACTTGATGTCTTGCAGACTTCTCCCCATCGCCAAGTACCGCAAGGTGGCAACGAGCCTCTGCTCAGGAATGATGGCTTGGCGCATGCAGGTGTCCTGCTTGGTAATATAAGGGGACAGCAAAGCCAACAGATGGTGAAAAATGGGGTCCGTCATCCAGAGATAATTCCTGAAATCATCAGGATTATTCTCAGGGATCTCCCTCAACAATGGCATGTGCAAGAATTGATCACACTGGAGCAACCAATTCTTCGTCCATGAACTCCTCCTCGCCCTGTTCATGGACTGGGCTTGGGTCAAAGTAAGAACCCCAACACCAAGCCCCTGCACAGCACGAACTCTACAAGTACGTACCCGCAACATGGTTAGAAAACAGTTGGCTGGTCAGAATGAACTAACAGAATGCACTGAAAATCAGAAAGAACCTGAGAAGAACTATCTGAAAATCAGAAATGAGCGGACAAGAATGCACTGAAAAACAGATACGAACTGATAACACGCACTGAAAAACAGACACGAACCCACAAGCACAAACAGAAGAGCAGTAATGAACTGAAAAGCACGAGGCTGAAAAGCGCAAATCGTCTCTCCCCAAACTTCTACTAACACAAGATAAACACGAGATTAGCAGAAGGAGCCCAAAGGGTGGCACACTTGGTATTGAACTTCCTTTTCCTAGTGCCGTTGTACTTGTTGTACATCAGCACTTTCTTGCCGATCGGAATTTCCTACAACATTTCTGTGACTGTGTGTATGCAAGACAAGTTTGAGCCAACATCCGTCGGAAAAAAATCCACGGTTTAGTTGTCGGAGTGTCCGATCGTGTGTACATAGGTTTACTCACTCCCCACACTATAAAAGTATTCTTTCAATAGCGGCAATTTCTAGTATGATATTGGTGTTGAGAGAGATAGAACAGGGCTCTGTTCAGTGCTACTAGACAGGTAGTGTGCTATAGTGTGCTATTCTGATTCTATTGTCAGTGTAGAAAATCAGTTTAGTGTGATCTAGTGATTGTTCAGTCAGTTTGAGTGTAATGACCACCATTCATCTTTACATTACTGTGAATCTAGTGAAAGTTCAGTCAGTGGAATGCCGCGTACACACGAGCGGACTTTTTGACTGACTAGGTCAGACGGTCTTTCCGACGGACTTTGTAGCGTAGGTCCACCGGACTTACAAACGGATGGACTTGGACACACACGATCACTTCAAAAGTCAGATGGTTTTGAACGTGGTGACGTACAGCACATATGACGGGACTAGAAAAAGGAAGTTCGAGCCCCAGTACGCCACCCTTTAGGCTCCTTCTGCTAATCTCGTGTTTACCGCGTGTTAGTAGAAGTTTGGTTAGAGACGATTCGCGCTTTTCAGACTTCAGCTTATTTTGATCATGTTCTGCAGTTCAGTTTGTGCTTGTAAGGTTTGTATCTGGTTTTCAGTGAGTGTTGGTCAGTTCGTAACCTGTATAGCAGGCCGTTCGGGTCCGCTCGTTCCTGATCATTAGGTCGCTCTTCATAGGCCTTGTAGTTCTTCAGTGCGTTTGTTTAAGTTTGTTTAACCAGCCGATCATTTTGAAGCCATGGTGCGTGGACGTACTCGTTCTCGAGTTCGTGCTGTGTGGGGGTTTGGTGTTGGGGTTCATACTTTGACCCGAGCCCAGTCCATGAACAGGGCAAGGAGGAATTCATGGACGAAGAATTGGCTGCTCCAGCGTGACCAATTCTCGCACATGCCTTTGCTCCATGAGATTCGTGAGAATAATCCTTAGGATTTCAGGAATTATCTCAGGATGCCGGACCCCGTTTTTCAATGTCTGGTGGCTATGCTGACCCCTTATATCAGCAGGCAGGATACCTGCATGAGGCAAGCCATCACTGCGGAGCAGAGGCTAGTTGCCACGTTACGTTACTTGGCAACTGGGAGAAGCCTTCAGGACCTTAAGTTTTCGACAGGCATCTCCCCCCAGGCTCTGGGGATCATTATCTCAGAGACCTGTTCTGCCATTATTCAGGTGCTGCAGAAGGACTATATTAAGGTAAGTTTTATCCTTTAACATTACATGATATGTCTTTAATGCTTGCTAATGTATTGTATTAATTTCATCATGGCCTAATTTCCATGCTTGGAATATGCTGTGAATGTCCCCTTTATCTTCATGCATGAATGTTTTTTTTTTTGTAAATCATTTTTTGGCCTACATGAATATTTGCCTTCACTAACCTCCCCACCATGCAGTCCTGGGCCCAAATACACCTATAGCCTAGTCCCTTTAACAATGTATATTATCAGCTCCATTGTACTGCTTTACCCTCCACCCCCTCAAATGTCTCCAAATGTCATGTGTGGTCTTCTACTAAATTAGAAACCCCCCAACCCCTTAAATGTCTCCAAATGTCATGTGTGGTCTTCTACTAAATTAGAACCCTCCCCCACCCCCTCAAATGTCTCCAAATGTCATGTGTGGTCTTCTACTAAATTAGAACCCTCCCCCACCCCCTCAAATGTCTCCAAATGTCATGTTTGATCTTCTACTAAATTACTGTAGAACCCTCTCCCACCCCCTCAAATGTCTCCAAATGTCATGTGTGATGTTCTGCTAAATTAGAACCCTCCCCCACCCCCACATACAAATTGATCAATGGGCCATCAGAGGGGGTGATGAATCTTATAAGTGGGCCTTATATTTTAGATTTTTGTAAATAATACTTTAAAAAAATGTTATACTGCTGTTGTGCAAGAATGTTTTTGTGTATTCTGCTTGCAAAGTTATGTTTAAAATTACTTATATATTTTATTTTTCTTGTTTGACTCCACAGTTTCCTTCCACGCCACAGGAATGGCAGACTGTGGCCTCCCAGTTCGCTGACCGTTGGGACTTTCCCAACTGTGTAGGGGCGATCGATGGGAAGCATGTTCGCATTGTGCCACCACCCTATTCAGGGTCTTACTACTTTAATTATAAGGGGTTTAATAGTGTAGTATTGATGGCGGTGGTATCGGCACATTATATATAAAATTGTCCTTCGCGCTGGTGGATATAGAATGGTGAAGTGCTCAAATGAACTATAGTGCTGTGAAAAATAATATTGCTGCAAAATATGGGTGTTCACACCAAACACTTAATGTCTAAATGAAAATAAAAAATAAATTTCGCGCAATATTAAGTGAAAATAAAATTAAAATGGAAATAAGGTGTATATATATGTATTGTGGAACACTGTTGTCTGTCAGGTGGTAGTGTAGAAATCTCTCTGGTATACTAAAATGATCGCTGTTTTCACTCAAAAAAGTGAGGCTTAAATAGCAGTAAATACTGAATTAATCCTCATACCACCCATACCTAACATGCATAAATAAATAATGACATGGTACATAAAAATTGTGCATAAAAATATTTCCAGTAGTGAGTCGTATATGGTCTTCTAAAATCCACAATCCAAAAGTGTGCAATAAAACAAAAGTGCAACCTTAAAAATTATATATAGTGCAACCTCTAAAAAATATATATATTCCAATTTATGTGCAAAGTCCGTTTTGTTGCTACAATAATTTGTAGATTTTCTAGTGCCAAAGTGATAAAAAATAAACTAAAAAATAAAACATAAAAAATATGGAGGTGAGTCTTTATATGAAAAACAACTGTGAATAATTCTTCTGATTTTGAAAAATAGATGTAGTGAAAGTTTATCTTTCTGCTGCTGGTGTCTCTCAGTATGGTCTCACAGAACTCTCACCTTGCATTAGTAGTAATCAGGCATTCAGTGATATGTCTTTAAGGTGTGGGGATAGTCTCTGGCAGCTTTCTCTTTCTCTGTTATTTTCTCTCCTCCAACGTTCCCTCTCTCCAGCTCCACTCTAGTGAACTCAGTGTGGGGGAAATAGAATAGGGAGGGGGGAGAAGAAAGAGGCTCCACTAGTGCATTAAACTTTTAAAATCAAAGGGGGAATATTTATTAGCTGTTACTCTTACATTTCTCATATTAAAAACGGGCAAAGTGAATATAAAAAACGATCTGGCGTTCTCAGCGCCCTCTCACTTGTGCTTCAGATTCAGTGTGTTGCTCCAGCCAATCCCTACGCGTTACGACACCGTCACGTGTCTTCATCTGGGGAACCGGATTGGCTGTCTTGTGTATGCTTATATGTGATAGAGCCGGAAGTTGCGGAGCCGCCATTTTGGTTATGGTCAGTGTAATTTTGGTTCGGCGGCCATTTTTCTTTAGTTTTAGGAGGATTCTTTCTCTATAGTTTGGACTTTAGTGTGTGCGGCCATGTTTTTGGTGGTGTTCCTCTATAATCGAGTGCATTACCGCTGTGTAATATTACAAACATAGTTGTATTATAGAGTTTTTGGAAAGGGTGACTGTTTCTATTACCAAAGTGTATGCTGTTATTATTTACAAGTGGGAGTTATACCTACTAAATGGTAAATTAATGCAATCACCTTCTCGAATAAATAGGATTGATATAAAATTCTTTTTTTACTTATATGAAGCAGGTACGAGAGTGCTCTGCTAACTGTACCAGTTACTATTATATAAAATAAAATACAAATAGGTACATTTTAGTTAAACCATTATTACATATCCATCACCACTATACTCATTTACAATTTAATTTCTCATTATCCTGTAATACTGGCTAGTTATGTATAAATGAGTATGATAAATATAGACTTTTTATTAGACTGATATACTTAAAATAAAACATTAAAAAATTATTAAAAATATAGTTTTCATATAAAATAGGTCTTATATTTATATTAAAATATTAAAAATTATTTAAAAAACAATTTAAATCGAACTCCACGTTCAATCCCCCTGGCACCAAAGTACGTAAGGAGTGTATCCATTTGGATTCTTTGCGACTAATATCTCGAACTAAGTGACTACCTCTCCAAGATGGTTTGTATTTTTCTATACCCCAAAATTGGAGGTGTGCGGGATCTTTATCGTGTACTAGTGCAAAATGCTTTGACACATTGTGTTTCGGGAAACCCGATTTTATGTTTTGTACGTGTTCCTTAATGCGTGTTTTTAATGCTCTTTTAGTTCGGCCCACGTATTGTAGGTTGCAGCTACATTGTAACACATAGACTACTCCTTCTGTGTGACATCCTATAAAATCTTTAATGTTAAAATTTTGTCCTGTACTGGTGGCTATAAACTCTTTGCGCTTTCCCTGAAATTTCTTTGCATGGCGGCAAGCGTAGCAATTGCGGCAGGGATAAAAGCCTTTTCCAGAAAAGAATGTGTATTCAGGTTTTGAGGGAGGATCAATTACTGACTTAACTATTAGATCTCTTATGGTGGGTGCTCTTTTATATACTATATTTGGTTTCTCTGGTAGTATTTCTTTGAGGTCTTTGTCATTTTTTAAGATGTGCCAATGCTTTTGAATCACTTTTGCCACATCTTTATGCTGTGTGTTGAAGTCCAATATAATGCTGGGCACTTCTGGTTGGAATCTTTTTTTGGGGCAGTCTTCTAGCATTTTCTTTCTTTCAATGAGATTCACATGTTCTATTTGGTTTTGTATCCAATGGCTATCATATCCTTTCACTTTGAATCTCTCTCCCATCATTTGTGCTTGGTTCTGATAGTCCTCTTCTTTAGTGCAGTTTCTTCTAAGTCTTGTGAACTGACCTTTAGGGATATTATACAGCCACGGTTTGTAGTGGCAACTGTCTACTGACAGATAGCTGTTGGCATCCACATTTTTAAAATGCGTTTTAGTTATTATTTTCTGTCCCTCCAGGCTTATATTTAGATCTAGGAAGTCAATTTCTTTGTTATCAATTTTCCATACCAGGTTTATATTTCTGTCATTATCGTTTACTTTGTTTAGAAACATTTCCAAGTTATGTTTGTCTCCATTCCACACTATTACGACATCATCTATAAATCTTTTGTATAATGTCAGCTCTGGAGGGGTGTCTGTGTATACTGCCATTTCCTCCCATTGTGCCATAAATGCGTTTGCGACTCCTGGCGCAAATTTGGCCCCCATAGCTATGCCTACTTTCTGTTTGAAGTAGGTTTGGTCGTGCCAAAAATAGTTGCATTTGAGGCAAAAATCTAGACATTTCATTATATACTTTCTCTGTTTACAAATTAAGGTGCTATGTTTTCTCAAAAGCCATTTAGTTGCCGAGATCGCATCGTGGTGTTGCACTATAGTATAAAGTGATGTGACATCTGCGGTAGCCAGTAGAGTTCTCCCCTCTAATACTGGTACTGTGTCTAGAAGTTGCAATGTATGCTTTGTATCTTTCAGATATGCTTGAGTTTGCTGGACCGCTGGTTGTATAAAATAGTCAATGTATTGTCCCATTCTTGCTGTTAAGGAATCTATACTATTGACTATGGGTCTCCCTGGTGGATTTTCTTTATTCTTGTGGATTTTGGGGACTGTGTAGATTATGGGTATTCTACACGCTTCTGGTATTAAATATTTCCTTTCTTTTAAATTCAGTATATTTTTCTTTACTCCTAGATCTACTATTGCTTCTAGTTGTTTTTTATATTTTGAAGTTGGATTCCCAAATAGTCTGGTATACGTTGTTTCGTCTTGCAACTGTCTATTCAATTCTGCAAGGTATTGCTCTTTTGACTGTAAAACTATTGCACCTCCCTTATCTGCTGGCCTGATTATGATGTCCTTCCTTTCTGTCAAGCGTTTTATGCCTTTTTTCATATGTATAGGGTCTGCTGCTTTTTTGATTTTTAAGGAGTCTATGTCTTGTAGGACTAGGCTTTTAAAGACTTCTATATTCTGGTTGTTTGACATTTGTGGGTTGAATGTTGAAGCATTTCGCAACGTACTGTGTACTTCTAATTGTGTAGTATCGGTACTTGGAGTATTTGGTCTCCATAGATTGTTCATCACATATTTCTTGATATTGATTTTTCTAATGTATTTCTGTATCCCTATATAGGTGTTGAATTTGTTTAAGTTGTTGATTGGTGCATGTTTGAGGCCCTTATCGAGTACTGCCAACTCTTCTGCTGTTATTTCTTTTCCACTTATATTCACTACGTTCTCTCCAATTGGTCTCTTTTTCTTTTGGAGTCTCTTCCCTGATCTTCGTCCTCTCTTCATTCTGGTGTATTTCTTCTTAGTTCTTCTTGGGGTCTTCTCCTGGGTGAGTAATGGGTTTCTTGTGGTGGTCTCCGAGGGGAGTACTCTCTTCTGTCCCTCTCTAAAAAAGGCCTTTGTGTGTTGTGGTTTTGCTGGTTTCCATAGTGATATGGATTTTCATAATATTGTTCTTGATAGTCCCTGATTGGGTCAAATCTGTTGTATGTGGGAATCGGGGGTCGTCCATATCCGTCTCTATAGTCGTGGTGTGGTGGTGTTCTATTTTCTCTTGGATTTCTTTCATTGTGTTGCCAATTTCTATTTCTAAATGGTTTCTTGAATGGTTTCTTTCCTCCTCTTTTGGGAGTATATTGTCCATGTCCATAATTATTTCTTTGATTATAGTTATTTCTTGGTGTTCCTCCATATGTGTCTCTTTCATCCCTTCTCATAGGGTTCGGGCCATTAGGGTTAGGTCCATCTTGGTATTGTTGTGGCGTTTCAATGCGTCTTTCCCTTTCTTCCCATCTTGGTGGGTTGAGTGCATGAGATACTGTTGGATCCTGTATTCTGACTTCCCTTTCGGGCGTAGAATATGTGGATGTTGGAGGGGCCGGTTCTACTTTGCTTTGCCATTTAAAAACTTGGTCTGTTTTGTAATCTGTTGAGTCCCTTTGATATTTTTTCCTTTTTCGGTTTTGCACTTCTAAGTCTTTGGCAATTAGATCTTTGTTCAATTGGGTTGCCAATCTTTTGAATTCTGTGGTTTCTTTATGTGGTTCCATTTTCTGTTTGATTTCTTCTATTTGTTGTTCTATTAATACAGTTTTCCTCAGTTTGCGTTCTAATAGGAATTTTAAACCCTCTATGCTTTTATTATTAAAAAACGCAAACCATTCTGCCATCGATTCTTTGTCGGTTAATCCATCATTTGGTGGTATTTCCCACCTTAATCTCCTGGGGACTATATTTTCTCTAATGTACCTTTCAAATGTATTAGTGTCCCACCACAGGTTGATTTTTTTCTCCATATAATGGCCTAATTTCCTAGTCATGCTTTCTAGGTCTGTGTTCCTTGTTTTATTTTGTGGATTGAATACCTCATCTAGGTTCACCTTTCTTGTTTCAATATATGTAAATACATCCATTTTAGCAGCAAAGGTATTGTGCGTGCACTCTCAAGTAAAAATATATATAAAATTGTCCTTCGCGCTGGTGGATATAGAATGGTGAAGTGCTCAAATGAACTATAGTGCTGTGAAAAATAATATTGCTGCAAAATATGGGTGTTCACACCAAACACTTAATGTCTAAATGAAAATAAAAAATAAATTTCGCGCAATATTAAGTGAAAATAAAATTAAAATGGAAATAAGGTGTATATATATGTATTGTGGAACACTGTTGTCTGTCAGGTGGTAGTGTAGAAATCTCTCTGGTATACTAAAATGATCGCTGTTTTCACTCAAAAAAGTGAGGCTTAAATAGCAGTAAATACTGAATTAATCCTCATACCACCCATACCTATCATGCATAAATAAATAATGACATGGTACATAAAAATTGTGCATAAAAATATTTCCAGTAGTGAGTCGTATATGGTCTTCTAAAATCCACAATCCAAAAGTGTGCAATAAAACAAAAGTGCAACCTTAAAAATTATATATAGTGCAACCTCTAAAAAATATATATATTCCAATTTATGTGCAAAGTCCGTTTTGTTGCTACAATAATTTGTAGATTTTCTAGTGCCAAAGTGATAAAAAATAAACTAAAAAATAAAACATAAAAAATATGGAGGTGAGTCTTTATATGAAAAACAACTGTGAATAATTCTTCTGATTTTGAAAAATAGATGTAGTGAAAGTTTATCTTTCTGCTGCTGGTGTCTCTCAGTATGGTCTCACAGAACTCTCACCTTGCATTAGTAGTAATCAGGCATTCAGTGATATGTCTTTAAGGTGTGGGGATAGTCTCTGGCAGCTTTCTCTTTCTCTGTTATTTTCTCTCCTCCAACGTTCCCTCTCTCCAGCTCCACTCTAGTGAACTCAGTGTGGGGGAAATAGAATAGGGAGGGGGGAGAAGAAAGAGGCTCCACTAGTGCATTAAACTTTTAAAATCAAAGGGGGAATATTTATTAGCTGTTACTCTTACATTTCTCATATTAAAAACGGGCAAAGTGAATATAAAAAACGATCTGGCGTTCTCAGCGCCCTCTCACTTGTGCTTCAGATTCAGTGTGTTGCTCCAGCCAATCCCTACGCGTTACGACACCGTCACGTGTCTTCATCTGGGGAACCGGATTGGCTGTCTTGTGTATGCTTATATGTGATAGAGCCGGAAGTTGCGGAGCCGCCATTTTGGTTATGGTCAGTGTAATTTTGGTTCGGCGGCCATTTTTCTTTAGTTTTAGGAGGATTCTTTCTCTATAGTTTGGACTTTAGTGTGTGCGGCCATGTTTTTGGTGGTGTTCCTCTATAATCGAGTGCATTACCGCTGTGTAATATTACAAACATATTTGTATTATAGAGTTTTTGGAAAGGGTGACTGTTTCTATTACCAAAGTGTATGCTGTTATTATTTACAAGTGGGAGTTATACCTACTAAATGGTAAATTAATGCAATCACCTTCTCGAATAAATAGGATTGATATAAAATTCTTTTTTTACTTATATGAAGCAGGTACGAGAGTGCTCTGCTAACTGTACCAGTTACTATTATATAAAATAAAATACAAATAGGTACATTTTAGTTAAACCATTATTACATATCCATCACCACTATACTCATTTACAATTTAATTTCTCATTATCCTGTAATACTGGCTAGTTATGTATAAATGAGTATGATAAATATAGACTTTTTATTAGACTGATATACTTAAAATAAAACATTAAAAAATTATTAAAAATATAGTTTTCATATAAAATAGGTCTTATATTTATATTAAAATATTAAAAATTATTTAAAAAACAATTTAAATCGAACTCCACGTTCAATCCCCCTGGCACCAAAGTACGTAAGGAGTGTATCCATTTGGATTCTTTGCGACTAATATCTCGAACTAAGTGACTACCTCTCCAAGATGGTTTGTATTTTTCTATACCCCAAAATTGGAGGTGTGCGGGATCTTTATCGTGTACTAGTGCAAAATGCTTTGACACATTGTGTTTCGGGAAACCCGATTTTATGTTTTGTACGTGTTCCTTAATGCGTGTTTTTAATGCTCTTTTAGTTCGGCCCACGTATTGTAGGTTGCAGCTACATTGTAACACATAGACTACTCCTTCTGTGTGACATCCTATAAAATCTTTAATGTTAAAATTTTGTCCTGTACTGGTGGCTATAAACTCTTTGCGCTTTCCCTGAAATTTCTTTGCATGGCGGCAAGCGTAGCAATTGCGGCAGGGATAAAAGCCTTTTCCAGAAAAGAATGTGTATTTTTTATTTTCACTTAATATTGCGCGAAATTTATTTTTTATTTTCATTTAGACATTAAGTGTTTGGTGTGAACACCCATATTTTGCAGCAATATTATTTTTCACAGCACTATAGTTCATTTGAGCACTTCACCATTCTATATCCACCAGCGCGAAGGACAATTTTATATATATTTTTACTTGAGAGTGCACGCACAATACCTTTGCTGCTAAAATGGATGTATTTACATATATTGAAACAAGAAAGGTGAACCTAGATGAGGTATTCAATCCACAAAATAAAACAAGGAACACAGACCTAGAAAGCATGACTAGGAAATTAGGCCATTATATGGAGAAAAAAATCAACCTGTGGTGGGACACTAATACATTTGAAAGGTACATTAGAGAAAATATAGTCCCCAGGAGATTAAGGTGGGAAATACCACCAAATGATGGATTAACCGACAAAGAATCGATGGCAGAATGGTTTGCGTTTTTTAATAATAAAAGCATAGAGGGTTTAAAATTCCTATTAGAACGCAAACTGAGGAAAACTGTATTAATAGAACAACAAATAGAAGAAATCAAACAGAAAATGGAACCACATAAAGAAACCACAGAATTCAAAAGATTGGCAACCCAATTGAACAAAGATCTAATTGCCAAAGACTTAGAAGTGCAAAACCGAAAAAGGAAAAAATATCAAAGGGACTCAACAGATTACAAAACAGACCAAGTTTTTAAATGGCAAAGCAAAGTAGAACCGGCCCCTCCAACATCCACATATTCTACGCCCGAAAGGGAAGTCAGAATACAGGATCCAACAGTATCTCATGCACTCAACCCACCAAGATGGGAAGAAAGGGAAAGACGCATTGAAACGCCACAACAATACCGAGATGGACCTAACCCTAATGGCCCGAACCCTATGAGAAGGGATGAAAGAGACACATATGGAGGAACACCAAGAAATAACTATAATCAAAGAAATAATTATGGACATGGACAATATACTCCCAAAAGAGGAGGAAAGAAACCATTCAAGAAACCATTTAGAAATAGAAATTGGCAACACAATGAAAGAAATCCAAGAGAAAATAGAACACCACCACACCACGACTATAGAGACGGATATGGACGACCCCCGATTCCCACATACAACAGATTTGACCCAATCAGGGACTATCAAGAACAATATTATGAAAATCCATATCACTATGGAAACCAGCAAAACCACAACACACAAAGGCCTTTTTTAGAGAGGGACAGAAGAGAGTACTCCCCTCGGAGACCACCACAAGAAACCCATTACTCACCCAGGAGAAGACCCCAAGAAGAACTAAGAAGAAATACACCAGAACGAAGAGAGGACGAAGATCAGGGAAGAGACTCCAAAAGAAAAAGAGACCAATTGGAGAGAACGTAGTGAATATAAGTGGAAAAGAAATAACAGCAGAAGAGTTGGCAGTACTCGATAAGGGCCTCAAACATGCACCAATCAACAACTTAAACAAATTCAACACCTATATAGGGATACAGAAATACATTAGAAAAATCAATATCAAGAAATATGTGATGAACAATCTATGGAGACCAAATACTCCAAGTACCGATACTACACAATTAGAAGTACACAGTACGTTGCGAAATGCTTCAACATTCAACCCACAAATGTCAAACAACCAGAATATAGAAGTCTTTAAAAGCCTAGTCCTACAAGACATAGACTCCTTAAAAATCAAAAAAGCAGCAGACCCTATACATATGAAAAAAGGCATAAAACGCTTGACAGAAAGGAAGGACATCATAATCAGGCCAGCAGATAAGGGAGGTGCAATAGTTTTACAGTCAAAAGAGCAATACCTTGCAGAATTGAATAGACAGTTGCAAGACGAAACAACGTATACCAGACTATTTGGGAATCCAACTTCAAAATATAAAAAACAACTAGAAGCAATAGTAGATCTAGGAGTAAAGAAAAATATACTGAATTTAAAAGAAAGGAAATATTTAATACCAGAAGCGTGTAGAATACCCATAATCTACACAGTCCCCAAAATCCACAAGAATAAAGAAAATCCACCAGGGAGACCCATAGTCAATAGTATAGATTCCTTAACAGCAAGAATGGGACAATACATTGACTATTTTATACAACCAGCGGTCCAGCAAACTCAAGCATATCTGAAAGATACAAAGCATACATTGCAACTTCTAGACACAGTACCAGTATTAGAGGGGAGAACTCTACTGGCTACCGCAGATGTCACATCACTTTATACTATAGTGCAACACCACGATGCGATCTCGGCAACTAAATGGCTTTTGAGAAAACATAGCACCTTAATTTGTAAACAGAGAAAGTATATAATGAAATGTCTAGATTTTTGCCTCAAATGCAACTATTTTTGGCACGACCAAACCTACTTCAAACAGAAAGTAGGCATAGCTATGGGGGCCAAATTTGCGCCAGGAGTCGCAAACGCATTTATGGCACAATGGGAGGAAATGGCAGTATACACAGACACCCCTCCAGAGCTGACATTATACAAAAGATTTATAGATGATGTCGTAATAGTGTGGAATGGAGACAAACATAACTTGGAAATGTTTCTAAACAAAGTAAACGATAATGACAGAAATATAAACCTGGTATGGAAAATTGATAACAAAGAAATTGACTTCCTAGATCTAAATATAAGCCTGGAGGGACAGAAAATAATAACTAAAACGCATTTTAAAAATGTGGATGCCAACAGCTATCTGTCAGTAGACAGTTGCCACTACAAACCGTGGCTGTATAATATCCCTAAAGGTCAGTTCACAAGACTTAGAAGAAACTGCACTAAAGAAGAGGACTATCAGAACCAAGCACAAATGATGGGAGAGAGATTCAAAGTGAAAGGATATGATAGCCATTGGATACAAAACCAAATAGAACATGTGAATCTCATTGAAAGAAAGAAAATGCTAGAAGACTGCCCCAAAAAAAGATTCCAACCAGAAGTGCCCAGCATTATATTGGACTTCAACACACAGCATAAAGATGTGGCAAAAGTGATTCAAAAGCATTGGCACATCTTAAAAAATGACAAAGACCTCAAAGAAATACTACCAGAGAAACCAAATATAGTATATAAAAGAGCACCCACCATAAGAGATCTAATAGTTAAGTCAGTAATTGATCCTCCCTCAAAACCTGAATACACATTCTTTTCTGGAAAAGGCTTTTATCCCTGCCGCAATTGCTACGCTTGCCGCCATGCAAAGAAATTTCAGGGAAAGCGCAAAGAGTTTATAGCCACCAGTACAGGACAAAATTTTAACATTAAAGATTTTATAGGATGTCACACAGAAGGAGTAGTCTATGTGTTACAATGTAGCTGCAACCTACAATACGTGGGCCGAACTAAAAGAGCATTAAAAACACGCATTAAGGAACACGTACAAAACATAAAATCGGGTTTCCCGAAACACAATGTGTCAAAGCATTTTGCACTAGTACACGATAAAGATCCCGCACACCTCCAATTTTGGGGTATAGAAAAATACAAACCATCTTGGAGAGGTAGTCACTTAGTTCGAGATATTAGTCGCAAAGAATCCAAATGGATACACTCCTTACGTACTTTGGTGCCAGGGGGATTGAACGTGGAGTTCGATTTAAATTGTTTTTTAAATAATTTTTAATATTTTAATATAAATATAAGACCTATTTTATATGAAAACTATATTTTTAATAATTTTTTAATGTTTTATTTTAAGTATATCAGTCTAATAAAAAGTCTATATTTATCATACTCATTTATACATAACTAGCCAGTATTACAGGATAATGAGAAATTAAATTGTAAATGAGTATAGTGGTGATGGATATGTAATAATGGTTTAACTAAAATGTACCTATTTGTATTTTATTTTATATAATAGTAACTGGTACAGTTAGCAGAGCACTCTCGTACCTGCTTCATATAAGTAAAAAAAGAAAAATGGCCGCCGAACCAAAATTACACTGACCATAACCAAAATGGCGGCTCCGCAACTTCCGACTCTATCACATATAAGCATACACAAGACAGCCAATCCGGTTCCCCAGATGAAGACACGTGACGGTGTCGTAACGCGTAGGGATTGGCTGGAGCAACACACTGAATCTGAAGCACAAGTGAGAGGGCGCTGAGAACGCCAGATCGTTTTTTATATTCACTTTGCCCGTTTTTAATATGAGAAATGTAAGAGTAACAGCTAATAAATATTCCCCCTTTGATTTTAAAAGTTTAATGCACTAGTGGAGCCTCTTTCTTCTCCCCCCTCCCTATTCTATTTCCCCCACACTGAGTTCACTAGAGTGGAGCTGGAGAGAGGGAACGTTGGAGGAGAGAAAATAACAGAGAAAGAGAAAGCTGCCAGAGACTATCCCCACACCTTAAAGACATATCACTGAATGCCTGATTACTACTAATGCAAGGTGAGAGTTCTGTGAGACCATACTGAGAGACACCAGCAGCAGAAAGATAAACTTTCACTACATCTATTTTTCAAAATCAGAAGAATTATTCACAGTTGTTTTTCATATAAAGACTCACCTCCATATTTTTTATGTTTTATTTTTTAGTTTATTTTTTATCACTTTGGCACTAGAAAATCTACAAATTATTGTAGCAACAAAACGGACTTTGCACATAAATTGGAATATATATATTTTTTAGAGGTTGCACTATATATAATTTTTAAGGTTGCACTTTTGTTTTATTGCACACTTTTGGATTGTGGATTTTAGAAGACCATATACGACTCACTACTGGAAATATTTTTATGCACAATTTTTATGTACCATGTCATTATTTATTTATGCATGTTAGGTATGGGTGGTATGAGGATTAATTCAGTATTTACTGCTATTTAAGCCTCACTTTTTTGAGTGAAAACAGCGATCATTTTAGTATACCAGAGAGATTTCTACACTACCACCTGACAGACAACAGTGTTCCACAATACATATATATACACCTTATTTCCATTTTAATTTTATTTTCACTTAATATTGCGCGAAATTTATTTTTTATTTTCATCGGCACATTATGATTTTATGTTCATGGACGTGGGGAAGAACGGCCGGATGTCAGATGGAGGAGTCTTCGCACAGACCGAGTTGTGCCAGCGTCTCCAGACTGGTGGCCTGGGATTGCCACCTGATGCCGAGAACGTTGAGGGACTCCCCTCTGTATTCATCACAGATGAAGCCTTCGGTCTTGGCGAGCACCTGATGAGGCCGTTCCCCCAAAGGTCCCTCACCCCGGAGAGGAGGGTATTTAACTACCAGCTGGCCAGAACGAGAAGAGTTGTGGAGAATGCCTTCGGGTTTATGGCCAGCCGGTTCCATTTGCTCCTTTCGGACATCAATATGGCGGACTATAAAATCAATTATCTCATCATGTCTTGTTGCATTCTACATAATTTTTTAAGAAGACATTCACAAACATATCTAATTTCTGTTGGGCCTGAGGCCAGACTTAGTGCCAAATCTGCACTCACAGGCCTAGATACTGGCCTTACTGGCTTGGCCCCCCAAACCGCCCGTCAAGTGCGGGACAGATATGTCAGTTATTTTAATGGTAGGGGGGCCATTGCAATGCCAAAACATATTTAAACTTTAAACTAATAAAAAAAAATTATTTGGATCAAATCACTTGTTTTTATTCTTGTTTGATTTTGTTTTTGGCTGTCTCCTAGTGCACTTGTAGTGCCAAGTACATTTCCCTTTAGTCAATAAGGCCCTTTGTCACTGTAAACACAAAAATAATGACAAAACTGGTATTGAGTATTGAAAGAAGAAGCCACACACATTGTAGTAAAAACATTTACTGTGCGCACATTCAAAGGTGCATTATTTTAAATTTCATTTCATTTTTTATTATTTTTATCTTTTTTTTTAACTTTTTTTTTATCAATCTAAAATATTTGTTTTGGTTATTTTATGCATATTTTTAAACAAATATTTGTTTATACAACCTTTTTTTTACAACGGGGTCTTTTCACACATAATAAAAAAACACAACTCTGGAACTTACAAAGTTCAACATGTCAAAAAATGTGCTGTGATGTCACCCATGTAAAAGCAAATTTAGCAGATGCACACAAATTGTGAGTCCAAATGGGTAATGTCAACATGTGCTATCTCCCATCATGGGGGATCAATGGACGTGTTTTGTGGGTTCAATCCCTTCCTCTCACAAACTAGCATTATGAGGAAGGGGTTGCAAACACAAAATGTGTACATTGAGATCCCCTGATGGCAGATAGCACATGTTGACACACCGTGTGCATCTGCTAAATTTGGCTTTTACTATTTAACAACTTGAAAAACATAAAAAAGATAAACTGAAATGAAGAACATGATTGATGTTTTAGGCAAAAAGTGATTATACCCCATTTTGGAAAGTAGACACCCCAAGGAAATTGCTGAGAGGCATGTTGAGCCCATTGAATATAAATTTTTTTTGTCCCAAGTGATTGAATAATGACAAAAAAATAAAATTACAAACAGTTGTCACTAAATGATATATTGCTCACACAGGCCATGGACATATGTGGAATTGCACCCCAAAATACATTCAGCTGCTTCTCCTGAGTACAGGGATACCACATGTGTGGGACTTTTTGGGAGCCTAGCCACGCACGGGGCCCCGAAAACCAATCACCGCCTTCAGGATTTCTAAGGGTGTAAATTTTTGATTTCACTCCTCACTACCTATCACAGTTTTGAAGGCCATAAAATGCCCAGATGGCACAAAACCCCCCAAATGACCCCATTTTGGAAATTAGACACCCCAAGCTATTTGCTGAGGGGCATGTTGAGTCCATGGAATATTTTATATTTTAAAACAAGTTGCGGAAAAGTGACAAATTTATTTTTTTTTGCACAAAGTTGTCACTAAATGATATATTGCTCACACAGGCCATGGGCATTGTATCATTTAGTGACAACTTTGTGCAAAAAAAAAAATTGTCTTTTTCCCGCAACTTGTGTCACAATATAAAATATTCCATGGACTCGACATGCCTCTCAGCAAATAGCTTGGGGTGTCTACTTTCCAAAATGGGGTAATTTGGGGGGGGGGGGGTTTGAACTGTCCTGGCATTTTATGCACAACATTTAGAAGCGTATGCCATACATCACCCACTCTTCTAACCACTTGAAGACAAAGCCCTTTCTGACACTTTTTGTTTACATGAAAAAATATTTTTTTTTGCAAGAAAATTACTTTGAACCCCCAAACATTATATATTTTTTTAAAGCAAATGCCCTACAGATTAATATATATATATATATATATATATATATATAATTATAGATTTTTCAAACGCATTTTTTGGGGAAAAAACACACTTTTTTAAATTTTAATGCATTAAAACACACTATATTGCCCAAATGTTTGATGAAATAAAAAAGATGATCTTAGGTACATGGATACCAAACATGACATGCTTTAAAATTGTGCACAAACGTGCAGTGGCGACAAACTAGATACATTTTTAAAAGCCTTTAAAAGCCTTTACAGGTTACCACTTTAGATTTACAGAGGAGGTCTACTGTTAAAATTATTGCCCTCAATCTGATCTTCGCGGTGATAGCTCACATGCATGGTGCAATTGCTGTTTACATTTGACGCCAGACCGAAGCTTGTGTTCGCCTTTGTGCGAGAGCAAGGGGGGGCAGGGGTGTTTTTTTTTCTTTATTTTTTTGCTTTTTTATCTTATTTTTAAACTGTTCCTTTCATTTTTTTTATCATTTTTATTGTTATCTCAGGGAATGTAAATATCCCCTATGATAGCAATAGGTAGTGACAGGTACTCTTTTTTGAAAAAATTGGGGTCTATTAGACCCTAGATCTCTCCACTGCCCTCAATGCATCTGACCACACCAAGATCGGTGTGATAAAATGCCTTCCCAATTTCCCAATGGCGCTGTTTACATCCGGTGAAATCTAAGTCATGAAATGCTCATAGCTTCCGGTTTCTTAGGCCATAGAGATGTTTGGAGCCACTCTGGTCTCTGATCAGCTCTATGGTCAGCTGGCTGAATCACCCGCTGCATTCTCAGGTTCCCTGTTGGGACAGGAGAGCCAGAGAAAAACATGGAAGATGGTGGGGGGTCATTCCCTCCCACTGCTTGTAAAAGCAGTCTAGAGGCTAATTAGCCACTAGGATTGCTTTTATATGAAAGCCGACCGCTGGCTGAAAAGAATGATACCAAGATGATACCTAAACCTGCAGGCATCATTCTGGTATAACCACTCAAAGTCCAGCAACATACCAGTACGTTGCTGGTCCTTGTTGGGCATATATTGTAATCTTTTTTTTTTTTTTCTTGTACAAAAGGTTTTATTGAACATAAAGGAAAAAAATCATTAATAGTACAATGGGAGAAACATATAAGTGTGCATTATGTGGATACATGTTTACATAGACTTGATACAAAAATAAAAATAAAAGAAAAAAACTGAATAATGAGGAATGAAAACAGATATCAGAACACAAAATCATGTAACTATACATAAAGCACTTAAGAGGTAATAAAAGTGTATATAAGCATTTGTCAGCCCGTACTTTATCTCCGTCAGGGGCTGAAGATGGAACATGGGAGTAAAAAAGGAGACTGACAGGATGATTAAGAAAAAGAAGGAGCAGAAGAAAAGTAGAGGAAAAAAAAAAAGATGGGAGGAGCAGAAAGGTAGGGGGGAGGGGGGGAAGAGGGGGGGGGAGAAGAAGAGGTCCGCGGGGTGTGGTGTCTGTGATCTCATTACAAGGAGAGTAACGCCGAGTCGAATCTGGAGGGGTGGGCATAGTTTACCCATGGTTGCCATATTCGGAGAAATTTGTCATGAGTATCTGATAAAATTGCTGTCAGCTTTTCATTGACCATGGTATCATTAATACGATTTTTAACTGCTTCATAACTTAGGGCTGGAGTTTTCCATGATTTTGCAATAGTTAATTTAGTTGCAGTAAGTATATGGGATGCAAGCTGACGTTCTGGGTGCAGCAATTCAATAATTGGTTTCCCCAAAAGGGCCTCATAAGGGTCCCTCTTTATAGTGGTATTGAAAAGGTTTCGGAGAAGTGTATACACTCTGATCCAGAGTCTGCATACCTTAGAACATTTCCACCAAATATGTGCCATCGTGCCCTCTTGTGAGCATCCTCGAAAACATAATGGGGAATATGATGGGATGAACCTCGCTATTCTGGCAGGTGTATAATACCATCTATATAAAATTTTGTAAGCATTTTCCAGGAACAAAACATTCTTGGAGCACTTGGATAATGAAATTGTCATGGCCTGCCAGTCCTCCGGGTCAACTTTTTTACCCAGCTCCGCTTCCCAATGCAGATGGTATGTTCTTGTGGGCGGTTTTGTTGAGCCGATAATGGCTGCGTAAATTAATGAAATCAGACCTGGGGACTGGGGTCGTGATCTGCAAAGATGTTCAAAGTGGGTTAGTGTATAAGGGGGGTCATGAGATTTTATAAGGGTTAGTAGGAAATGTCGTATTTGCATATATCTAAAATGCTCCCTTAGGGGGATGTCATGTGAGGAACGTAAAGCCGCAAATGTTGTGATCCTAGTTGGAGAAAGCATGGAGTGGACATCCACAAAACCTTGCTCAGTCCACCATCGGAACTGCTGCGGATTATCTTGTCCTGGTGGAAACAGTGGGCAGTGCAGGAGGGAGAGTAGGGGAAGATGTGGGGAGATTAAACCTGCAGAATATTTAACAGAGTCCCATAACCGTAGTGAATGGGCCAGACAGGGGCCCATAGCACTAGGGCGATGTTCCCGGGGGAGCCATGGAAGAGAAGCCAAGGGTATCGGGTGAGAGTCTACCATATCCATAGCGGCCCACAACGGCATCTGACTTTTCTCATGGAGATGAGATAATGGAGCAATGGCTGCAGCTATATAATAAGCTTGTAGGTTAGGTACAGATAAACCTCCATTAATTTTTCGAGCAAATAATACCTGCTTATTAATCCTGGGTTTCTTAGAGCCCCAAATAAACTGCATAATCTTGCGCTGGTGTATACGGAGAATATGGGAGGGGACCTGTACCGGAAGAACCCTGAAGTAATAAAGTAATTTTGGGAGGTAGGACATGCGGATAGTAGTTATCCTACCGAACCAGGATAACGGGAGAGCGGACCATGAGGAGAGCATTTTGGTGAGATTTCTAAATAATGGGGGAAAATTAGCTTGGAATAAGCCTGAATATGTTGGGGTGAGTCGAATACCAAGATAGGGTAAAGAATTGAGCCATTGAAAAGAGAAGTGTGACTGTAGGGAATCTAATTCAGATGGGGAGAGGTTTATTGACATTGCTTTAGATTTAGCTGAATTGACCGAAAGGCCCGAGAAGGTGGCAAAGGATTCCAGAAGAGTTAGCAGGTTAGGAAGTGTGATTCTTGGTTTAGTGATGGTCAATAAAATGTCGTCCGCGAACATAGACAGTTTATGCGGGGTTCCCGCTATCTCCACCCCAGTTATATCAAAATGGGATCTAATGGCTTCCGCTAGGGGTTCCAATGCTAAAATGAATAGCAGTGGAGAGAGCGGGCACCCCTGGCGAGTTCCCCTTCTAATTGGGAAAATGTTAGATTCAAACCCGTAGTACTTCACCTTGGCTTGAGGGGAGTTATAGATAGCTGAGATCCAGCTCATAAAAGATGTGCCAAAACCAAAGTGCTTCAACGTTTGAATCAGGTAAGGCCAGGACAGTGTATCAAAAGCCTTATTGATGTCCAATGATAAGAACATAGTTTCAATGTTCCTATTATGAGCAATGTGTTGTATTTGGAGGAGACGTCTAATTGCGTCCCCTGCCTGTCTCCGTGGGACAAATCCCACTTGTTCCTTTTTTATTAGGCGTGGAAGGAAGGAGTTGAGGCGGGTGGCCAGGATCTTTGTTAAAATTTTCATGTCGATGTTGATGAGTGATATGGGCCGAAAGTTAGTCTATGATGAATGGTCCTTATCTGGCTTGGGTATCATGACTATGTTGGCGGTCAGTTGGTTAGGTGTAAAGAGACAACCATCCTTGACTGAATTATACATTTTAGTTAAATGTGGGGCAATGATATCTACCATTTTCCGGTAATAAAGTGCCGTAAAGCCGTCTGGGCCCGGTTTCTTGCCCACTTTCAACTCCTTAATACATTGGAGTACTTCTGAGACCTGTATATCACGGTCCATCAAGGATGTATGGGTTTCAGACAAGGATGGTAGTGTTAAATTCTTAAGAAAGGTATCTAGGCCTTGGGTTGAAAGATGATTCGGTTCCGAATAAAGTTTAGTGAGGCGGTGTCTAAATTCCTCCAAGATTTTTTGGGGATTACCTGTTAGGGAGTTGTGGCGGGTGCGAAGAGTGATAGGAGAAAATTTTGGGGCAAATGTGCGTAGTCTATTAGCTAACATAGTATTAGGTTTATTCGCTTTAATGTACCATTTTTGTCGGGCCCATCGTAGAGTTCGTTCTGCTTCGTCAGTCAGGCATAAGTCTAAGTCAGTACGGGCTTTATCTAAGAGTTTGCGGTTAGTGGGGGTAGGTGTTAGTTTGAAGGTCTTGGTTGCGGTCTCTAATTTTAATTCAAGCTCTTGTCGAGCCTTTGCCCTTTCTTTTTTCCGTCTAGACGCTATACGGATAACATGTCCTCTGAGGACCGCTTTATAGGCTTCCCACAGAGTAATTGGGGATGGTACTGATCCTGTGTTAATTCTAAAATATTCTGCTGAAGCTTCATGGATATCAGCAAGAATCTCTTTGTGGGATAGGAGAGAGTCATTCATCACCCATGGGGAGAATTGTGATTTACTCAGTAAGGAACGACAAACCGTTAGGACGGGATCATGGTCCGACCAAGGGGCTGCAAGGATAGAAATTGATTCTATTAAGGGAAGATGTTTACGAAGTACGAACATATGGTCGATCCTAGAGTGAGAATGATGAGGGTGAGAGTAATGGGTATAATCCCTACTCAGGGGATGGAGTTCCCGCCATATGTCTATTAGATCAGAGTTCTGTAGGGAGAATAAAAAGGAGTTGGCAGCCGCCGAGGGGGGTTTATGATCCGGTGGATACTTGTCTAGGGAGGGCTTTAACGTTACATTAGAGTCTCCTGCTAACAATAGGGTACCTTTTAGGTGAGCTCGTATCAGAGAACAGACATGGGTAAGAAAGGGTCCTGGGTTAGTATTCGGAGCATAATAGGACATAATTGTTATCTCATTATCCTGAATCGTGCCTTGCAAAATTAAATATCTACCTTCCGGGTCAGCTATCTGCTTACTGCAAATAAATGGAACCTTTTTGCTTATGGCGATCAAAACGCCTCTGTGCTTAGTAGATGCATTGGCCAGAAATACCTGCGGGTATTGCGCCTCAAAGTATTTAGGGCAGGAGGTTGTAGAAAAATGCGTTTCTTGTAAGCAAGCGATGAATATTTTTTGTTGTTTTAGATATTTGAAGATCTTGACCCTTTTCTGGGGGGAATTCATACCCTGAACATTCAGGGTAAGCCAATTAAGGGTCATGGGGTCGGGAGGTTTCTCCTATTTAAAGTTCCAGTCAGACATCCCGCGGACCTAGGGGAAGGGAAAAGAAGAGGGGGGACAGGCAAAGAACACCAGAGAGAAAGAGAAGCAGGTAAGGTAGAGGTAATAAGAAAATCTCGAAATTGGGTAAACAACAATACCTTGGTTGCTTTATTTTGTGGGCTGGAAAACCCACAATCGAGTAAGACGTTGGCCGAGACAGCCGTCTCGGTCAAGTGCTGACTCATCGGGGGTAGCATTGGTCCAACGGGACCACCGGCCTATCATTTATCAAACATAACTTGTAAGTATACGGTGAGAGCAGAAACAAAAAATCCTTAAGCTCAGGTTTAGTGAAGATAAATTTAAAATGACAAAACTAAACTATTGTTGATGAAACAATACAGTACCTGAAGGTACAACCATAACTTTGTCCCCGCTGGCCTGGATCCGAAAGCCCAAAGACCTCCAAACCCCTGACCAGCGGGGAGATTGATCCAGCCCCTTCACACCCCCCCTACGGAGGCAGCGGTGCAGGGCACGGAAACAACTGCCCGCGCCGCAACGGAACTCCACACAAGGGAACTCCTGCAGCTGTGGTTTCCCCCTCCCCCCACCACGACCAACCCTAGAAAAAAAAGAAATGTTTATGTCTCATTCTTGTAATGAATGGATAAAATTATCCTGAAGACTTAACCTGGAAATAAAATAAAATAAAAGGCAAAAAGAAAAAGAGAAAAAAATTGAAGAAATGTATATATATATATATAAAAAAAAAAAAAATATATAGCTCTTCTTTAAACGTGGGTAGTCTTCGTGCTAATGAATGTCCAATTGCCTATCTTCGATGTCGCTTCTTGCACCTCACACCGCCATCTCACTAATGGGGCGGACCTTAGTGGGGTGTCCTTTAAAGTTATTAGAGCATAGGACCTGACTTCGTGTAGTGGGGACCAGTAACTCCTTACCCAGTACACTTAAAAGTTCCAGGTGTAAAAGCAGGAGATAAACAAATTACAAAAAAAAAAAAAAAATAGGAAAAAGGGAAAAAGAAGGGCTGACCGTGGCCCGGGGTCGGGCAACAGAAGGGGGCTAGATGTCATTGAAAACAAACAAAATAAAGTACCTTCAACCGTTGTTGGATTTATGGAACTTCTGGGACTGTAATTCTCGCAGAGCTTGGGATCCAGGTTGTGAACGTTGGGAGCATTGTCGAGGAGGCCTGGGGGGTCCTGGTCTGGAGGAGGAGGAGGACGCCGCCTCCATCTGGGAGGATGGAAGGTCCAGTTGCAGATCCTGGAAATGACGCTTTAACTCCGCAGGAGACGTAGCTTGAAATTGACGACCCAAATGGGAAAAGGATAATTTGAAGGGGAAACCCCATCTGTATTTGATCCCCTGGGTTTGCAATATTTGCAAATACGGCTTGAGACCTCTCCGTCTAGCAATCGTGACCGGCGAGAGATCAGCGAACAATTGAAGGGAATTTCCCTGAAATGAGAGATTTTGTTGTTCTCTTGCCGCCTGCAAAAGTTTTTCTTTAGTACGGTAATAATGGAACTTTATGATGACATCTCTCGGGGGACCATCCGTTGGTTTAGGGGCCAGAGATCTATGTATGCGATCGAATTCAAGCCTGTCCACAGGGATCTCCGGAGCCAATTCCTGGAAGAAGGCCGTCGCTGTGCCCTGCAGGTCGTTAACCGTTTCTGGGATACGTATGCGTAAGTTGTCCCTGCGGGCCCTATTTTCTGCGTCTTCTAATTTGTCTTTCAGGGACTCTAACTCTGTTGTTAGTTTTTCCACCTCTTCCTCGTGGCCCTCTAAGACTGTGGTCGCCAAATCCATACGTTGCTCTAATTGGTTAGTGCGGTGGCCTATTTCTTTAAGGCCCCGCACTAAATCTGAGGAGAGTTTACGTGAAGCCACAGTAATTTCATCCCTTACAATGCTACGAAATCTTGCCAAAAGATTATCAGAGTCTAGGGGTAGAGGGCTCACCAGATCTGTAGGGAACTGTTGTAAGCTGTCTGCAGGAGATGGAGGATTGTCATCTGACATGTGTGCAGCGTCTTCCCGTTCAGGAGGCTTGAGCGCCATGTTGGATTTCCCTCTGCCTGGCGCTGTGGAAGATTTTTGGGGCTGCCTGGCTTTCTGTTTATATTTTCCGGACCGGAGCATCACCGGCAGAGTCCCGGGATGTTCCGGAGTCCGGATCGCTACGTGTGTTGCGGCCCCGCTGCGTCTGCTCTGTGTTAGGCCGGGTTAAGGATCCCGTCGGCGCGGAGCGGAGGAATCACACAGCCATTCCCGTCGCTCGCGCGCATGCGCCCCCCCCTTTTTTTTTTTTTTTTTTTCATGCAGCCTGTGGGCTGCATGAAAAAAAGAGATTGATCAGTGGGTATGCCCACAATTAGAATACCTCCCTTCATCCACCCACTTCTAATGATGGGCATACATGCACCATTTATATATGCCGAAGCAGGGGGGCATCCTCTCGCAAAAGGTAGGAGCAAATCGCTCCTCCGCCCCTGCTGCCCCCATGCTTCGGCATATATCACCTGTAACTTTTGTAACTGTAACTGGTTCCAGGTTCGGGTCTCTTAAAATGTGATGGCATCTTGGGAGACCCTGTGAAAGTGTGCCTAGTCTGTGCAATGCTGTACCCTATGCTAATACTCAACTAGTGTATGGTAGCGTTCAAAACATTCACCAATGCAAAGACCAGGATTGTCAGGACAGGAGGGACAATAATAGCAGGTGTCACGCCTATATCCGCGCTTGCTGCAGACACATCTTTTTTGGGGGGTTCTTTGTGTAGGGGTACTCGGGAGAACATAAAGAAAATGCCTCTCATGCAGCCGACTGCATTTGGTTGGGGATGTGAATGGGGGAAGTATGGGTGCTGCAGAAGTGGTGGGTTCCCAATTAGGATTGACGAATGCAGCAGGAAGGGCACTATGGGCACGACGGGCCTGTGTTTGTCTTCTTCTTGGTGGCAGCGGGACGCTACTTGCGCTTGCCACCTCACCAGCTTGAACTGCACTTATGGGACTCGCCACGTCACCACGTGTTACTGCAGTGCTGGTTTGACTACGACCGAGGTGTACTAGGCCGCTGATGCTTGCCAGTTCACCAAAACGCTACCAAAAAACTGTTAGCAATCGCAGGGATCAGGCCTGACTCTGCGAATGCTGCAGTTATGCGTTTAGTGTTTTGTAAGGGACAGTGATCGATCGATACTGCACTTGGGTGGGCTGGGCTGGGCTGGGCTGGGCGGAGGGGCAAAATGCAGGTGCTAGCAGGTATCTGGGCTGATCCCGCTAACACTGTGTTTTTGGGAACCCTAAACTGCTGGGGACCCTAGTATAGATCTGATCGGATCAGATATTGATCCGTTCAGATACTATACCACTAAGGGAGGTGTATGCTGTGTGCGTGGGTGCTAGCGGTACTGGCACTAACCTGACGCTGCCTGGGGCTGGTGCTTGCCAGTTCACCAAAACGCTACCAAAAAAACTGTTAGTGATCTCAGGGATCAGGCCTGACTCTGCGAACGCTGCAGTTATGAGTTTAGTGTTTTGTAAGTGACAGTGATCGATCGATACTACACTTGGGTGGGCTGGGCTGGGCGGAGGGGCAAAACGCAGGTGCTAGCAAGTATCTGGGCTGATCCCACTAACACTGCATTTTTGGGAACCCTAAACTGTTGGGGACGCTAGTATAGATCTGATCGGATCAGATATTGATCCGTTCAGACACTATACCACTAAGGGAGGTGTATGCTGCGTGCGTGGGTGTTAGCGGTACTGGCACTAACCTGATGCTGCCTGGGGCGACACAGACCCTATCTGACCTTAAAACCTAAGTTATATCACCGCCGGGCGATCAAGGGGCTAAACCTTTATTCAGTAATAAACGGCGGGTGCCCTGACACTATAAAAAATAAACTAACTAACCAGCATCACCCGTAACAGTTATACGGTGATCACTGGTGAAAGGGTTAACTAGGGGGCAATCAAGGGGTTAAAACATAGGTAGTATATGGGGGTCCCTGTCACTATAAAACACTGACGGCCAACCTATATATTTACCTCCCTAACTAGCGTCACCAGTGACACTAATACAGCGATCAGAAAAACGATCGCTTAGTGACACTGGCGACGGGGGGTGATCAAGGGGTTAAAACTTTATTAGGGGGGTAGGGGGGTACCCTAGACCTAAAGGGGGCTAATACTAACTGCCCTACCACACTAACTGTCACAAACTGACACCAATGCAGTAATCAGAAAAAAAAAACTGCTTGGTGTCAGTGTGACAGGGGGGGGTGATTGGGGGGTGATCAGGGGGGATTGGGGGGTAAAGGGGGGTGTAATGTGTGCCTGGCATGTTCTACTGTGTGTGTGTGTTTTACACTCACTCGGATGTCTTCTCTCCTCAGCGCCGGAACGGAAAATACCAAGCCGAGGAGCGATGACATCACTTCCTCTGCCTCTGTTTACTATACAGAGGCAGAGGAAGATTCTCATTGGCTGGGAGCGATTGCGAGGGGGGGTATGAATGGAGGGCCTCCCCCTCACGTCTGATCGCTTCCAGACAGAAGCAGACCGCCTCCTGCACGGGGGGGGGTCCGATTGGACCCCCCGCCCGCGGGAGGCAGATCACGTACGGGTACGTGATTCTGCCTGTCCGTGCCACTCTGCCGACGTATATCATCGTGAGGCGGTCGGCAACTGTTTAAGGAGGAGGATTTTTTGAGTCATTTTATTGACCTCTATCAAGAGAACCGAAACCTGTGGGAGGTCAAGCACCCCTTGGATTTCAATAAGCAAGCAAGGCAGGCAACACTGGGGAGACTTCTGGAGTTCTTAAAGACTTGAGTCCCCCAGGCAGACATTAAATTAGTGGAAAACAAAATGGGGATCTTGTGGAATATGTACAGGCGGGAACACAAGAAGATACAGGATTCCCTCAAATCAGGAGCATCAGCAGACAAGGTTTATATCCCCAAGCTGTGGTACTACCCCAAACTGAGATTTCTGGATGACCAGACAGAAGCAAGGCTTTCGCTTTCCACCCTTCCCTCCACCCTTCCCTCCACCCCAGCTGAGGCGTCCCAGGAAGAACTGGGCCCTTTCATCCTTGATGAAGTGAATGTGCCCAGCTGCAGCCAGGTATACTTTTTTTGGTCATTTTGGATTGTCTAAATATTAATTATGTAAACTAAAATGTTTCAATTGCTTACAAACCAAAGATGTAATCACAATTATTATTATGTATACATATCAGTAGACAGTAGTGGCCAGAAATGTGAAAGATTGGTGAACAGCTAGAATAATGGTGGGGTCAAAATGGCAGCCTTTTCTATTTGTTTAAAATTATATTTGCAAATCATGAGCTGAAAATTGTGTGTGATTGAGGAAGCAAAAAATACAACTATGTCCCTTTTTTTATACACAGGATGAGCTCAGCCAGGAGTGATTGCCTGGCTTCAGTCTGGTCTGACAGAAGACGCAGATTGTGCTCCCTATTCTATGGTTTAACGCAGTATATTTCTGTGAATTAGCGCACGTATATTGCAGTGTGTTAAGTGCCATTTAAAGTGATAAAGTTCTGTGTGTTAGTGCACATTTAGCACAGTATATTTCAGTGCATTAGTGCAAGTTTAACACTGTATATTTCAGTGCGTTATGTGCCGTTTAACACAGTTTATTTCAGTGCGTTACTGTAAGTTTAATGCCATATATTTCAGTGTATTAGTGCACATTTAACGCTGTATATTTTAGTGCGTTACTGCAAGTTTAACTCCATATATTTCAATGCGTTACCTTTCCTTTAACGCAGTTTAATTCAGTGTGTTACTGCAAGTTTAATGCTGTATATTTCAGTGCGTTACGTGCCATTTAATGCAGTACATTTCTGTGTGTTAGTGCACGCTTAACACAGTATATTTCAGTGCATTACTGCAAGTTTAATGATGTATATTTCAGTGCGTTACGTGATATTTAACATAGTTTATTCATAAGACTAAGGATAAAACACACTCACACGGTAGATGGTAAAAGCAAGTACATCCATAGATGTGACACTGGTACGGAACTCTAATCTCTCATCTCCTTTCCAAGCCTTTCCACCGTCTAGCAGCGAAAAGGGGAAACAGAAATGCCGGGAAGATGGCTGCTGCATGTCTGGATCCAGTGTGGAGCGCACGCACTGAAAGTGATATCACAGGGGGTAGTAATGCATTTTGGAGCATGCACAGAGCTCCTTTATCAAACCTAATGCCCCCCTAATCCCCCCTAATGGGGGGTGCTCCTGACAGATCTTCAGAAATACCATGCAGCAGCAGTACTGAGGAGAATCTTGGATTGGGTTCATAATGTTCCACATAAAAAATGGGTATCACTGGAAGATAATATGAGTAATGTTGCCTAGGTCAAATTATCTGGATTCCAAGGGAATATAGAGGTCTCCCTAGAGAAATGGCCCCAATTACAACAGAAACATTAAGAGCATGGGATACGGTATTCAAGGGTACAACATGAAAATACAATAGCCTCTTGATGCCCTTGACAGGAAATAATTATTTACCCCCCAGGGAAAGATAATAAACTGTATTTAAAATGGACCCACTCAGACCAATTGAGATTAAGAGACGTCCTAAAAGCAAACGCCTTTTGTTCATTAGCGGAGTTACAAGAAAAATATGGTAAAACACCATGGGATGGCTGGAGATACAGGCAGCTCCAACACTTCATAGAATCCTTTCCAAAACCCCTTTGCTCAGGTAGTAGGTTAAATCCATGGGAAAGATTAGTTGACCAAGGGGGGATAAGCAGACCGGGGATCTCTAGAATATATAGGATGCTGATAACTTCTATGGACAATGGGTTAATGTGTCCCTTGGGGAGGTGGGAAATAGAAATGAACCAATCAGTATCGGAGATGCTGAAAGGAAAAGTTATGGACTATGTCCACTCCACCTCAACGGACACGAGGATAAAAGAAATGAATTATAAACTATTGACTAAGTGGTACTACGTTCCATCTAAATGCATAAAATGAATCTTGATCTATCACCTTTATGTTGGAGGGAATGTTGTAAGGAAGGAACCCATGCTCATATATGGTGGCAGTGTAGTTTGATCCAGCCATACTGGGTAGAAGTATTGGATTTAATTAAAAAGATTGATGGGACGGAAATAGAATTAGACCCCTGGAAATGCTTGTTCCATGCGAATGGGGGTTCTAGGAAAAAGTATAGAGCAGCACTTACTCCATTTCTGCTGAATGCAGCGAAAGCACTGATCCCGAAACATTGGAAAACAAAGGAAATACCAATGATAAAGGATTGGTTTAGAGAAATAGATAGAACAAGGATAATGGAAGAATTAATATGTTTCCAAAGGAACGTAGAAACAAGATTTCAGGTTACTTGGAAGAAATGACTAGAATTTAAACAGTCCCCGATTTAGCTGGGAATCATGGGGAACGGAGGGAGTGCTTAGGGGCTTGTCCCTTGATGCCCTCCTCTCATGCCCCCCCTCCTCATGAAGGAGAGGGGAATATGATTCCTCCTTCTTTTTTTTCTTTTCTTTGCACAATTTGAAGGAGGATAGTAATGTGGATAGAGAGAGGAGAATCTCTCCTCTCTTCCCCTCTAAAGTAAGATAAATAGACACAGGCATGAGGGGTATATATTTGTTTATATTGAGGTAATGTAGTTCACATAAAGATATAAGAAAGGGGAAAGGGAAGGAGGGAAACTCCCTCTCCCCCCCCCTTTTTTTTTTTTTGCACAATTTGAAGGAGGATAATAATGGGTATTTCTCCCCCCCTCGAAAGTAAAGATAAATAGACACGGGAAAGAGGGGGTATAGATTTGGGGTAATGTTTCTCACATAAAGATGTATATGTATGTGTGTGTATATATATATATATATATATATATATATATATATATATATATATATATATATATATATATATATATATATATATATATATATATATATATATATAGAAAAAGAGTCCAAGAGGTTGCTGCACTTAAAAATTTCTTTGCTTTATTTCTCAAATTGTTCAGTAGGGATTTACAAAGCAAGTATAATCCAAAAACACAGGCACGAAATGCCTACACAGTTTCAGACACAGGTAGATTCAGATATGGATGGATGGATGGATTACGTCTCGGGCTAGTCAGCTTACGCCCTTCCTAAGATCCATTGAAGCACATCTGAGGGTTTCAATCCAATCATTCATTTAAATACAGGTTAAGTGAAGTACTTCACATATGGAATCAATATGGCTAATTAGTTCAAATCGCATACCATTTAACATCTATATATGCATATATTTATCTATAACATGCCATTAAAACAAGGATAAGCAACAGGTGTCAAATCTCTCATTCTCTTCATTCTCATTATAGAATATTTGAAATACCTATAAAAACGCAGGGAAATGTTGCATTCATGAGTAAATACAAAAACAAAAAGAAAAAACAAAAAAGATATCCCCATCATGAAGTTATTTTATCTGGCTACTTTCATATACTTATTCCAACAGTTAAACAAATAAATAAAGATCCAAATCAACATTTAAGCCATATGGAGCAATTGTATTCAAAAAATGTATCCAGTATACTTCTCTTTTTCTTAGAATCAATTCACGGTTGCCCCCTCTCCTATTTTTCTCAATACCTTCTAGGACCATATACTTTAGTTGTGATACATTGTGGCCAAATTGATTCTAAGAAAAAGAGAAGTATACTGGATACATTTTTTGAATACAATTGCTCCATATGGCTTAAATGTTGATTTGGATCTTTATTTATTTGTTTAACTGTTGGAATAAGTATATGAAAGTAGCCAGATAAAATAACTTCATGATGGGGATATCTTTTTTGTTTTTTCTTTTTGTTTTTGTATTTACTCATGAATGCAACATTTCCCTGCGTTTTTATAGGTATTTCAAATATTCTATAATGAGAATGAAGAGAATGAGAGATTTGACACCTGTTGCTTATCCTTGTTTTAATGGCATGTTATAGATAAATATATGCATATATAGATGTTAAATGGTATGCGATTTGAACTAATTAGCCATATTGATTCCATATGTGAAGTACTTCACTTAACCTGTATTTAAATGAATGATTGGATTGAAACCCTCAGATGTGCTTCAATGGATCTTAGGAAGGGCGTAAGCTGACTAGCCCGAGACGTAATCCATCCATCCATCCATATCTGAATCTACCTGTGTCTGAAACTGTGTAGGCATTTCGTGCCTGTGTTTTTGGATTATACTTGCTTTGTAAATCCCTACTGAACAATTTGAGAAATAAAGCAAAGAAATTTTTAAGTGCAGCAACCTCTTGGACTCTTTTTCTATATACAAGGTCGGTGGGAAGACCTGATTGCTGGCACTAAATCGTAAGCAGAGTGCGGTTCTCCTCCACAAGTGAATATATATATATATATATATATATATATATATATATATATATATATATATATATATATATATATATATATATATGTATGTATGTATATGCTCCCATGCTTCTCTTTTTCTCTTCTTTCTTGTTTGTTATTTAGATGGCCCAGGTGAATGCATGTTAGAGGATAGATCCATTCGTGTACCTATATGCAGCCCTCAAATTTTCCACTCGCCTACTCACAATTTGCGAGTGGAAAATGAGAGCTGCCAAGGACCTGGGCTGCCTGGGAGTGGGGGGCGTGAGCACCGCCAGCGGGCGGGGTTGACCGGGAGCTGTTCTCCCCATTGAAGATTGCATGCAGTTAGAGGAGAGCCGCAGGATCACCAAGCGGTAAAACACGCTGTAACAGCTTACATTGAAACTGTCTCCTCTCTGCTCACTCTCACACAGCCGCGCCTCCTCCTAACCCCACGTCTGTAATAGACAGAACGTGTGTCCAATGCTGGCATGCATTCTGTCTATTACAGGCGTGGGGCTAGGAGGAGGCAGGACTGTGTAAGAGTGAGCAGAGCAGAGACAGTTTCAATGTAAGCTGTTACAGTGTGTTTTACCGCTCGGTGATCCCGCGGCTCTCTTCTAACTCCAGTCACGATCCGGCCACCCCTCTCACTTCCTCCACCCTGGCAAGGCTGCAATGGGGGCAATGTAAGGCTGTAATGGGGGCACTGTAAGGCTGCAATGTGGGGCACGGTGAGGCTGCAATGGGGGCACAGTGAGGCTGCAATTTGGGGCACGGTGAGGCTGCAATGGGGGCACGGTGAGGCTGCAATTTGGGGCACGGTGAGGCTGCAATGGGGGCACGGTGAGGCTAAAATGTGGGGCATGGTGAGGCTGCAATGTGGGGCACGGTGAGGCTGTAATGTGGAGCACGGTAAGGCTGCAATGTTGGGCACGGTGAGGCTGCAATGTGGGGCATGGTGAGGCTGCAATGGGGGCACAGTGAGGCTGCAATTTGGGGCACGGTGAGGCTGCAATGGGGGCACGGTGAGGCTGCAATTTTGGGCACGGTGAGGCTGCAATGGGGGCACGGTGAGGCTACAATGTGGGGCACGGTGAGGCTGCAATGTGGGGCACGGTGAGGCTGTAATGTGGAGCACGGTGAGGCTTCAATGTTGGGCACGGTGAGGCTGCAATGATGGGCACAGGTCATGCTGCATTGATGGGCACAGGTGAGCCTGCATTGATGGGCACTGGTGAGGCTGTGCTCAGGGGAACTGATAAAGTTGTTGTTAAAATATATTTTTGTAACTTAATTCTGCATAAAACATTTAAGTGTCATTTCATAAGATAATTTATGATGGCGTGATTAGGGGAGGGGCAGGGTAAGGGTTGGGTGGGGCAACTGGTGGCAAGTAACCCTTGAGACCTGTTAATAGCTCAGGACTTGAAATTTTGAGCCCTGCTTATATGTATTTTTTATGTATTTATGTGTTCTTTGAGAATGTTTAGCATTTTTATGAATGACTTGCAAATTGTTTTGCAAAGTATGTAAGACTTTTTTATCTGTAAAAACTTAATAAAAAACAATTTAAAAAAATAAAAACAAATAAAAAAAATCAAACCTAATGCCCAGAAGTAAGTGAGTAAGTAAGTAGGTTGAATATATAATGGATGGGGGTGGGTTGTAGAGCCCAAGGATAAAAACAAATGTAGAAGTTGTACTACAATGAACAAAAAAAAAAAAAGAGAGCAATGTAGCAGCTAAACAGGGTATGACGGGAACTTATATAGAGGATATACAACAATGGCTCAAAAATAAAGGATAGTAAATATAGCATGGGTCAGAACTCTAATCCCCCGTACACACGGTCAGACATTGATCGGACATTCCGACAACAAAATCCTAGGATTTTTTCCGACGGATGTTGGCTCAAACTTGTTTTGCGTACACACGGTTGCACAAAGTTGTTAGAATTTCCGATCGCCAACAACGCGGTGACATCAACCACATACAACGAGACTAGAAAAGGCCAGTTCAGAACCAAGCGCAGCACCCTTTGGGCTCCTTTTGCTAATCTCGTGTTAGTAAAAGTTTGGTGAGAGACGATTCACGCTTTTTCAGACTCGTGGCTTTCAGATCGTTTTCTGCGGTTCAGTTTGTGCTTGTGGGTTTGTATCTGCTCTTCAGTGCGTGCAGTCAGTTCGTATTGGAGTTTTCTGTGCGATCTTGTCCGCTCGTTGCTGTTTTTCAGGTCGCTCTTTACAGGCCTTGCTGTTCTTCAGTGCGTTCTGTTACTTCGTTCTGAGCAGCCGACCGTTTTCTAGCCATGTTGCGTATATGTACTCCTCGTAGAGTGCGTGCTATGTGGGGGCTTGGTGTTGGGGTCCTGACCTTGACACAAGTCTAGTCCATGAACAGGGTAGGGAGGAGTTCATGGACCAAGAATTGGTTGCTTCAGCGTGACCAGTTCTCTCATATGCCTTTGCTCCGTGAGATCCGTGAGAATAATCCTGATGATTTCAGGAATTTTCTTAGGATGATGGACCCCGTATTTCACCGTTTGTTGGCTTCGCTGACCCCCTATATCAGCAGGCAGGATACCTGCATGAGGCAAGCCATCACTCCGCAGCAGAGGCTCATCGCTACCCTGCGGAACTTGGCGACAGGGAGAAGCCTGCAGGACTTGAAGTTCTCAACAGGCATCTCCCCCAGGCTCTGGGTATCATTATCCCAGAGACCTGTTCTGCCATCATCCAGGTCCTGCAGAAGGAGTATATGAAGGTAAGATTTGTATCCTTTTATATCACATTTTATTGTATTGAATGTTTGCTAATATATTGTATTTCTTTCCTCATTCCCTAATTGCCATGATTGTAATATGCTGTGAATGTCCCCTTTCTCCTCATGCATGCTTGAATTTTATGGGGTTTTTTTTGTCCTTCATACATATTTGCCTTCACTTACCTCCCCAGCGTGTTCTCCTGGCCCTATATTCACCTCATGTAGTCACTTAACAATGTATTTTATCAGCTCCATAGTAGTGTTTTACCCCAAACATCCCTAAAATGTTTAGAAATGTGATTTGTGCTTTAAATTCAGGCAGAGTGCCAGAGGCTTTGTTTTGTAGTGTCCCCAAATCATTTTTATTAACCCTCCCTCCCCCCAATTGCTAAGTCAGCTGATCCCAATTCTCTATCTATCCTCAATCATCTATCTGCTGACTTTGCCAAACCCATACACACTATACCCATCTCTTTTGTGGTCAGATTTATGGATGAATACCCATTATTTAGGCATTCATTTCTCAATGAAGTGAAGAGGGTTACCTGTCCAAGATTCCCCCCCTATAATGTTAGAAATGGCCCATGAAAGGGTGGGGGGGATATGATAGGTGTACCTTATACTTTGGTGTTGTAAAATTCCCCTTACTAAATGTTATCTGGATGTTGGCCAAGAATGTTTGTGTCTAATCTGCTTTCCATGTTTATGTGCAAAAATACTAAGTTTTTTTTAGTTTTCCTCAACAGTTTCCTTCCACGCCACAGGAATGGCAGACTGTGGCCTCCCACTTTGCCCAGCGGTGGGACTTTCCTAACTGCGGAGGGACAATTGATGGGAAACACGTCCACATCGTCCCACCACCCAACTAGGGGTCATACTATTATAATTACAAGGGGTTCAATAGTATTGTGATGTTGGCGGTGGTGTCAGCTAATTGCGACTTCCTATATGTGGACGTGGGGAAGAATGGCCGGATGTCCGATGGTGGAGTCATCGCCCAGACGGAGTTTTACAGGCGTCTCCCGAATGGCAGCTTGGACTTGCCACCTCCAGAAGACAATGTGGAAGGACTCCCATTCGTCTTCGTTGCGGATGAAGCCTTTGTGCTGGGGGACCATCTTATGCGGTGGGGACCCTCACCCCGGAACAGAGGGTTTTTAATTACCGGCTGGCCAGAGCCAGAAGAGTGGTGGAGAACACATTTGGAATCATGGCCAGCCGGTTCCGCCTATTTCTTACACCCATCCATATGGCGGAATATAAACTTAATCATATAATCCTGGCGTGCTGTGTTCTACATAACTTTTTACGGCAACATTCAGCCAACTATGCTGGCTCAGTTGGGCCTAAGGCCAGAATTATAAATGAAACAACCCTGACGGCGCTTGAAAGTGGCCATCCTGGCTTGCCCTCCCTGAGTGCCCATGATGTCCGGTTAAGATACCTTGAGTTCTTTGCGGGTAGGGGGGCCATCAATATGCCAGACAATTTGTGAATCCTTTATCAAATAAAAAAAAAAAAGCAAATCTTTGGTGACATTTACTGCTTGTGTTTGTTTTAGCTGACCCTGACAGAAATGTGGTGAGTCCTGAAAATGGCATGATTGTGTAACCTCATACAAAGAACTGTTGGGTGTTATTTACTAAAGGCAAAGACACTTTGCACTACAAGTGCACTTGAAACTGCACTGAAACTGCACTTTTAGTGCAAAGAGGATTTGCCCTTAGGAAATAACCCCCATTTTAACAGAAAACAGAAATTACATCACCACAAAAATGTTGTAGCGTTGAGACAATAATCCACACATTCTTGATTAACAATCTTTTTTTAATACCTGCACAATCACATGTGCATTTAGAAAAGGTTTTTAAAACAAACCAACATGTTTGTTGTATAACAATTTTTGGGGTGGCATTAGCAAAAATAGAAATGTCCATTTAAGATAAAACAGGCATGTGTAAAACCAACAAGAAAGACACAAAGTTCACATTAGGTAGAACTTGAAGGCAATATCATACATGAGTATTTAGGAACTGTGTTTGATATTGCGTTCAGATGGGGTGAAGTCACCCCCGGAAAAGCCAAATTTGGAAGATGCACACCAATTTAAGAAGTTCAACATGTGCTAGCTGCCATCATGGGGGATCAAGGGACGTGTTTTGGGGGAGAAACACCTTCCTCTCAGCTACTTTATTATTGAGGAAGGGGTTGCACCCCAAAACGCCTACATTGATCTCCCGTGATGGCAGATAGCACATGTTGGCACACTGTGTGCATCCTCCAAATTTTGCTTTTCTAAAGATCGCTAAAACATTTTGAACTTTGTAGCACACAAAAAAAGAAAGTGATTTGGAGGGGTTTTATCGCGCCCCAAAACATCAATGATGTTATTTTTTTGAATAACATCATTGATGTTTTTCTGGAGGTTTTCCAAAGCTAAATTGCACCCCATGATCTCCCCGATCAGGATCTGGGCACTTTCTGATGTGAAAGGATCTGGATCCACAACATCACGATCACCTAAAAAGAGAGAAACCAAACAAAAACTGGTATCAAAAATATGCCGGCATCCATCTCTTACCTGAGCCTGTGGTCGCAGACACTCACCTGTTGTGGTGACTAGTTCCACCACATCTTCTTCCTCCTGCTCTTCTTGTGCTGGGGGGATTTCCCCTTCTTACAGAGGGGGGGGTCTGTGGTCTCCTCGGATGAGGGGTGTCCTCCGAGTCTTTTCTCCCCTATGTAAAACAAAAATGCTATACTTAGCACACAGATATTTGATGGCAAAACTATAAATAGGAAACATTGTTTGGAAGTGGGGTACAATTATCTATTTTGGCAGAGTTCCAAAATGTAGCATTTTGTGTCCTTTGTCAAGCTGCAATACTTTACCTGTTTGGTACAAGCTTCACAGATGGAGACCCCACTATAATATACACTGGAGCACCTGTGTGCCCCCCTAATAATAATCGTGTTCTGGTGTCCCACACTAGTGCTCCAGTGTCCAGATGTGAAAACAGCTGCTCAGTGTCCTCTCCTTACACAGAATCTAGTTTGCATTTCATTCTAGTAACAAAGCCATCTACACAACCAAATTAGTTTCATACAAGTAGGGCATAAAAAATGTGGCCAAATGCACATGGCCAAAACAATGGTGTTTTATAGGCCGAAAGAAAAATGTTTGATACGAACAAATAATGTGCCCATGAACATGAAAGTTGCCATTTTAAAATGTACACTTTTAAAAAAAGCACATGGAGCAGCACGAACGTAATAAACATTAAGAATAGGAACACAGCACAACTACTTACTTTTTTGCAGCACTCTTTGGATCTTTCTGTACTGCTCATGTTCTCGTAATTTGAGGTCCGACCACCGCTTTCTGAGCTGATCTTTCGATCGTCATACCCTAAAATTCCGGTGCAGACTCCTGACCACTTTCGCCATGATCTTGGCCTTTCTGACATTGGGGTTGGGGTAAGGTCCATACTTTCCATCATAGTTGGCCTTCTTCAGGATGTCGACCATCTACAACATCTCCCCAAAGGACATATTTGAGGCCTTAAATCTCCTTCTGGATCGGGACGTCTCCGGATCCGGGCTTTCCTCCTCCTCGTTCCTGTAATTAGCACGCACCTGCTGTGTCTCCGCCATGTGCTCTTCCCCCACTGCGCAGAACGAAAAGGGGCAGGGAATAGAATAGAAAGAACGTCAGTAGTTACACGCATGCGCAGTGTGTATAAAGCGTAACACGCGTGTGTATTACGTACGATCTGTGAGCAGGGGAGGGAGCATCGTAGGCGCCGATCTTAATAACGAAGGTAAGAGCCAAACTTGGGCCTATACTGCTTCTAGATTGAGGCCTATATTGTAACAAGATTAGGAGAGTTTTGGCTGACATTAGGGTTTGTCTTGTGTTGTGTCTTGCAGTGAAAATGGATATCTTGAACGATACCGACTTCATGGCAATATTCATTGACATGTTCAGGGAGCTGCCTTGTCTGTGGGAGATCAACCACCCACATTATAAGAACCAAACAAAGAGGAAGGCAGCGCTGGATCAGTTGTTGGAAATTGTGAAGCAGGTGGTCCCCACGGCAGACATCACCTATTTGAAGATCCTAATTGGTGGCCTGAGGAGCACATATGTAAGGGAGCACAAGAAAGTTCAGGATTCGCAGAGATCCGGAGCAGCAGATGACATCTATGTCCCCAGGATGTGGTACTATGACAGGCTGCATTTTCTGGCAGGTCAGACTGAACCCAGGTGATCACTCTCCAGTCTTCCTTCCACGCTTCCTTCCCCCCCAGCTGAGGCTTCTGACGCCCAACCTGGGCCTTCCAGGCAGCAATATGTGGAGGAGCCCAGCTTGAGCCAGGTATAGCATTCTTCTAAATATTTCTGGTTGTCCAACCAATGATGTTAACTAGATGTTAGTTTGGAGTACTAATTTATGATTATGATTGATGATGCAAAACATTACAACCATGTCCCTTTTTCATACACAGGGAAGTCTCAGCCAGGAGGTGTCCGGGCCGAGCAGGCTGCCTGATATGCAGGTCCCTCCCCTACACCTTCAAAGAGAAAGTGGCAGGAAGAGGAGTACCCTAGAAGAGGCTGCCATAGGCCTCTTTTGGAAGGCTACAGAGGCCCTGGGAGCACCCCACACTGTGGAGGAGGACTTTGCTGGCATAATTGCCTGTAAAATGCAGCGGATGGAGGAGGGCCAACAACTCATGTGTGAGTCATTAATGTTGGAAGCTCTCAATAAGGGGTTGAGGGCCCAAATAACATCTGCTACCCACATTTGTGACCTCACACATGGTCCTCCTCCTCCTCCTCCAGGTCCTACTCCTCCTCCTCCTCCTCCTCCTCCAGGTCCTACTAGTCCTCCTCCTCCTCCAGGTCTTACTCCTCCTCCTGCCACATCTCCAACAGCAGAGCCACAGCCAGGAAGGAAGCGTGGAAGGAAGACCAGAAAGTGATGACCCTGGATCCAGTCTGGTCTGGCAAAAGATGCAGCCTCTTGTAGTACCACAACCTGGGAACATAGATGTCATCTGCTGTTTTCCGGATCTCTGGGACTTCTGGACCAGACTGCACTCCCTTACATATGAACTCCTCAGGCCACCAATTTTGATGTTCAAGAATTGATGTCTGCCCTGGGGGTCCAAGGCTTCGCTAATTTCTGCTGTTTCTCCAGCGTTGCCTCCCTCTTTGTTTGGTTCTGAGCCCTTAATAAAGGATTTTTGGTTTCTATTATACTTGCCTATGTGTGTTTTCCTTCAAAAAGGACAGTTTGTTGGTGAGGATTCAGGTACATTTCAAATATACAATGTGAAATTAACAAGGGCACCAACACCAAACAATCTCCTTGAGATTAAATAATACAAGATAATAATGATGTTGTGGTAACTTGACACACAAACCCACACAAAAATATTCTGGAGTAAAACTAAAAATAAAATAAAACAAAGATCAGCCTTGGAAAAAATACAAACCTAAAATAAAAAAAAAATCTGTCTTTAAAAAAAAAAAATATATATATATATTTTTGTCAAATGTGACAAATCAAAATATATTAAGGGAATCCCGATAAATAATAAAGAAATAAGTTTGTGAGAAGTCTGTGTGAATATGAGCAGCAAAACTACTTCATTCTTTTCACATTATAAAGAGGAAGAGAGTGCGCTGTATTAAACCATTTTTAACATTGCACCGTGATGAAAGTGTTGTATCCATTGCGAACTCTAAGTTTAGCAGACCGAGCTGTTCCGTCTCGGAATTTCTTCTGAGCATGCGTGGCACTTTGTGCGTCGGAACAGGCCACACACAGTCGGAATTGATGCGATCGGATTTTGTTGGCGGAAAATTTTATAGCCTGCTCTCAAACTTTGTGTGTCGGAAAATCCGATGGAAAATGTCCGATGGAGCCCACACACGGTCGGAATGTCCGACAACACGCTCCGATCGGACATTTTCCATCGGAAAATCCGACCGTGTGTACGGGGCATAAGAGCCAGCTAGCCCTCGGGGTAAAAACCATAAAAAAAATATATAAACTGATACACACAAAAAGGAACTTGAACAATGGGGATAAGATTGTGAACTTAAAACATGTAGTGACCCAAAATAAAATATAATAGTAAACTGAGGTGCAAGTAGCAAGTCCCAGCATGCTCACAAAACCAGTTATTCACATGGATAAAATATGAAAGAGCTGCTTCAGCATTGCTAGAGTATATATTGAGAGAAAAATAGAAAAAATATTAAAACAATAGCATTAGTATTAACCACTTGCTGACCAGCTCACGTACGCAGGTTGGCAGCGTTGCGCAAATCGCCATACCTGTACAGTGGTTTGCACAGGCACAGTTGCGGGCAGGCGCTGAGGAGTAGCGTAGCTTCGTCTGGATGGGGGAAGCTACGCTACTCCTCTAGCGAAACACATTGACATCATCACAGTCATGTGATGCCACTCACAGTATGCCCCGCTCCAACAGGGATTAGGAACGGAAGGTGATTCATACTGCTACCTAACTTAAACGGCGTTTGCCGTGGACTACCTCGTGGATCATTCTGCCTTATCAAGGAGCCGGTTGACCAAAAGTGCGACTGACATACAGCACTGGCTCAGTACTGATGCAGTGAAAGTTATTACAGTGGAGGATTAAGGTGGTCATGGGTCCCTGGGCTACTTTTTGTGTGGCCCCCTCCTAAGCATGCTTTACCAGAAAATAAATTATTTTGTGCCATGTGTAAAAGGGTAGACCTATATTACACGCCTCAAGTGCAACTCTTATGCCGCGTACACACGAGCGGACATTACGGCGGACTTTGCCCGGCGGACTTTTCGACGTACTTTCCGACGGACATTGTGAATGAACGGACTTGCCTACACACAATCCACCAAAGTCCGTCGAATTCGTACATGATGACGTACGACTGGACTAAAACAAGGAAGTTCATAGCCAGTAGCCAATAGCTGCCCTAGCGTGGCTTTTTGTCCGTCGAACTAGCATACAGACGGCGGACTTTTCGACCGGACTCGATTTCAACGGATAAATTTAAAACAAGTTTTAAATCTAATTCCGTCCAACTTTTGAGAAAACAAAGTCCGCTGGAGCCCACACACATCGAATTGTCCGACGAAATCCAGTCCGCCGGGCAAAGTCCGCCGTAATGTCCGCTCGTGTGTACGCGGCATTAGGTCTACAGCCCAAACACATTCAGACATGAGCCTACTATAAACAGCAATGCCGCAGAAAAAAAGCATTCAAAATACATCGCAAGCTGGTAACAGATTTTACCTTTCTAAACCAACAGTTAGGCCAAAAATGTCTGCAGCAGCTCCTGTTTAACTGAGGCAAAATCAAAACATCCTGACAGAGACCAATCGAAATGCTGTGTAATATTCCAATAAAATAAAAGCCATACAAATACCATAAACAGCAGTACATAAAAGCAAGCAATAATCGACACCAGAACAATCATACGTTCCAATGGCAGGAAGTGCCAGCATCCATCGGCGCAGCCTGTCCATTGGACACCACTGCAATCCAGGAAACGGACCAGACTCACTCCCAGGATATCCAGCAGCTTTTGCCAACATGCTTGTTCACTATGTACCTTTGTGAGTACCTTTTTACAGTTTTATTAAACTCCATGTTTTTTACTGCACTTGGAGTGGCGCCTTTGTTTAATTTTCAGAGTGCATATAACACGCACCCTAACATTAAGAGGGAGGTTTCAGGAAAAAAAACTTCCCATGGCCCCCTGCACAGTACAGAGCCCCCCTGCACAGTACACAGACCCCTTTCCCTGCACAGTACACAACCCTCTGCACAGTACACAGTATACAGACCCCCTGCACAGTACACAGCCCCCTGCACAGTACACAGATCCCTTTTCCTGCACAGTACATAACCATCTGCACAGTACACAGACCCCCTGCACATAACACAGCCCCCTTTCCCTGCACAGTACACAACCCTCTGCACAGTACACAGACCCCCTGCACGGTACACAGCCCCCTTGAACAGTACACAGCCCCCTGCACAGTACACAGATCCCTTTTCCTGCACAGTACACAACCCTCTGAACAGTACACAGACCCCCTGCACATAACACAGCCCCCTTTCCCTGCACAGTACACAGACCCCTTTCCCTGCACAGTACACAGACATCTGCATAGTACACAGACCCCCTTGCCTGCATATCACACAGGCCTCTTTCACTATAAAGCCCCCTTGCGCTCCCAGGAGACCCCCAGTCTCCTGGGGAAGAATACTCTAAAGTTGAGAAAACATCACTGCCAGCCCTTTCTCATACACTGCTCCTCCTGTGTCACTCATTGTAAATCAAAGCTTCTAAATACCCCAATTAACGCCGTTCTTCGTGACCCGGTCATGTGACTGCTCTCCTCTGCTGTTTCATTGACGGTCACATGACCGCTCTCCTCCTGCAATCAAAGGCTACAGTCGGGAAGGAGGTGGAGCGGGAGGAGGAGAGCGGCCAGACAGAGCGGCTTTAATCGAGGTATTAAGAGACTTCCATTTACATTGAGAGTGACACACGAGGAGCTGTGCATGAGAAAAGGCTGGCAGTAATGTTTTCTCAACTTTAAAGTATGCTGGCAGTGCTGTCCCAGGGCCAGGAGAGGCGGTACAGCTGGCCTGACACCCCCCCAATGGGTGGCACCCGGGGCGGACCGCCTGATCCCCGCCCCCTGTTGGTAAAAGGCATGGTTTTTATTCTACATTTACATAAATATATATAAATTAATAAAAATATCATGGCCAATCAGGGGCCTTTGCACACGTGGGGCCCTAGGCTGCAGCCTAGACCAGCCTGTGCATTAATCCGCCCCTGGTTATAGACCATCCAAATTCATCAGGATGTGATAAGGTATAGACGTACACCTTCACATGTTACTTGCTGGAACAGCTGATTTGACTGCTTCCTCTCAGAGAATGAACAGAAGTGTGCCATATGAACTGTCAGATTCTTAACCTACACCTTACAGCAGTCTTCCCCTGTACACCTGCCCACTTAGCAGCCAACCTTGGTCATTATATGATTGGCCATGGAAGGTTATGCTTACTTTGCCAGTGAAGGTTTGAATGCACTGAACACTCTGCACCTAGGTTGCCATCATACCGCTTCAGGATACACAGTCTACATATTGAGGAGCATCCTGCTAGTAGATTGGATATCAATTGTGTGGGAACTCCACTGAACTTTTTGTACATGACCACTTATGCCATTTAACTCTTGGCCAATCACTATCTTAGGATGGTCAGTCCTCTTTCTGATCCATACATCTGCAGTGATTTCATCTTGGACTGAGTGCTCTACAGAGCCTCTAAGATAAAGGACATTATCCTTATTCATAGACTTTACACCCACTGGACTAGAATCTGCATTTAGTGCTCCAATAAGTTTTCATACCAGGTCAACACTATTAACAGATGAACCCGAAATGAACCCAGTAACAGTCAGTTTGCACCTTAATAGCATTAGCCAGGTCAACGAGTGACTCTAATTTCCTGGGGCCATTCACATACCAATTGTCGGGAAATATTGATAAGTTTCTTTACGCACCTAAGCAATAATTATTGCATGACAACCTTTATGTGAATGGTATTTGGCATCCAGACTTTGCGTTTTTGTGCAATAGTCTTGTGTGTTTTTTCTGTCTTCTGTCAACTTCCACCTTTCACATTGCAGTGTTTTAACTTTTGATCCAATATATGTAAAGTTGCAATGATACTGCTTTGTATACTGCATATTTTTTAAGCTGGTATTTTTTTAACTCAATAAATGTTGTACTTTCATGTTTAGCCCTGATTATGACACTCTTTTGCCTCAGTAGCTGCTTTCTTACCTAGGTAGTCTGTACCTGGGTTTTTCAATGTATGCTTAGTATTAAAGCGGTAGTAAACCCGCTGTCTTTTTTTTTCCCCTCTACACCTGTAAGGGAAAAGGCATAATGAGCTAGTAAGCTCATTATGAGTTATTTACCTTAGAACGAGACGCCGACATCTCACCCGGTCCACGCCGAGGGAGCTGACATTTCCCCTCGGCGTGCCTCCTGGGTATCACGGCTCTGTCGATGTGAGTGGCTGGAGCCGCGATGTCGTCACTCCCGCGCATGCGCGCGGGAGACTTTTTTCCCGGCAAAGTCCGGCGGCTGCCGGGCTTTCAGCCGAGAATCCCCTAATCCCCTGTGCGCATGCGCTGCTGCAGTCAGCGGCTCATTGCGAGGGGAATATCTCCTAAACCGTACAGGTTTAGGAGATTTTTTTTTTACCTACAGGTAAGCCTTATTATAGGCTTACCTGTAGGTAAAAGTTAAAAAAAAAGGTATACAACCGCTTTAAGCCATGCCTAATACTCTTCTGCTCCGGGTGATCACATGGCCCCGGAGGTCTCTTTTTTTAGGAATGAACTCTCCTCCACCCTTGCCAATAAAAAGAAAGTATGTAGAAGAGGGTGTGGGGAAGAGGAGGCAGACCCAAGTCCAGAATTCAGGAATTTATGTCTACAATAAAGATTTTAAATGTGTCCACACATTCTCTGTCCCCTCAAGAGAAGACCCTTTTTAGCACAGGCTTGAATTTTGCACCAAATACCTAGACAAATGCATTCTTAACATTTAAAGCTCTGAATAGATCTATTTGGAACCTCACCCTCAATAGGATTTATAGCATACAATCTGATAAACAGGCTCTCTCCAACACTATGGAGGACACCATTATTGACACTAATGAAGTTCTGACCCTTAAAGACCAGTTCAATATAGCTTTACTGGAAGAATTATGCCATGAGGGTATAGGTCCATCCGATTACAGTGATAACTCAGTGTAATGTTCTTTTATTTACTCAACATCTTACTACCTCTCTCCTCCCATTCAGTCTACATTCCTGAAGCCCAAACATACTGAACACAAGTTAAAGGCCCCTGCATTGAGACATTTTATTGGATTGTGTACTCCAATCTCTTAAAAATGTGTACAGAGGCACAGACTGTCAAGGGTCAACAATGTCACCCCTACTGAAAGGAAGGCTTTATGGGAACTTACTGGGAATAAAGATCTTGCCATTAAACCTGTGGATAAAGGGGTGGGATCGTCATACAGAATAGGACTGACTATATGGGGGAAGCATTAAGGTTACTGTCAGATTCCAAAACATACTGTACATTCAGTTAAACCATGACCCCTTGTCTAACTTTGTAATTGAAGCCAAAGATCTAGTTACCTGGCCAAAACAGAGGGGGTCATTAATAAATCAGAGGCTGCTTTTTTTCTGAAGGAATACTATAACACGCCATACTTTTACCACCTCCCTAAAATACACAAAAATCCTGTGAACCCCCCTGGTCATCCTATCGTGGCAGCCATAAATAGTATTACCAGCGGTTTCTCACTCTATGTAGACCAATTTCTGCAGAAGGTATACATCAATTGGAATTGCTGAAAACCTATCAGTGGGAGTCATCATATCTCTGGGTCTCACTTGATGCACAGTCCCTGTACACGTCAATACAATACAATTCTGTCAGAGGACCCTTTGCTCAATCCCAAACAAGCCAACTTCATCCTGGATGCAACTGTTTTACCTTATTTGAAAAGCATAGGGTATCACTAGGTTTCCCACAAGGGGAGACATAGGAGTATAAGGGATTTTTTAAAGTGCCACAGCCTATAGTAATTTACTAATCCATAGAAAATTTGTAATAAAACATTCTAAATACATGTGTACAGTGCTGCTAAATTTGCCATACAACCAACTGAACCCAGGGTGATGGTGGGATTGAGACATTTCGTCCAAATTGGGCTTCTTCGGGATCCACTTGAGGTTCACACAATATATTAACAGGAAAATAAACAATACATAATTATTGCATAATATACCTACAGAACATTCAACATAAGTAATAAACAACATTAAAGAAAGCAAAAATACACATTAACATCAAAAGATCAACAAATGCAAGCAGGAATGACACAAAAAGGGGTGCATGAGTGACTAAAATATAAGGAGCACAAGAACTTCCTGGACACTTGCCCCAGAAATGAGGACTTAGCAAAAGATAAACACAAAGGCTGGTTTATCATAATCAGAAATAACATATGTTCAAAAAAATTGAAAACAAAAGATGCATGCAAAGAGTATATTGGATGTGTGTCAATCTAAAAAAAAAAAAAATGGGGGAAAGGGAAGTGCAGAAGTGCATCATTAACATGGAGGAACGTCTGGCGCAGAATTATCTGCGGGCATCCCACGGATGATACACGTGCCATACATGGGGGACAATAGGCGGAGCGGAGCCGCCTCCCTGCACACATAAACAGCCCCCACCCTGGCTTTGTTTGTTAGGCATCACCATTGCTGCTGTTCGAGCTGTCCCTACGGATTTCTGGGGTTCTTGCTCTGGCCATACATATAGGTGAGTTTTTATATCTTGTGACCATATATATCCTATTGGGTAGGTCATCTTTGGTATTTGGTTGTTTCAGGCTCTCTTTATTATTTTTTGTTTGATATTGTACAAGGAAAAGGCGCAAAAAAACTGGAAAATATCTAGCAACATCACAGTAAGCAGCAAACAATTTTAGAAACTACAATTTTAAAAGATACATGTACAATGTAAAAAGGGAAAATCAACATGAATAGTCCATTAACCGCTTGCTATCCGCGCTATAGCCGAATGACGGCTACAGCGCGGACCTGCATTCCCGGCAGGCCGTCATATGACGGCCTCCGCTGTGCACGTGCCCTGCGCGCGCCCTGCAGGGCGCGCGTGGAGCGCGCTGTGATCACCGAGTCACTGAGACTCGGGTGATCACCGATCCAAGTAAGGGGCCGGTCCCGGCCCCTTACCATGTGATCAGCTGTCAGCCAATGACAGCTGATCACATGATCAAAACAAAAGCTCGGTAATCGTTTTTTTTTTCTCCTCGCGCTGACAGTGCGAGGAGAAAAAAAAGCCGATCACCGGCTCAGCAGCAATTTTTTAACAACAAATAAAAATCGCAGAGGTGATCAAATACCACCAAAAGAAAGCTCTATTTGTGGGGAAAAAATGATAAAAAATTCATTTGGGTACAGTGTTGTATGACCGCGCAATTGTCATTCAAAGTGCGTCAGCGCTGAAAGCTGAAAATTGGTCTGGATAGGAGGGGGGTTTAAGTGCCCGGTAAGCAAGTGGTTAAAGGTCCATGTAACAAGTCTATGTAAAAAGGGATAAATGTATAGTCCACAAGCAGGGCTGCCTTCCAGGGAACCGAAACCAAGCTCCAGAATCTATAGAAAAAACACAAGGAAGGGAGGCGCCTCTGGGTGTAGTATAAAAGGCCGTTTTTAATTTTTAAAAGCAATATGCAAACAACTCACATTTTAGTAGTGTAAACAAAGCATCTAGGAAGCCAGAGGAATGATCCATCATGGGGCAGTTCATCCAGTGAGTCACAGTGGTGCTGGCAGGTCTGCGTGTAGCTCCTGGTATACCGCTAATGCCGGCCGTGGTGATGATGGAAATCCAGGTGATGCTTGGAACGCAGATGGAGGGCAAGCGCACAGCTGTGACGTCAAAGGGCCGCGACGCGTTTCTTGAGCATACGGGCTACGATATTCTGGTAGCCGCGCTCCTTCATCAAGCTATAGATTTGTTTGATATTGGTCTTTTCTGCCTTTCTTGTTTTATATATAGCTGATACAGTTATTGACCCACATTTGCTGATCAATGGTATTCCATCTAAGGTCCTGACTATGCTCTCCTTTTATCACTCATCCAATAAACTCTTTACATGCATCTTTTGTTTTCTCATTTTTGGAACAGATGTTATTTCTGATTATGATAAACCAGTCTTTGTATCCATGTTTGGCTAAGTTCACATTTCTGGGGTAAGTGTCGAACAAGTTCTTGTGCTCTTTTGCTTTAGTCTTTTTCCCCCAGTTTGTCTATTATTCCTGCCACTCCCAGAGTCACTTCATGGCCCCTTCTACTTTTTTGTGCCATTCCTGCTTGTGCTAATTTTTTGATGTTACCATATCAGGCCACATGCCCACAACATGGGGGGGTGGGTGGGTGCTTTGGGGCAGGGTCGGGCTCAGCCTGCCCCCACCCCAAAGCACCCTGTCTCCATGTTGATGGGGACAAGGGCCTCATCCTCACAACTGTAGCCAGTGGTTTTGGGGGTCTGCAGGCAGTGGGCTTATCAGAATCTGGAAGCCCCCTTGGTACACACTACAGTCTTTTATCATGCAACCCACTGTCTGCTCCAGTCAGAGGTGCTGTACTATGGATACAAATTTAGTGCAGCACCACTCCACCAATAAGCTGTGTTCTGACAGGGGGACAGCCCCAACCATAACACTCCAGTCAGCGCTCTCTGCCATTGGCTGAGAGTGCTGATCGGGAGTTGGTCAGATGCTGGGTTTCCAGCATGCACATCCGACAGAAGTCGGTTAAACAGACCAACCTGCACATGGGCCTGAATGTCGGACAGTTTTTCTTTTGAACTGGCGGTGTCGCCCCATGTGTACCCAGCTTTAGAGTTATGCCCTCTGCTCTATTTCTGATCCTTTATTTCTGAGCCATTTTTGTATATCCTCTATGTACAGTAAGTAGCCTTTATAACTTATTTAGCTGCTACAGGGCTCTCTAAGGTTTCATTTTGCTCATTTTTGCACAACTGCTACATTTGTTTTTATCCTTGAGCTCTACAGCCCCCCTCCATTCATATTCAACTCTCTTCCTTCTGGGCATTAGGTTTGGTAAAGGATCTCTGAGCATGCTCCTAAACATGTTACCGCCTCCTCGTGACGCCACTTCCGGTGCGTGTGCTCCACACTGGTTTGGGAAGTGCAGCAGCCATCTTGCCAGCATTTCTGTTTCCTCTTTTGACTGCTGGATGGTGGAAAGGCTTGTAGAGGAGCGAGGAGAGGAGTCTATGGATTATGAACTCGCTTTACCATCTGCCATGTGAATGTGTTTTATCCTTGTTCTTATTATTAACTGCTTGCCGACTGGCTCACGCCGATATACATTGGCAGAAGGGCACGTACAGGCATTTTAATGTACCTGTACATTGCCCTTTAAGAAGCGGTTTGCAGGCGCATGCCACAAGCTCCGTGAGTGTGATCGCGGGTCCCGCAGACTTGATGTCCACGGGGGGTATCCGCGATCGTCTCACGGAGAGGAAGAACGGGGGAATGCTGATGTAAACAAGCATTTCCCCGTTCTGCCTAGTGACAAGACACTGATCACAGCTCCCTGTAATCGGGTGTGGTGATCAGTGTCATGTCACACATAGCCTCTCCCACCCACAGTTAGAATCACTCCCTAGGACACATTTAACCCCTACAGCGCCACCTAGTGGTTAACCCCTTCCCTGGCAGTCACATTTACATAGTAATCAATGCATTTTTAATCGCACTGATCGCTGTATAAATGTAAATGGTCCCAAAATAGCACCAAAAGTGTCCGATCTCTCCGCCATAATGTCACAGTCATGATAAAAATCGCTGATCGCCGCCATTACTAGTAAAAAAAAAAAATATTAATAAGAATGCTATAAAACTATCCCCTATTTTGTAGACGCTATAACTTTTGCGCAAACCAATCAATAAACGCTTATTGCGATTTTTTTACCAAAAATATGCAGAAGTATTGGCCTAAACTGAGGAAAAAAAATAGTTTTTTTATATATTTTTTAGTGATATTTATTATAGCAAAAAGTAAAAAATAATGCGTTTTTTTCAAAATTGTCGCTATTTTTTGTTTATAGCGCAAAAAATAAAAACAGCAGAGGTGATCAAATACCACCAAAAGAAAGCTCTATTTGTGGGGAAAAAGGGACGTCAATTTTGTTTAAGAGCTACGTCGCACGACCGCGCAATTGTCAGTTAAAACAACGCAGTGCCGAATCGCAAAAAATGCTCTGGTCTTTTGCCAGCCAAATGGTCCAGGGCTTAAGTGGTTAAACTAGTCCTACTGCCCTTAGTGACACCTGTGTCTGGGGTCCAGAGTCTACTTCTGTTTCTACTAAGCTCAGCCCGGGTGCTTGAATGGAACTTAAATAGCGTCCCCATTTCACTTAGGGGTGTACATACTTTTGTTGCCAGCGGTTTCGACATTAATGGCTGTGTGTTGAGTTATTTTGAGGGGACAGCAAATTTACACTGTTATACAAGCTGTACACTCACTACTTCACATTGTAGCAAAGTGTAATTTCTTCAGTGTTGTCACATGAAAACATATAATAAAATATTTACAAAAATGTGAGGGGTGTACTCACTTTTGTGAGATACTGTACATAGAAAACATAGAAAAGTGACGACAGAAAAATACTGAGTAGCCCATCGAGTGTGCCCATTTTATTTTATTTTTTCTGTTTTGTTTTTTTTTTCTGTTTTTGTTTTATTAACCTTGTTGTCTGACTATAAATCTATGTTTATCACAAGCATGTTTGAAGCCATTTACTGTTGACTGTCTCACTACCTCTGTTGGTTTTCTTTGCAACCTTTGCACTCTATGCACTCCAAAGTATTCATTGTTTCAACAGTTGCTGGTTTTAAACTTCTTTAGGGTAAGTTCCGAACATAATTTTTGAAAGTAGAAAAGCATAAAGGGAAAGTTTATTTTCTATAAAATGATCATTTGTCCTGAGATTTATGTACTGTATGTCTGTGAGACTGTCACTGGTGATACAGTAATTAGAAGTAATGTGGCATATGTCTGCATGCATACAGTGAATAGGCACAGGTTCTGTTTATTTATTCCCCGCTAAGCACTCCATTAAGCCTACCATTTGCCAAACTTGTTTTTCCACCATATCCCAGGGTGCCCAGGACTTTCATGATCCTAGTCATGCTTACATTTTATCATACTGTTTTGACTTTTTGTAAATCTAGAAAGATTACCCTCTTGGATATTGTTAATATTTACATATTGTTTGTACTGCTGAAATATTGATTGAAATGAGAACAAACAAAGGAAAGAGAGTGAGGGAGTAATTTATTTTACACACAGGCCCACTGAATTCAGAAAACACCCCTGAAGGTTCCCAGATTTCTGGACTCTCCCCGAAGAGCAATGAATACAGGGCACATAAGTACCTCGTATTACTCTATTTCAGAAAAAAGTCACAGAAATTTTTACACAGTTCTCTATTTTAATTAAAACACATATCCAAAAAAAAAAAAAGTTATTGATGACTTAATCGACCTACACCTGACATATTCCTATTGTTAAATGACAAATTCCTTGTTTTGCAGAAATATAAACACAGTGTGGGGCATACTGGGTCATTAACTAATTGACCATATGCTGTATGATCTTACACGTCAACAAAGTTCAATTTCAGGTAATTAGAATACAGATAAGCGACCAGTCACATGATCTGACAAACTCATTTGACATACTTAACCAATCATGAAGTGTGCTTTATTTTGCCAATGAGAGGAAAGTTGAGAAGTGTATGTCAAAATCAATCACTTTAAAAACATATAGCAAGGTATGAAAGAGATACATCCAAATTAATAAAAAGTTTTCCAGGCCATTCCGCAGGAAACACAAACGATCCATACAAATCTAGCATAGTAAGATGTTTAAAAATGTTTGAGTGCTATTGCAGCAAATGCACAACCATGTAAGATTCCACGTGTACATTAGAAATTTACAAAAGGTTTATGTGTACTTTTGCTGCAGAGAAGAGAGTTCATAGACTTCCACATTTATGATGAGCTTGTCTCTTGCTATTTGCAATTCTCCATGCATTCTAATTCTCACCCACTGGTGAATTATTGTTCCAAGTTACCTGCTATTTCTATAGTAAATCAGCCCCTATAGCGTGTATGCAGTTGGAAACGTTTCAGATGCTGTTTTAGGTAGTGTTATGTATGTAGATGTATTTATTGCATTTTGGTTGCTCTGTCAACCATAATTTGACCATTTTGAATGCCAGTTCTTTGATTCTCATGTAGGGTATATTTTTGGATTTATTTCTTAGAACTACGTAGATAATTACAATGTAAATTCCCCTAATGAAGGAAGGCCAGGATCCAACTGGATACAAGGCTATTCCTCCACCGGGGAAGGGACTTTAAATGTGCCAAGCAAGTGAGAAACCAAATAATATATACATATATATATATATATATATATATATATATATATATACAAAAAAAACCCCACATCATAAAAATTTCAGTTTTATTGTATCTTGTTAAAAGGTAGATTAAAATCAACAGTACAAAACGATCAGACCACCGACACGTTTTGCTATATATGCATCTTCAGGGTACACTCTAAAGATGGCAGCCAAGTAAAGTGTCTTATAAAAATTAACCAGTTTCGGACCAGCCGCCACAGTTATACTGTGGCAGGTTGGCCCGGCTGCGCGAAATCACGTAGCTGTACATTCCACTCACGGCCGGCTGGGGGGCACACGCACGCGCCCCCCCCCCCCACCGGCCACGAAGATTGGATTCGATCAGGAACTGATCAGTCCCCAGGCCCAGGCCAATGATTTCTGGCCTGGACCTGGTGCTCGCCCCTGACGATTGATATTCTTTCCCTGTCTGTGTAACTATAAACACTGACAGGGGAAGTGATATCATCTCTCCTCGTGTTGGTCTTTTCCGTTCCAGACCGAGAGGAGAGAGCATCTAAAAGTGAGTTGCACAACACAACACTGACACCAGGTCACGTAGGCACAAAATTCACCCCCGATCACCCCCCCAGTTAACCCCTTCACTACTTGTCACTGTGTCACCCAGTACAGCAATCAGATTTTTTTTTGATCGCTGTACTAGTGTCATTAGTGACAAAAATCAGTGTTAGGGTAATTAGACTTAGGCCCAGATAGGTCTAGGGACCCTCCCTAACCCCCCAATAAAGGTTTAACCCCTTGATTACCCCGTCACCTGTGATCACAGTACAAGTGTCATGGGTGACACAGTTTAGCTAATTTATTTTTTATAGCGTCAGGGCACCCGCCGTATTTTACCCAATAAAGGTTTAACCCCCTGATCACCCGGTGGGTGATCAATGATAGGTTTTAGCATCAGGTAGGGTCTGTGTCACCCCAGGCAACATCAGATCAGTGCCAGTACAGCTAACACCCACGCACGCACCATACGCCTCTCTTAGTAGTATAGTGTCTGAACGGATCAATATCTGATCTGATCAGATCTACACTAGCGTCCCCAGCAGTTTAGGGTTCCTAAAAATGCAGTGTTAGTGGGATCAGCCCAGATACCTGATAGCACCTGCCTTTAGCGCCTCCGCCCAGCCCAGCCCACCCAAGTGCAGTATCGATCGATCACTGTCACTTACGAAACACAAAACACATAACTGCAGCATTCGCTGTCAGTCAGGCCTGATCCCTGTGAACGCTAACAGTTTTTTTGGTAGTATTTGAATCAGTCGCTAACAGTCAGGAGCTTTTTTACCTGTGAGTCTCACTACTGTACCAGTAAATTTAGAGACCAAAATGTCAAATCAAAGGTACAGTACAGTAGTGAAGAGGCCTACATATTTCTGAGCATGACAGATAGTGAAGAGGAAGTCACTCATCTGCCAGATTCAGGCTCAGAATACGATCCTGTAGACAACAGCGGCACCCTGACAGATAGTTCTGATGACGGAGTTGTGGTCGCTGCCAAGGTCAGGCGTACCAGACCCAGATCTTCTTCTGCTGTCGTTGAGGTGCAAGAACTGCAGGGCTCTCGTATGGAGCAGAGAGCCAGTACTAGCGCCTCTGTTCTTTCTGGTGAACTGGCAAGCACCAGCAGCCTAGTACATCCTGGTCGTACATCCAGCACTGCAGTAACACTTGGTGACTTGGCGAGTCCCATAAGTGCAGTTCAAGCTGGTGAGGTGGCAAGCACGAGTAGTGTCCCGCTGCCACCAAGAAGAAGACAAACACAGGCCCGTCGAGCCCATAGTGCCCTTCCTGCTGCATTCACCAATCCTAATTGGGAACCCACCACTTCTGCAGCACCCGTACTTCCCCCATTCAATGGCCAACCTGGAATTCAGGGGGAAACAGTTGATTTTACGTCACTTGATTTTTATTTGCTGTTTTTCACCTAAGATCTCTATAGATCTATTATGGACCAAAGCTATTTTTATGCTGGTCAATTCATCGCGGCTAATCCCCAGCTGACCCTTGCCAGAGATTGGAGACCAATTACAGTCTCCACATTTAGGACCTTCCTGGGCCTATCCCTCCTCATGGGTGTAAATAATTGAGTGAGTTGTGGTCATATTGGTCCACTGACCCAATTCACCATACGCCCGTGTTCTTTGCTTTTTAATGCATTTTAACGATAATGAACAATGTCGTCCTCGGGGTGACCCTGAATTTGATCGGCTCTACAAAATTCGCCCCCTCGTAAACCACTTCAACCAACGTTTTGCAGCCTTGTTTACTCCCGATCAAGTTGTCTGCGTTAATGAATCCCTGATTAAGTTTTCTGGCAGCTTGTCTATCAAACAGTATCTTCCAGCAAGCATCACAGATACGGGGTCAAGATGTATAAGCTCTGTGACAGGGCCACAGGCTATACATGTAGTTTTATAGTAAATGAGGGTAAAGATAGTCACGTAGAGCCAGAGAACTGCCCAGACTACATAGGGAGTGCTGGTAAGATAGTGTGGAGTCACCCTTATTCGGAAAGGGGTATCACTTGTACATGGACAATTATTACAGGAGCCAATTCTACAATCAAAAAGGTGACTTTTTAGTCACCTTTTTGATTGTAGAATTGGCGCATGTGGCACCGTGCAATCTACAGGATTATTATTACAGGAGTATGCCACTTTTTATTCACCTCTCTGATTGTAGAATTGGCGCATGTGGCACCGTGCAATCTAATTGCCGGGGCTTACCCAACAGCTTGTAGATTCCCGACTTAGACGGGGGGAGAGAGCCTGCTGGAAGTGTAATAATTTGTTAGCAGTGAAGTGGAGGGATTCACTGAATGTTTTCGTTCTGTCCTCGCTTCATGCAGACATGACAGTCCAAATTCCTACGGTGACTGGTGTTGTGGAGAAACCCTTCTGTGTCCAGGAATACAACCTTAACATGGGAGGGGTGGACCTCAACGACCAGTTGTTGGCGCCGTACCTAATTGCCCGTAAGGCCAGATGCTGGTACACAAAAGTGTCTATTTATTTCAATTGGCTTTGCTGAACACTTTTGTGCTATACAAAGCTTCAGGACGGAGAGGATCCTTCCTTAAATTCCAGGAAGATCGTCAGAGCCCTTCTGTTTCCAGACGGTGCTCTTGCCCAACTTCCCAATGCAAATGCAGTGAGCCGGCTGCATGAGAGGCATTTTCCTTTTGTCCTCCCTTGTACCCCTACCCAAAGAACACCCCAAAGAAGATGTCGAGTCTGCAGCAAACGTGGATTTAGGCATGACACCCGCTTTTATTGTCCCTCCTGTTCTGACCAACCTGGTCTCTGCATTGGTGAATGTTCCAAACGCTACCACACACTAGTTAAGTATTAGCATAGGGTACAGCACCACACAGTCATAGGCACACTAACACAGGGTCTTGGGGTCTCGATGTGATGGCCATCACATTTTAAGAGACCCTAATCTGCAACGTTAAGTTTGAAGTTTTTTTACAGTTTTTATAAAAGTGAAAAAAGTGAAAAAAAAACCACACACACAAAAACACAAAAAAAATAAAAAAGCCAAAAATAGTTGTGGTTGTATTCTCTCTCTCTCTCTCTCTCTCTCATTTTATATCTATCGTTCTCTCTCTCTCTATATATATATCTATCGTTCTCTCTCTCTCTCCTGTCCACTCTACTCTTCGCTCACTATTGTTCTATATCTATCGTTCTCTCTCTCTCTCTCTCTCTCTCTCCTGTCCACTCTACTCTTCGCTCACTATTGTTCTATATCTATCGTTCTCTCTCTCTCTCTCTCCTGTCCACTCTACTCTTCGCTCACTATTGTTCTATATCTATCGTTCTCTCTTTGTCTCTCTCTCTCTCTCTCCTGTCCACTCTACTCTTCGCTCACTATTATTCTATATCTATCGTTCTCTCTCTCTCTCTCTCTCTCTCTCTCTCTCTCTCTCTCTCTCTCTCTCTCTCTCTCTCTCTCTCTCTCTCTCTCTCTCCTGTCCACTCTACTCTTCGCTCACTATTGTTCAATATCTATCGTTCTCTCTCTCTATCTCTCTGTCTCTCTCTCTCTCTCCTGTCCACTCTACTCTTCGCTCACTATTATTCTATATCTATTGTTCTCTCTCTCTCTCTCCTGTCCACTCTACTCTTCGTTTTCTATTGTTCTATATCTATCGTTCTCTCTCTCTCTCTCTCTCTCTCTCTCTCTCTTCTGTCCACTCTACTCTTCGCTCACTATTGTTCTATATCTATCGTTCTCTCTCTCTCTCTCTCTCTCTCCTGTCCACTCTACTCTTTGCTCACTATTGTTCTACATCTATCGTTCTCTCTCTCTCTCTCTCTCTCTCTCTCTCTCTCTCTCTCTCTCTCCCTCCTGTCCACTCTACTCTTTCTCTCCTGTCCACTCTACTCTTCGCTCACTATTGTTCTATATCTATCGCTCTCTCTCTCTCTCTCTCTCTCTCTCGTCCACTCTACTCTTCGCTCACTATTGTTCTATATCAATCGCTCTCTCTCTCTCTCTCTCTCTCTCTCTCTCTCTTTCTCTCTCTCTCTCCTGTCCACTCTACTCTTCGCTCACTATTGTTCTATATCTATCGTTCTCTCTCTCTCTCTCTCTCTCTCTCTCTCTCTCTCTCTCTCTCTCTCTCTCTCTCTCTCTCTCTCTCTCTCTCTCTCTCTCCTGTCCACTCTACTCTTCACTCACTATTGTTCTATATCTATCGTTTTCTCTCTCTCTCTCTCTCTCTCTCTCTCTCTCTCTCTCTCTCCTGTCCACTCTACTCTTCGCTCACTATTGTTCTATATCTATCGTTCTCTCTCTGTTTTATTTTTACTATGTTTTATTGTATTTGCTTTGCAGGAATGGTATGTCATACTGTAATGTTTGTTTTATTGTTAACCATCATTTGCTTAGCAGGTACGCCATTCAGCTGCAGCATGGGTTTATTTATCTTGACAGCAACAGCGTTTGCTCCCATGATACATAAAGCCATGACTCCAGCGCTGTCGGAGGTGATTTCACCACCACAGTTAAAAAAAGAGCATAGGGGGCGTGGCTTGGATAGCTTCTGGATTGGACGTTTCTCCCTAAAGCTCCCGGCCAGGCCTGCCTGCATACTGCTAAAATTTGCACAATAACGCCTGCAATATGGACAAACCCCACAAGAACAAAGAGGTGGACCCCAGGGGACATGCTACGAGGTCTTCCTTGGCTCCCCCACCCCTTATCACGGAGTACTTTGGGCACGGAGCTCCATGGGATTACACAAGGCCAAGATGGCACCGGCTCTAGCCCCATGCTCAGCAGTCCTCTCCTCTCCTCCACCGCGGGCTTCCCTGGGACACAGGACTGACAGGTATGCCTCTGAGGGGGACCTGCTGGCCGCTCATCCCCCAGCCCCACCAGCTACCACCCTGATCGTTCCCCCTGCTCCCTCTGGGGGACACATGCTGGGAAGCCTGTCACAGCCGTTCACCCCCTGCCTTGTGGAGCCCCCACCATCAGCACTCACCAGCCAGGCATCTCCCTCCTGGGACTTCTCTGCCCCTGATTGGGATCCCCGCTCCCTTCCACAACAATCCCAGGCTTCCAGGGACAGACTCCCCTCTCTGTCTCTACAGCACAGAGAATCATACCAGGCCCCAGCACCTCCCCAAGCTTCACAGTCACCAGAGCCTCGGGGGGCTTATTCACATACTGAATGCCCGCATGGAGTAACCAAAGCAATGAAGCTTAAAACCACTACTCCCCCCGCTAACATCCCACGGAGGTCATCCCCCTTCAACCGCTTACCCGGTCACAATGCAGGACTTTCATGACCATACTGCAATGGACTCTGATCCTGAACTCGAGGCGTGCATGTCTTGGCGAGATTATGTACGCTGTATGCCCACAAAGCAGGATTTCCACATGCTCATCCAAGAAGTGTGTGAAACATATAGATCTGAGATTAACGTGCTACGCACCGACCTCCACCAGCTATCTACCAAAGTCGCATCTCTGGAGGAGAACGCATGCGACACTAAGCTCGAACTCTCGCACATACATGACCTCCTAAACTCACAAGCCTCTACTCTCAGAGACTTTCAATGCCACCTCGAAGACCTCCACAACTGAGGAAGGCGTAACAATATCAGAGGCTACCCAGGATGAGGATTTGCATGTAACTCTGCAAGCTATTTTCAATAATATACTGGGCCGCCCGGAAAACCAAAGAGTCAAATTGGATGAAGCCCCCACGCTCTCCGCCCCCGTGGAGCGGGCCCAGACCGCGCAATGTGATTTGCAGGGTCCACAACTACGCCCTTAAAGAAGACATAATGAGAAAAGCGTGCAATATGCGCACCATTGACTTTGATGGCGCCTCCATTCAGCTTTTTCCGGACTTGTCGTGGATCACCCTCCAGCAACGACGCTCACTACAACCACTTCTCACCTCCCTGAGAGAACATGACTTCCGCTACCACTGGGGTTTCCCCTTCAGTCTCACGGCAAAGAAAGATGGGAGGTCCACCACTCTACGGTATCCTGAAGACCTCCAATCTTTCTGCAGAGAGCTGGATATCCCAGTTCCACCCACCCCTGGCTGGGACCCTCTGCCGACCCCTCCATCTCGCCCAGATCCCTTGATCCAAGTGAATGGAAGAAAACGCCCAAGACCACATCCTGCTGGCCCTCCCTGTCATCCCACCAGAGATGAATATCTGCTCCTTGAAATCCTTTACTATATTGATGTTCAGTTAAATGGTTCTCCCCACCCAACGCCTTTTGTAGGGCTCCTGAACGGGCCCTATTAGTCCCCTTACCAGACATGGGGGTAAGTCACACATGTGCAAGTCACAAGCAAGTCTCAAGTCTTAACCTTCAAGTCATAAGCAAGTCCCAAGTCACTGTGGCGAAAAGCAAGCAAGTCAAGTCGAGTCCCTGCTAGAAGTCAAGCAAGTCAAGTCAAGTCATTTATTTTGGTCAAGTCACAAATTAAGTCAAAATACTGATCTACCCCATTTTCATCCTTTAAATGAGTTAAAAGTCAGTTTTCAGGAAAGATTTTGTTTTATTTTCAACATTAACAAAACAGCTTAGTGCTTTTTTCTTGGCATATTAAAGAAACACTTTGAATGCCCAAATAGCAGACAAGGAGCAGAACACTCAGCAATTAAATGGCCAACAAGCCTGAAAAAAATGTAGTCCTTGCTGAGGGGGAAAATAACTAAGCTCAAAGTTTGAACTTGACACAATGCCAATATCTGGACACTTGAATGGTGATGAGAATAATAGTATTCCCATCACCATTCTTCAAGTGTCCAAATATTTGCAATTTGGCATTGTGTCAAGTTCAAACTTTGAGCTTAGTTATTAGAATAGAAAAAAGAGGGAGAAACACCCGCGCAATGGGATGCATGCAATGGAATAAAAAATTAAAAATTAAAGAATGTTGTTGGAACAGCTGCCACTACCGATTACTTCCACGAGGTGGAGTAAGATATAAGAAAAAAGGAATAGAATTAGATAGCGCTGTTTCCAAGCCTGGTGAATTCAAATGTGTTATAAAAGTCCTGGATGTGCATAAGTCAAGTTGGTTGTCTGACTTAATAAAGTGCAGTGTGTGCTCTAAAAAAGATATAACTTAATCCGTATAAATATAATATATCCATATATAAATGAACCCTATTTTTAAATTAAAAATATTTGTGCAAAATTATGTGATCCATAACGTAAATCGATAATGTACATATGAAGTGAACAAACAAATATATATAATCAAGTGCTTTCAGTGCTGCTAGGATCTGGTGAGTGCAATCAATCACTATTAGAACACGGATTAAGGCACGCACTGAAAGGTTTGGAATATCTATCAGAATCCAGGGGTTTTCTTTGTAGCAGCACTGAAAGCACTTGTTTATATATATTTGTTTGTTCACTACATATGTACATTATCGATTACGTTATGGATCACATAATTTTCCACAAATATTTTTAATTTAAAAATAGGGTTCATTTATATATGGATATATTATATTTATACGGATTAAGTTATATCTTTTTTAGAGCACACACTGCACTTTATTAAGTCAGACAACCAACTTGACTTATGCACATTGAGGACCTTTATACACAATTCCACGGGATAAACATTCACTGAATACTATAGGCAACATCTTTACAATCTTTCCCACTCCATACTGCCCTCCCACTAAGGGAATAACACATTTGAATTCACCAGGCTTGGAAACAGCGCCTATCTACTTCTATTCCTTTTTTCTTAGTTATTAGAATAGCCACTTAAAATGCATTGCATTTGCAAAAAATAGTATTCTCACTTCTCAGAATACAATTTTTTGCAAATGCAATGCATGTTAAGTGGCTATTCTCAGAATAGCCACTTAACATGCATTGCATTTGCAAAAAATTTAATTGGAAAGTACTTTCTCACTCAGTTGTGAGCCATGGTGTCGCATTATCACCCCACCATGGCTGAACACACGTTCAACAGGTGCGCTTGATGCAGGGACTGACATTACTCTTACCGCTACCCTGAACAAAGAGGGGAGCATGTGCCTGTTCATGGCCCAAAACTGAAGGCAGCTCTGTCCATCACAAATGTCTAAATACTCGTTCAGCTGAATTTGGGGACTGGAACATGAATCTCTCTTATGTTTTTTGCGGTATGCTGTGAACAGCCCAGATTGACTCTCTGACTCTGCCACTGGCATTTGCTCGTCTTCATCGGTGGTTGTTGGGGTGGGCTTGCAGTCCTCTTTGAGAATCAAGTCTGAAAAACACAAGCATAAAACAGTGACTCAATGCACTCAGGTGTTATTACTGCAAACGGGTTATTTCCAAAAACATAACATACTTTTTATCATCGCAGACACAGCCTCCTTGACATTTTCGGTAGCCAAAACATCATGGGTCAACCACATGGTGCCAAATGAAGGATCCAGCAGAGCAGCTTTTAGGTATAGAGGGTCAGAGAAGGGTAAGGTTGCTACATCATTCTGTTCATCTGCCATCCTCACATTGACAAAGATCCCTTCGAATAGTCTTTGGAGTGATTCTTGCAGGCTACGGATCAAGCCACCAAGGTAGCGCACGCTCTCTTTATGATTTTCCAAGTGGTGATTCAGAGAAAGGATACAGGGTACAACAGCACTTATTGTCACAAGTTTTTCTCCCTGTGAGAGGTCTGTGGCTTCTCCAAAAGGCATGTTGCAGTTTATAATGAGGTCTGACAGGATTGAATTTGTAATTGCCTTTTGCTGCTGGTGGTTGCAGTGGTATAGCTGCACAGTCCCCTGTGCGATGAATTGTGAGATTTGAGGCTGGGTATCATCAAAAGTCCCTTTGGTATGGATGTACTCTTCATATCTATAGAGTAAACAGAAGAGAGATAGAAAAAAAAGTTAGCTATGTGATTTATTGATTTGAACAACAATACACTCTGCTCCCACCTAAAGTGGGATGTAGGCCTAATTTGCATATATATATATATATATATACATACATACATACACGTGACGTTACTGTACCTACTTTTCTTTGTGGGTTTTGTAGTGACGGATGAAGTTGGATGTTGTGGTGGACGTGTCTCTTATTTTTGAGTTGCAGACCTTGCATATCGCCGTTCTCTTCTTTTCACCAACATCTAAAACATAATCCTTAAATCCAAATTTAATTATTTTTGGAATCGCTCCCTCCATTATAGCTGCCTTGTGCGTTGGTCTGTCAGGGGCGGATCCAGAGTTTGCTGTCGGGACAGCCCGGGCACTGCCAGAAGATAAGGTGTTGCTGCTTAGTACACTAGTACTTACAGAACTATTTTTAATGTATTATATATATATACGGTCCTAACCTAACCTTGTTTAAAACAGTGACATGTTTATCATTCCAGATTAGAATATTACATTAGTGACTCACAGTGACACTTTTTGGGCACCAATGACACCAATACAGTGACCAGTGCTAAAGTTTGCATTGATTTCAGCATGCATGGAGCACTGCAGTACATGAACTTTCACTGGATGTGGACTGTTTAATGAGTTTGTAGTACGCATGGAGCACTTAATTCAGCAATATGATTTTTATGTAATATTCACGTTGAGCACTTTGTACTTCGCACAAGTAATAGTTAATTAGTGAAGGATTTAGGGAGGAACTGGTCTGGGACTGGGGGTCAGTGCAGTGGCTGTCGCAGTGCAGGAGAAAAAAGCACAGAGCCGAGGAGGAGGAGAAAACAAGGAAAGAAGGTTTGTACCTACCTAGGTTTCATAGTTTTAGCATGTGCAATGATATTGATGATTGATTGCATCTGCAATCATATCTGCATCCTGCAATCATCAGTACAGGCCACTGGCCAGGGCCCTGCTAGCTGCTACATCACTAGTGCAGATTTGCAGAAGCTGCAGGTCTGTTTGATGCAGTGCCAAGCAAGCTAATGCTAAGTTTGCAGGGAAGTTTTCAGGGAAGCATTTGCTTGGCACTGCATCAAACAAACCTGCAGCTTCTGCAAATCTGTTTCCTCCTCCTCGGCTCTGTGCTTTTTCTTCTGCGCTGCGACGACCACTGCACTGACCCCCATTCTCAGACCTGTTCCTCCCTGAGCCGTGTGACTGTCCCTGCTCCAGTGCCCCCTCAGTAGAAGAATAATAGTCTGCCATGACTTACTCTATGGCTGCTGGACTGGACACCACTCAGATTCAGTCAGTCGGCTAGGCTTCGCTGGCTCCTTGGGCAACTTCCAGTTCCTTCTTCCTCCCCCACGTGAGGCCTGCGACTCACGCTGCTGGCTCTGCACATTTGCACAGAAGCCCAGCCCCTCCCTCAGAGATCACTCCGCAGCAGGAAGGGGGCGGCGCCGTGGCCTGGCCGGACGGAATACAGAGACCTACAGCCTAGGTGGAGAGACTGCAGTGCAGTCATCATCAAATAAAAAAAAGTCTGCTGCGGCCACGAACCCTGCAAGCGCCGCTCGCGGACACCTATCCGATCCCCGCCCACAAAGTTAACAAACTGTATTTGTGCGGGCAGAAGCCGGGACTCGGGGGAGCTTTCTTTTGTGGGGGGCGGCTTTTGCCTAGGCCAAGACACAGCACTGGTGGTGCCAAGTCATTGCAAGTCATTGCAAGTCAAATAGCCCAAGTCAAAGTCAAGTCGCAAGTCATTAGTGGCAAGTCAAAGTCAAGTCGAGTCATTTATTTAATTTTGTCAAGCAAGTCGCAAGTCCTCAAACAGGTGACTCGAGTCCGACTCGAGTCAAGTCATGTGACTCGAGTCCCCCACCTCTGCCCCTTACATTTGCTTTGATATACCTAATAAGACTATAGGATTATGATCTCAACCTGTACTCTGTTATGATTTACAGTCATTTGATAGCACTTTTTCATACTACCGAGGTATCCTCCTCCCTCCCCTTCCATCTTCTCCCCCTACTTCACCTCCCTCTTCCCTCCCTCCCCTCTCCCCCTTCCCCTCCCTCTCATACAAGAGGGTGACAAACTAAGCCTGGGAGGACCTCCCCACCCCTCAGGTGCTCCTTTTCGGGGCGCCAGGATGGGTATTATGCTTCTCTCATTATATGAGGCCTCTGGACTATTCTTCTCTGCTGAGCAAATAGTCATTCCAGTTTTTCTTTTCTTCTTTACCGGGGTTATAGATATGGTTATTGATGTACCGGTTATCAGTTGATAAGAGCAGGTTCTTTGTTCTATTTTTTTTTGTGCTTCATACTTAATTGCAAACACAGGCAGGCCTGGGAGAGGATCGCACCCATCCTGGGTCTTTCCTATCCTCCCCCAGGGGATCTTCGAATGACTCCCTACTCCATCCTCTCTGGCGGGAGCCCCTCTACCTCCTCTGTATAGGGGGGCCCTTCGGAGATCCCCAACCCACCACCTGTTTTAGGTGGCTCATACTGTGAATGGTTAATACCTGATTTTGTACTAAATTTTATGGTTTTTTATATACCTCTCTCTTCCTTTCTCTTCTACTGGAACTTTTTCTCCTCTCTCTTTTCCTTTCTACAATTTTGTGGATGCCTCCTGCCTTTGGATCCCGGACTTCACTCATAAAATCATGAATCTCCAATCTGAAACACCTCCGGGGACTCGACCAATCAACCTCCTAAACATCAGGATTCCATCAAACTGGCTGGGTAAGCTACTATCTCCCCTCCCAACCCATTCACCATGATTGACATACTATCACTAAATGTGAAGGGCCTCAACTCCAACATTAAGCGGAGCCTAGCACTACGTGAATTTAAGCAGTCCAAAGCCTCATTTTTGCCCAAGAGACACATCTCACTAAAACTGGCACCATGGCCAAACACTTCCCCCAAATATACATGGCCTCCAACCCGCGTAAACAAGCAGGGGTAGCAATCCTCTTCAAACAAGGTTCTCCCTTCCAGTTACAATCCCTATACTTTGACCCACTAGGACACTATCTCATTCTTAGAGGTTCATGGAAAGGTACCGATCTCACCTTATGCAACATCTATGCCCCGAATACCAACCAAACCTCCTTTTTATCCAAAGTGTATAAACGATTATTTGCAGCCCCCACCAATATTTGGTCATCGGAGGGGACTTTAATCTGACCTACTCCCCAAACCTTGACAAACACTCCTTGGGGCGTGGCAAAACTCCCAATGCCCCCTATAGAAAATCCACTCTCTTTCATTAATTAACTAGGAAGTATGCCCTGTTTGATTCCTGGTGCACTACCTACCCATCGGCTAAACAATTCACCTTCTACTCTCACCCTCACAAATCCCATTCACGTTTGGACTACTTTTTCGTCAATGCTCTGACCCTGAGAGCCTGCACAGGCTCAGACATTCAGGCTATCTCATGGTCGGACCATGCCCAGATCAAACCTTCTCTTGCACTTTCCCCGGGAACCTTTCGTACATGTCATTGGCTCTTAAATTACTTTCTCCTCAAGCATGACCCTTCCAGAATAGCACTGGAACAAACCCTGAAGCTGTACTTTGCAGAAAACAGCTCTCCTGAGGTCTCTACCTCTTCCCTGTGGGAGGGTCATAAGGCAGTCTTCAGAGGCCAGTGTATCTCACTCTCCACTGCTCTTAAAAGAAACGCTAATGCAACTCACCGAGCCCTGTTAGAGAAGCTCAAGCTCTTGGAAGCACGTTTACTCTCCTCCCCGTCCCTAACCCCTCCTAGGGAACTTATAAACGTTAGGGCTGGACTAAAGGATATAGACCTGGGTAAGATAGAGAAAGAGCTACTTAGGTTAAGACAGACCTACTATGACAAGGCCAATAAACCACATTCGCTTTTAGCAAGACAACTTCGTGAGCAAGCAGCAATCGCCTCAACATACCACCATAAAAATGAGAGAGGTGCCCTTCAATCCCATCCCACCAAAATTGCCCAACTCTTCCATGACTACTATTCGACTTTGTATAATGATCCGACTGTCCCACACAACCCCCTCCGCCTGACCTATCTCAAGCGATCCACTTCTACCTAGCAGACTGCGATTTACCTAAGCTCTCCCCTTCTGCCCTAACAACCCTCAATTCCTCCATTACGTAGGAGGAAGTCACTGCTACGATTAAATCCCTGCCAAAAAACAAAGCCCCAGGACCCGACGGACGACCATACCTCTACTACAAAACATTTTTACCACATTTACTTCCCCACATGACAACCCTGTTTAATTCCTTTCTTTCTGACACCCCTGTTCCGAGGGATATGCAAAATTCCTTCCTCACGTTAATTCCCAAACCGGGAAAAGACCACACTCTACCATCCAATTATAGACCTATAGCACTCCTCAATACAGACTTGAAAATGTTTACGAAATTATTAGCAAATAGATTAAACAACTTCATGCCGTCACTGGTCCATAAGGACCAAGTGGGATTTATTCCCCTCCGCCAAGCTGGGGACAACACCCGGAGGGTCATTGACCTAGTGGAGGTTGCCAACAGGACCAAATTAGAGGCAATACTGCTCAGTCTTGACGCTGAAAAAGCCTTTGATAGGCTGAGCTGGCCCTTTCTGTTTGCAACTCTCCACCGGGCTGGTATTGAGGGCTCTTTCCTCCAAGCCATCTCCCACTTATACTCGTCCCCCTCGACTCTGGTCCGTACCCAATTCGCCTCTTCCTCCACCTATCTCATATCCAACGGGACTCGACAGGGCTGTCCACTCTCCTATCTCCTTTATGCCCTATGTATTGAACTCCTAGCAGCCCATATTAAAAAGAACCCAAATATTCACGGTATTCCAGTTCGTATCAGAGACTTTAAGATCTCCCTATACGCAGACGATGTCCTCCTCACCCTCACACAACCTCATGTCTCTCTCCCGAACCTACATGTAGAGCTAGACCGATATAGTGCTCTTTCAGGGTATAAAATTAACAACTCAAAAACCAAAGCCCTCCCCCTTAATATACCCAGCCAGACACTATCGGCCCTCTCGCAAACGTTTATTCTTGGAAGACCTCCTCCTTAAAATACCTCGGGGTCCACCTTACTCCTACATACGATACTCTTTATAAAGCCAACTTTCCCCAACTATTCACCTCCATCAGAGACTCCTTGACCAAGTGGAGGTCCCTAAATTTGTCTCTTTTTGGCCGCCTTGCGACCTTAAAGATGACAATTCTACCTCAACTTTTATATCTCTTTGAGACGCTACCCATCCCCGTCCCATCCTCGCACCTTAAGAGGCTCCAGGGCGACCTGATAAACTTTTTTTGGAATTATAAGAGGCACCGGATCGCTAGATCGGTCCTATACGCTCCTCGCAACCAAGGCGGCCTGGCATTTCCTAACATAGCCAAATATTACTTGGCTGCTCAGTTACGCCCTGTAGCTTCTTGGTGCACTCTCCACGCCTTCAATCGATGGATGCAAATTGAGAAATTATGGATGACCCCTGCCCACCCGAACTCCATGCTATGGAGCTCTGATGTAGCCCCTGATAGCTTACAACTACTAGGGCCAATAACGCTTCTGCGTTTGCTGTGGCGACAAGCCAAATCGACATACCCGCTTACCACCACCTCTTCTCCAGTCACTTCCTTCCTATTTACACCCAACATTCCAGACAGTTTGACCTCACAGATGTCACACTTCTGGATGGATAGAGCCTTATTCCGATATGGCCAATTGAAAGACCCTAGAACCAGATCGCTAAGATCTTTTCAAGATCTGCAAAACACCTTTGATATCCCTAGACAGGCTTTCTTTAGCTACTTGCAAATATGACATTATGCACAATCTCTAGTAACGAATCTTCAAGTCTCCCCTTTAACTGAATTCAAAAAATTATGCTTAGAGGGCTCGTCCCCTAAGGGTATGATCTCACGCACCTATCAGCTTTTGAGCATGGATTTATCACCAGCCGGACCGTGACATGCCTATATGGGTAGGTGGGAGCGGGCCCTGGGTGTAGATATACCTCTGAACACATGGCAGCTCATATGGTCCCAGGCCTCTAAGAGCTCCATTTGTACGCTCTATAAAGAGAATCAATACAAGATTCTATTTCATTGGTATCAGACCCCAGACGTGCTCCGCTCCATATATCCCTCGGATGATCCCCGATGCTGGCGATGCTGTAAGGATAGGGGGACGCTATTTCATATTTACTGGATTTGCCCTCTAATCATCCCCTTTTGGCAAATGGTGCACTCCTTGCTCCAGTCCATCTTTGATACTGAAATGCCCTTTGATCCAAGGACCTTCCTTTTAGGTCTCCCACTGATCTCTCTCTCTCTCTCTAAAGTGTCAAAAAAACTCATGTCACACATCTTAATTGCAGCACGATGTTTGGTGGCCCTAAATTGGAAACAGAGGGAACCCCCCTCAATATCTGAGCTGCACTCCAGGATCAGAGATGTCAAAAGAATGGAGTATCTGACAGCCTCTCTAAATGATGCTCTTGAGAAACATAATCGAATTTGGGAACTTTGGGTCCTCTGAGAATCCCATACCCTAGCGATTTGTTCCCCTCGACCACCTCTAACTGGTCTTTGTCAAGGGACTCCGGGCTCTGGGGGCGGATGGTTGTCCTTTCTTCTTCTCTACTCTCTTTTACTCTTCTACTCTTCTCAATCTTTCTATTCTACCCTTCCCCTCTTCCATTTAATTTAGTTTTTTTATACGGGGTTAAAAAATGCTGTACTATCTGAGTAACACTATGATTTTGCATACATCCAACGGTTGTAAGTCAAGCTAGTTATGCATCGATCTATACCATTAATCTTCTGTCTGTTGATTTATACCAGAAGTATTTTTTCCACTACAAACTGTATTTCCCTGTATCTTATGTTGCCAATTCCTTTTCTCTTAAAAAATTAATAAAAATTGTCAGTTAAAAAAAAAAAAAAAAAAAAAAGAGCATACATGCTTAAGCATGGGGGCATCAAGGGTGGAGGAGCGAAATTGCTCCTAACTTTTGGGGCGGATGTCCCCATGCTTCAGCATATGTATTTTTAGGCACAGATTGCAATGTTTTATTTTTACTATGTTTTATTGTATTTGCTTTGCAGGTATGGTAAGTCTTACTGTTATACTGTAATGTTACTTTGTTTTATTGTTAACCAAAATTTGCTTAGCAGGTACGCCATTCAGCTGCAGCACAGGTTTATTTATCTTGACAGCAACAGAGTTTGCTCCCACGATACATAAAGCCATGACTCCAGCGCTGTCAGAGGTGATTTCACCAGCGCAGTTAAAAAAAAGAGCATATATGCCGAAGCATGGGGGCAGCAGGGGTGGAGAAGCTATTTGCTCCTAACTTTTGGGGCAGATGCCCCCATGCTTCGTCATATATTTTTTAGGCCATTCAGCTGCAGCACTGATTTATCCATCTTGACAGCAACAGCGTTTGCTCCCACGATACGTAAATCAGCGACTCCAGCGCTGTAGGAGGTGATTTTACCACCACAGTTAAAAAAAAAAATGGTGCATGTATGCTCATCATTAGAAGTGGGTGGATGAAGGGCTGTATTCTAATGGTGGGCATACCCACCGATCAATCTCTTTTTTTTTGTTTAGCCCACAGTGTGCATGAAAAAAAGAACATTACAATGTATGCCCAACAAGGACCAGCAACATACCGGTATGTTGCTGGACTTTGAGTGGTTATATCAGAATGATCATCTTGGTATCATTCTTTTCAGCCAGCGGTCAGCTTTTTATATAAAAGCAATCCTAGCAGCTAATTAGCCTCTAGACTGCTTTTATAAGCAGTGGGAGGGAACTCCCCCCTCCCACCGTCTTCTATGGCTTTCTCTGGCTCTCCTGTCCCAACAGGGAACCCAAGAATGCATCCGGTGGTTCAGCCAGCTGACCATAGAGCTGATCATAGACCAGAATGGCTTCAATCATCTCTATGGCCTAAGAAACCGGAAGCTACGAGCATTTCATGACTTCATGACTAGATTTCGCCGGATGTAAACAGCGCCATTGGGAAATTGGCAAAGCATTTTATCACACCGATCTTGGTGTGGTCAGATGCTTTGAGGGCAGAGGAGAGATCTAGGGTCTAATAGACCCCAATTTTTTCAAAAAAAGAGTACCTGTCACTACCTATTGCTATCATAGGGGATATTTACATTCAATGTAACATGAACAATAAAAATGATTTTAAAAAATGAATGGAACAGTTTAAAAATATAAGAAAAAAGCAAAATAAATAATTAAAAAAAAAGCACCCCTGTCCCCCCGTGCTCACGCGCAAAGGCAACCGAAAGCGTCAGTCTGGTGTCATATGTAAACAGCAATTGCACCATCCATGTAAGGTATCACCGCGAAGGTCAGATCTAGGGCAGTAATTTTAGCAGTAGACCTCCTCTGTAGATCTAAAATGGTAACCTGTCGGCGTGGCCTGGACAGCGATGTGAGCGGACGTGTGTGTCTGTAGCTCCGCTCGTGGCAGATCCTTCCAACACATCCTGCACCCCTAAAAGCATATCTTATCCCCCTGCCTTTTGTGGGATCCAACGCTGCGACCTTAGGTCACCATGTCTCCGCCGAAAAGAAGCGCGGCCTCCACATCTCTCGACCGCTACAGACGGACGGAGCGAGACCCAGAGGGACAAGATGGCGCTTCGGCAACACCTCACGAGGCCTCACACGTGGAGCCTGAGCCGGACGGCACAGCTAAGGTACTGGAGGCAATCTCTCTATGCCAAACCACACTGACCTCAAAGATAGAGGAGGTAAAAGTGGATATATCACTAATCAGGCACGACATGACCAAACTCCGGGAGCGGGTGACCGAGGCTGAGACTAGGATTGGGCAGGCGGAGGACATATTACACCCCATGCAGCACTCACAAGACGAATTACAACGCCAGATACAACAATTAGCCCAAAAGCACGACGATCTGGAGAACCGTGCCCGCCGGTCCAATCTCCGTTTTATTGGATTACCGGAGGGCTCCGAGGGCACAGATCCAGCCACCTTCCTGGAGCAGCTCTTAATCACAACGTATGGCAGGGATGCATTCTCAACTACGTTTGTGGTGGAGCGTGCCCACCGCATGCCGGCTCGTCGCCCGCCTGAGGGTGCACCCCCACGTACTTTTATTGCAAAGCTGCTAAATTTCAGAGACCGAGACGCGGTCCTGCGACTAGCCAGACTGAAGGGGAACATTCCATTTCGATCTGGCTTCATCTCGGCGTTCCCGGATTTTTCGGCGGAGGTCCAGAGGCAAAGGGCGCGCTTCTCTGACACCAAGCGCCGCCTGAGAGCACTACACATCAAATATTCGATGCTCTTCCCGGCTCGCCTGCGCATAGTTGGAGAAGATCGAGTGCATTTTTTTGAAGACCCTGGTCAGGCCTCGACATGGGTGGACCACCTGGACGCACAAAGAAATCGACCTGCCTGAAATACAAACTGGCCGCTCACCGTAAGTGCTCCTTTTTGACTTTCTACACGCCCTTTACCCATTTGACCCGTGCTGCAATCGTCCACTACAAAATATATACCGATCCTAACCCACCCACAATGCATGGCAGACAACAACGTGGCATCAAGGCCCCCTCTGCTGAGTGAAACTCCCTACTATGCCCCTCTTCACTGCTGAACTGCCATGGGCTCATATGTACATATTCTCCTCTCTCCCCCATTGCCCCTTGATTCCACTGTATCCCCTCCCCCTAAGGAACTCTCCCCCTGCTGTTGTTAACCTTCCACATGAAGAACCATACACCAGGAACTAATATACCAACACCCACTCCTCCTATCCTCCTGGACTTCCTCTTGAACTTACACCATGTTATGGAGGTGCACAGGGAAAAGAACACCTTTACGTAGCCACATTGGGATGATTCGACATGAGCTGAACCCCCCCCCCCTTTTTCTTTTATTTTTCTAAATGCCACGCTGGAGCGAAAACATAGCAGCGTTTACTCTATTGCTGAATTTATATCCAGAACTTGTTCGTCCTCGACGGGAGACCGTCATATCAATATTGGCACTGTCCATATTGATCGGTTAAATGTGCACCTGGTTTTGTTTTTTTCAAGAAAATTTTTTTCCTTCTATGCCAAGTAACTTGCAAGTAATAGCTTATATATGTTGCACAAGTTTTGGGATGCAAGCCCCAGTCAAGTTGGGGCGACTGAGGGCAGGGAGGGAGGGCAAGGGAAATGTTAAAGCAAAAGTTAAGATGAAGAATATGTGTTATAGCTTGAGGACTAATGTCATGAGAACGGATATAGGCAATCAATCGGGATGCGGGGTGTGGGGTGAACATACTTCAGTGCGGAGAGTGATGGCTTTGACCCATGTAGATACCATACACACGCCCCTCCGAATGCAATTAAATGCCATACCACCATGGCTGACCTGAAAATTCTCACTTGGAATATCCGTGGGATCCGTGATAAAATTAAACGTGCTGCAGTCTTTGCCTGCCTTAAAACGTACCGTGCAGACATAACAATCTTAGTCGAAACACATATCACCGGCCAACTTCAACTCGCACTGAGGCGGCCATGGATAGGATGGGCATTTCACGCCACCCACTCTCCGCACTCGAGGGGGGTATCCATTCTTGTAGCCAAAACCACCCCCTTTGCAGTCATCACCGTACGCACTGATCCCCAAGGTAGATTTATCTTCCTACACTGCACCCTAAATGGCTCACAATACCTCATAATGGCATTTTATATACCCCCACCATACAAATCTAATCTAGTCACTGAAGGCCTATTATACATGGCGCAACATCCCAACATACCAGCCATATGGTTGGGCGACTTTAATATGGTCCTAAACCCCCAAAAAGACAAAACTCAGACAAACCCAAACACAACTCTCCCAGACACTACTCGACTTGGACGGACACTACAAGAATTCTCACTGACAGATACATGGCGTTACAAACACCCCACCTCTCGGGCGTATTCATGCTTTTCAGCAACCCATTCCACTATGTCCCGAATTGATCTGATTATGGTGTCCAACACACTGCTTCCCCGCCTTTCGGACTCGGGCTATCATACAAGAACCCTATCCGACCATGCTCCATGTTGGGCGACCTTACAGCTCAACCCGAAAATAGGACCCCCCATGTGGCGACTCCATCCCTTCTGGTTATCACTATTGAAAGACCAAGAAGACATATACAAGGAGTGGCAATTCTACTTTGCCACAAACAGAAACACAGCCTCGGCGGGACAGGTGTGGGAAGCATTCAAATTACATGTCCGCACTATCCTATCTTCACAAATTCGTAGAATAAAAACCTCCTCTAACTTAACTCTTCACCAAGCTTTAGCCAAAGCAGACGTACTGACAAGGGAATTTCAAAATGACCCCTCCCCCGACAGGGCAGCTGCACTCAAACTCCACACCCGCCTATTGGACCAACTCCAATATGAGAAAGCTAAACAGAAACTTTTCTTCCTTAAACAGCGTTCATTTGAGCAGGGAGAGCGAGCAGGGAAGCTGCTGGCATACCTAGCTCGACAAGAATCACATCCTCCAGTAACGGTAACCCTGGCACGCCCACACAATAAAACCTTCTCGGACCCCCAACTAGTCGCTGAAACATTCCAGAAATATTACACCGACCTATACTCCTCCAAGGTTGAGGTTACCCCTCAGGAAACCAGGACCTTCCTTCAGAACGTCCCCTTCCCACAACTCTCGGAATCCCAGGTGGAAGAGCTGGAAGCTCCTATCACAGTAGATGAAATAACCCTTGCCATAGCATCCCTTGCCCCTGCTAAGGCGCCTGGAAGTGATGGCATTCCATTAGATTTCTATGCTACATACCCGGAGATTCTGTCCCCTGAACTATTGACATTATACCAACATATTTTTGACACTGAGACCCTCCCTGTAACCCTCCGTCAAGCGGTCATTATTGTGATTCCCAAACCAGGAAAAAATCCCCATCTACCTGAATCCTACCGCCCAATTTCGCTTCTTCAAGCCGACATTAAAGTATTAGCTAAAATACTAGCTATGCGCCTTAATAACAGCATCCTTACGCTTATCCACTCCGACCAGACGGGGTTCATGCCGGGGAAAAATACAGCCATGAATCTAAGACGCCTTCACATGAATGTCCAGGCGGAACATGACCACACGGGGGACAGAGCGATCGTGACCCTCGACGCCGCAAAGGCGTTCGACTCTGTGGAGTGGGGTTACCTATGGGAATGTCTAAAAGGTTTTGGGTTCGGCCCAAACTTCGTAAAATGGGTACAATTGCTGTATTACTCCCCTATGGCCCGGGTTGTGGTAAATGGATGGATGTCTGACCTCTTCCCCCTGAAAAGGGGAACTCGTCAGGGATGCCCATTGTCTCCGCTGTTATACGCCCTTGCGGTGGAGCCCCTTGCTATTACCCTTAGGACTAACCCGGACATACGCGGGTTGCGCATAGGATCTTTGACTGAGACATTAAGTCTATATGCAGACAACATGCTCCTCTACCTGGAGGACACAGGCCCATCCCTTCAAGCAGCCTTACTGACCATTGAACAATTCGGAAAACATTCAGGCCTAAACATGAACTGGTCCAAATCCCAAATCCTCCCTCTTGACATATCGCCCCCCGCCACAAATTGCAGCTTCACTCCCCTTGCAGAGAGTTTCCTCTATTAAGTACTAGGGAGTAGAGATTACTAAAGACCCGCTAGATTACATTATCAATAACATTGAACCACTATTCCAACACTTAAAATCCCGTACACAAACTTGGGCAAGACTCCCCCTGGGCGTACCGGGTAGAATCAACTTATTTAAGATGATACTGCTCCCAAAATTCCTATATATTTTCTGGAACTCCCCGGTACTCATCCCTCTTAGTATCTTTAAATCTCTTGATAAAATAGTTAACTCCTTTATATGGGGGCCCAACAGACATAAGCTAGCCTGGAACATACTTAAAAACCCAACCACCTCGGGAGGTGCGGCCTTACCGGATTTATACACATACTACGTTGCGGCACAACTTTCGCACTTTTACCATATCCATAAAACCGACGAGACCAGATACCAAGCTCTAATATGCAAAAAACCAAACAGTGACATGCACTCCCCACTGCAGGTGATATTCAGGAAAGCCAGTAAACATAACAAACATAAAGACCGAGACCTATTACTAGCTCAACATAGACATGTGTGGGAAAAAGCAGTCAAACTATCTGGAGCTGACTACTACCACTCGCACACACCCTTATGGCACAACCCCCAGTTGAGGGAATTGATCTCTCTGCCAGGAGCCACCAGATGGGCAGCCAAGGGAATAGTGTTCTTATTCCAAATTACTACTGTTTTTGGAATAAGAAGCTTCCAGACACTTTGCGAGGAATTTGAACTCCCCCCCCAGATGCAATTTAGCTACACACAGCTGAGACATGCGCTCCAAACCCAGTTCGGACATGGACTTCCCAACCCCCAGGCACTACCACTTGTAGACATAATCACAGGGACGAACCCAGAAAAGCTCATATCCACCCTCTACACTACACTCCGTACCAAATCGGTAGCACGAACTGCGGACATAGCAAGAATCAGATGGGAGGATGATGTGGGACCTATAGACATCTCTGACTGGGAAGACATACTGTCAAACGTTAAAACCACGTCACCTAAACTCTCTGACCGATTAACCCAGCTATATATAATACACAAAGCATACTTAACACCATCCAGAATTGCTAAATTCTCCCCAAATCAGGACCCACACTGCCCAAGATGCTCCAGCAACCCGTGCTCATTTTTCCACTTACTCTGGTCATGCCCAGAAATACAAAGCTACTGGGCACAAATCATAAAATTCCTTCACGACCACATGGGATCACCAGTTCAACTTGACCCCAGACCATGTCTTTTTGGGTTACTCCCTGACACCATCACAGACAGATCCATGATTACACTACTAAGCGAAACACTATTTAGTGCTAGGAAACTGGTAGCCAAGCACTGGATGAGAATAGAACCCCCTACTCTACAAGCCTGGATCAGGGAAATTAATGCAATACTACCATACAAAAAGGTGATGTACAAAAACAGAGGCTGCCCAACTAAATTCCATAAAGTATGGGATAAATGGCTAGATAAGACAACCACCTGCACGGATTAGCTTACCATACTCTCCTAAACCAAGGGAATGAACTGCTACTTGAGACCACTTTATCTGATGGATAATGCTACTGATGTTGATGTAATCCTGTATGATTTGATGTGACGTTGTACCTTTCCTCTGTAAGCATACATATGTATAAGCAATGTATTACGCCCCCCTACTCCTTATTTTCTTTTTTTTTTGCCTCTCTCTCTTGACCAACTCTTGACATGCCATTTCTAGTACTGTCAATGTATGAATGTCCTCAATTCAATAATAAAGCTTGTTTTTTCGTCGAAAAAAAAAAAAAAAAATGGTAACCTGTAAAGGCTTTTAAAGGCTTTTAAAAATGTATGTAGTTTTTCGCCGCTGCACGTTTGTGCGCAATTTTAAAGCATGTCGTGTTTGGTATCCATGTACTCGGCATAAGATCATCTTTTTTATTTCATCAAACATTTGGGCAATATAGTGTGTTCTAGTGCATTAAAATTAAAAAAGTGTGTTTTTTTCCAAAAAAAATGCGTTTGAAAAATCGCTGCGCAAATATTGTGTGAAAAAAAAATTTGAAACACCCATCATTTTAGTGTCTGGTTGCAATCGAGGGAAAGATGAATGCGGCCAAGTACAGGGATATCCTGGACGAAAACCTTCTCCAGAGTGCTCAGGACCTCAGACTGGGCCGAAGGTTTACCTTCCAACAAGACAATGACCCCAAGTACACAACTAAAATAAAGAAGGAGTGGCTTCACAACAACTCTGTGACTGTTCTTGAATGGCCCAGCCAGAGCATTGACTAATGCCGCGTACACACGAGCGGACATTACGGCGGACTTTGCCCGGCGGACTTTTCGACGTACTTTCCGACGGACTTTGTGAATGAATGGACTTGCCTACACACAATCCACCAAAGTCCGTCGAATTCGTACATGATGACGTACGACCGGACTAAAACAAGGAAGTTCATAGCCAGTAGCCAATAGCTGCCCTAGCGTGGCTTTTTGTCCGTCGAACTAGCATACAGACGGCGGACTTTTCGACCGGACTCGATTTCAACGGATAAATTTAAAACAAGTTTTAAATCTAATTCCGTCCAACTTTTGAGAAAACAAAGTCCGCTGGAGCCCACACACATCGAATTTTCCGACGAAATCCAGTCCGCCGGGCAAAGTCCGCCGTAATGTCCGCTCGTGTGTACGCGGCATTAAACCCAATTGAGCATCTCTGGAAAGACCTAAAAATGGCTGTCCACCAACGTTTACCATCCAACCTGACAGAACTGGAGAGGATCTGCAAGGAGGAATGGCAGAGGATCCCCAAATCCAGTTGTGAAAAACTTGTTGCATCTTTCCCAAAAAGACTCATGGCTGTATTAGATCCAAAGGGTGCTTCTACTAAATACTGAGCAAAGGATGTGAATACTTAGGACCATGTGATATTTCAGTTTATCTTTTTTAACCACTTGAGCCCCGGACCAGTATGCTGCCTAAGGACCAGAGGTCTTTTTCCAATTTGGCACTGCTAATTGCGCGGTCATGCAATGCTGTACCCAAACAAAATTTGCGTCCTTTTCTTCCCACAAATAGAGCTTTCTTTTGATGGTATTTGATCACCTCTGCAGTTTTTATTTTTTGCGCTATAAATGGAAAAAGACCGAAAATTTTGAAAAAAAATGATATTTTCTACTTTTTGTTATAAAAAAAATCCAATAAACTCAATTTTAGTCATACATTTAGGCCAAAATGTATTCGGCCACATGTCTTTGGTAAAAAAAATGTCAATAAGCGTATATTTATTGGTTTGCGCAAAAGTTATAGCGTCTACAAACTAGGGTACATTTTCTGTAATTTACACAGCTTTTAGTTTATGACTGCCTATGTCATTTCTTGAGGTGCTAAAATGGCAGGGCAGCACAAACCCCCCCCAAATGACCCCATTTTGGAAAGTAGACACCCCAAGGAAATTGCTGAGAGGCATGTTGAACCCATTGAATATTTATTTTTTTTGTCCCAAGTGATTGAATAATGAAAAAAAAAAATATTTACAAAAAGTTGTCACTAAATGATATATTGCTCACACAGGCCATGGGCCTATGTGGAATTGCACCCCAAAATACATTCTGCTGCTTCTCCTGAATATGGGGATACCACATGTGTGGGACTTTTTGGGAGCCTAGCCGCATACGGGGCCCCGAAATCCAATCACCGCCTTCAGGATTTCTAAGGGTGTAAATTTATGATTTCACTCTTTACTGCCTATCACAGTTTCGGAGGCCATGGAATGCCCAGGTGGCACAAACCCCCCCCAAATGACCCCATTTTGGAAAGTAGACACCCCAAGCTATTTCCAGAGAGGCATATTGAGTCCATGGAATATTTTATATTTTGACACAAGTTGCGGGAAAGTGACACATTTTTTTTTTTTTTTTGCACAAAGTTGTCACTAAATGATATATTGCTCACACAGGCCATGGGCATATGTGGAATTGCACCCCAAAATACATTTAGCTACTTCTCCTGAGTACGGGGATACCACATGTGTAGGACTTTTTGGGAGCCTAGCCGTGCACGGGACCCTGAAAACCAATCACCGCCTTCAGGATTTCTAAGGGTGAAAATTTTTGATTTCACTCTTCACTGCCTATCACAGTTTCGGAGGCCATGGAATGCCCAGGTGGCACAAACCCCCCCCAAATGACCCCATTTTGGAACGTAGACACCCCAAGCTATTTGCTGAGAGGCATGGTGAGTATTTTGCAGCTCTCATTTGTTTTTGAAAATGAAGAAAGACAAGAAAAAACTTTTTTTTTTTCTTTTTTCAATTTTCAAAACTTTGTGACAAAAAGTGAGGTCTGCAAAATACTCACTATACCTCTCATCAAATAGCTTGGGGTGTCTACTTTCCAAAATGGGGTCATTTGGGGGGGGGGTTTGTGCCACCTGGGCATTCCATGGTCTCCAAAACTGTGATAAGCAGTCAAGAGAGAAATCAAAAATTCACGCCCTTAGAAAGCCTGAAGGCGGTGCTTGGTTTTCGGGGTTCCGTACGCGGCTAGGCTCCCAAAAAGTCTCACACATGTGGTATCCCCGTACTCAGGAGAAGCAGCAGAATGTATTTTGGGGTGTAATTTCACATATTCCCATGGCATGTTTGAGCAATATATCATTTAGTGACAATTTTGTGCAAAAAAAAAAAAAATTTGTCTCTTTCCCGCAACTTGTGTCGCAATATAAAATATTCCATGGACTCGACATGCCTCTCAGCAAATAGCTTGGGGTGTCTACTTTCCAAAATGGGGTCATTTGGGGGGGTTTTGAACTGTCCTGGCATTTTATGCACAACATTTAGAAGCTTATGTCACACATCACCCACTCTTCTAACCACTTGAAGACAAAGCCCTTTCTGACACTTATGCCGCGTACACACGGTCGGACTTTTCGTCTACAAAAGTCCAACGGACGCTGACGGACTAAAGCTGGCTGGTAATCCGATCGTGTGTGGGCTTCTCCGGACTTTCAACGTACTTTTTTAGCCTCAAATCCGACGTACTTTAGATTTGAAACATGCTTCAAATCTTTACGTCGTAACTACGACGGACCCCGAAATCCGCTCGTCTGTGTGCTAGTCCGACGGACAAAAAGCCACGCTAGGGCACCTATTGGCTACTGGCTATGAACTTCCTTATTTTAGTCCGGTGTACGTCATCACGTACGAATCCGTCGGACTTTTGTGTGGTCGTGTGTAGGCAAGTCCGTTCGTTAGAAAGTATGCCGCAAGTCCGCCGCAAGTCCGCCGAAAGTCTGCTGGAAGTCTGTCGGACAGGCTGTCTGACTTTTGTAGACGAAAAGTCCGACCGTGTGTACGCGGCATTATTGTTTACATGAAAAAGGTTTTTTTTTTTGCAAGAAAATTACTTTGAACCCCCAAACATTCTATATTTTTTTAAAGCAAATGCCCTACAGATTAAAATGGTGGGTGTTTCATTTTTTTTTTTCACACAGTATTTGCGCAGAGATTTTTCAAACGCATTTTTTGGGGAAAAAACACACTTTTTTAAATTTTAATGCACTAAAACACACTATATTGCCCAAATGTTTGATGAAATAAAAAAGATGATCTTAGGCCGAGTACATGGATACCAAACATGACATGCTTTACAATTGCGCACAAACGTGCAGTGGCAACAAAATAAATACATTTTTAAAAGCATTTAAAAGCCTTTACAGGTTACCACTTTAGATTTACAGAGGAGGTCTACTGCAAAAATTACTGCCCTCGATATAACCTTCGCGGTGATACCTCACATGCATGGTGCAATTGCTGTTTACGTTTGACGACAGACCGCCGCTTGCGTTCGCCTTAGCGCGAGAGCAGGGGGCGACAGGGGTGCTTTTTTTTTTTTTTTTTTTTTCTTTATTATTTTTTTGCTTTTTTATCTTATTTTTAAACTGTTCCTTTCATTTTTATTTTTTTTTAATCATTTTTATTGTTATCTCGGGGAATGTAAATATCCCCTATGATAGCAATAGGTAGTGACAGGTACTCTTTTTTGAAAAAATTGGGGTCTATTAGACCCTAGATCTCTCCTCTGCCCTCAAAGCATCTGACCACACCAAGATCGGTGTGATAAAATGCTTCCCCAATTTCCCAATGGCGCTATTTACATCCGGCGAAATCTAAGTCATAAAATGCTCGTAGCTTCCGGTTTCTTAGGCCATAGAGATGTTTGGAGCCGCACTGGTCTCTGATCAGCTCTATGGTCAGCTGGCTGAATCACCGGCTGCATTTTCAGGTTCCCTGTTGAGACAGGAGAGCCAGAGAAAAACACGGAAGACGGTGGGGGAGGGGGCATTCCCTCCCACGGCTTGTAAAAGCAGTCTAGAGGCTAATTAGCCACTAGCATTGCTTTTACATGAAAGCCGACCGCTGGCTGAAAAGAATGATACCAAGATGATACCTAAACCTGCAGGCATCATTCTGGTATAACCACTCAAAGTTGTGAATGGCGTACCTGAAGACAAAAAAATGGTTAACAATAAAGCACAGTAAACGGTAAAGTATAAAAAATTGCATACCTGAAAAGCAAACATGATAAAACATAATAACAATAAAACATTGCAGAATAGAATACAGTAAAAAAGAGCAGAACAATAGAGAGAATAGAGAGAGAGAGAACAATAAAACGACAACTATTTTTTTTTATTTTATATATATATTTTTTTTTTTTTTACACTTTTTTTGTAACTAACTTTTATAACTGTAACCGGTTTCAGGTTCGGGTCTCTCAAAATGTGATGGCATCTTGGGAGACCCTGTGAAAGTGTGTCCTAGTCTGTGCAATGCTGTACCCTACGCTAATACTCAACTAGTGTATGGTAGCGTTCAAAACATTCACCAATGCAAAGACCAGGATTGTCAGGACAGGAGGGACAATAATAGCGGGTGTCACGCCTATATCCGCGCTTGCTGCAGACACGACATCTTTTTTGGGGGGGTTCGTTGGGTAGGGGTACTCGGGAGGACATAAAGAAAATGCCTCTCATGCAGCCGACTGCATTTGGTTGGGGATGTGAATGGGGGAAGTACGGGCGCTGCAGAAGCGGTGGGTTCCCAATTGGGATTGGCGAATGCAGCAGGAAGGGCACTATGGGCACGACGGGCCTGTGTTTGTCTTTTTGGTGGCAGCGGGACACTACTTGTGCTTGCCACCTCACCAGCTTGAACTGCACTTATGGGACTCGCCACGTCACCAAGTGTTACTGCAGTGCTGGTTTGACTACGACGGGGGTGTACTAGGCCGCTGGCGCTTGCCAGTTCACCAAAACGCTACCAAAAAATCTGTTGGCGATCGCAGGGATCAGGCCTGACTCTGCGAACGCTGCAGTTATGCGTTTTAGTCTTTTGTAAGTGACAGTGATCGATCGATACTGCACTTGGGTGGGCTGGGCTGGGCGGAGGGGCAAAATGCAGGTGCTAGCAGGTATCTGGGCTGATCCCACTAACACTGCGTTTGTGAGAACCCTAAACTGCTGGGGATGCTAGTATAGATCTGATCGGATCAGATATTGATCCGTTCAGATACTATACCACTAAGGGTGGTGTACAGTGCGTGCGTGGGTGTTAGCGGTACTGGCGCTAACCTGACGCTGCCTGGGGCTGGTGCTTGCCAGTTCACCAAAATACTACCAAAAAAACTGTTAGGCTCGGTTCACACTGGGGCGACTTGGGATCCGACTTGTACGCCCTCAAGTCGCCCCAAGTCGCCCCAGAAATAGTTTTAATGGGAGTGAACGCTAGCGTCTTAATAGACGCTACTGAAGTCGCTCCGACTTCAGAGCGTACTCCCTGTACTACTTTGATCCGACTTGGTAGGTGACCTGTACCATAGAAATCAATGGAAGTCGCCTCCAAGTCGGATCTCTCTGTAAAGTCAAGCGACTTTGCAGGGAAAACCCCTCCCTCCCCCCCTCCCTCCCAGAGAGCTGATTGGCCACAGGCGAAGTCGCCTGTCATGGAGGCGACTTCAAGTCGCCTTGTAATTTGCTAAAGTCGCGTCGAAGTCGCGTCGAAGTCGCGTCGAAGTCGCGTCGAAGCCGCCGTGCAAAGTCGCGCTGAAGTCGTGTTGCCCCAGTGTGAACCGACCCTTAGCGATCGCAGGGATCAGGCCTGACTCTGCGAACGCTGCAGTTATGCATTTAGTGTTTTGTAAGTGTCAGTGATCGATCGATACTGCACTTGGGTGGGCTGGGCTGGGCGGAGGGGCAAAACGCAGGTGCTAGCAGGTATCTGGGCTGATTCCGCTAACACTGCGTTTTTGGGAACCCTAAACTGCTGGGGACACTAGTATAGATCTGATCGGATCAGATATTGATCCGTTCAGATACTATACCACTAAGGGAGGCGTATGCTGCGTGCGTGGGTGTTAGCGGTACTGGCGCTAACCTGACGCTGCCTGGGGCTGGTGCTTGCCAGTTCACCAAAATACTACCAAAAAAACTGTTAGCGATCGCAGGGATCAGGCCTGACTCTGCGAACGCTGCAGTTATGCGTTTAGTCTTTTGTAAGTGACAGTGATCGATCGATACTGCACTTGGGTGGGCTGGGCTGGGCCGGGCGGAGGGGCAAAACGCAGGTGCTAGCAGGTATCTTGGCTGATTCCGCTAACACTGCGTTTTTGGGAACCCTAAACTGCTGGGGACGCTAGTATAGATCTGATCGGATCAGATATTGATGCGTTCAGATACTATACCACTAAGGGAGGTTTATGCTGCGTGCGTGGGTGTTAGCGGTACTGGCGCTAATCTGACTCTGCCTGGGGCGACGCATATCACCGCCGGGCGATCAGGGGGCTAAACCTTTATTCGGTAATAAACGGCGGGTGCCCTGACACTATAAAAAATAAACAAACTAACCAGCGTCACCCGTAACAGTTATATGGTGATCAGTGGTGAAAGGGTTAACTAGGGGGCCATCAAGGGGTTAAAACATTTATTAGGTAGTATATGGGGGTCCCTGACGCTATAAAACGCTGACGGCGAACCTAAATATTTACCTCCCTAACTAGCGTCACCAGCGACACTAATACAGCGATCAGAAAAATGATCGCTTAGTGACACTGGTGACAGGGGGTGATCAAGGGGTTAAAACTTTATTAGGGGGGGTTAGGGGGGGTACCCTAGACCTAAAGGGGGGTAACAGTAACTGTCCCAACACTGTAGCTGTCACAAACTGACACTATGCAGTAATCAGAAAAAAAAACTGCTGGTGTCAGTTTGTGACAGGGGGGGGTGATCGGGGGGGATCGGGGGGCGATCGGGGGGGGGGATCAGGGTGTTTAGTGTGCCTGGCATGTTCTACTGTGTGTGTAGTGTGTTGTGCACTCACATACCTGTCTTCTCTCCTCGGGCCGGAACGGAAATTACCGAGCCGAGGAGAGATGACATCATTTCCTTTGCTGCTGTTTAGCATACAGCAGCAAAGGAATGATTCGATTGGCCGGCGGCGATCGCGAGGGGGGGGCCACGAATGGATGGTCTCCCCCTCACCTCTGATCGCCGCTGGACAAAAGACGACCGCCTTCCCACCCGCGGAAGGCAAATCACGTACCATGTACGTGATTTTGCCTGTCCGTGCCACTTTGCCGACGTACATCGGCGTGAGGCGGTCGTCAAGTGGTTAATAAATCTGCAAAAATGTCAACAAGTCTGTGTTTTTCTGTCAACATGGGGTGCTGTGTGTACATTAATGAGGGAAAAAAAAATGAACTTAAATTATTTTAGCAAATGGCTGCAATATAACAAAGGGTTAAAATTTTAAGGGGGTCTGAATACTTTCCATCCCCACTGTACATTGTATGGAATTTGAAACTAATGGGATGATGCCACAGTGAGACTCTTTTTCTTTGTTAGAGTTTGCCGGGTTTACCTTTTCCTTTATTCATAAGTAGATAATTAGACAACCCCTACCCTCTGAGTGTGTAAACATTTTATTGAATTTATTATGAAGACAATCTGGTTCTACTATTTAGGCTCCATGCACACTGGTTTAAAAATCGCTGCTTCTACATGAGGTTTGTGTTTTGTCTGTAGAAGCAGCTCAATGTTATCATATGTGTCCATGCACATTAGGACGACAGGTACATTTTGAGCTCAACGTTTAGCGTCAGGAAAAAAAAAAAACCCTTTTGGTTTTCATTTCTGATTGGAGCTTACTGGCAGAAAAAATGCAAAACTCTCCTAAACTCGTCTAAACTTTGTACAAATAATGCTCTATATGATTGTTTTTTCTGCTAAGGGAACTGGCATTTTTTTAGTTTCAATCATTTTTATTGAATAATTAAAGGATTGTTTAACAAAGAAAATCACATTTAACTGTTCTGTTGTGACAATAGAGCAAAATAATTCACAAAATAATTTCCATTCACATATCAATTTCCATCGTCTCTGCTGTTCATATGGTTAGGTAATACTTGCCCCTATAGAGGTATTCGACCCTGCTCCTCAAGATTACAGGATTTGCATCTAAAGAGATCGCCAGGTGAAGGATCCCACCCCCAGGCACCTCTATGGGAACACACTGTGCCTGGAGAGGGGATGAGCCCCCACCACTAAAGCAAAAGATGTAGCATCAGGGGTTAAGAACACTTAGTGTAAAACAACAAATACAAGGAAAAAACAAAGATGTAGTTTGTAGCTACCTAAATGGTTAACAAGTAAGAGAGAAGAATCTCCAAGTGGACCAATTGGTTTCAAATTTAGATGTGTTACCATCTCTAATCGCCAGTATTCTTTTGTATTCAGCTATCGTGTTTAGTTTAGCTGTTATATCCCTTAGTCTGGGGACATCTGTAGATTTCCATCTGTACATAATTGCAGAGCATGCTGCCGATAAGATATTAGTTGTTATAGGCCTAACAGCAGTAGGAAGATTTGACACTTTTGTACGAGGATGGCCTGTTCACCTTTGAAATTAGTGTGAAAATGTCTGCCCAAAAAGTATCTAGATTGGTACAGCACCATACCATGTGTGTTAAGGTACCCATCTACCCACATCCTCTCCAACATAGGTTCGAGTTATCTTTTGAGAATTTAGCGACTATATAGGGAGTAAAGTACCACCTCTGTTTAAGTTTTTGCGCTAGTTTCTCATAATTTGAACATCTCGAGAATTGGTGGTTCCATTTGATTGCATTCATCCATCTTACTCTTTTTCCCACTTTAGTAATGGTGTATACTTAGTGACTATATCCTTAGAGTCCAGTGTGTTGTAAAGTAATGTGATACCTTTCAATGTGGGGTTGCATGAAAGTTCCATACCTTTTCCATTATTGGTACATGGGTGGTTTTGGTACTCTGATAAAAAGAGGATATCTGCGTGTACGCGAGGAATTCCGTGTCCAGAAAGCTTTATATTTATGCTGTATAGTTGTAAAGGGCAGTAATTTATTTTCCCTAACAATATCTGTTAAGTTCAGAATGCCATTCCCTATACATGTATTCAACCTTAGGTTGGGAATCATCCACCAAACAGACTCAAGAGGGATGGGAATCTTAATGGTTGGGTATACTTCAGTTCCTTTTGGGCTTAGAGCAGTAGAAGCCTGGACTGCAGCTTTTATGGTAGGGTAATCCACTAAATCACCTGTTTTTGGTAACTTGGTGGCCATTAGAAGGGAGACTGGGGATTTGTTGTTCAACCACATATGTTCTATTTGACACCAGGGTTTTATGATGGGTTTCTGGAACCATGTTTTGAGTTGATCTATAACCACTGCTATATAGTAGTCTTTCAGTACCGGTAATCCCATACCCCTAACAGATTTGTGCCTGTTTTGTATGAGAGGAGAAGATCTAGCTTTGCTCCCCGCCCCCCCACACAAATTTCGATTGTTGCTTCTGCATTGTTGTGAACCAAGATGCAGGTATAGGAATAGGCAATTTTCTGAAGTAGTAAATCAATTTTGGTAGTAGCAACATTTTATACGCCGCCAGCCGCCCTGACCAGGTTAAGTAATATTTTTGGAGTCTAGAGAGTTCCTGTTGAAAGGTGTTAATGAGTGGTAAGTAATTAGCATGATATAGTCTGGAGAGGGGAGATGTTAATTTTATTCCTAAGTAAGTGATGGAATCATTAGTCCATGGGTATGGAAGATTCTTTTTCAGGGATATTTCCGTGTTTGTGTCCATGGCTATTCCTACTATGTTGGATTTGGTGCCATTAACTTTGTAGAAGGACGCTCTACCGAACATTTGCAATATGTTGTGGACTGTGGGTAATGACTTGGTCAGGTTAGAGAGAGCTATAATAAAGTCATCCGCAAACAAGGATATTTTATGCTGATATTTGTGGGTTATATAATGCCCTGAATGTTCGGATCTGATTTTATTTTTTTCCGCAAGGGGTTCCATAATGAGTGCAAAAAATTAGAGGGGACAGGGGGCACCCTTGGCTGGTCCCATTGGTTATTTGGAATGTTTTAGAGAACATTCCTTCTGTAATGCCAGTATCGTGTTTTGTATTGGGCCAGACGATCCAAATTTCTCCTAAACTTTGCTGAGATACCCCCAGTGAATGAAAAGCCTTCTCTGCATCTAACGTAAGAAGCAGAGAAGGCTCTCCTTTCCTCTCCATCGCGTGGAGAAGATTTACCATCCTTCTGGTGGCATCTGTGGTTTGGCGGGCCATTACAAATCCCCACTTGGTCATAATTGATCAGTTTAGGCAGCAGAGTCATTAGTCTATGTGCTATCAATTTAGCATAAAATTTCACATCTACATTTAATAGTGAAATTGATCTAAAATTTTGCGCTAGGTTGGGTTCTTTGCCTGCTTTAGGGAGAGTAATTATAGTGACCGTTAGCATTTCTTGGGGGAAACTTGCAGTATCCTTTGCTGCTTCAATATTCGGTGTAAGTGCGGTAATAAGATGTGGCTAAACAGTTCATAATATTCAGAAGAATATCCATTGGGCCCCGGAGATTTGTTGTGGGAAAGGTTTTTAATTGCTGTTTCTATTTCCTGTACTGTGAAAGTTTGGTTCAGAAAGTGTAGGCCAGTTTGAGATAATGTAGGTAGGTTCACCGAGGTTAGGAATTTTATAATATTATCCTCATTAGGTTGATAGGTATTAGGATCATTGTTAAGATTATAAAGCTCTCATAATAATCATTAAATGCATCTGCGATTTCTTTAGGATTTGTGACTTTTAACTTGGTTTTGGGATTCACAATGTACAGAATTTTTTGTTTAGCGATTTTTTCTTTTAGTTGACTTGCTAGTAGCTTCCCTGCTTTGTTTCTACATCTTTATGATTGGGCCTTCAAAGAACGCATCTGATAGTCATGTTGGGCTATAAGATGTGTTCGTAGTTCCTGTCTAGTAATGAACAGTGATTCCCTGGTTTTTTTGTGTTGTATTTTGTTTATTAAGGTTTTCTAAGTGGCGGATTTTAGCTAGTAATTCATATAATGAGCAGTCCCCTTATATGACTATTCCATAGTGTGAAGGGATCGTCGACCTAGGGGACATTAATAATGAAAAATTCTGTAAGTGCTTTGCCTATTTGGTCTGAGTGGGTTAGTTGCGATAAAGTGTAAATGTCATTGTGCCATCTATTTGCCCTGGTCGTGGCACGATGATCCCCCACACTGATGGAAATTGGTGCGTGGTCTGACCACGTAATACAATGTATTTCCGACATAACATTCTGTTGCAAAAGAAATTTGTCTGTTGGGAACAAGTCTATTCGAGAGTATGTATGGTGAACATTAGAGAAGAATGTGAAGTCCCTCTCTGATGAATGCTGACATCTCCATGCATCATATAAGCCTGAGGAAGAGATAAAGCTGTCCAGAGTCACTCTGCGCTGTTGGAGCCTGTTGGAGCCTAGTATGGCTGAACAGATCCAAGTCTTTGTCAGGAACTGCTTTGAAGTCACCACATAAAATTACATTTCCTTGCCTCATGTTAGACAGGAACTGACATTTACACTTTATCGAAACTAACCCACTCGGACCAAATTCCAGATTTTTTTACAAAAAGTCAGTTGTTTTGTATTGGGAAGGTATACATTAACCAATGTGTATTTGGAGTTATTGAGCTCGCATACAAGGATAATGTATCTGCCTGTATCATCCAGGAAAATCTCCAATTTTTTAAACTGGACCGAGTCCTTGATGGCAATTGCCACTCCCCTTTTTTGGATGTGCCATTAGTCTGAAAGATATGTGGGTGTTTGCAATGTTGGAAAGAAGGAGGCCTGTGAGAAACAAAGTGGATCTCTTGGAAACATATGACATCACTATGGAGTCTATTCACCTCTTTCCATGCCATCTGCCATTTGTAAGGGCTGTTCAGACCCTTAACGTTAAGTGAAGAGATTTTGAGCGGCATGTTGTAATATTGGTGATGTCAGTCTAACATATGAGAGGTGGGTTGCCGATGTTATTTGGATTTACCTGCTCTTGAGTGGTTGTGGGTGCAGACCCAGTATGTGGATGTCCGTTGGAGGGTGAAAGGAAACCTTCTGTGACGAGGCGAAGATGATTGGATCCATTGGAGAAACCTTTTAGGGAGACAGTTAGTAAAAGTCAAAGGAAGTAAAACAATAAAATCAATAGAAAACAACTTGCGATTCTACAGAGAATCTGTGCGGTAGAACAACCGCTCAACTTGAGGGGTTAACTGTGAGTAATGCGGCAATCTCCTGGGCCAACAGGGAGTGAACAAGTGTGCATGGCACATGTAAGATGATCAGCCTATTTCAGTATCAGAATTTTCATGGGTGGACACAGGTGAACTGGTGTTATTACCAGCCATAGATTCGGGGGCAATAATTTGCCATTCTTGCAGAAGGCGGATGCCTTCTTTTACATTCGTGATCGCATGGTTGTTGCCCTCCCTCATTACTAGTAGCTTTGCTGGATATAGCCAGCGGCAGGCTATATTGTGGTTGTTCATGGGCTTCGTTATGGTGGCCAATTGCCTGCATTGTTGCATAGTGAAGGCTGACAGGTCCACGAAGAAGGACAGGTCTTGCAGGTCAGACGATAGTGAGTCACGGTGCCTGATGGTCACTATAAAATGATCTTTTGTGTGGTAGAAGTGGATCCTGACAATAGTATCTGAGGGCAAATGGGATGCAATGTGTTTAGGTTTGGGCAACCTGTGGATCCTGTCTATCAGAAGGTCTTCCAGGGGTGCATCGGGGAGGACTGCTTTCATGACATCAGTAAAGTATTTTTTCAGGTCAGGGGGTTTAACGTCTCAGGGATTCCTCTGATTTTAATATTATTCCTCCTAGACCCATCCTCTAAATCTGCTAACTTAATTTTCATTTGCATCATTTCATCATCCCTGTCGTTGTGAGTATCTACTAGTTCATTGAAGGTGGAAGCAAATTCCCTCATTTTCACCTCCACATGCAAAACCCTTTCATTAACAGTGGATATTTCATTTTTTTTTAACAAGAAAAAATGTTTATTCAATGTTTACAATACAAGCGATGCAAATACACAGTTGTACACAGAAATATTATCACATGAGTTGTCACAAGATGAATGAGCGATATCATGAACAGTATAAAAAAGTGCAGAGGTGTCAAATTACATCACATTAGGAGGTGAGATCATAGACAGTAGGTTTCAGGACTAATAGTTGAAAAAGGTCTTGGAGAGGGGGAGGGGGGTTGGAAAAGAAGGGAGGGACTGGGAAGGAAAGAGGGGGGGAGGGGGGGGAGGAAAGGGGGGGGGTTTGGGGGGCGGGGGAGAGGGGGCCAGGGAAGGACCACATCCATCTTGCAAGGTTCACAGTACTCAAACAATGGTTAAGCATTCAGAAGACTAAAACAGTGGTAAACTATTATCGGGCGGGTCCAACAGCCTCGTCGCGGTGGTCATCCTCCCCCAGTGTACCCCACGCATCCAGCCAGCTCGACCATATCTTGTCAGATTTGGCAGTACAGTTTCGGTTAGCATAGGTAAGTTTATACAATGGTAGCACCGAGTTCAGTTTAAGGTGCCATAAGGATACTGTGGGTGGGGCATTATCCTTCCAGTGAAGAAATATCTCTCTACGAGCGTAAAATGTGGCATAATTCAAAAATAGTCTAGTGTATTTACCCCTTACCCTAGAGTCAAAGACATTGAGCAGCATCAATTTGGGGTCTGTGATCAGTTCTAGAGAGGTAACTCGGCTAAGGGTGTCAGCTATCTCAAGCCAGTAATCCCTAAGGCGAGGACAAGACCATATCATATGAAAGAAAGCAGCAGAACTCTGACCACACCTAGGACAGGCCACCGGAGTGTTAGGATTCATAAGTGTTAATCGTCTAGGAGTATAATAGGCTCTGTGGAGGAACTTGACCTGCATAAAACGGTCTCTGGCCGAGATCATATTAGTGACAAAGGATGATACACAGGACTCCCATTCCTCCTCTGAGAGATCTGGGATATCTATTTTCCATCTATCATGAGTTTTTTCAATGGAGCTATGGACAGGTGGAAGTATAGGGAGGAGAGGGGTTTATCTATGATCCTAGCAGTGAGTAGTCCCTCCACAGAGTCTGACTTCAATGTAATTTGAGCTGGGAACTGTTTCTTGTACGCGTGCCGAAGTTAATAGTACCTAAACAGCATCCATCCTGGCAGTGAGTAGGCACTTTTGAGATCTGCAAAGGATCTCAGTTTACCCCCCACCACAATGTGTTTCAGTTTTACTATGCCCTTCCCTGCCCAAACCTGGGGATCTGGAACTGTATTCAGATGTGGTAAGTTGGGATTACCCCATAAAGGAATGTGGGGAGAAAATGTCTCGGGAGAGGCAAAGCGGGCCCTGGCCTTATGCCATACAGCAATGGTTGTACGCATCAAGTCTGTGATGCCGGGGTGAGACCTCACCCCCCTAAACACCACATTGCTGAGAGAGGAATATGAACCCATTATAGCCGCCTCCAAGGTTACCGCTGGGTTGTCCTGTAGCTGGGAAAACCACCATCTGACCGTCACCAGAACGGCTGCCCAGAAATAGATCTGAAAATCTGGTAGGGACAGGCCGCCCTGGGTGACGGGCAGCTGGAGGGTAGTAATGGCCAGTCGCGGGGACCCGCCATTCCAAACAAAGGACGATATTATACCTTTCACTCTTGCAAAGAATGAGGCAGGAGGGATTAAGGGGGCACTACGAAAGAGGTAGAGGAATTTGGGGAGATAAACCATTTTAATTAAATTTACCCTACCCACGGGTGATAGAGGAAGAGTCCTCCAGGCTATACATTTTTGTGAAAAGTTTTTAAGAAGTGGTTGAAGGTTCAGCTCATAATATGAGGACAATGGAGTTCCAACCCTTACTCCCAGGTATTTGAACTCTGATGTCCAGTTCAGGGGGGTGCCTGTTGGTGGGTGGGGACTCGCTGGATTCAGCGAAAAGAGGAGGGATTTTCCCCAGTTAATTTTAATGCCCGAGAATGATCCGAATTTGTCTATTATTTGTAGCGCAGGTGGGAGGGAAGAAATATCTTTAAGGAAAAGGGGGGTATCATCGGCGTATAAGGATATTTTATCCGTTATTACACCGACTTGGATACCTTTTACTGAGGAAGCGGATCTAATACGAGCTGCCATGGGCTCCATGGCTAGCGCAAATAATCCAGGGGATAGTGGGCAGCCCTGTCTGGTACCCCTAGACAGGGGAAACGGTGGGGACAATGAATTATTTGTGCGTATACGGGCCGTGGGATTAGAGTATAGCATCTGGATCCAACTAATAAAACGAGGGCCAAATCCAAACTTGCGGAGGACCGCGCAGAGGTAGCGCCACTCAACTGAATCAAAAGCCTTTTCGGCATCTAGAGAGGCGACAACCTCCGGGCCGTCCCCGCTCGCCCTGGACAGATGCGTTAGAAGACGCCGGATGTTTACGTCGGTCCCTCTGCCCGGCATAAATCCAGATTGGTCCGCATGCACCAGTGCAGTAGTCACAGTGTTTAGGCAACCAGCCAACACCTTGGCCAACAGCTTGGCATCCACATTAAGGAGAGATATAGGACGATATGAAGAGCAGTGTTTGGGAGGCTTGCCTTGTTTAAGAATGACTACTATAACCGCCTCAGCCATTGTCGGGGGCAATGAATTCCCTTCCATGGCGTTCTGCAGCATTCTTTTGAAGAATGGCAGTGTTTCTTCTGCATACGTTTTAAAGAATTCGGCAGGTATACCATCCGGGCCTGGCGTTTTGCCGTTTTGTAAGGAGGCCACTGCCTTCTGTATTTCCTCTAATAGGATAGGACCGTCCAAAGCTTCTCTAAATGTGGATGTCAGGCAAGGGAGCTCCACCCCGTCAAGATATGTCGCCAGTTCCGCGTCTGTACAGTTCATTCTAGAACCATAGAGGTCGCGATAAAATGACGCAAATCTATCATTAATGGATGAAGGATCTGTGAGGGTCGTCCCATCTAAGTCATAAATGGTGGAAATAGTGACTGGGGAGGAGCTTTCCCTCGCCAGCCATGCCAGCATACTACCAGTCTTTTCCCCGTGCTCAAATATTCTTTGGGACTGATGTAGGAATTTAGTCTTAGTGGCAGATGTTCGTAGCAGGAGAACATCCCGCAGTGCTGCCTGAAAGTCAGAGTACGCCCTCGAAGTCCGAGACTCCGAGTATTGCTCCTCTAGTACCGCCACCCTCTCCTCAGCCCTTCGGGTCTCCTCTCCGAGGTCCTTACGGACCTTACGGATATGAGACTGCAGGTTACCTCTAGTGAAGGCCTTGAATGCGTCCCAGGACGTGGTCAGAGATGTCGATTGGTCCAGATCCCGCCAATATTGTATTGCCTCAGATCTAAATGGTTCCGATATTCTGGAGTCATCCAGCCAAAATCTGGACAATCTCCAGAGATTCTCACCCGGCGAATAGGATACACACAGCCTCAAGGCAAGTGGAGCGTGATCGGATACGCCACGGGGGAGAATGGTGATGTCCCTAACCCTGGGGAGCACAGACCCCCCCGCATAGGCCAGGTCTATGCGTGAAAAGGTCTTATGCGAAGCCGAGTGACACGTGTAGGCCCTTCAGGAAGGGTTCCTCCATCTCCAGACATTGGTCAGGTTAGAGGCTTCGGCCCATGAGATTAGGTCTGGAGAGGAGCCGGCTCTGGGTGAGAGCCTGTCCATCCCAGGATCCGGCGCCATGTTAAAATCCCCCAGCACCACCACATTATCCGTAGCATAGGTGGCAATTTTAGAGATAAGCTGATTGAGTAATCTCATGGAGGCCGGGGGGGGGAGGTACAACCCCACCACCACTAATTCTAATCTATCTACCATAGCATGTAGTATAACAAAACGACCCTCCGGATCTAGTTCCAGCGCCAACAATTTAAACGGTAGAGACTTATGGATTAGAATGCTGACTCCCCTAGAGAAGTTGCTGTAAGTAGAGTGATATTGGTGTCCCACCCATGGCCGTCTGAGGCTCAGGATCTTACTGCCTGTCAAGTGAGTTTCTTGCAATATACCTAATTGGGAGGTGATAGTTTTTGAGAAATTGAAATACCAATGACCTTTTCACAGAAGAGTTTAAGGATATTTCATTTTTAAATTGTCTGGTCAGGGCAAGAATATCAGCATGCAATGTGGACCTCAGTGACATCAGCATGTCCTTAAGCATTGTGTCCATTACTAGCATGTTAGTAGTGGAGAAGTCAGTGATTGAGTCCCTGGTATCATCCAGAGATGACTCCAGGCTTACCTCAAGGCCTTCAGCTGCTGGGCTGTCCATCTTTTGCCTGCTTTTTTTTTTGGCTGGATGATGCTGATGGAGGTGTAGAGGTTTGTCCCCTCCCCAGGCTGCCGTTGTGGTGTCCTGCATGTGATTGTGAGGCCGCGCTGCTCTAAATGTGAGAGCCGCGTGTGTGCTCTTTGCTTACTGCCACCATCTTGGTCCACATAACGGCGCTGTAACATAAAGTAATTGCATAATTTACCCGGTTGTGAGCCCTCTTTTCTTTTGTGGAAAGGCATCCTGGTGTGTCCCCGCTCCAAGATATCTCGGTGGCGCTGTGAAACGAGGCTTCTAGCTGCTGTATTTCCCCCTATTGGTCCATGGCGGAGAGGAGCTGTGTTAGTGAGCGTCCATACTCTCCGCTGGCTAGCCACGCCCCCAGAAGTGGCATTTCTTTAAGCCCAGTGTGCATGGAGCCTTAAGAACTTTTTTCCAGAAGAAATATTTTTCTTCTGCTATTACTAAATATAAATATGCTAGTTATCTGGCTGCCATGCTGATTTAATTTTTTTGAGGTTGATTTACTGGTTAGCAACAGGTATGCAGCAAGTAAACTCAAAACTAATCTGCTTAACAATTTAGGACAGTGACTTGAGAATTGAGGTCACAGGATGATTTAGGGAGAATTTGCAGAAGAAGGGTAAACCAGGCAACTAGCACACTATATACAATATATGAAGGGTCAATATTTGGAAAGGATGAACTGCAACTGTTAGTTAACTTGATTTGTTCATTAACCAATATCTGACAAACAAAAACTGAGGGATAATCATTGCATAGCAAAATGCCTCTTTCTTGATTAAAACCTACATTGAGAGAAATAAGGAGGCTTTCACTGCTGACATCCTTCTCAAAATGGTTATCTTTAGAGTCCATAGTGTACAAAAAAAGTGGCAATGGTGGCATCCTCAATGCTTCCTTGCTACAGATGTCCTTTAACACAATGACCAATCATTTTAAATAGAGGTTTGACTATATGTTCTTACTAGTTTCCAGAATTCTCCATTTTACTGTGTAGTTGAAAATTGTCATTTTAAGTCTTGTGTTGTACTCTGATATAAGCTTATTCTTTTCATTTTATCACCAATGTTGGGGCTTTATATTGTTGGTTTCGGTGGGGTTAGGGGTAGCTCAGGATTTTCCTGCTCATAACATTTTCCTAGTCACTATTAATTAATTTGTTTTACAGTCTTAATACATGAATTGTTTGAAAAGGAAATAAATTGAGGAAAATTTTGCAGAGGGAAAGTAAACTAGACCAGGGATCTCCAAACTATGGCCCTCCAGCTGTAGCAGAACTACACGTCTCGCAAGTCACTGTAAAACTCTGACATTCACAGACATGATTAGGCATGATGGGAATTGTAGTTTCTGAACAACTGGAGGGCCATAGTTTGGAGACCCCTGAACGAGACTATAGAGCTGGCCGTACATTATACGATTTTCTGTTCAATTTCCTTTAGATTTACCTTAAACTATGTAGTGTAAGGGCCTACCTGATTGCATACAAATTGAAAGTGTTTAGGTTTGACCTCATATTATATAGTTTTGGTAAATCTAAAAGAAATTTTGTATGAGAAAATTGTATAATGTATGCTACATTCGCACTGGTGATTGACTCTGGTGCAAATGACAGTAGGAATCTGTTAGTGTGTATCTATAATGGCATTTTATCTGAATTTATTGTAATTATTATGTATATTTACATACAACAAACATACATATTTTCATTTACAATTTTTGTTCATGCAATTGGAAAACATATCAAAACATTCTTGCATGTTTACAGCTATTGTTTACAACTATTGTTTATAATTTAAAATAAATAAATGAAACATTTAGTAAGATGATAATACCAATTAAAACATTAACTATACAGTGGACATATTTAACAAAATAATATACTTATTTATGGCCACATTGCTGATCGATTGTACATACATTATGTGAAGATGCTCTTGGTTAAATTAAAATAGCACTGTTCAAAACGCAATGAAATATAAAAAATTGGATGTGTCAACCAGCCTGAATTAAGTTCCAACCGATTGGCTTAATCATACTCGGCAAAGTAAACTCGACGTGTAGGTCAGAAGTTCACATTGAAGAAATCCCTAGATATTTACCAAACCAAAATTAAATTACATACTTAATTGTTTTGCAAATGCACTGGCCTACCTAATTAAACAGAAATGACTTTCAGATTTGATAGTGTAAAGAATTATGAAGCCTTTAGACCTCATTCCAAATTAGAAAGGAAGTGGACTATTTTTCCCTTGATAGGGTAGGTAAAATCATTTAAGTGTTTGCTTGTGATTATAAGTCAAGCGGTTTTAGAACTATTTATTGCAACACATTATATATATATATATATATATATATATATATATATATATATATATATATATATATATATATATATATATATATATATATATGTATATATATATATATATATATATATATATATGTATATATATATATATATATATGTATATATATATATATATAGGCCAAAAAAAGACGTAAACTGCATAAATTGATGTTACAGGAAATTATAAATTAAATACAAATTCCAAATGACAAAACATTACACTAATCTACATATTTTATTGTTCCATTTCAAAATACTTTTTAATTACATTTTGATTCCAATAAATCTGGCAAATTTCATTTATAAATTAAGTTCAGTGAATACACTGATCACAAACATTTTATAATTAAATCTAATAATGAATTTTCAGGTCTGTGTAGGTTAAAAATATGGGTGCTGGCTCTTATGATGTTTACTTTTCCTACAGCTAGCTTGCATAAATAGATTTCTGTTACAATACACAGTAAACGCATCTATAAAAAAGTTAATTAGTGATTAGTATCACATATGCCGCGTACACACGAGCGGACTTTACGGCGGACTTTGCCCGGCGGACTGGATTTCGTTGGACAATTCGATCGTGTGTGGGCTCCAGCGGACTTTGTTTGCTCAAAAGTTGGACGGACTAATGCCGCGTACACACGAGCGGACATTACGGCGGACTTTGCCCGGCGGACTGGATTTCGTCGGACAATTCGATGTGTGTGGGCTCCAGCGGACTTTGTTTTCTCAAAAGTTGGACGGAATTAGATTTAAAACTTGTTTTAAATGTATCCGTTGAAATCGAGTCCGGTCGAAAAGTCCGCCGTCTGTATGCTAGTTCGACGGACAAAAAGCCACGCTAGGGCAGCTATTGGCTACTGGCTATGAACTTCCTTGTTTTAGTCCGGTCGTACGTCATCACGTACGAATTCGACGGACTTTGGTGGATTGTGTGTAGGCAAGTCCGTTCATTCACAAAGTCCGTCGGAAAGTACGTCGAAAAGTCCGCCGGGCAAAGTCCGCCGTAATGTCCGCTCGTGTGTACGCGGCATTAGATTTGAAACTTGTTTAAAATGTATCCGTTGAAATCGAGTCCGGTCAAAAAGTCCGCCGTCTGTATGCTAGTTCGACGGACAAAAAGCCACGCTAGGGCTTTAAATAAATAAATAACATATTCCATAGTTTGTAGATGCTATAACTTTTGTGCAAACCAATTAATATATGCTTATTGGGATTTTTTTTACCAAAAATGTGTAGAAGAATACATATTAGCCCAAATTGATGAAGAAATTAGAAATTGAGAGCAAAAAAAGGGTGGGACTTTGAGTGAAGCACGGGGTTGAATAGAATACAATGGTGGATATTAGGAGATTTGATGATTTGAAAAAACATGATTAAATACATTTAGTCCATATATATAGAAACACATACTATTCAAAGTGTTGATTTCTTCAACAGTGGTAACTGATAATAACATGGTTATAAATGAATACCATTAGAAATGTACAGTCCACCAATGATCATAATGGGGTACACATATAATGCAAGGTAACCACTGCATGGCCTATGACCTTCCTGATCCTGTCACAAGGTATGTTGGTGTAAGTGAATGGCATATAGGGTTGAAACTGAAATGCTGGGATACACAGCATCTGGTAGCTCGACATGTTTCGTGGCTTGGTGCCGCTCATCAGGAGCAAGCATGTGGTTTATCTGAAAGTAGGGAATAGTCTAATTAAAAAACAAAAATAGTCTAAATAAAAATACAGAGTTCACCAATGGTCATAATGGGGTACACATATAATACAAGGTAACGACTGCATGGCCTATGACCATACCTGATCCTATCACAAGGTATAATGGTGTAAGTGAATGGCATATAGTGTTGAAACTCAAATGCTGGGATACACGGCATCTGGTAGCTCGATGCATTTTGCAGCTTGGTGCGGCTCATCAGGAGCAAGCATGTGGTTTATCTGAAAGTAGGGAATAATATCTAATTTAAAAAACTTGTATCAATAGAGGGGGAGGGAGATTTAGGAAAACCCACCTATAACCTCTGCCTACCCCCCCCCTCCATTCAATTGCACCAGTTTCACCATTCAGCACTGTCCTCGCTGTCATTACATCCCCTTTCACTTAGTTTTTTATATATTGACACACTTATTTGGTCAATCACTAAATTTTCTGTTACATATTCACTTTAGGAGTGATCTGTGTGCCTGAGTCCACCCGGGTTGATCCCCGTGAGGTGTGTCTCCACTGCATGTGCCTCCTCAGCTCCCGACCCTGGTGTGTTTTGGGTAGCCAGTGATCTTTGACACCATACCTAAGACTGCATACTCACTTGTAAGTGATTTATAGGTGGGTTTCCCTAAATCTCCCTCCCCTGTATTGATGCAAGTTTTTTAATTAGATATTATTCCCTACTTTCAGATAAACCACGTGCTTCATCCTGATGAGCGGCACCAAGACACAAATCACGTTGAGATACCAGATGCCGTGTACCCCAGCATTTCAGTTTCAACACTATATACCATTCACTTACACCATTATACCTTGTGACAGGATCAGGAAGGCCATAGGCCATGCAGTAGTTACCTGTATTATATGTGTACCCCATTATGACCATTGGTGGACTCTGTATTTTTATTATGGTATTCATTTCTAACCATGTTATTATCAGTTACCACTGTTGTAGGAATCGACACTTTGAATAGAATGTGTTTCTATATATGGAATAAATGTATGTAATCATGTTTTAACAGATCATCAAATCTCTTAATATCCACCATTGTATTCTATTCAACCCCGTGCTTCACTCAAAGTCCCACCCTTTTTTTGCTCTCAATTTCTCATATTGACAGGTATGGAGGCGCATGACCTTACCAGGTCATGGCCTCATTTAAAGTCCCAACATTCCTTATTCCCCTTTTCCCAATTAATTATTACTGATGAAGAAATTTGATTTTTTTTAAATGTTTTTATTGGATATGTTTTATAGCAGAAAGAAAAAAAATATTTTTTTTTTCAAAATTGTTGTTTTTTGTTTATAGTGCAAAGCAAAAACAAAAAAACAGAGGTGATCAATGCCACCAAAAGAAATCTCTATTTGTGGGAAAAAAAGGACATACATTTTTTTTTTTTGGGTACAGTGTCACATGACCGCACAATTGTCAGTTAAAGTAACGCAGTGCCGTATCGCAAAAAATGGCCTGATCATGAAGGGGGTAAATCTTCCAGAGGTTAAGTGGTTACCCCTTTCACTGTCAACACCTTTTTTTATTTTCATTTTTTGCATACATGATAAAAAGCACATTTTTAGGCCTGATTGTTATTTATAATGTAACTCCACTTTCGTGGGAAACAAAATCACAAATAAAAAAAAATTATAATAGTGTAAAAATTGCGACACAAGTCATATTGTAATTGAATGTTATTAAAAATTACATTTCCCTTTTAATCTGCAGTGCTATAATTTTCTGTAAAATGCAATGCAATGGCTAACTGGAGGCATTCTATACACTCTCCAGCAATGTAATTTCCTACTTCTGTGATTTGGCTTATTGATTTTCACTGTATTTTACACAATATTTTTCACTTTACTTTATTGCTGCTGAATGTGTCTTAATGTGTCTTAATTTATTTTTGTAATTACTTTATTACTATTACACTAAGTGATAGCATTTTTGGAGTCATAGATTATATTTAATGAGATATCAGGGGTCTATTTGATCACTAATCTTCTCCTGCAGTGCACATGACTGCAGCCAATGCAGCAATCTGGCCATAGCAGCCTGGGAATCACTTCTCTTAATATGCCGTAATAGAATACAAATCACTTCTGGGTTCATTTTCCAATGGGAAGATTTGCAAAGGGGTGTTCACCTATCTTATGCAAAGGGACAGCATGTTTTTCACTAGTTGTAGGAGGGATCAGGCAGCTGTAATGCTACTCTAAACACTCCAATCAGAAAGTTAACAGTTGATATGATAAGTATACATAAACTCATGGCTGCTGTAGATGTTGTAAATATCACTGCTGCTGGAGTTAGCCATACATGGGTGGCAGCAAAAGAGGTAAAATCCCAACCCTCACATGCAGACTGTCATTTTAAGTGTTGTGTGGAAAATAAAAAGGGTAGTGAGGTTTTTGCTAGATAGTGTGGCTCTTGTTATGTACTTACTGTATGTTAGCTTAACTTATTGTAAGTGCATAGTGTGTTTCCTATTTGAGAGAAAATGTTTTAGGGTTTTTTACTAAATGCTTCAACTGATTTATTATATACTTTGTGGAAGATTGCACTTTATTAATGTGTACAAGATGGGTAATATGTTTCATAATAGGGAATGTGTTTAATTTATTTGTTTAGTGTTGTATCTATAGTGTAACATATAAAATACATACTGTATATATCAGACATTAAATGTTTATTTAAAGCGGTAGTAAACCCCATAAAAAAAATATATAAATAAATTGGGCCCTGGGAAGTTTATGTCATAATGTGCTACTATGTATTGCAGAGTAGCACATTATGACAAGACTTACTTGAAAACAAAGCCCTCCAGGGGCACGCTGTCACCGCTGAAGGAGCTTCCATCTTCACCCAGTCTTCTTTCCTGGGTTCACAGGCTTTGGCGATATGAATGGGTGAGCTGGCGTTGACGTCACTGTTTATGGCATGGCTCTAAAGAAATGGCACGGGTATGCCATTCCTTCAGAGCACATGCGCCGGTGATGTCACTGACTGCATCTAAAGTAAATATCTCCTAAATGGTGCATGTTTAGGAGATGCTTACTGTGTCTATAGGTAAGCCTTATTATAGGCTTACCTATAGGTAAGAATCATATACAGTATGGGTGTTTACTCTCACTTTAACTGAGTTGCATATAAAACTTGGGTTTGGGGAAAATTTGCTTGCAACAATTAATTTGGATCTTACCTATTTCTTGTGCCTGTTGTAGTGAAACTTTCAGGGAAAAAAAAAAGTTTTTTCTAAATAAATGCATATTTTGCACAAATCTATGCAGACATACTGAACAGGAAAGCATTGTCACAGTGGTATGACTGAAGGCCTGGGTAGGTTTTTTCATGGGATCCCAGTGACATCATTGCCCATTTATGGTGATGTTCATATATGGTCAATGATGCCACTCAGGAGATCCCAAATGTCTGCCACTGCATCTATCATTTCGTGTTTTTTTTCTATTGGCTGGGCCAGCATCACGATTGACCATAGGTGTGCGCAGCCTATTGCATTAGGGTGTGCACCCCAAAGCTCAAACACACGTGCCTTACTCTGCAGCCTCAGCTGCACAGGGCAGTGAATGAATCGGAAGTGCTCTGTGCTGAGGGACATCCTGTTCAGTCACAAACTGAAGCATAGTAAACAGTTTACTATGCTTCTGTTACGAATGGGCACAGTGAGTGAGTGTGTTTACTGTGTTCCTTTAAAAAAAGGAAGAGGCTGGTAAATGATATATTTACCAGCCCCTTCCCTGGTCTCCATCCTGAAACATCCCCCACAGCACCCGGGAGGAGAGTAGGGAAGCCAGCAGCACTGCGGGGTGGGGTAATCCAGGCAGTAGGCTGTATGGGTACCGTACATAGGGATTAGGGTGTGCCCAGGCACACCTGGCACACCCCCTGCGCACGCCTATGCGATTGACATGGATCTACATCACCGGACAATGAGATTGATATACTATGTACCCTTTACTCAATCATATAGGCAGGGCCGGATTAACATAGGGGCTGGTGGAGCTGCAGCTCCAGGCCCCTCCCTCAATATAGGCCCATGGCAGTGGCTTATGAATATCTGTGTGCCTTCCTGAAGGAAGAGGAGCCCTCTGTGCACTGCACACATGGAGAAGACAAGTGTTAGTCAGTGCAGCCGAGTCCTGTCTCTGTCGATGCCTAACTCCTATCACAGGACCTGTTACACTCACACAGATCCTCAGTGTCTGGGAGCTGTCTGGGGGAGGGGCGCTGATGTTCTAACCAGCAGGAGCCCGGGAGGAAGGACATCTCCCATGCTGTTGAGATAAGGTTAGTACATTTGTTAGGGAGGTGTTTTATTGTGCTAGGGGAAAGGCTGCTGCTTCCCCCCATGTAATGTGCTCTCTTGTGCCCAGTGCCCACCATGTCATGTGCATTGCAGTGCCCCCATGTAATGTGTTGTGCCCACCATGTCATGTCATGTGCATTGCAGTGCCCCCATGTAATGTGCTATGCCCACCATGTCATGTCATGTGCATTGCAGTGCCCCCATGTAATGTGCTGTGCCCACTATGTCATGTCATGTGCATTGCAGTGCCCCCATGTAATGTGCTGTGCCCACTATGTCATGTCATGTGCATTGCAGTGCCCCCATGTAATGTGCTGTGCCCACTATGTCATGTCATGTGCATTGCAGTGCCCCCATGTAATGTGCTGTGCCCACCATGTCATGTCATGTGCATTGCAGTGCCCCCCATGTAATGTGCTGTGCCCACTATGTCATGTCATGTGCATTGCAGTGCCCCCCATGTAATGTGCTGTGCCCACTATGTCATGTCATGTGCATTGCAGTGCCCCCATGTAATCTGCTGTGCCCACCATGTCATGTCATGTGCATTGCAGTGCACCCCATGTAATGTGCTGTGCCCACCATGTCATGTCATGTGCATTGCAGTGCCCCCCATGTAATGTGCTGTGCCCACCATGTCATGTCATGTGCATTGCAGTGCCCCCATGTAATGTGCTGTGCCCACTATGTCATGTCATGTGCATTGCAGTGGCCCCATGTAATGTGCTGTGCCCACTATGTCATGTGCTGTGCATTGCAGTGCCCCCCATGTAATGTGCTGTGCCCACTTTGTCATGTGCTGTGCATTGCAGTGCCCCCCATGTAATGTGCTGTGCAAACTATGTCATGTGCTGTGCATTGCAGTGCCCCCCATGTAATGTGCTGTGCCCAGTATGTAATTTGCTGTGCATTGCAGTGCTCACTATGTAATGTGCAGTGCCCACCATGTCATGTGCTGTACATTGCAGTGCCCACCATGTAATGTGCTGTACATTGCAGTGCCCACCATGTCATGTGCTGTACATTGCAGTGCCCACCATGTAATGTGCAGTGCCCACCATGTAATGTGCTGTGCCATGCAGTGATCCCACCAAGTAAGCTTTCAGCAGTAAAACCATATTAAAAGCAAGGGGGAAAAAAGACATGTGTGTCTCTATCCGAGGCTTACCCCAAACTGAAAAAACTAATTTCACGACATCTCACATCTATGTGCGTAGATTAACAAAAACAGCAGAAAGAAGGCGCCTAAGTCAGTGTGATAGTAAAAGTTAGTAATACTTTATTCAGATACACTTACATAAAAGTATCTTGCAAGCTGCACACAGGGTGGATGTGGATCACCAATCAAGCAGTCAGACGTCACAAGAGATGAGAAGATCACTGTGGGGATAAGCTCAGACCTGCCGTATGGAGGCATATACTGTAACCAGCAGGGTCTCCAGCTCTCACACCTGCTCTCACAGAGCTATCAAGAGACCAAATCAGGATGGGGGCATGACGCAGCGTGTTTCCGAGGCACTGCCTCCTCCTTCAGGCACACCCGCCCGCCTCTAGAGGGGATAATTTATACTGTCAGGACAGAATAAAACAAAAAACACCCAATCAGTACAGAGACTGGGCGTGGCCAGTCGTCCAATCAACAGGGCTATACTGGCCAACTTTTTTAGCTGTAATCCAATCTCCAACATGTATAGCTGTCATAGCATTGCACAAGTGTACCTATAGCACAGCGGGCACCGAGCTAAAAAGTAAATTAAATAGAATAAAGGAAAATGGGCATGGTTATAAAAAATCTTTAAAAATGATAAAAAATGCCATCTGATCCGAGTGAATGACTGCATAGTAACATATCTGTGATAGTACTTTATAATAAATGGTATAAAAAAAATCAAATAATAACTATATAAAAGGTTACTTCAAATAAAATAACCTATTATGATCACTACATGATTAATTACACTAAAAAATACAAATTATACATTTATTGAGATACATACCAGGTAATAATTCCTATCAGCATACCTAAAGGGCAATGGATATATACATAGGCTATAAGGAGGGGGCGGTTGGTAAAACAAAAACAAAAAAAGAAGGAGGGGGGCAGTAAAGGATAGAAGAAGGAAGGGAAAAAAAATAAAGAAAGTGGGAAGAGGAGATATACTGTTAGTTGTGAGTTGATCAGTCTAGGTATCATAGAATTGTGTTGACTGCTATCTCCTCATTTAAACCCCAAAGGCACCAGATAATTCAAGGTAAAAATCCAGTAGGTTTCCCTACGGCATAACCACTGGAACCTTTCAGCCTAGGAGTCACAAGGAGGGATAGATTCCAACACCCAGACTTTTAAACCCTTCAGTGGAATTATTATGGACATGAAGGAAGTGCCTAGGGATGCTATGTTCATCTGATCCCTTTTCCCAAGTCTCCGATGTTGCCCGAATCGGGCCCTTGCTGTCCGAATATTGCGGCCTACATATAGGAGGCCACAGGAGCAAGTCAATCAATATATAACAAATTCCGTTGAGCAACTGTAGAATTGCTTGATATGATAGTTTTTTTTTTAATTCAATATTTTTATTGAAAAATTTGCATGTTACAGAAAATGAAACAGTAAACCAAGCAGTAATACAGTCTTGGGGTATATTGTTAACATTGGTATGCAATAAGACTGCAAGAGGTGTATAGAGGTCAGAACAATAAAAGATAAAAGATAATAAAAGATTCATTAATAGATGAACCACAGCATAACAATGCATAAAATGCATTGAAAACTGTAGAAAGTTCTAGAACCGTGATAAGACATGTGGACTAGCAAAGTGAAATGTAGCCGAATCCTGCTATATACGTCTTCCGGATACCGGGTATATTGCAGCGTCTCCCACCTACCCCTACTGGGAACTGACTGTACATGGGGAGGGCATCCTCTATCTGATATTATTTTGCCAACATGCCGGTATCTCGGTTATGTGACGTGTGGTATGCGGGATATCAGGGTATATGCTTGAGTCCCATTATTATTGCAGGTTCTTGGTGCAGTGGTAGTCCACTAAGCCTAGTTTGTAATACAAGTAGAGGGATAAGGGGGGGGGGAGTGATGAGAAGAGGGGGTGAGGGGAGAAAGGGAAGGACGGGTTACCGTAAATGGAAGTTCCGTTATATAAGATGTTTAATCATGTGAGACCCCAGGTCAAGCTATGAGGAATCTGTTATGATGGTAGGGTAGTCTGTTGATTCTTTGAAACAAAGCCAACAAGCCCATGTTTTATGGAATATCGCTGGGGTGTCTCGAGCTTGATGGATTAAATCTTCCATCTCAGCTACTTTTCCGATTCTGTGGAGCCAGTCAGTTATCCTAAGGGGGGAAGTAGTCCTCCAGTGAGTGGGTACACAGAGTTTTGCTGCATTGATGAGGTGTAGAGTGAGTGATTTTGAGTAGGCCGTTTGGGGAATGGAAGTATGATGGAGAAGATATTGGGCTAGCGTGAAATCAGGAGTGTTTGTTGTGATTTGTGAGGTAAGACGATGTACCTCCTTTCAATAAGGTTGGATTAGGGGGCAATCCCACCAGATGTGCAATAAAGAACCATGAGCGGTGTTGCATCTCCAACATAAAGGAGGGATGCTAGGGTGAAATTTGGAAAATATTTTGTAACCGTTTTCTTGTGCGGAGATAGCTTTTACCTGAATTATCTTTAAAACTCTTCTGGCGGTGCTGGACGAACCGCCACATTTTAAATCTGATTTTTTTACACTGAAACATACCGTCATATTGCAAAAGGTGGTTAACATTCTGGCTGAAGTAGTACAATGAGGAATCCTACTTGGGGCTACCATATTTTTCACACTTCTAGCTTAGCGATAGATGACCCTTGGTCTCTCAGGCAAAACCGGAGCTAACTTCGAGTCCTGTAAAGGAATACCCCAGTGGCGTCTAATGATGTGTTCCATCTTTTTGTGTTGATTATGATACTGGGTAATGAACTTGACCTCTGACTTAGTAACAGAAGTTGTCGGCTTGTCCTGATTGGTGATAGGGTCTTGGCACTTCAAAAGACTTTATAAACTACATCAGAGTCATATCCCTTGTCTAATAAATGTATTTATTAAGAGTTGCCCTTGTGCCTTGTAGTCACAGTCTAGTGTGCAATTCTTTCTCAGTCTACAAAATTGGCCCTTTGGGATATTCTGCTTTCATTTAGGGTGGTGGTAGCTCACAAAATGGAAATACAAATTTTCTGCTGAGGACTTGAAATGTGTCTTAGACACAATATGACCCTCCGCATGGGATAATTCGAGGTCCAAAAACACAAGAGATTGAGTATCATGTACATGAGTAAATGAGATGCCCATGTTATTGTTGTTACAGTACTGGACAAAAGGGGAAATGGAAGAGGGAGGACCATCCATTTTGTCCAGTACTGTAACAATAACATGGGCATCTTGTTTACTCATGTACATGATACTCAATTTCTTGTATACTGATGTAGTTCATAAAGCCTTTTTGGAGTGCCAAGCCCCTATCACCAATCAGAACAAGTCAATAGACATGTGCATTCGTTTTCGTCCGAATGCATTTTCATCATAATTTCGGGTATTTTTGTTATCGTTTTAACAAACGATAACGAATGTGCAGAATCTAACCTTAGCTCTATTAGTCCAAGATTATTCTAGATAGAGAAAAAAGATTTGACATAGAGAGAAAAGATTCAACATGATAGAGACAATAGCAAAAAATGTTGAATGTGCCTAACCTAACTCTATTAGTCCAAGATTATTCGACATAGAGAGAAAAGATTTGACATGAAGATTTGACGAAGAGTCGCCGCAAGTGGACATTTATGGTCAAATGCTCCGCCCATAGACTATAGAAGAATTCTAATGTTGGTTGACTAGTAATATTAATTAATAAATATAATTATTACTAGTGTCATACAACATTAGAATTCTACTATAGCTTGTAGGCGGAACATTCTACCGGAAATGTACAATTGCGGCGTCGTACAGTTTAGCTGCTCCGTCGAATCTTCTTAGAACATTCGACAGACACCATAAGCCTTCAATGACAGATTCGACCTTAATTATTTCCGATTTTCAGACGAATGCATTTTTCAACAAAACAAAATAAATAAAAACGAGTTTCGGGAGTAACTACATAAATGTATTTTTCGGACGAAAACGAAATTCCGAAACGAAATATTTCAGTGTGCACATGTCTACAAGCCAACAACTTCTGTTACTAAGTCAGAGGTCAAGTTCATTACCCAGTATCATAATCAACACAAAAAGATGGAACACATCATTAGACGCCACTGGGGTATTCTTTTACAGGACCCAAAGTTAGCTCTGGTTTTGCCTGAGAGACCAAGGGTCATCTATCACAAAGCTAGAAGTGTGAAAAATATGGTAGCCCCAAGTAGGATTCATCACTGTACTACTTCTGCCAGAACATTAACCACCTTTTGCAATCTGATGGGTATGTTTTTAGTGTAAAAAATCTGATGTAAAATGTGCCGGTTCGTTCAGCACCGCCAGAAGAGTTTTAAAGATAATTCAGTTAAAAGCTATCATATCAAGCAATTCTACAGTCGCTCCTTCATGTCCATAATAAATCCACTGAAGGGTTAAAAGTCTGGGTGTTGGAATCTATCCCTCCTTGTGACTCCCAGGCTGAAAGGTTCCAGAGCTTATGCCGTAGGGAAATCTACTGGATTTTTACCTTGAATTCTCTGGCACCTGGGGGTTTGAACGAGGAGATAAAAGTCAACACAATTCTATAATACCTAGACTGTTCAACTCGCAACTAACAGTATATCTCCTCTTCCAGCTTCCTTTTTTTACCGCCCCCTTCTATTCTTTACCACCCCCCTCCTTTTTTTTGTTTTTTTGTTTTACCAACCACCACCTCCTCATAGTCCATGTATATATCCATCGTCCTTTATATACGCTGATAGGAATTATTACCTGGTGTGTATCTTGACAAATTTATAATTTGTATTTTTTAGTGTAAGTTTATTTTTTAATTTTTTTTTTAGAGGTTATAGTGCAGTTAGATCATCCAGGGACAATCCACATGATCTCCTCCTGTTCCAAGGTGACTTTTGAGTACACACTGGCATCTTTTATTGGATGATCCAAATCTTTGGCCCCATGTTGAGGATAAACCGCATATTACTTATAAGAGAAATTTATCTCCTAAGGGCATGCTAGTTTCTAACTATTTTAGCAGAAAAAGAGGTGTTAATCCATGTGGGTCTTTTCCGCATGGTACTTTTAGGTGCGTTACTTAGACTTATTGTCGCTACATAAAACTAGGAAGGCTAACTAACCTACCGAATGGCCGAACTTGGAGACTGACACACTTTGTAAACTGTGATATGATTGGTGTTGTTGCTGAAATTTTTAGCGTGAATCTTGGAAAAAACAGTAGTGAGACATTTCACTAAATATCAAAAATGTAGGATGGATACACTGCAATTCCAAGCTCTAATAAGAATGCATCTCCCCTCGAAGAGGAGACTTTGATAACAAATGATTGCAGGTGGAGACTAGGTGTATTTTTAACTTGAGGGCTACCACACGACCTGGACTAAATGAACTATGCTCCTTTAATTAAAGATGATTGAAATATAGTTAGCTATCATCCACCTTTAAAGTTTTTTTTGGAAATGATTGATTCATTTAATTTGATGTTTATGTTTTGATGATATTTTGGAATGTTTAAGTATTATCTCTGGAGGTGTAAGCCTCACAGGAATAAAAAGAAAAAGGAAACAAGTCAAATAAATTTTAATATTAATTTCTTATTTTCTTTTTTCTCCATTTTTTATCTCATTTGTGTTGTTGTTAATATTTTTTCTGATTTTTACAACACTATTTTTTAATTTTTTTAATATTTTTCAGATTTTTTCCTCTTAAAATTTTTATCCTTATTTTGTTTCTTCAATATTTTTATTTTTTGTATTAACAGATTTTTTGTGTGGAGGTCCCATGTAGGCTTCTGTGGCCCGTGTCCTCGCTCCTGTTCATCTATTCCCCATGATGATCTCTCCATTTTTTATCTTAGTTGTATTGTTGTTAATATTTTTTTTTCAGATTTTTTTTTTTTTAATTAAATATTCTTTATTAAATCATTCACAATACAAAAAAGAATAGAAAACATTATATTTTTCACAACAGCTTATGGATATTATCCAGTTCAATCTAATTATATCAAAACGATTTTCACTCCAAACCACCCATAAGCCAACTCCCATGGTGTTATTTGGAATACCATATTCACTCCTCAACACAGTAAACGATTTCAAATTTTTACCTTCAAATAACTGCACCAACCTACTAATTCCGTGGCGGACCCATATCCAGTTTTTTTCCAACGTTAACAACTCCCTCAGACCCCTGTTATCCCATATAGGCGAGAATTCAGTATATCCTCCATACCCCATAATCCTCTTGATGGCCTGCCAGACTTTAATAACCAATCTATATGTTGGAGATCCCTCCCGAGATATCCCAGCCTCTAGTGCTTCTGCCAGGGACCCATATGGAACATCCTGCATCATAAGTATCGCGTTGGAATTCGATCGGCCCTGGTTTTCGCAACCTTCTAGATGTTGTATTTGTACCACCAGAAAGTAGCTATAGGGATGAGGTACTGCCAATCCCCCCTCCCCGACAGGGCGCTGGAGGGTTTGTAATTTGATCCTTGCCTGCCCTTTTTTCCATATTAATTCCCTAAATATAACGTTTAATTTATGAAACCAACTATTCCCAATCCAGACTGGTGAATTGTGAAGTACGTATAATAATTGTGGCATCCAGACCATCTTAATCAAGTTAACTCTCCCTGCCAGGGATAACGGGAGTTGACGCCAAATAGCACTTTTCCTTCTAAATTTTTCCAGTAGAGGGACTAAATTGTCTCCAATATACTGTGCCGGGTCAGTTGAGATAATTATCCCCAGATAGCGCATCTTCTCCACTACCCTCAATTTCGGCAAACTAACCCCTTGAGTATTACGTGTAGAATCTAATGGGAGCAATGTTGATTTTTCCCCATTGACCATCAGGCCCGATGACCTTCCAAATCTTTCCACCAGCTGTATTGCCTTTTCCAGGGAGGGTCCCATATCCCCAAGAAAAATCAGCACATCATCAGCATAGAGTGCCACTTTTTCCGACTCATTCCTCCCTCCAAATCCCTGTATTCCAGGCAAGTGTCTTATTACCTCTGCTAATGGCTCCATCGCTAGTGCGAACAGCAGGGGCGAAAGTGGACACCCCTGCCTCGTCCCTCTCTCAAGGGGTAGCCACTTGGTATATTCGCTATTAATCTTTACCTTAGCTTTTGGATAGAAGTACAAGGTCTTCACCCACTTAATAAATTTCGGGCCAAACCCGAACTTCTCCAGTACCCACCAGAGATACTCCCACTCCAGGCTATCGAATGCCTTGGTAATATCCAAAGCAAGGACTGCTCTCAAGCTCTTACTCCCTGCCGGGGACTGGAGGTTCAGGTATGCCCTTCTGATGTTAATACTAGTTGATCTATTTGGGATAAACCTGGACTGGTCCGGGTGTACTAGCTCCAATATATACTTCTTTAGTCTAGTGGCCATTATTTTTGCCAATATTTTTATGTCAGAGCATAATAGCGAGATAGGTCTATATGATGCTGCTTCAAGATGATCTTTTCCCTCCTTTTTTATTAAGACTATATTAGTTTCAGTCATCGAAGTGGGCAATGCACCTTCCATGGTCGCCCAGTTCAATGTCTTCAAGAGTTCTGGGATTAACGCCTCCCCATAGTACTTATAGATTTCCACCAGCAGGCCATCCGGACCTGGGGTTTTTTGGTTGGGCATATCTACCACTGCTTGCTGTACTTCCTCCAACGTTATGGGGGAGTCCAGACTGGCCCTTTCACTTTCAGAGAGGTGTGGCAGGCTAACCCCCTCTAAAAAGTTCTCTACCTCTCTTACTTCCAGTTGATGCTGTGAATTATATAGGTTACTATAGTATTCAAACAATACCTTTTTGACCATCAAGGGGTTTGACGTAACTACCCCACTAGGAGTTCGAATCGCAGCGATCGTTAATGAGGGCGAATTAGTATCAGCCAATAGTGCCAACATGCGACTCACTTTTTCACCCTCCTCAAAGTATCTCCGCCTCTGGAATAAACTTTTCAGCATTTTTGAGCATATCCATCTTGTACTCCTGCTGCTTTTTTACCCAAAGCTGCTGGATTCCTGGGTTTGGGTCCGTCACGTATTGTTTTTCTAATTCTAACACCTCCCTCCTAATCTGATCCCCTTTTCCTCTTGATTGTCTCTTAACCCGTGTTATATACTGTAGGAGGATACCCCTCAGAAATGCTTTGAGGGAGTCCCATACCATCCCCTGCGACGCCGAGCCCGAGTTAATTAACACAAATTCTTTTATTTTTTCCAATATGTCTTCTTTTTTTCCCATAATCTCCAACCATATAGGATTTAATGCCCATATTCTCTCATTATTTCTGTTATGGATAACTATCGCCAACGTCAAAGGAGAATGGTCCGATACCCCTCTCGGCCTATACTCTATTTTCCCTATAAGGGGAAGTACCCCATTATTACCCACTGCCATGTCTATGCGAGAGAGAGTTTGATGCGACTCCGAGAAGCAAGAATACTGCCGCTCCTCTGGATTACGAATTCTCCAGAGGTCGCACCACCCAATCTCTTCGAACAGCTGGGTAAGCCGTCCTTCCATTGCTCTATTCTCCCTTGCTCTTGGAGGGAACCTGTCCATTTTCCCATTAAGTACCATGTTGAAGTCACCCACCACTATAAGTGGGATATCCCCTTTGTCCTCAACATATTCTAGGAGGCAATATAAGATCTCCATCTTAAAGGGAGGGGGAATATACACATTAGCTATAACTAAAGGTTTACCCTCTATTGTACAAAATAAAAAGACATAACAGCCCAACGGATCGGTCCTAACATCCCTACAGGAGAACACCATCCCCTTTTTGACCAGTATACATACTCCACGCGAATAGGAGGTATGCACCGAGTGATATTGTGCTTGAAACTTTTTGTTCCAAATTGCGGATTTAGAGTCGTTGGTGAGGTGAGTCTCCTGTAAGCACACCAGTCCCGATCCCAGTGCCTCCAACTCTAAAAGTACAGTAGCTCTTTTGTTGGGGTCTCCCATACCCCGAATATTCCATGAGGTTATTCCTACCATACTAACCCTCCTTTAAATTGTAAGCATATGTACAAGTAAAATAAATATCCATATAAATAAGCTAAATATACATATACAATATACAAATAACTATATATCTTCCAACAAAGAAAATCAAAAAAGAAGACAATGTGGTATTAAACCTAAGATCACCTTAGTTAAACCCAGCAGTGCCAAATATTTATTTAAAAGCTCATATACAAAAGTTCCCATCCCTTGTGATCCTACCAAGTTTTCCTTTACTAATTAACTCTACGAGAAAACTTTGTGGTGATTTTATCGTAACCCTCTGTGCATTTATTACTAGCGTGTGGCAACCTTTTAATTTTGGATAAATTTTTCCTATTTTACCCTTGTGCCCCTCCCCCCCCTCCCCCACTGCCTTTCTTGGCCTACCCTGGGAGCATTCCTTGTGACCCATTTAACCCTCCCATCCTCCATCCACTCCCCCCCACCCCGAAATCCGCCCTCCCCCCCTCTCCCCCCTCCCCCCCAGCAACCTCATCACCCCGAGGGCTGTAAAGACCCCGGGCACCAATCTAAACTTTGCCCACAACTTTCACTTTATCCCCCCCACCCCTCTCCCTCCAACCCCTGATGCTGCAAAACAAAAAAAACAAAAAAAAAAAAAACTTTCATTTGTACGTATGCAATTTCAATTTTATAAGTTCTTTTTCTTCTCTTCAAGCCAGTCCGTGACTCCTTTAACAGATTCAAAAAAATGGGTGTTCCCTAGGGCCTCAATACGCAACCGTGCTGGATATAATAAAGCATATGGCATATTATAGTTCCGAAGGGTGCGCTTAATGTCCAAAAAACCTGCTCTTCTCCTTTGTAGGTCCTGGGAGTAATCTGGATATATCGAGATCTTGGCACCCTTAAAAAAAATGTCCCCTTTTGCTCTTGATTTTTGCATTAAATTCAACTTATCTTTATAACTAAAAAACCTCATTATCATTGGTCTCGGACGGTCTCCTGAGTATTTTTGGATATTGCTGTAAGAAAAAAAGCAAATCGATGTGGTTGATTATACCCATTTCCTCCAATGTCTTCTGAACACTTTGAGGCCATTCACGATTCTTTTAGAGTTCATTATGAACATTTGCAGAAGATTCTCGAGAAGCTGAAGAATCTTAATGGAGAAATCCTATGCACACCGAGCCTGTGAAGAGTCTGCCAGGACGGGATCGTGGTGACTCCGCCAAGATTTCGTTTTGGGTTATTTCCAATTGACCTTCCGGTGAGCAGGAACCCCTACAGGTTGAAATAAATTTATTCTGGGTCACACAGAGATATTAAGCCTTCAGCTGAATGTGCCTTCACTAGTTTGCCATCTGGTAAGCTGCTTCTTATGTCTGTGCACTTGGTGCGGTTTCTGATCTTTGGTGATATTTGTTTGCTCATCTATTTCTGATCTCTGGTAAGCAGATACACTTGGTGATATAAATTCATATCCAAGGGCACCCCTCATTGCATGTTGCATGTCACCAATTTCACATTCCTGTATATGTTGTGCATGCAGGATGTTTATATGATATTCATGATTTTGTTTTTTTGTGAGATTGCATTTTTCCCTTTTTTTTTGGTTCATTGCCTATTACTATGTCAGTATCACGCTATGTTTTTTGCATATATTTTTTTGGATAAACCCTACACGGACCTGATTTGCTGCACGAGTGCGACTGATCCTGTCAATTGGAATTGCCCCCTAAAGGCCCGGGCTGGGTTTAAGCCATCTGTCTGATTTGGCTTACGTTCTGGTAAGCAGTTCACCACACAGTTGTATTTCAAGTGAATCATTTCCTTCCAACCTTATCACATAGAGGAGTCTACGATTATTGATTATTCATTCTGGACTTTAATTGGACTTTATCTATTAATTTTTAGCGCGGTTTTTCTGTTTTATATTTTTATTGGTGTGCCCCACTTATAGCCGTATAGAATCAATTTTTCATTATATAATTTTTCATTGTATGTACCTAATAGTCATATCTACTTTTTACTCACATTTTTAATTTATTTCCAATTTTTTCATTATCTTTTCCACTATACTCCAAGCGCAATTTTATTTATTTTTCTCCTGAGTATGCTGACCTGGGAGGCACTCTATGAGCTCGCTCAATAGAAAAAAACTGTGAAAAGACCTCAGCGCCAAAAACCTCCTTAAGCCATTTTTAAATAAATTCTTCGGGACGGGGAGCCTCGCTTTTTTCGGGGAGACCCATCACTCTCACGTTTTGTCTTCGTGACCTGTTCTCCCATTCATCCATTTTAAGCCTGTTAGCATCTAGCTGGGCTTGCATTTTTGTAAACTCCTGCTGCATTGGGATTACAGTATCTTCTAGTTGATTAACTCTTTCCTCCGCGCCTTTAATTCTCTCCACTGTTTTCTGAAGCTCATTTTTAATGTTGCCAAACTCTTCGCTTAGGGCTTTCAGCTCTTCCCACATCCCACTTATCGAACTCCTGCATGCGTTTATGGCACATAATACCTCTTTTAAGGTGGGTTCTTGTTCACTGACTTCAGCTGTATTGGAAGTACTATCCCCTGCTCTTCCCAGGTGCTCTCTCTCAGGGCTTTTTTTATTCATGGTTTTCGCACTAACCACTGGGATGTGGGGTCCTCTCCCCAGACTCTTTCTGTCTCCGGGACCCCCTGATGACGTTTTCCCCAGAGACGGCTGATTACTTTTAGCTGGGGACTGCACGGAGCTGTGAGCAAATTTTCTAATTTCGCCGCAGCTGCCAGTGCGGCCGCATGTTGGGTCCCCTTCTCCTTTTCTTTAGCTGAGCGAGTAGTTTGGGTAGGCATAGTTTCCTGAGACTGCTGCTGCTGCTCTTCCCCCTTCTTTTTAGTCATAACAGGCTAGGACACTTTAGATGCTATATAGCCCACCAGCTTGGTCTTGCCACTAAGCGAACCCACTTTAATACAGGTAACAGGTAACCAGCCCTTGCAGTGTTAATGATGAACTCCAGGTACCCTGCTTTAACAGCCACAGTCGCAATATACAAAAATCAAGTTCTTTACCTCTCTCCAGCTGTTCCTTTAAAGGGAATTTTGCAGGCTTCTTTCAGAGGGCTCCTCCAGACCTGTTGTCCTCCTGGTGTCCTCCAATCAGACTCCCACGTCAGCGGTTACCTAGCGCAATCACCGCCACTTTCTCCTGTGTTTGTCTCGGGCTTGAAACCTTCCACCACCTGCGTCCACAGTACGTCGCTAGGCGACCAGGCACTGCCACAGGCACGCCGCGAAGACCAGACAGGCTTCCCTTCGGAGCTCGTTAGCACAGAGAGACAGCTGATCCTTCCCGGCCCCCACACCTGGCACACCTGCCAGTTAGAATTGCTGCCCACCTCCAGCCGCCAGTGGGAACCACAAAGATTGTAGGCAGGGAGTGGGTTTTCACAGGGCTTGCTAATTTAAGCCCATCACAGGGCAGTCACACGGCTGGATAGTCACACGGCTGGATAGTCCTCACACAGACATCCGATGCAGCATCAGGGTTGGAGACGGGAGAGAGCACGCACTCCGCCGCTCACTCCTGCATCCGGTCACGCCTTTTCAGATTTTTACAACACTATTTTTTATTTATTTATTTTATATTTTTTCAGATTTTTTCCTCTTAAATGCTTATCCTTATTTTGTTTCTTCATTATTTTTTATTTATTTTATTAACAGATTTTTTTGTGTGGAAGTCCCATGTAGGCTCCTGTGGCCCGTGTCCTCACTCCTGTTCATCTATTCCCCATGATGATCTCTCCAGCGCTGGCATTTTTTTTGTCCAATGGTGGATTTGGTCATGTCTGGGTCTGTCTTCCTGTTTGCGCTCCACTGTGGAACACAGACTGGTTGTCTTCCAGGCAACACAGAACTCCCTTCTGATTTGAGCCTCATGACCGATGGATGGGATTTATGTGTGGGCTGAATGTGACGTAACAGGCTTTCCGATCCCCCTGCCAGACCTCTAGCCGGGACTGGGAGATATGCAAGCTCACGTCCACTGCTTTGTTTACCACGGCGGCTCCCCCTTGTGGAAGCTAACAGAGGTAGGGAGTGGGGAGGAGCCTTAATTGAATGGCCATACTGTCTGATCACCCATGGAGTAGGGGTGGCCTCTGGAGTGGAACCAATCAGGTGTAAACTATTTAAGGGCAATCAGTACATGGCATGGAGTCTCATCTACGCATGTGGATATAAGATGTCATGCGGCTTGTTTGTTCAGTTTGGGGTAAGCCTTGGATAGATACACAAATGTCTTTTTTTCCCCTTGCTTTAATTATGGTTTACTGCTAAAAGCTTTTTTGTTTTCTACCTTTTTTTAGATGTTAATGGCTTCCCAGATATTATTTAAACATCTCTGCCTCTGGAATACAGTTTGAAGGTAATTGCTTATACATTTGTAATTGTGGGCTGTATATCAAAACTCCCCACCCGACTTCCATTAATATTTTTCTTTCTTATTTCATCCCTTTTGTTTGCTATTGTTTATATAATTTTTTGCATAGTGGGATTTTTTGCTATGAATAGCTTGGATGCCCTCTACATCCACCTTTTTGGTCTCTTTCTCCCCTATGGGCCATCAAGGGCCTTATTTGGGCTCCAACACCTGTTTTTTCCAATGTTGATGACATTATTCATGATGTTTTTGAGGTGATATTGTGAGGAGAACATCAGCCATAGTGCAGGTGAAGTTGAATGGACTGCGAGTGCTCATTTTGATGGGCAAAGCCATGAGCATATATACTATACGCATGACATATGTGTACCCACCTCTGACACTGGCACCAAATAGACTTAAGTGTAGCAGTTGTTCTAGTCAGTGCTGTCTGTTCCTGTGCCCATTCCTCTACTTAATTCCTGTGATTAAGGCAGCACATCCTGACCAAGCTTGAATGCTACCTGCCCTGACTGTCTGGAAAGAGGCAAGTACCAGTCTCGCCAATGTCGCTGCCTTCCAACATGAGCCTCCCACTGCCCTATAAAAGCCACTCTATGCCATGGCCAGATTGCTGGTTTGTCTTTCAGCTCCCCGTGTGTTCCTGCTTTGTATCCTGATTCTTGATTACCTGTTGTGACCCGGATTGACCTTGACCTGCTCTGATCTCTACCTGCATCTGACCCTCGGCTTGCCTCTCGGACTTCTCCACTTGCTTACTGTGTTTGACCCTCGGCCTGTCTACGGATATTGCTTCCTGTCTCCAGTGATTGACCCTCAGCCTGCTCCTGGACTTTGCTATTGTCTTCAGTGCTCAACCCCTGGCTTGCTCACAGACTTTGCTTCCAGTCACCTGTGTTTGACCCTCGGCCTGCCTACGGAATTTTTGCTATCAATCTTCAGTACTAGTCATCAGCCTGCTGACAGACCTGCTGACAGTCCTTGCACTAGACTGTTTTGCCTATCTAGAGACTCTTACTAGTCAACTGTGTTTGACCCCCGGCCTGTTTTTAGATCAGCTGTTTATCCTCCTTCCTGAGATTCAGCATCTTCCAGTCCTGCACAGCTCTCTCCCTGCCGGTGACCTTCATGCAAGACCTGCCCAGCCTGCTGGTGACTTGTGTCTCTTTGTGCCCTTCTCCCCCTGTACCATCTCCAGGAGTGGAGTGCGCTTAGTAACAAGAGGTTATCGCTCTCAGCATCTCGGCCTCGGTGAGTACCCTTATCTGACACTGACATCGGTCTGTCTTTGGATTTTGCTTGCTTCTTGCTCATCTGCCTGCTTCAGTGTTGTCTGACTAAGCATCCTGTTTATCTGTCTGCTTGGCTCCATATGTTACTTACCTGGTCCTTACTGGTCATTCACCTGCCACATTTTACCAGTCTACCCTGCACCTGTTACCAGCCACTTGCCAGCCAAACAAATTACAGCCTAATGTCTGCCAAGTCATGGATCTGCTGCTTCTGCTGCCATCCACTGTGTTGGCCATCCAATCCATTCATGATAAAGCACGACGGACCTGCTCTTCATTGTTGCGATCTGTTGGACACTCTACTCGTACCTCAACGCTCTTTAAATGCTCTCTATTTTATGTCCATGCATAATATATGATTGCAGAATTTTAATTTTAGGACATGGGCAGTGGCGTCGGCAGGGGGGGGACTCATTATGGCTGAAGCCCTGAGTGGGTCCCGAAAAGCCCCGAGTCTTGAGTGGGCACTGTTCTATTTAAAGCCCTGAGCGCTGACGAGCGGGGACCGATCTTATCCCGGGCGCTGCGGAGTTCCGCCGGGTGCGGCAGAGTCACATAGCAGGTCCCGCCTTCTGGAGCTTGCAGCACTGATGGACGTCCCACTGGTCCAATGGTGGGTGCGCGGGACGTGTGATGTCCATCATAGGTAGGTGCTGCAGGCTACAGAAGGCGGGAATTACAATGCAGCCGCAGCATGAGATTGGCGCTCGGCTCTCCTCCTCTCCTCCGGCTGCCTGCTGTGAAGATGGGACTGCACCGCACACCACGGCCGAGCTGCTGCTGCAGGACACAGTTCAGTGTAGTGACAGAGGTCAGTGTATGTCAGGTAGGTAGGTCAATGTATGTCAAGTACGTAGGTCAGTGTATGTTAGGTAGATCAGTGTATGTTAGGTAGGTAGGTCAGTGTATGTCAGGTAGGTAGGTCAGTGTATGTTAGGTAGTAAAAAAACGATCAAGGGGTTAATATGGCGCACAATGGAGGTAGCCGAGTACATATATCTAAAAATGGTGGGGGGAAGGGGGTGGGTTGGGGGTTTCTGAGAGGGAGAACTTGATGGTGGTAGTTAATGTTTCACAACAAGTTCGGGTATTAGTCCATGTGAGGATAAAATGATGCTGAATAAATGGAAGGCAGCCAGTCTATAAAAGCTAGAAGAAGCTCTGGAACAAATAAAAAAGAAAGAAGGACGGCGCCCTCTAAGTGCAGCATGTATGTTAAAAATATTTATTACAATAGATAAAAACACTCACATTTGAGTTGCTAAAAACCAGCATGTAAAGTAGTTTCATCCGCGTGCTCTCGGGGGATGTGGGTGTCACGGGCCAGTGGAGGGGTTCCTGGGATGTGAGTCCTGTAACCTGGGTCCTGGTAGCTGTTCCGGTGGTGCCGAGGGTCCTCAGAGCCTCCGGGCGGCCAGGATATCGGTCATGGATCCTCCGTGGAGCGCCGTGCTGACCTGCGTCTTCACTTCCGGGAGCGGGGTGAGGCGGGCAGTGCTTCGCGTTCGGAGCATGCGTGCTCCTTCATCAGGCTATAGCTATAGCCTGATGAAGGAGCACGCATGCTCCGAACGCGAAGCACTGCCCGCCTCACCCCGCTCCCGGAAGTGAAGACGCAGGTCAGCACGGCGCTCCACGGAGGATCCATGACCGATATCCTGGCCGCACGGAGGCTCTGAGGACCCTCGGCACCACCGGAACAGCTACCAGGACCCAGGTTACAGGACTCACATCCCAGGAACCCCTCCACTGGCCCGTGACACCCACATCCCCCGAGAGCACGCGGATGAAACTACTTTACATGCTGGTTTTTAGCAACTCAAATGTGAGTGTTTTTATCTATTGTAATAAATATTTTTAACATACATGCTGCACTTAGAGGGCGCCGTCCTTCTTTCTTTTTTATATGTTAGGTAGGTCAGTGTACGTATGTCAGGTAGGTAGGTCAGTGTATGTCAGGTAGGTAGGTCAGTGTATGTCAGGTAGGTAGGTCAGTGTATGTATGTTAGGTAGGTCAGTGTATTAGGTCAGGTAGGTAGGTCAGTGTATGTCAGGTAGGTAGGTCAGTGTATGTATGTTAGGTAGGTCAGTGTATGTATGTCAGGTAGGTAGGTCAGTGTATGTAGGGTAGGTAGGTCAGTGTGTGTCAGGTGTATAGATCAGTGTGGCAGGCAGGTGAGTTTAGTGGTCAACATTTATGGGCACCGGTAAGCCAGGCAGCAACTAGCAAGTGAGCTTACCCCCGTCACACAACCCCACAGCCCAGCCAAAAAAAAACCCAGTGCCGCTGCAGCCCCCCCGCCGGCCTTGGACTTTGGGTAGAAGCCCCTGGTCTTTTTGCCACCTAGAAATGCCCCTGGACATGGATAATCTGCAGAATGGAACCAAAGAATAGTTTTTTCAGTTTGGCATCAAATTGTTTTTTTGTTTTGTTATCCAGATCATTTTGTTGATCTGGAAACATGCTCTTTTTCTAATAACTATTAAATTAATATAAAAAAAGAAACAGTAGAAATCACTTTTGGCATCAGACTCCTGGCTACCAATACCATTCATTTCTGCTACTACATCTACCGAAAAAAATATAATTACATTAATAAATAAATATATAAATAAATACAAATAATATATAATCATGTCCTCACGTAACCACGTCATCCCTGGAAAGTTTGGCTGCTCAATGACCAGGCCATTTTTTGCGATACGCCACGGTGTCGCTTTAACTGACAATTGCGCAGTTGTTAGATGCTGTACCCAAACAAAATTGACGTCCTTTTTCCCCACAAATAGAGCTTTCTTTTGGTGGTATTTTTTTCATTTTTTTATTGTTTTATAAACAAAAAAAGAGCAACAATTTTGAAAAAAACACAATATTTTGTACTTTTTGCTATAATAAATATCCCCAATTTTTTTTTAAAAAAAAGCTAATTTCTTCCTCAGTTTAGGCTGATATGTATTCTTCTACATATTTTTGGTAATAAAAATCGCAATAAACCTATATTGATTGGTTTGCGCAAAAGTTATAGCTTCTACAAAATAGGGAAAAGATTTTTTTTTTTCACTAGTAATGGCAGTGATCTGCGATATTTATCAGGACTGCAACATTATAGCAGACAGATCGGACACTTTTGATACATTTTTGTGACCTTTGACAATTATACAACGATCAGTGCTATAAAAATGCACTGATTACTGTGTAAAAGTCACTGGCGGGGAAGGGGTTAACTGAGTTCCCTAGTGTGTGTTCTAACTGTAGGGGAATGGGACGGACTAGAGGAGATGAAAGATAATTGTTCCTAGCTAGTAGGAACTCACGATCTGCCTCTCCTCACCTCACAGAACAGGGATTTGTGTGTTTACACACACATGTCCCTGTTGTGGCTCTCGTGCCTGTGATCAGGCGTGGCTGTCGGTCATCGCGACCGCCGGCCACACGCATCAGCACCCCCGCAGTGCTAGCTGCTTAAAACAGCCGACGTACAGGTATGACGGTTTATGGGATCATGCCAACCTGCCACAGTATAATGGCGGCGGCTGGTCCGCAAGTGGTTAAAGTAAAACTTTTGAAGTGAAGCATTTTATTTCATTTTGGATACAGTAAGGGCGTGTCATAACCCCTGTCAGGTTTTTTTTTTTGCCATCTGTGTCCTATTGGGGAGATTTCCATTCACTTCCTGTCCCAAAGCGAACACAGGAAGTGAGAAAAAATCCTTGCAAATTAAGGGAATCCCATGGGGACAACCCAAAATTTGTGATTTTCTTTTACTTTCACTTATAATGATAATGGTAAACAAGACAAATAGAGAGGTGCATCTTCCAATACAGCAATAAAAACCTGACACGTGTACTAATCCATCTCCACTCTGTCCAAAATAAAAATAAAAAGTTTTGCCTTTAGTTGTACTTTAAAGATTACATTCCATCTTCCATTAGGCATTTTTAAAAATGTACGCTATTAACTGAAAGTTATATGTGCATTGATAAAAAGGCTTTCAAGGGTTTTCAAGAAGAGACTTCTCCATTTGATCTGATCAAAGAACAGTGAACAATCATAACAAGAATTAAAAACTCTTAAAGTAATTATCATGCTAAACACTAATACAATGAGAGACTTTATCAGGAGGCTTAAGGCAGGCCATAGACGGTGGTGCAAATTTCTTTTCTGGGTTCCAGGAAAGAAATTTGCACAATTCCCCCCATCAACACAAACAATGCTGACAGGGCAATCCCTCCTGCCGAGTCATTGAATTCTCCCGGAAGGGGGGGCACCCCCCCACCAGGAGAAGACAGTGATTATTGCTAGCAGCTATAGCAGGCTATTCAAGTGAATTCGGCAGGCTAGTTGTACCCAAGTGGATTAATCGATCAACTTGGTACATTCAGCCTGCTCATACATGGTTGGAATCTTGGCCTGTTCCTGCTGAACCAGCCGAGATTTAATTTATGGCTGGCCTAAGACTACCTCAGAATCCAGTGTAAAATAGATTATCATTGGGGTGACATATAAGGCCACCACTGTCCACCAATGTCAAAGGGGCTGTTATTACTGATGCAAAGTAGACTGTTTGCCACCAATGCAACATCCTAGGTACTGAGGAGAGGAGTTGACCTTTATGACCTTTAGTTGTTCCCCTGTAATTATTAATTATTACAGGTGGAGTATTTGTACCGTGTTTTGGTGCTGTCTCTTTTTATGACTCATTATTCTAACTGTCCTGTGAGGATGTTAGTTGTTTGTTCACTGAAGTTTTGGATTGTTGCTCTACCTTGATGTAAACTACTTTGTAAACGCTACTGGAAAGTTTTTATATCTTTTTTGGGCCTATTCATGAACTTTTCTTAAATGCTTAATGTACTGTAGCTTGACAGCGTGGTGGTCACGGCTTATCACAACTGGTTTGTTTAATTCCCTCTCTCTCTAGGGCCAATACCCTTAGGACGGGGCTGTTACCTCCCATCACTTGATTAGATACACAGCCTCCCTTGTTCTAATTAGTGTGTCAAGTGATCTGGTTTAGGAGTCCTCTGGCTCCAATCCCTCCCAGGAGCTGCGATGCATGCTGCGGACCCTCCTCCTCCCCTTCTACTTAGGGGGGTTGGACGTTCCTGCTCCATGCATAGACGTCACCTTCTGTGTGTTGCAGGTGCGGTGTCACTGCTGTGGCACCACCCCTCCTTTCCATAGTAGTACCGTCTGACGGCTAGATTGAGGAGTGTACTGGCACCGACACCGGGCTGCTCTTTTTATGATTTTTCTTTTCTTCCTTGGGTAGGATCAGACCATACAGCAATTCCTTCTATTATATTTTTTATTGAACTCACATGCATGCTCCTGAATAGTGGATTAATCCACAAAATGCATAGAGCTATTATATGCCATGTCCCTATGATTCAATCGACATCTGTCAGTATGTATAATTTTTGATATTAATCGTTTATAATCATGTGGCAACCCATCTATATTGTATGTATAGATATACATTTTTATGAATTGTACCATTTATTTTAATTGTATTGGCTATACACTCATTCATGATTATGCGTTTGTATGTTAATTTATATATTAAACTGAATTCTTAATACATACATGCTTCATGCAAAATCCCAATCCCCTTTCCCCTTCTTTGTGACATATAGATAGGGATGGAGGCAATTGACCTTACCAGGTCACCGCCTCATATAAAGTCCTAATTGTTCTCCTTTTTTCTTATAGCAATATAGGAGTGGAAGCACGTAGTTTAGGTTTAGCTAGGTCTGATAATATCTACACATCTAGTAATTATACTCATATTACTGGTTTATTTAATTCCCTCTCTCTCTCTAGGGCCACAGACCCTCCTCCTCCCCTTCTACTTGGGGGGTGGACGTTCCTGCGCCATGCATTGACATCACCTTCTGTGTGTTGCAGGTGTGGTGTCACTGCTGTGGCACCGCCCCTCCTTTCCACTGTAGTACCATCTGGTGGCTAGATGGAGGAGTGTACTGGCACAGACGCCGGGCGGCTCTCCGCCCAGCCACGGATGTTGGTGGCTGCAGTACATGCCTACGTGATGTTGGTGGGTGTGTGATGGCCGTTTCCTTATAGGCTTCACCCAGGGGCGTCAGATTCACTTTTGTGTGTCGTCTCTCACTTCAGTTCACTACATGAATCACCTTGGATCCCTGGACCCTATGAACCAATCACTGTCCAATTGGTAATTAAAATTCACCTCCAGTTGCACTGCACTGCTAGATTGTTTTATTCAACCTTTCTTGGTGATATTAATCATTTATAATCATGTGGCAACCCATCTATATTGTGCGTATAGATATACATTTTTATGAATTATACCAGGTATTTTAATTGCATTGGATATACACTAATTCATGATTATGCGTTTGTATGTTAATTTATATAATAAACTGAATTCTTTATACCTATGTGCTTCATTCAAAGTCCCAATCCTCTTTCCCCTCCTTTGAAAACTGCAATGAAAAGAACAAAAATGCAAATGTAAGCATTTAAAATATGTGAAACACTGTAAAGATTCTTTTTTAACTGCTATTAAAAAATCTATGTGAAGTATTTTTTGTGTTTGTGTTACTTGTCTAACACACAATGCTGATTTCAAGTAACAGCAAAACAACTCTATTAAATTAACATACCGTGCCCTGAAATAATAATAACCCTTGGGGAGATAATAACAGTTGAGGTAAAAATATTACTTGAAAATGGTTATCATTTGTAAAAGGATTAAATCAATATCAAAAGGCAAGCCATGTTCTAGAATTCATTTTGAGCATGTTAGTTTCAATTTTCTCATGATTCATTACATTTTACTTTTTCCTTGCTAATTTAGTAATCACATTTTTTTCTATTTTACATTTTATTATGTTTTATTCTGTTCTATTAATTGATTATGAGAAAAGGGTGTTTTTTTTTTAAGTTAACACTGCTTACTAATAAATGTTTTTACTGTGACTTTAAGAGCTTGTTAAAAATCAGAACATGGCGTTGGAAATCCATGTTCTGTACACGGGTGTGCGATCTACTGTGGGTGTCAATGTAATCCTAATGAAACCCCAAAAGAAAATCACAAATGCAGTGTGTTTGCCTGCACCCAATAATATGGTACCAAAGTACCATGCAATCTGGTCACAGGGTTTTCGCAAAGGGGCAGACTGACCATTCGGGCACTCGGGCACTGACCGAGGGCCCGAAGGCCACTAGGGGGCACCATCAGAGCTGCCAGCCTCAGCAAAAGCAATGACAGTTTGTAAAAATCTGTGTATTTTTACATCTGTCCCTGAAATGGCCACTACCGACATAATTTTGCTATACAAATCTCAAGATTTTAGCTGCCCCGTCTCTCCACTGCCTCCTCAGCCAATGGGAGCACAGTGTACACGCCCCCTTCTCCAGCTTTTTTCACACAGGAGCGGGAGATGCCGACAGGTGGAGGAGAGGAGAGGGAGGAGGGGACAGCCTGCAGTGTGGGGACGGACTGCTGCCTGATAGAAGGTAAGCTAGCTGAGCTGAACTAAATGTATTCTTATCAATGCTTACCCTGGTGAGGAGGGGGGAGGTTGTGTTACCTCTAGCAGGGCTTCAGTTAGATCAATGTTCTGTGCGAAATGCCATGCTTCTGGGGGAAGGATGTGCTGAACTTATATAATCTCTGCTACAGCTCCCTACACATCACCTGCCCACCAGTACACAGGCACAGTCTCCTCGCCTGTACAGTATTACTACATCCAATGTCTGTGAGCTTCTGGGGCACTACAAGTCCCAGCATGCCAGGAAAAGGGGGCAGCAGCAGTGTGTTTTATCAGGATGATTTTTGGGTGAAAAGTGCTGATGTGTGTATATATGTATACTATGTATGTATACTGTGCATTTATGTGTATACCAGGGGCAGCCCATCCATTAAGGGTACTGCCCCCTCTATCACTTCACCCTCTATATGTAGAATGTATAGATTCATGCATAGCATAAATCTATCCATGGCCACTGCGGCCACCCCCCTATTCAGGCATCCGGCTCCTTTCAGGACACCGGGCGCCTGAATTACAGTGGCGGGGGTGTTTTTTTAAGCACCTGATTAGAGCCATTGCCTCTAATAGGCTTCAAAATAAGGTGGCCTCAGAGCGCAGAGTGCTTGGAGCCCATCCAGGTGTGTTAGAAAAGCAAATTAATATTTTCTTTTCTAACACTGAACCGCCTCTCTGCCAATCAGTAAGTGCGGGTCTTATACCCACCACGCAATTGGCTGAAAGGACAGACGCTCCTATTGAACGCCTAGCAGGAGGAAAGAAGAGACGCAGGGAGTAAGCATGGAAGACACAGCTCACCACCATCCGACCCATAGCTTGCTGCTGTCCGTCCCACATCTCACCGCTGCCTGACCCGCCACCAAGATGGGGTAAGTGCTGGTCAGACAATGGGCGTAGGTGCTGGTTAAATGCCATCAGGGGGGTCACAGTGGCTGCATTTGATGGGCACAGTGGCTGCATTTGATGGGCACAGTGGCTGCATTTGATGGGGCAGAGTGGCTGCGTTTGATGGGGCAGAGTGGCTGCATTTGATGGGGCAGAGTGGCTGCGTTTGATGGGGCAGAGTGGCTGCGTTTGATGGGGCACAGTGGCTGCATTTGATGGGGCACAGTGGCTGCGTTTGATGGGGCACAGTGGCTGCGTTTGAAGGGGCACAGTGGCTGCATTTGATGGGGCACAGTGGCTGCATTTGATGGGGCACAGTGGGGCTGCAATTGATGGTTTTTTTCCATATTTTTCAGCATTTTTCCCATTTTGTTTGCGCCTCCCCCAAAAAAATTTGAGCACCAGCCGCCACTGGTGTATACTGTATGATCAGTGTGTGCCCACTGCTGCTCAATAGAAGTCACTATAACAATCCCATGCCCGTGAAGAATCCACTTGTTGCTATTTGGGGCCATCTGAATAGTGCTCTGCTGAGCCCGGCCTTGTATCAGGCAGCAGAGCAGGTCTGGGTGCATGCTTGTGCGGTGATATCATGGCACACATCAAGCATGGCTTTTATTCACATGCCCCACTGCCAGATCTGAGGCCAACCCCAGCAGTTCACTATTTCAAAGGCTCTACTACTCACTTGCGCAGTTCAGAGCCTGCAACAAGTGGATTTTATTTAAAAGCCTTTTTCCGGCAGCTGCCTGCCACACAAAGCACCAAGGTGCAAAGGTCGACAGCTCTTTGGTCTTCACCATAGTGGAGTTTGGAGTGTGATTGTTTGAGGTTGTGGACAGGTGTCTTTTATACTGATAACAAGTTCATACAGGTGCCATTAATACAGGTAATGAGTGGAGGACAGAGTAGCCTCCTAAAGAAGAAGATACAGGTCTGTGAGATCCAGAAGTCTTGCTTGTTTGTAGGTGACCAAATACTTATTTTCCACCATAATTTGCAAATAAATTCTTTCAAAAATCAGACAATGTGATTGTCTGGATTTGTTTCCACATTTTGTTTCTCATAGTTGAGGTATACCTATGATGACAATTACTGGCCTCTCTCATCTTTTTAAGTGGGATAACTTGCACAATTGGTGGCTGACTAAATACTTTTTTGCCCCACTGTATATGTGTGTATATATATATATATGTATATATCCCTTACAATTAAAGTAATTGAATCAAAAAGTACCATAGACTGTGATCGCAAGAGGGAAGCAAATCAAACACAGAGATTTCTTTAATTTAGTCTTTTTTGCAGTGTCTGGTGTGGATCCAGGTGACTTTTCCTTCAAGTTTTGCAAAACTGTACATAAAATAGATGCTGTATTGAATCTCCAAACATTTCCTTATATATAAATGTCTCTTAACAATCCACAAGTCACCTGGCTTTAGTTTTAGATCCTTCCAAACTTTTAGGATCTGGAATTGGGGAGAAAACACATAAATGAGTTTGTCAAAAACCTTAAAAGATCAGCAACATTCTCTGTAAGATCCGAATGGAGAACTTCAGCTGCTGAGACAAAATATAAGCAAGTGAGTAACGCACTCCCAAACCAAATCCCATAGGGAGAGAGTCCAACATTCCCTTAGGGGCTTGATAAAATATAAGAAAACATTCAGGCAAAAGTTTTTCTAGTTTCTTACTCTACTTAGTCCGCTACATTGTAGACAGTAGGGAGTGTAAAAATAAAACCTCAAAACTTCTAGTAAGGACTCTCCTATAAAATGATTTCCTCTGTTACTCTCTGTACTTTCTGGCACTCTGTACTTACAAACTACCTCTGATAACACTTTTTACTGTGGCCTTTGCAGTAGCATTTGCCACTGGACATCCAGAAAACATGTCCATACAGACAAAATGCATACTCGTAAGATCCTGACTTAGGCATCTGGATATATCTTTTTTGTAATCTCTGGAAGGGATGTTCAGCTTTTGGTAACACCTTTGGTAACAGGTAAAACAAGAAGTGATATGTTATAAAAACAACTGTGGAGAACCCTGGCTCTATCCCATGCTCATTTACTAAGGCAGCCATAACTGCTTGTGACTGGAAGGAAAAGAGTGGCTGGAAGACATAAATGATCACCTTTTCCAAAGTCCTGTTTCATAAGAAGTTGCCCCCTGTGGACCACTGGTTCTTCTCATTCTGGGGTCCTTAAAGTTGAATTATTAATCCCAGCTATACTGGGCCAGAACTAGGGTGGAATCTTTGAGTTGCACGGACCCATCAAGTGTCTGGGGCTGTAAATGCAGCATCCTTAGTCACCTGGTCTGCTTCCATGTGTGAGTTTTAATGTTAGTATGGCTACCTCAGCAAGAACCTGGAAGGCTGAAGACAGCCAATCAAATTAACTTGGTATGCTTGATTGGTTTACCTGCCGAAGTAAAAACAAACTTCTGGCCCTTCAAATGGATCCAAAAGCTCTCTATATCTCGACTATCTATATAAATATATACTCTTTTTATGGCTCACAGGCTTTGCTAAAACATGGAGCTTTGCTTCTTGAGCTGGGGAAAAAGGATCCAATGACTTTAAATACAGAGTATCCTTCTGGGTGATAAACTGCATCCTTGGTATAAAATCGGGAATAACTCTACAAAATATTAAATATCTGGGTCTTCAGGGAGTGTGTCCTGCACTGGGCTCACAGCAGCTGATTTCTTCATCATCAATTTAACACATGTGGTTTTCCTTTGTCTCCAGCCTCCTCCAATAGAGGCCATAAGGTGGCTGGATTCAAATGTACGCATTTTTAATTGTTAGATTTGTACATAAACTCATATTTTAAACCTTTCATTAGACAAACATTTAGTTAGCTGTATATTTGCTGCGCAGAATGTGGGACCGTTAAAAATTAAATATTTGACCAAAATAATGTCTGTCACTTTGTCTAATAGCACCTTTGCATAAAGCTACAGCTCTGATATATCGGGATGAACCATTCATTACTGGGTCCAGCTTGCATAAATATATTACAATTGCTTTTTTTCTATCATGCTGTTTGTGTAAGAACTCCAGTTTCATGTTTCAAAAAGACAACTTTTTTCTGGCAATGTTATAATAAATGATAACAATACCCTGCGGTCATGCAGAGATGTCCATAAATCCAAAATATTCTTCTGCTTATACCACTGCACTTACAAGGAAAAGGGGCACATCATTTCACAATCCACACACATTATTTAAAAAAAATAAAAACAAATACAAAACAAAAGGACCAACAATCTGTATGATGGACCAGAAAGCATCAAAAACTATAAAACAACTGGCTGCAGGTGGGGTCTATCCTAACAGGGTGTGTGGACTTGATGTGATGGGTCTGTTATATTTAAATTTGATTTATTATTACTCTCTCGTCATGGACGGCACATCAAGTTATTATCAAAATCCTTAAAATTTCATTTTTGTAGAAAAACTTCTTATGTATCCCATCCGTCTTGGCTTTGTTAAATATTATGGCAGCTTTATTCCAAATAACAACCTAATCTTAATCTTTTTTTCTCTCAATAAGGGCTTATTGTATAAATGTAAAATTACAAAATTGTTATCTTAATCTAAACTTATCCCATTCATTACACATTTCCCCATTAACCTGGTTTTCATTTCCAATCAAAGGTTGTCTAAACCAGTTTCAATATATCTATATTATTAATAAAATTGTTAAACTCATATTAGAAATTAATACTCATTATTACTTAATTTTACCTAATTTCCCTTTTTTTTTTTTTTTTTGCACTGTGTCCACTATCAAAGAATATTCAATTTGTGTAATATACGGTTAAATGTAACCTTCATTTTACCATGTTTGGAAAACAGTTTAAAAAATAATTGTGATCACATTGTTTATCATTAGATTCATTAACCCGGCACATTTTGTTATAAATGTTTTGTCTAAAAAACTGAAATTGGCATGGTGTCCTTCCAGCTTATCACTGACCTCTCATCCCAGCCACATTCTTTCATGAGAGCACAAAGGAGGGGGTCACATCTGCATACATGACACACACACAAGGGATAGAACTAAAGGTCCCAGCATTCACACACATACACGAATATCTCTCTAAAATCGCTTACATTTTCCCATTTATACACAACACATGTATATCATTCTCTCACTTTCTTTTAACTCTTTTTAATATTTCCTTGCTTAACTTCTGCTTTCCTTATTTTGTTCTGATATCCTTTGCAACCAATGTATTGTAATACCATACTTCACATACTGTACCTTATATGATTCTATAATCAGATGCTCATAGATTATCAGATTCAGTGCTCATCCCATCTTCCCTCTCTGACAACATATAAAGTATTCTGTTTTAATTTTCATTTCTCTGTTTCTGACTTTACTAGTTGTAGTGCCTGGCCCCAAATTCATCCCACAACTTAACATGAAAATGTCCCTTTCTGTCTAGTGTTAATTGTCACCCTTGATCCATCCTGCTCACATAGATAGCTGTTTCTCTAGCTGTTTACTCTGCATGATTTTTAGTCCCTGTGGACTTTGGTGGTAACCCAGTTACCCATTGTGGATCCCTGTCCACTTTAACCATTAAACTAGGGGCTCAGTATAGGCGGAACCGTACCTCCGGTTCATATATAGCGCTCCTCTTGCGCTGGGCATTTTTGAGGGTCTCTTACCCTTCATTCCCTTACTTAATTTTATGCTCATAATGACTGGTCAGTCTTCTCTACATGTGCCTATACCCTCTTGCCTCTAAACTACTTTATCTAGCAGATGTGTACTACATATATGTCACATACCTGGTGGTGGAGCCCAGAATGCAGGGAGCAGCCTCTCCTGTGCCTCTGGCTCTAGAGAACCTGATAGAGAAGACAGGGACTCAAGAGCACGGGGGGCCACAAGTGCTTGGCAAGTGGCAGGTGTAGAGCTGATCTGGACCTCTGGTGCAGCAGAAGGAGGATTGACAGGAACACTGGATCCGCTGACAGAGCAGAGAAGTACTGTAGCTGGCAGGAACTCAGGAACAATAGGCAGCAGGGAGGTATTCTGTAGTTCAACTGGAGCACTGGAACAACTGGTAGTGGAAGGTGGAAGATGAACCGGAACTCTGGCAGGAACACTGGAACTGCTGACTGAACAGAGGAGCACTGTAGCTAGCAGAAACTCAGGAACAACAGGCAGTCGGGAGGTGTTCTGTAGTACAACTTGAAGCACTAGCGAGGTCAGACAGGCCGGGTCAACACTGACGAGCAGAGCAGGTACCAAACGAAAGCAGAAGAGTAGTCGGGGCACGGACCAGATCGGCAACAGACAGGCAGATAACAACCATAGGATGAGGCAGGAGAATCGTCAGACAAGCCGAGGTCGGGGACTGGCAGCAAACAGGAGAAGTCAGGAACAAGCCTGGTAACAGGAATCAGGTAGACAGGTATACTAGATAATGGTTTGTAGCAAGAGATATACAAATAAACCGCCCCTGAATCTCTCTTACTCCACTGTGCCAAAGAAAAGTGCAAAGCTATATAAAAGATGTGTAAATGAATACAAAATGTGTGTACATACACAGTGTACAGTGAAAAAAAGCAGAGCAGGATTTCACATGACTGATGGTGATCACATGACTGATGGTGATCACATGACTGATGGTGATCACATGACTGATCATGGATAGTATATAAGGATTGATGAACCATCCGTGTAGCCAATCCCATTTGAAGAAGTCTTTTCGACGAAACATGTCTTGGGCATGGTTACACGGCATTCCATCGCACTGACATTAGATGCCGCTGTCTGAGGAGGACTACACCGATCGGATGGCTGGGCCTTAGAAGGTTGGGTGAGAGATACACCAGTTTACACTTCAGGTCCGCTGTGACCGCGGTGCACCGTTGGATCACTGATCCTGTTGCTTGCTGTGGATTTTTTTTTAAAGGCTTTTATGTTTCAGTTTAAAAGTGAGTGTAACCATTGAATTTTGTTTGAAGTGATTTTAATAAATCTGTCAAAATGGTATGACGCTATGTGTAGCACTTTATTCATTTTTTCACAGATGGAGCTGGCTTGATTGGAGTCACGGTTCATCACATGCAACCCAGGTGTGGTTCAATTGCTGTTTTGCCAAACACGAGAGTGGGAGGCTACACAATCTGGTGAGTGCGCTCTTCAGAGGGAGTGGTGTCATTATTACGGTGGTGTGGTGGAAGAGTAGAAGATTTTTCACACAAGTAGATTGAAAAACAACTGTTGAACTTGATCATTCATTTCTTGTAATTTATTATTTACACTGGGTGTTAAAGAAATTTATTTTATTGATAAAATTAATATTTTTCATGACACTATTATTATTAAAATTTTTATGCATAAGTAGAGGGTCATAGGCATTATGCTGCTCTGACCCATTATTTTACACAATTTATATTAGCGCCGCTATCTCTATCTGTGCACGTGTGAGAGGTATAGTTTTGGGATTCTGATCAGTTTACGTATTTATTTAAGTGGCAGCTTTTTTCACTGTACACTGTGTATGTACACACATTTTGTATTCATTTACACATCTTTTATATAGCTTTGCACTTTTCTTTGGCGCAGTGGAGTAAGAGAGATTCAGGGGCGGTTTATTTGTATATCTCTTGCTACAAACCATTGTCTATTTATTTACCACCTGCAGCCTTGGATGCCATTAATTGTCTGTCTAACAGACGGATAATCCCGGAAGATATCTTCTCCGCTAATCAGATAGTTACTGATGGCGAGGAAGATATCTCGGGATCTCTAAAGAATTTGGAAAATCTTTTGGAGAAACAAGTTAAAACCCTGTGGGATGTTTTCATGTTTGAGGTGGTTTTATTCATTGACCACTGATGATCTATCATTAATATTTCCCTTTTTTTAGACTTGCCTGCAGTCATCCATATTTTTTATTAATAGGATCAGATTGTGTTTCAGTCATTGTTTGTCCTATGCAGCTGTATGAAAGTATCATGACTAATTTATATAACTTGTATTTTAAACTAGACAAATTCATTATCTCCTGTTGAAATGTTCATTTTAATTTATTAATATTCATTTTTATTGGTTACTTTTCCACATTAGCACTGTAACTAGTGGTGGATTATAAGTTAGGATATGTCATATGTCATATATGGTAATGCTGGACGCAGCATTCTAACTACACACCATAAAAATGTTTGGGATCCACTAATGCATTCAGTCTTTGTACCTGTGCTTCACGGTCAGGGGGACATGAAGTGTGAGCATGTGCAGAGCAGGATTTCACATGACTGATGGTGATCACATGACTGATGGTGATCACATGACTGATGGTGATCACATGACTGATGGTGATCGCATGACTGATGGTGATCACATGACGGATGGTGATCACATGACTGATCATAGATAGTATATAAGGATTGATTAACCATCCGTGTAGCCAATCCCATTTGCAGAAGTCTTTTCGACGAAACATGTCTTGGGCATGGTTACACGGCATTCCATCGCACTGACATTAGATGCCGCTGTCTGAGGAGGACTACACCGATAGGATGGCTGGGCCTTAGAAGGTTAGGTGAGAGATACACCAGTTTACACTTCAGGCCCGCTGTAACCGTGGTGCACCGTTGGATCACTGATCCTGTTGCTTGCTGTGCTTGCTGTGGATTTTTTTTAAAGGCTTTTATGTTTCAGTTTAAAAGTGAGTGTAACCATTGAAGTGTGTTTGAAGTGATTTTAATAAATCTGTCAAAATGGTATCACGCTATTTGGAACACTTTATTCATTTTTTCACATATGGAGCTGGCTTGATTGGAGTCACGGTTCATCACATGCAACCCAGGTTTGATTCAATTGCTGTTTTGCTGAATACGAGAGTGGGAGGCTATACAATCTGGTGAGTGCGCTCTTCAAAGGGAGTGGTGTCACTATCACGGTGGTGTGGTGGAAGAGTAGAAGATTTTTCACACAAGAAGATTGAAAAACAACTGTTGAACTTGATCATTCATTTCTTGTAATTTATTATTTATAGTAAAAGAAAAAAACGAACGTCGCCCACGGGACTTTAAATGAGGTGTAAATGGTGATCAAAGGGTAAACAGGTATAAAGGTACAAGTATTTTATTGAAAACAACAGCATAATCCATAATAGGACATGAGCATGGGTGAACAGGTTCATAAAACAGCAACATTGCATAGTAATCCTAAAACATAGCCATAGTATAATAGTAATACATATAATACAGTTATGCATGGTACATCTCTAACCCGACGCGTTTCGCGAGCTTTCCTCGCTTCATCAGGGGCTGATGTGCATAACTGCTGTCTGTAAATACAGATTAAAGTAATTAGAGTATCGGTTATGATTGGGTAAAAGCAAGAAGCCAGAACCGATCATCCCATACTTACTTGTAAGACCAAGGCTACAGACACAGAACCCAGGTACGGGTCGGCGGAGGGCATCTCCCCCGGGAGCTGAAGGGGCCGAGGACCCAACCAGAGGACCGAGGCCAGGCGTGGGGGGCAGCATGGCAAATGAGAAAAAGGGAGAGGAGAGCGTGAACCCAAATTGTTCCCAAATGTACTGCAGGGCAACTCACTGTATGGAAATATAAATATAAGGTAGTATAGGATTAAAGGGTTTGGAAGTATGAGATGTATATCATGGCATCAAATGCAAGGTATGCTAATGAGCAGGGTCTAAAATAATAACATTGGTATTGTCATAGAAATATAGAGTATGTGCTACTTGCATGGTATGCATAAGGTGTCCCGCAGAGCAGAGAGAGAAAGGAGGGTACAGGGTGAAGGAGTGAATGAGAAGGGAAGGAAAAGGAAAGGGGAGGAGGGGAGAACAAGGGGAGGTGAAGTGAATGGTGACAGAAAAAAGACAAAGAAAAAGGAGAAGAAAAGAAAAGGAGGGGGACAGGACCAGGGGGAAGGGAAAGAAAGAAAGTGGGAGAAGTGAAGGGAGATGAGGCACGGTGAAAGGAAGGATTATTAATAATGTGATGAACTAGAAAAGTACTTCCGTGTGAAAGGAAGAAGGGAGTGAAAAGAGTGTAATTAGAGGAGTCAGTCAGAAACAGCAAGTGAGGATAGGTACGCTGTGAGGTGCAGGTATTCATATTAAAGTAGATAAATAAGGTGCCTACCAATATAGTGAAGCGTCCCGACTGAGTGTTGGAGAGATAGTGAGGGAAAAATTGCCATACTGACACCCCCCGCCTTATACCCGGACATCCGCCGAGTTCTCCGCCCCTAGCGTCATGCGTCAGGCGGAGCAAAGGAGATCGCAACGCACCCGCCGCAGAGAGGCAGGCACTCGCGATCCCCAGCCACCGCCTGGATGACACATCCCGCCCATCAGGGAGGGGGATACCGCTGGATTGCAGGCATCCCCAGGTGGGTGTGGAAAAGCATGACGCCGATGCACTGGTGGCCCGCCCCTCCGGAGAGACCAGAGAGATGGGGACAGCTGGGGAAATGAATCCCCATTTGTGCATCGCAGCTCCCAGAGGGTAAAACAGACCGCTCAACCCAAACATGGGCGCAGTGAAGGAGCTAGGTCTGCAAGTACATAGTAAAATTCAAACATGATAATATTAAGGGTATACTAGCATAGTCATTGAGGTTCAGTAGTAGCCGAACCAATGTAACCCATAAGATCTAGGATCAGCATCAGACTAGGGCATTATGGTGTCTTCCACCTGGGTACAAATTACAAAGAAAGTCTGAGAACTGACCCCTAACATAAACCACCTCCATCCCTAATATCAGAAAAAGAAAAAAACGAACGTCGCCCACGGGACTTTAAATGAGGTGTAAATGGTGATCAAAGGGTAAACAGGTATAAAGATACAAGTATTTTATTGAAAACAACAGCATAATCCATAATAGGACATGAGCATGGGTGAACAGGTTCATAAAACAGCAACATTGCATAGTAATCCTAAAACATAGCCATAGTATAATAGTAATTCATATAATACAGGTATGCATCGTACATCTCTAACCCGACGTGTTTCGCGAGCTTTCCTCGCTTCATCAGGGGCTGATGTGCATAACTGCTGTCTGTAAATACAGATTAAAGTAATTAGAGTATCGGTTATGATTGGGTAAAAGCAAGAAGCCAGAACCGATCATCCCATACTTACTTGTAAGACCAAGGCTACAGACACAGAATCCAGGTACGGGTCGGTGGAGGGCATCTTCCCCGGGAGCTGAAGGGGCCGAGGACCCAACCAGAGGACCGAGGCCAGGCGTGGGGGGCAGCATGGAAAATGAGAAAAAGAGAGAGGAGAGCGTGAACCCAAATTGTTGCCAATTGTACTGCAGGGCAACTCACTGTATTGAAATATAAATATAAGGTAGTATAGGATTAAAGGGTTTGGAAGTATGAGATGTATATCATGGCATCAAATGCAAGGTATGCTAATGAGCAGGGTCTAAAATAATAACATTGGTATTGTCATAGAAATATAGAGTATGTGCTACTTGCATGGTATGCATAAGGTGTCCCGCAGAGCAGAGAGAGAAAGGAGGGTACAGGGTGAAGGAGTGAATGAGAAGGGAAGGAAAAGGAAAGGGGAGGAGGGGAGAACAAGGGGAGGTGAAGTGAATAGTGACAGAAAAAAGACAAAGAAAAAGGAGAAGAAAAGAAAAGAAGGGGGACAGGACCAGGGGGAAGGGAAAGAAAGAAAGTGGGAGAAGTGAAGGGAGATGAGGCACGGTGAAAGGAAGGATTATTAATAATGTGATGAACTAGAAAAGTACTTCCGTGTGAAAGGAAGAAGGGAGTGAAAAGAGTGTAATTAGAGGAGTCAGTCAGAAACAGCAAGTGAGGATAGGTACGCTGTGAGGTGCAGGTATTCATATTAAAGTAGATAAATAAGGTGCCTACCAATATAGTGAAGCGTCCCGACTGAGTTTTGGAGAGATAGTGAGGAAAAAATTGCCATACTGACACCCCCCGCCTTATACCCAGACATCCGCCGAGTTCTCCGCCCCTAGCGTCATGCGTCAGGCGGAGCAAAGGAGATCGCAACGCACCCGCCGCAGAGAGGCAGGCACTCGCGATCCCCAGCCACTGCCTGGATGACACATCCCGCCCATCAGGGAGGGGGATACCGCTGGATTGCAGGCATCCCCAGGTGGGCGTGGAAAAGCATGACGCCGATGCACTGGTGGCCCCGCCCCTCTGGAGAGACCAGAGAGACGGGGACAGCTGGGGAAATGAATCCCCATTTGTGCATCGCAGCTCCCAGAGGGTAAAACAGACCGCTCAACCCAAACATGGTCGAGGTGAAGGAGCTAGGTCTGCAAGTACATAGTAAAATTCAAACATGATAATATTAAGGGTATACTAGCATAGTCATTGAGGTTCAGTAGTAGCCGAACCAATGTAACCCATAAGATCTAGGATCAGCATCAGACTAGGGCATTATGGTGTCTTCCACCTGGGTACAAATTACAAAGAAAGTCTGAGAACTGACCCCTAACATAAACCACCTCCATCCCTAATATCAGAAAAAGAAAAAAACAAACGTCGCCCACGGGACTTTAAATGAGGTGTAAATGGTGATCAAAGGGTAAACAGGTATAAAGGTACAAGTATTTTATTATTGTATTTTATTGTACAATTGTATTTTATTATTTATAGTGACACTTTTCACTGGGTGTTAAAGAAATTTCTTTTCATGATAAAATTAATTAAAATTTATTATTATTATTATTAAAATTAATATTTTTCATGACACTATTATTATTAAAATTTTTATGCATAAGTAGAGGGTCATAGGCATTATGCTGCTCTGACCCATTATTTTACACAATTTATATTAGCGCCGCTATCTCTATCTGTACACGTGTGAGAGGTATAGTTTTGGGATTCTGATCAGTTTAGGTATACTAGATAGCTTAGAGTCACAGGGAACGCTGTAGACCGGACAGCAAGAAAACATGCTCACAGGCTACTTTAAATAAGTCCATTGGCGCCAAACACTGTCACATCGTACGCCCGCGCGCTCCCACGCGTATCCGCACGTGTCTGAGTACCGTGCCCGCTCGTACCCCCACGTACCTGCATACACTCGATTGTGATAGCGTGCCTCCGTATGCGTTTGTTCGCGCTAACGCGCCCCCGCACGCGTCCACCAGCTCTGACAATTGTGCTAACAGGACGCCTTTCATGACATTGCCCCCCCCAAGGGGCAGCCTCCGGATGCCCAACTGTGCCATCTTACTTGGATGGGACCTCTTAAAGGCAAGAATCAACCTCTTAGCATGAATGTTGGACTCCGGCTCCCAAGAGTTCTCCTCGGGCCCATACCCCTTCTACTTCACCAGAAACTGGACTTGGTTGCGTCTTTTTCTACAATCCAGGATGGCCTCAACCTCATATTCCGTTTCTCCATCAATGATTACAGGTTCAGGGGGATCGACCTTCCGGTTGAGAAAAGGATCAGGAAATGCGGGTTTGAGTAGGGCAACATGAAAGACGGATCCGGAATGATTCTGGTAACTTTAGTTCATAGGCCACATTATTAATTTTTCTTAGCACTGGAAAGGGACCCACGAACTTGGGGCCCAATTTTTTGGAAGGACAAGCCAGTCTTAGATTCAATGTGGATAGCCAAACCAGATCTCCAGGTTTAAGATTAAGCTCCCCCCTCCTCTTCTTGTCAAACACCTCTTTGTTGTAGTTCTGGGTCCTTGCCATAGTCACTTGCAGAAGCTTGTTATTTGATTCAAAGAAGTTTAGGTTTTCTTGAACAGCTGGTACTGGACACTCCGGGATGTTAGTGAACAAGAACAGAGGATTTGCAAAAAATGGTGATTGCTTCGTGGCGGAATGAACAGAATTGTTGTATGCAAATTCGGCAAGGGGTAGAAGCGGAGCCCAATCGTCCTGGGAGAACGAGGAAAAGCAGCGCAGATACTGCTCCAGCGTCTGATTCATTCTCTCCGTCTGGCCATTTGTTTGGGGGTGATAGGCAGAAGAGAACGAAAGATCAATTTTCAGAGATTCACAAAGAGCTCTCCAAAACCTGGAGGTGAATTGCACCCCCCGATCGGAAGTAATATTGGCAGGGATGCCATGAAGCCTCACCACCTCCTTAATAAATGTCCTAGAGGTTTCAGCAGCAGTAGGGGTGCCCATCATTGGTAGAAAATGTGCCATTTTGGATAATCTATCCACTATTACGAAGATCGTAGTGTAGCCTTCAGAAGGTGGCAGCTCAACAATAAAATCCATGGAGATCATCCTCCATGGCTTCTCCGGGACAGATAGTGGTTTCAACAGGTCCCAGGCTTTAGACTTGCTGCCCTTATTTTGAATACAGGTGGCACATGCTTCCACATAGTCCTTACAGTCCTTTCTTGATGATGGCCACCAGCACGTGCGCTGAAGAAGCTCAGATGTTTTATACACTCCGAAATGGCCGGCCAACATATGATCATGGCAGGAACTAAGAGCTGCTGCTCGCATCTCCTGAGGTACGAAGATCCTATCCCTAAACCACAGAAGATCATCTCTGGCCTGTAGGGCTGTATCAGGTGGAGTGGAAATGTTCCTGGAGGCTTGCTTGATCTGTGACAGTAGATCCCCTTGGAGTAACAGAAAGTTCCTTGAGGGCAAGATGGTATCTGGCAGAGAAGGTACTTCTGAATCACTGTACATCCATGACGGAGCGTCAGGCTTGATGTTTTTTGACCCAGGACGGTAGGTGATATGGAATGAGAATCTAGTAAAGAACAGTGCCCATCTGGCCTGTCGTGGTTTCAACCTCTTGGCAGTCTTTAAATATTCCAGATTCTTGTGATCTGTATAAACAAGAATCGGATGGGCTGCTCCCTCTAGAAGGTATCGCCATTCCTCCAGCGCAGCTTTGATCACTAACAACTCTCGGTCACCCACGTCATAGTTCCTTTCTGCTTCCGATAATTTACGGGAAAAGAAAGTGACTGGGTGCAGAAGAGCCCTAGGCCCCTGTCTCTGGGAGAGTACTGCACCGACCGCTATCTCCGAGGCGTCCACTTCCAGAATGTAAGGTAATGTAGAATCAGGGTGTTTTAAAACTGAGGCTGAGACAAACAGATCCTTCAGTGTAGTAAAGGCCATCTGAGCTTCCATAGACCAGTGGAATTTGAGGCCCTGTTGGGTTAATCTTGTAATGATAGAAATGATGGTGGAGAATCCCTTGATGAATTTTCTGTAAAAATTTGCAAATCCTACGAAACGTTGAATCCCCTTTTTGTCAGTAGGAGTGGGCCAGTCCAGAATGGCGGAGATCTTCCGAGGGTCCATTTTGATGCCTTCTACAGAAATAATCAGACCAAGGAACTGAATACTCTCTTGTTCAAAGACACATTTCTCAGGCTTGGCGTAAAGGCCGTGCAAGCGAAGTCGGGTCAAAACATTTCTGACATGTTCAACTAGGGAAGAAGAAAGGATTAGAATGTCATCTAGATAAATAACAACAAACAGGTCAAGATAGTCTCTGAAAATGTTATTCACAAAATGCTGAAATGTAGCAGGAGCATTACAAAGTCCGAAAGGCATGACTAAATATTCGAAGTGCCCAAACCGGGTATGGAAAGCAGTCTTCCAATCGTCTCCCTTGCGAATGCGGACAAGGTTGTAGGCACTACGAAGATCTAACTTAGAAAACACTACTGCAGACCCCAGCCTCTGAAAAAGTTCTGGCACTAATGGTAAGGGATAACGGTTCTTGATCGTGATTTTATTAAGTGCCTGATAATCCACATAAGGGCGTAAGGAATGGTCTTTCTTTTCCACAAAAAAGATTCCTGCTCCTGCCGGGGACGTGAAAGGTCGGATGAAGCCTTTCTTTAGATTGTCATCAATGCAGGTTTTCAATACTCCTAGTTCTAACTCTGACAAGGGGAATATTCTCCCAAAAGTAATTTCTGCCCCTGGGAGAAGCTCAATCGGGCAATCATATGGCCGGTGGGGAGGAAGAGTCTCGGCCCCTTTTTGACTGAAAATGTCCAGAAAGCTGTGGTAGACTTTGGGTACAACTTAACAGGTCTCGTCATCAGTTTCCATGCACAACAGGGGAGAAGGAGCTTGGGTGACTTCTGGTAGACAGTGTTGGTGGCAATAAGAGGAAGGAAACTCAATCTTCCCCGAGGCCCAATCAATTTGCGGATTATGGGCCTTGAGCCACGGCATGCCTAATATGATGGGGAATAGAGGAGACTCAATGACATCCAGACAAAGTAGCTCTTGATGAGTGCCAGCAATGGTGGTGAGCAGGGGTACAGTTTCCTGGGTTACTGGCCCTGATCTGAGGGTAGAGCCATCGGCCAGATATACTGAAAGTCCTTTCGCCCTGGGCCGGATGGGAATGTGATGTCTGGAAGCGAAGGACAAGTCTATAAAGCCACTGCAGGCCCCGGAATCAATGATAGCGCTGGTTGGTATATTACCTCCTGGGAGCTGTAAGAGAATCGGAACAGCCAGGTGAGAAACATTATTCAGTACAGCAGGGGTAAGAGCAGAGGAGACAGAAAGGCACTTACGAAGCTTGGCCGGGCATGTTAGTACAAAATGTCCGGGTTCCCCACAGTATAGGCACAGGTTACCAGCCCGACGGCGTTGACGCTCTTCAGGGGTGAGGGACGGGCGTAAGAGGCCCAGCTGCATTGGTTCCGGTGTATCTGAGGCCATGGTGGTAGAAGCTGGAGGAGCAGAGTGTGGAGAGCTAGGCACCCGGGGCAGCATCCAGACAGGACGAGCAGGACCAGAAGATCGCTCCATACGTCGCTCTCTCAGGCATCTGTCTATTTGAATGGAAAGGTCTATGAGGCCCTCTAAAGTCTCAGGAATACCCACTCGGGCTAGTTCATCCTTCAAGGATTCTGAAAGGCCCATACGGAACTGATACCGTAGGGCGGCATTGTTCCAATTCGTGTCGGAACTCCAGCGTCTGAATTCCGACACATAGTCCTCAACAGGTCTGCGGCCCTGCTGTAGGGTGTGCAAGGCTGCCTCTGCCGTAGCGGTCAGCTGTGGGTCTTCATATAATGATGGTATGGCCTGAAAGAAAGTGTCCAGGGTATCAAGTGAGATATCTTTTTTTTCTAATAAGCGATGGGCCCAGGACTGGGGCTCGCCTGTCAGCAGCGAGATCACGAACCCCACTTTGGTGGCTTCCAAGGAGAAAGTCCTTGGTTGAAGGGCAAAAAAGAGTTCACACGAGTTGCGGAAGGACCTGAATTTACCCGAAAATCTTTCAGGCGTGGGGACCCTGGGTTCAGGCGGCAACATAACCACTGAAGTCCCGAATACTGGAGGTGTGGATGCTGCTAGAGCCTGGACTCGGCCTTCCAGCTGGGTGTAGCCTTCTTGTAGGCTCTTTACTGCCTGGGTAAGTCCCGCAAGATGGCGGCAGAGCTCATCCATGGGAGAGGCTCCCTGCGTGGGCTCAGACATGGCTGTCCGTTACTGTCACGTACCTGGTGGTGGAGCCCAGAATGCAGGGAGCAGCCTCTTGTGTGCCTCTGGCTCAAGAGCCCCTGATAGAGAAGACAGGGACTCAAGAGCACGGGGGGGCACAAGTGCTTGGCAAGTGGCAGGTGTAGAGCTGATCCGGACCTCTGGTGCAGCAGAAGGAGGATTGACAGGAACACTGGATCCGCTGACAGAGCAGAGAAGTACTGTAGCTGGCAGGAACTCAGGAACAACAGGCAGCAGGGAGGTGTTCTGTAGTACAACTGGAGCACTGGAACAACTGGTAGTGGAAGATGAACCGGAACTCTGGCAGGAACACTGGAACTGCTGACTGAACAGAGGAGCACTGTAGCTAGCAGAAACTCAGGAACAACAGGCAGTCAGGAGGTGTTCTGTAGTACAACTTGAAGCACTAGCGAGGTCAGACAGGCCGGGTCAACACTGGCAAGAAGAGCAGGTACCAAACGAAAGCAGAAGAGTAGTCGGGGCATGGACCAGATCGGCAACAGACAGGCAGATAACAACCGTAGGATGAGGCAGGAGAATCGTCAGACAAGCCGAGGTCGGGGACTGGCAGCAAACAGGAGAAGTCAGGAACAAGCTGGGTAACAGGAATCAGGTAGACAGGTATACTAGATAGCTTACGGTCACAGGGAACGTTGTAGACCGGACAGCAAGAAAGCATGCTCACAGGCTACTTTAAATAAGTCCATTGGCGCCAAACACTGTCACATCGTACCTCCGCGCGCTCCCGCGCGTATCCGCATGTGTCTGAGTACCGGTCGTACGTGCCCGCTCGTACCCCCACGTACCCGCGTACACTCGTTCGTGATAGCGTGCCTCCGTATGCGTTCGTTCGCGCTAACGCGCCCCCGCACGTGTCCACCAGCTCTGACAATTGTGCTAACAGGACGCCTTTCATGACAATATACCTGTGAACAGCATTATTCTTCCCTTTCTTATCTATAACACTCCGATGGACAGTAGACAGTGACAACATAACATATAACCACCAATCAATATAGTTTGATTAAGGTAAGTAAAATAGGTAGCCTTTCTCCTAAAAATGCCTTACCAATCAAGGAAGTCTGATAACTCAAATGTAAGCAAAAAGCTTACCTCAGCCGGCTGATTATCAGAAATTCCTGGATCGTCTCAAGCTCCTCAGTTTGGATTCTCAGGGTCACCTGTAAACCCCTCCTAGGCAAAGCTTGCCACGTGACCAGGACATTTTGATGATAGGCAAATCCTATCCTCATATTGATTAATGGTTCCAAAGTAATAATAACTACTACAGTAGGGAACAGACACAAAAAATATGCTCAGCATCTTTCCAAATAACTGTTCTGCTTTATTATGACGCAATTGAAGGTTTTTATACACATCACTACGTAGGTATCACATTAGTATTACATTTGTATGTTTATGGTAACAAGGGGCATTACATAGGCAGGCTAATTCTAATCAGGACTCGAAAGAATGTAAACATGTACTGAAAACATTATTAGTGCCGTGTGCAATACATACAAAATAGAATACAATTATATACAGAACTTACAAATTTCCATTACAGGTGGCACACTGGGGACTCTGCCATAGGGTGGAACACTGGGGGCTCCCCCATAGTGTGGCACTCTGTGGACTGTGATATATAGGGAGAATGTTGGAACTTTGATGTAAGGAAGGACTCTGATGTGAGCGTGGCGCTTATCCTGACTGCTGTACTCTATATGTTGTTTTGTTTGTTACTTACTCATGACCCACATACTCTGTACATTATACTGTACTGTACATAGACCTGACCAAGGTGTTCATTGTCTCAACAGTTGCTGGTTTTAATTAAGTTCTTCTATAATGTTACCCCAGTAAGCCAAAAAACTTTTTTTGTGCATAAAAAAACATACAGTGGGGACGGAAAGTATTCAGACCCCCTTAAATTTTTCACTTTGTTATATTGCAGCCATTTGCTAAAATCATTTAAGTTCATTTTTTCCTCATTAATGTACACACAGCACCCCATATTTTTTTTTTTTTCCTTTCAATAAATTTTTATTGAGTATTTCGTAAAAGGATACAGAAAATAGAAAAGGGGAGGGTAAAAGTAAATGAGTTATGTAACATAAATGGGTTGTTTAACACAAAGTAAAATATAGAAGTAAGTGACATACAGCTTGTGGTGGTATATATTCAGAAGTTACAATCTTGCGCAAATTAGGTAGGTATAGTGTTAGACCTACTGGTACTGTTAATACTTTGCATTCACCTCGTGGTTCAGTTTAGTCACAGCCTATATGGCCATATAGACCAGGATTTGTCAAACTTCGCACACTGTGAGGAGTTTAATGCTATAAGACGTTCAAAGGTGTAGTTCCTGTTGACAGCTTTTATTATGTCTGTCATATTCAAGGCTGTCGCTGATTTCCAATTGCAGAGAATCATTGACCTCGTCTCTAGTAGTATGTGTGACACTACTGGTCTGAAGTCATTATGGAAGTTGTCTATGTTTAGGTGTAATATTGCTAATGCAGGGTCTGGATGTGTGAGCATTCCTGTGATAGAGGATATTAGTCGGAATATTTGATTCCATGTGCTCTTAACAGTAGGGCAATACCATAGCATGTGGAGTAAAGAGCCCGTGTGGCCGCAGGCCCTCCAACATAGTGGTGAAGTGCCAGGGAAATAGGTCGCCAACCTGTATGGTGTGTAGTGCCATCTATTAGCTAGCTTAATCGCTAGCTCCCAATGCTTAATGCAGTGGGAGGCTTTGTGTATTTCATTGAATGCCTGTTGCCATTGGTCTGGTGAGAATATATTCCCCAATTCCACCTCCCATTTTGTCATTGCAGTGGTTTTGAGAAATGTGTTTTTATCTCTTATTTTATTGTAGAAAAAGGATATGCCTTTAGAATTACTATTAGCAGTCAAGTAAAAGTTCCATATTTCTCTTGGTATGGAAATGGACGGTCTAGAGAGGGATTTAACCACTTCAGCCCCGGAAGGATTTACCCCCTTCCTGACCAGAGCACTTTTTACAATTCGGCACTGCGTCGCTTTAACTGCTAATTGCGCGGTCATGCAATGCTGTACCCAAACGAAATTTGCGTCCTTTTCTTCCCACAAATAGAGCTTTCTTTTGATGGTATTTGATCACCTCTGCCGTTTTTATTTTTTGCGCTATACACGGAAAAAGACCGAAAATTTTGAAAAAAAATGATATTTTCTACTTTTTGTTCTAAAAAAAATCCAATAAACTCAATTTTAGTCATACATTTAGGCCAAAATGTATTCGGCCACATGTCTTTGGTAAAAAAAATGTCAATAAGTGTATATTTATTGGTTTGCGCAAAAGTTATAGCGTCTACAAACTAGGGTACATTTTCTGGAATTTACACAGCCTTTAATTTATGACTGCCTATGTCGATTCTTGAGGTGCTAAAATGGCAGGGCAGTACAAAACCCCCACAAATGACCCCATTTTGGAAAGTAGACACCCCAAGGAATTTGCTGAGAGGCATGTTGAGCCCATTGAATATTCATTTTTTTTGTCCCAAGTGATTGAATAATGACAAAAAAAAAAAAAAAAAAAAAAAATTACAAAAAGTTGTCACTAAATGATATATTGCTCACACAGGCCATGGGCATATGTGGAATTGCACCCCAAAATACATTTAGCTGCTTCTCCTGAGTACGGGGATACCACATGTGTGGGACTTTTTGGGAGCCTAGCCGCGTACGGGGCCCCGAAAACCAAGCACCGCCTTCAGGATTTCTAAGGGCGTACATTTTTGATTTTACTCCTCACTACCTATCACGGTTTTGAAGGCCATAAAATGCCCAGATGACATAAACCCCCCCCAAATGACCCCATTTTGGAACGTAGACACCCCAAGCTATTTGCTTTGAGGCATGTTGAGTCCATGGAATGTTTTATATTTTGACACAAGTTGCGGGAAAGTGACAATTTTTTTTTTTTTTTTTTTTTTTTTTGCACAAAGTTGTCACTAAATGATATATTGCTCACACAGGCCATGGGCATATGTGGAATTGCACCCCAAAATACATTTAGCTGCTTCTCCTGAGTACGGGGATACCACATGTGTGGGACTTTTTAGGAGCCTAGCCGCGTACGGGACCCCGAAAACCAAGCACTGCCTTCAGGATTTCTAAGGGCGTACATTTTTGATTTTACTCCTCACTGCCTATCACAGTTTCGGAGGCCATGGAATGCCCAGGTGGCACAAACCCCCCCCCAAATGACCCCATTTTGGAAAGTAGACACCCCAAGCTATTTGCTGAGAGGCATGGTGAGTATTTTGCAGCTCTCATTTGTTTTTGAAAATAAAGAAAGACGAGAAAAAAAAATTTTTTTTTTCTTTTTTCAATTTTCAAAACTTTGTGACAAAAAGTGAGGTCTGCAAAATACTCACTATACCTCTCATCAAATAGCTTGGGGTGTCTACTTTCCAAAATGGGGTCATTTGGGGTTTTTTTTTGCCACCTGGGCATTCCATGGCCCCCGAAACTGTGATAGGCGGTGAAGAGTGAAATCAAAAATTTACGGCCTTAGAAAGCCTGAAGGCGGTGCTTGGTTTTCGGGGTCCCGTACGCGGCTAGGCTCCCAAAAAGTCTCACACATGTGGTATCCCCGTACTCAGGAGAAGCAGCAGAATGTATTTTGGGGTGTAATTTCACATATTCCCATGGCATGTTTGAGCAATATATCATTTAGTGACAACTTTGCGCAAAAAAAAATAAAAAAAATAAAAAATTGTCTCTTTCCCGCAACTTGTGTCACAATATAAATTATTCCATGGACTCAACATGACTCTCAGCAAATAGCTTGGGGTGTCTACTTTCCAAAATGGGGTCATTTGGGGGGGGTTTGAACTGTCCTGGCATTTTATGCACAACATCTAGAAGCTTATGTCACACATCACCCACTCTTCTAACCACTTGAAGACAAAGCCCTTTCTGACACTTATTGTTTACATAAAAAAATAATTTTTTTTTGCAAGAAAATTACTTTGAACCCCCAAACATTATATATTTTTTTTAAAGCAAATGCCCTACAGATTAAAATGGTGGGTGTTTCATTTTTTTTTTTCACACAGTATTTGCGCAGCGATTTTTCAAACGCATTTTTTGGGGAAAAAACACACTTTTTTACATTTTAATGCACTAAAACACACTATATTGCCCAAATGTTTGATGAGATAAAAAAGATGATCTTAGGCCGAGTACATAGATACCAAACATGACATGCTTTAAAATTGCGCACAAACGTGCAGTGGCGACAAACTAAATACATTTTTAAAAGCCTTTAAAAGCCTTTACAGGTTACCACTTTAGATTTACAGAGGAGGTCTACTGCTAAAATTACTGCCCTCGATCTGACCTTCGCGGCGATACCTCACATGCATGGTGCAATTGCTGTTTACATTTGACGCCAGACCAACGCTTGCGTTCACCTTAGCGCGAGAGCAGGGGGGACAGGGGTGCTTTTTTTTTTTTTTTTTTTTTTTTTCTTTATTATTATTATTTTTTTATCTTATTTTTAAACTGTTCCTTTCATTTTTTTTTTTTTTAAATCATTTTTATTGTTATCTCAGGGAATGTAAATATCCCCTATGATAGCAATAGGTAGTGACAGGTACTCTTTTTTGCAAAAATTGGGGTCTATTAGACCCTAGATTTCTCCTCTGCCCTCAAAGCATCTGATCACACCAAGATCGGTGTGATAAAATGCTTTCCCAATTTCCCAATGGCGCTGTTTACATCCGGCGAAATCTACGTCATAAAATGCTCGTAGCTTCCGGTTTCTTAGGTCATAGAGATGTTTGGAGCCACTCTGGTCTCTGATCAGCTCTATGGTCAGCTGGCTGAATCACCGGCTGCATTTTCAGGTTCCCTGTTGAGACAGGAGAGCCAGAGAAAAACACGGAAGATGTTGGGGGGGGGGGGCATTCCCTCCCACTGCTTGTAAAAGCAGTCTAGAGGCTAATTAGCCACTAGGATTGCTTTTACATGAAAGCCGACCGCTGGCTGAAAAGAATGATACCAAGATGATACCTAAACCTGCAGGCATCATTCTGGTATAACCACTCAAAGTCGTGAATGGCATACCTGAAGACAAAAAAATGGTTAACAATAAAGCACAGTAAACGGTAAGGTATAAAAAAATTGCATACCTGAAAAGCAAACATGATAAAACATAATAACAATAACAATAACAATAACAATAAAACATTGCAGAATAGAATACAGTAAAAAAGAGCAGAACAATAGAGAGAGAATAGAGAGAGAGAGAACAATAAAACGACAACTATTTTTATTTTATATTTTTGTTTGTGTTTTTTTTTTTTTACACTTTTTTTTGTAACTAACTATAATAACTGTAACCGGTTCCAGGTTCGGGTCTCTCAAAATGCGATGGCATCTTGGGAGACCCTGTGAAAGTGTGCCTAGTCTGTGCAATGTTGTACCCTACGCTAATACTCAACTAGTGCATGGTAGCGTTCAAAACATTCACCAATGCAAAGACCAGGATTGTCAGGACAGGAGGGACAATAATAGCGGGTGTCACGGCTATATCCGCGCTTGCTGCAGACACAACATATTTTTTGGGGGGTTCGCTGGGTAGGGGTACTCGGGAGGACATAAAGAAAATGCCTCTCATGCAGCCGACTGCATTTGGTTGGGGATGTGAATGGGGGAAGTACGGGCGCTGCAGAAGCGGTGGGTTCCCAATTAGGATTGGCGAATGCAGCAGGAAGGGCACTATGGGCATGACGGGCCTGTGTTTGTCTTTTTGGTGGCAGCGGGACACTACTTGTGCTTGCCACCTCACCAGCTTGAACTGCACTTATGGGACTCGCCACGTCACCAAGTGTTACTGCAGTGCTGGTTTGACTACGACCGGGGTGACAGTGATCGATCGATACTGCACTTGGGTGGGCTGGGCCGGGCCGGGCGGAGGGGCAAAACGCAGGTGCTAGCAGGTATCTGGGCTGATCCCGCTAACACTGCGTTTTTGGGAACCCTAAACTGCTGGGGACGCTAGTATAGATCTGATCGGATCAGATATTGATCTGTTCAGATACTATACCACTAAGGGAGGCGTATGCTGCGTGCGTGGGTGTTAGCGGTACTGGCGCTAATCTGACGCTGCCTGGGGCTGGTGCTTGCCAGTTCACCAAAATGCTACCAAAAAAACTGTTAGCGATCGCAGGGATCAGGCCTGACTCTGCGAACGCTGCAGTTATGCGTTTAGTGTTTTGTAAGTGACAGTGATCGATCGATACTGCACTTGGGTGGGCTGGGCTCGCCTGGGCGGAGGGGCAAAACGCAGGTGCTAGCAGGTATCTGGGCTGATCCCGCTAACACTGCGTTTTTGGGAACCCTAAACTGCTGGGGACGCTAGTATAGATCTGATCGGATCAGATATTGATCCGATCAGATACTATACCACTAAGGGAGGTGTATGGTGCGTGTACGGTGCGTGCGTGGGTGTTCGCGGTACTGGCGCTAATCTGACGCTGCCTGGGGCGACGCATATCACCGCCGGGCGATCAGGGGGCTAAACCTTTATTCGGTAATAAACGGCGGGTGCCCTGACACTATAAAAAATAAACTAACTAACCAGCGTCACCCGTAACAGTTATACGGTGATCAGTGGTGAAAGGGTTAACTAGGGGGCAATCAAGGGGTTAAAACATTTATTAGATAGTATATGGGGGTCCCTGTCGCTATAAAACACTGACGGCGAACCTAAATATTTACGTCCCTAACTAGCGTCACCAGTGACACTAATACAGCGATCAGAAAAATGATCGCTTAGCGACACTGGCGACAGGGGGTGATCAAGGGGTTAAAACTTTATTAGGGGGGGTACTGGCGCTAATCTGACGCTGCCTGGGGCGACGCATATCACCGCCGGGCGATTAGGGGGCTAAACCTTTATTCGGTAATAAACGGCGGGTGCCCTGACACTATAAAAAATAAACGAACTAACCAGCGTCACCCGTAACGGTTATACGGTGATCAGTGGTGAAAGGGTTAACTAGGGGGCAATCAAGGGGTTAAAACATTTATTAGATAGTATATGGGGGTCCCTGTCGCTATAAAACACTGACGGCGAACCTAAATATTTACGTCCCTAACTAGCGTCATCAGCGACACTAATACAGCGATCAGAAAAATGATCGCTTAGCGACACTGGTGAGGGGGGGTGATCAAGGGGTTAAAACTTTATTAGGGGGGGTAAGGGGGGTACCCTAGACCTACAGGGGGGTTACAGTAACTGTCCTAACACTGCTAACTGTCACAAACTGACACTATGCAGTAATCAGGAAAAAAAAAAAAAAAAAAAAAAAAAAACCTGCTTGGTGTCAGTTTGTGACAGGGGGGGGGGTGATTGGGGGGGGATCGGGGGGCGATCGGGGGGGGATCGGGGGTGTAATGTATGCCTGGCATGTTCTACTGTGTGTGTTTGTGTTGTGCACTTACTTACATGTCATCTCTCCTCGGCGCTGGAACGGAAACTGACAGCCGAGGAGAGATGACATCACATCCTCTGCCTCTGTGTACTATACAGAGGCAGGGGATGTTTGTCAGTGGCTGGGAGCGATCGCGAGGGGGGGGCCACGATCGGATGGTCTCCCCCTCGTCTCTCATCGCTCCCAACCAAATGCCGACCGCAGCTGGCACCGGGGGGGGGTCCGATCGGACCCCCCACCCGCGGGAAGGCAATCACGTTTCAGGTACGTGATTTTGCCTGCCCGTGCCGCTCTGCTCACGTATATAGGCGTGAGGCGGTCGGCAAGTGGTTAAGGAAGTGTGTGATTCTCATGTGTAAGAATTTCCCGTTATTGGTGAGGTTATATTGGGACATGACCTGTTCAGTTGTTTTTAATTGTGAACCGTCATATAGGTCCAGAATGTTGTTGACCCCTTTGTTTGTCAAGTGGTTAACCTTCAGTGAAGGAATCTTTGTTTCTAGTAGAGTCATTGGTATTGTGTATGGGATTTCTTGATTGACCTTATGTTTTTGTTCTATAAGGAATCTCCATGCTCTCAATGAGATCTGCATAGGAGGAGTTAGTGTAGACAGTTTCCATGGTAACCACCCGTCACTCAGTAGAAATAATGTTAAGTCCTTTGTTGGGGCTAGTGTTTTTTCAATGTCTACCCAGAGTGGTGTGTCCTCAGTTTTGAACCATAGTTTGGTTTGGTCTAGTCTGACAGCCCAGTAGTAGTCATATAAGTCCGTCAGGCCTTCCCCTCCTATTTTTTTGTGGAATGTGAGGTTGTTTCTAGAGCATCTAGCTTTTTTTCCATTCCATATATACTTCCAACCTGCGTTTGACATTTTATGGATATAGTGAATAGGTATGTGAATTGGTAAAGAACGAAACAGATAGATTATTTGTGGTAACAACATCATTTTGTATGCATTGATTCTTCCAAACCAGGACACCTCTTTGTTGGACATATGCCTGATCTGGGCTTCCAGTGTGGCTATAAGTGCTAGCATGTTAACTTTAACTAATGTGGAGGTTTTATTGGTAAGGGTGATACCCAGATATTTTATGCCATTTAGGCTCCACGTATAAGGTAGTTGTGTTTGAAGCATGGTGCGGTCATGGGAAGGAATACCTAGATCTAATATTAAGGATTTGTTAAAATTGACTTTGTAATATGAAATTTCTCCAAATGTGTTGAGGATGACATGAGCTTGCTGTAGTGATATGACAGGATTGGTCAGGATTAAGATTACGTCATCTGCAAAGAGGTTTATGGTGTGCGAGCTGGAGCCAAACTGGAAGCCCGTAACCAGGGGGTGAGATCTTATGGTTTCAGCTAGGGGTTCGATCATTAGGTTAAATATTGTTGGAGAGAGGGGACACCCCTGTCTTGTCCCGTTGGTGATTTTAAATGATTTGGATAAGAACCCAGAGGAGTACACCTGGGCTGACGGGTGTGAATATAAAGCCAGAATGGCTTGCAGTATGGGGCCCTGGAACCCAAATTTAGTAAGAGTTGTTTTCATATATGTCCAGTGGACTCTATCGAACGCCTTCTCTGCGTCGATTGATAACAGCAGAGAAGGCGTTCGAGTTTTCTCAGCATAATTCATCACATTAATAATTCTTCTAGTTGCGTCAGAAGTTTGCCTCCCCCTCACAAAGCCCATCTGGTCGCGCTTGATAATATGTGGTATTATGTCAGTTAATCTTTTGGCTAATAATTTGGCATATATTTTAATATCAGAGTTTAGAAGAGATATAGGTCTGAAATTCGCTGGTGTGGTAGGATCTTTGCCTGGTTTGGGCAATGTTACTATGTATGCTTTCAGCATTTCTTGAGGAAGGGTCGCGGACTCAGCAGCTTTATTATATATGGCAGCCATATATGGTGATAGAGTTTTTGCAAAGGTTTTGAAGTATTCGTTGGAGAAACCATTCGGTCCCGGAGATTTTCCATTGGGAAGAGAGTTGGTTATCAGTTCTATTTCTCGTGTCGTGATGGGTGCGTTTAGTGTTTCTAACTGGTGAGTAGAGAGAGTGGGAAGATTGATATTTTTGAGGAATGTTTCAATTTGTTCCATGGATGGTTGGTGTGTGTTGGGGTCAGTTTGTAGGTTATATAGTGAGCCATAGTAGTCCGCAAATTGGTCAGCTATAGCCTGAGGGTTTACAATTTTGCGTGGTTCAGTAGGGTGCTGTAGGTAGGCTATTCTCGTTTTAGTTCGAGCCGCCTTCAATCTGTTTGCAAGATATTTTCCTGCTCTATTAGCATTGGCGTAGTAGTTTAGTTGAAGGCGGCGGAGATGTATGTCATATTGTTGCGATAGTAGGTTTCTAAGTTTTTCTCTGAGGGTGGTCAGTTTATCTGTGAGTGTTAATGTAGGGGATTGTTTGTGTTGTGAGGAGATATCGTGGATTTCTATCAGGAGACTATGAAGCTGCTGAGTCCGTTTCCTTTTTTCTCTGGCCCCTATTTGAATTAGAACGCCTCTCATGAAGGCCTTGTGTGTGCTCCATAAGATGTATGGGTCCTCGACCGAGCCAGCATTGTCTGAAAAGAAATGCTGTAAGTTCTGAGATAGTGTCGATTGTAGTTGTGGGTCATGGAGTATGCGTGTGTTGCAGCGCCAGATGGGGGGTGAGGAGGAGATTCCCCTCTCAGCAATGGATAAAGTAATAGCAGAGTGGTCCGACCATGTAATATCATGTATTATGGTTTTTTCGATTTGTTGTAGGAGCCTTTTATCCGTTAAAAATAGGTCTATACGGGAGTATGAGCAGTGTCTGCTTGAAAAAAAGGTGTAGTCCTTTTCATTACCGTGTAGACATCTCCATGTGTCGAATAACTCCTCTTTGTGAAGTAGTGGTTGGAGGGACAAAGTTCCTTTACCGGATGATGTGTCAATGAGTGGGTCAGGTGTCGCGTTAAAGTCCCCACAGATCAGGAGGTTACCATATTGTAAGGCTTTTGCTTTGTTGATAACTTTGGTTATGAACCGTACTTGGTGCTTGTTTGGCGCGTATAAGGTTACTATGGTGTAGGGACTCGAGTTGATGTCCCCTGTGGCAATGATGTACCTTCCTGCGACATCAGTGATGATTTCTTTGGGCTCGAAGGATATGGAGTTTTTGAAGGCTAGGAGAACTCCCCCTGTTTTACGGTGTGGCGTGCAGGCTGTGTATATGAAAGGGAAGTCCTTGTGAGTACATTGGGGGTCCTTGTGTAGTTGGAAGTGCGTTTCTTGGACGCTGAGAATGTCCGCCTTATGTTTGTGAGCTTCTTTCCATAAGCTATAACGCTTAGTCGGGTGATTTAAGCCTCTGGCATTAATGGAAAGGCATGTCATCGTCATTTAAGAGACAATTGTGGTGAATAATGAGGCTGTAGTGTGGGAGTACTCACTGCGACCGTGGAGAGCTTCTCATGTTGCGTATTCGTTGGTGGAGATGAGACGTTATAGCGAGACCTCTGCTGGTTCGGAGGCGTAGTTGTTGCTATGAAGCGATGCATATCACTTAAGAAAAAAAGAGGTAAAAAATAACTGTAAACTGAACAAAAAGTTAACATACGTAACTTAAGAAATGGATCTCACAAGTGATCCTCGTGCAGTCGTAGCTGCTATTGTTGTTGTAGGGGAAAGGGAGAGGTTCTAGATCAGAAACTCAGCCCTGAAGATAATCTTGTATATATTTGGATTATTTTGCTAGCTTCCACCTGTGGGTTTCTTGTTAGGTTTTTTGTAGGACACTACCTGCCAATCATTCTGAAGGAGGGATGGTGCAGCTGGGTGTGCTTGATGGGTAGGCAGATCCGCAATGATGTTCCATCTTTTCAGGGCTGTGAGCCCTTCTTCCAAAGTAGTAATGGAGATGGTGACTCCGTTGTGGGTAATAGATAGAGTGGCGGGATATTTCCACCTATGGAGGATTTTGTGGTTCCTCAAAGCTTTTGTGATTGTCAGTAAATTGCGCCGGCGCTGTAGAGTGTGTCTGGAGAGGTCTGGGAGCAGTCTGATATTCACATACTGCTGGGGGATGTTCTCCTGTTTGCGTGAGGCTTGGAGAACCCGGTCTTTGACGTGGTAGAAATGCATTCTGAGCAGGACATCCCTGGGTATGTCAGCAGGGAGAAAAGACGGCTTAGGTACTCTATGTATCCTGTCCACTAGTAGGTCCTGTGCTGAGGCATCGGGCACCAGAGTGGAGAATAGGGTCTGGGCATATTGTAAGAGCTGGTTAGGGGGGATATCTTCCGGAATTCCTCTAAGTTTGAGGTTGTTCCTCCTGGACCTGTCTTCTAGGTCGGCCATTTTGTCTTTTAACCACGTAATGTCTTCCCCTTGAGCTGTATGGGCCTCCACCATCACATTATATGCTGATGTGTATTCCTCCATCTTGTTTTCTACCAGGTGTACCCTCTGGCCTATGGCCTGTACTTCCCTATGGCACTCAGTTATCCCCCTAACCATGTCTGCCTGTAGTGAGGAGCGCTGTGACAGGAGCATGTCCTTCAGCAGTGTGTCTGAGACCGGCCGGTCCGCAGTGGGGAATTCCCTGATAGGATCTCGCTCAGTGCTACTCTGGTGTAACGGATTGCTGTGGGGCCCGCTCACCTCCATACCCTGCGCGCCTCCCTGCCTGACAGGGGAGTCCCTCTGCGGCTTCGATTTGGCCGGACTTCTAGTGGAGGGGCTGGAGGATGATACACTGGGTGGGTTCGGGGAGTGGGTAGAGACAGATACTGGACCTTGTCTGCCGCTGTGCGCTTCGGGCCTAAGCTCCGGCCTGTCTTCTGCCGTACCGCCGCCATTTTGAGGGCCGCGAGCCGCGTAGTAACTGGTCATTTTCTGCGGCTGTTGTGGGTTCTTGCGGCGTCTGGTCATCCCCGATGGGTTCAGCGGGTCCCCACTTAGTGATAGGTAGGTCCGATCATTGGTAGGGGTGCTGGAAAGCTGTGATGGCTGTAGATTATCTTTAAGGCGAGCGGAGCTCCAGGATTACGCGTCCATCTTGGAGTCCGTTCGGCCACGCCCCCACACAGCACCCCATATTGACAGAACAACACAGAATTGTTAACATTTTTATTAAAGATTTATTAAAAAAGAAAAACTGAAATATCACATGGTCCTAAGCATTCAGACCCTTTGCTCAGTATTTAGTAGAAGCACCCTTTTGATCTAATACAGCCATGAGTCTTTTTGGGAAAGATGCAACAAGTTTTTCATACCTGGATTTGGGGATTCTCTGCCATTCCTCCTTGCAGATCCTCTCCAGTTCTGTCAGGTTGGATGGTAAACGTTGGTGGACAGCCATTTTTCATCCTTTCCAGAGATGGTCAATTGGGTTTAAGTCAGGGCTCTGGCTGGGTCATTCAAGAACAGTCACAGAGTTGTGAAGCCACTCCTTCGTTATTTTAGCTGTGTGCTTAGGGTCATTGTCTTGTTGAAAGGTAAATCTTCGACACAGTCTGAGGTCCTGAGCACTCTGGAGAAGGTTTTTATCCAGGATATCCCTGTACTTGGCCGCATTCATCTTTCCCTCGATTGCAACCAGTCGTCCTGTCCCTGCAGCTGAAAAATACCCCCCTGGCATGATGCTGCCACCACCATGCTTCACTGTCGGGACTGTATTGGACAGGTGATGAGCAGTGCCTGGTTTTCTCCACACATACCGCTTAGAATGAAGGCCAAAAAGTTCTATCTTGGTCTCATCAGACCAGAAAATCTTTTTTCTTATTTCATGTGTCTTGCACTGAGGAGAGGCTTCCGTTGGGCCACTCTGCCATAAAGCCCCGACTGGTGGAGGGCTGCAGTGATGGTTGACTTTCTACAGCTTTCTCCCATCTCCCAACTGCATCTCTGGAGCTCAGCCACAGTGATCTTTGGGTTCTTCTTTACCTCTCTTACCAAGGCTCTTCTCCCCCGATAGCTCAGTTTGGCCGGACAGCCAGCTCTAGGAAGGGCTCTGGTCGTCCCAAACGTCTTCCATTTAAGGATTATGGAGGCCACTGTGCTCTTGGGAACTTTAAGTGCAGCAGAATTTTTCTGTAACCTTGGCTAGATCTGTGCCTTGCCACAATTCTGTCTCTGAGCTCTTCAGGCAGTTCCTTTGACCTCATGATTCTCATTTGCTCTGACATGCACTGTGAGCTGTAGGGTCTTATATAGACAGGTGTGTGGCTTTCCTAATCAAGTCCAATCAGTATAATCAAACACAGCTGGACTCAAATGAAGGTGTAGAACAATCTCAAGGTTAATCAGAAGAAATGGACAGCACCTGAGTTAAATATATGAGTGTCACTGCAAAGGGTCTGAATGCTTAGGACCATGTGATATTTCAGTTTTTCTTTTTTAATAAATCTGCAAAAATGTCAACAATATTGTGTTCTTCTGTCAATATGGGGTGCTGTGTGTACATTAGTGAGGAAAAATGAACTTAAATGATTTTAGCAAATGGCTGCAATATAATAAAGAGTGAAAAATTTAGGTGGTCCCCACTGTATATAATGGAAAGTGTTTGTGAAAGGACCTCTGCGCTAATAAAGTGAACTAAAACTATAATTAAATGTGGAAATGTGAAAAATCCAACAGTGATCACAAATCAGCTAAAAAATCGCAATAAGCGCTTATTGATTGGTTTGTGCAAAAGTTATAGCGTCTACAAAATAGGGGATAGTTTTATGGCATTTTTGTTGATGATTTTTTTTTATCAGTAATGGCGGCGATCAGCGATTTTTTTTAATCCTGACTGCGAGATTATGGCAGACACATAAGACAATTTTGACACATTTTTGGGACCATTGGCATTAATGCAACGAATAATGATAAAAAATTGCATTGATTACTGTAAAAATGTTACTGGCAGTGAATGGGGTTAACCACTAGGTGGCGCTGTAGGGGTTAAGTGTGTCCTAGGGAGTGATTCTAACTGTGGGGGGAGGGGCTGTGTGTGACACATCACTGATCACCTGTCAGGAAAGGGTCCATCCGCTGGTAAGATATATTATTTGGCATGCAGTACTGAGGCCCACCAGCAGGTGTCTCTTGGCAGTTTGGAACTGTCAGGAGAGCTTTTCCCTGTTAATAGTATATAATCTTTGGGCCGCAGTACTGGCGTCCACCAGCGGATGGATCCTGGCAGTGTGGAGCAGACAGTACCTCCTGCAATCAGGTGTCACTTGAGGCCAATTACAAGCCTATAAATACCTGGCAAACATTCACATGTTTGCCTTGATCTCTTCATTGCCTCCTGACCGGCTAGCGATCTGATCCTGTGCCCTGAACCTGATCCTGTCTCCTGAACCTGATCCTGTCTCCCTGTCTCGGACCCTATCCTATCCCACCTGTTACCTTGCATCCCTGCCTGCAGTCTGACCCATCCATCCTCTCCCTGTCCTGCGTTCCTTACCCCATCTGCTGATCTCCCTGTGTATGACCCTGGCCTGGCTATTGTTTATGAACCTGGTATTTCCCATTTTATTGCACTTATCTGTCTATTGTTATTTGTGGGTCTCTGTCTGTGGTTGGTTATTGCACTGTGTCATATTGGAGTTGGTTGTTTTATATTACTCACTTTCCTTAATAAATTTATATATTTTCACTTATATACGTTTTGGTGTCCTCTGTCGCAGACCACACGGTTCTGGTCACACCTGTTCATGACAGTAGATCAAGGCCATCCCTGACCAGAAGTGGCTGCACAGGGGAACCATTTTGATTCAGTTGGTTGCAAACATGAATGCCGATGAGGTTATTTATCTTTCTCTGCTGGCATCTGAAAGTGGTGATTATTGCCGCCAGGCTTTGAAAGGATGGTCTAGTGACCAGTTGTTTACCACTATACGTTTGGCTCACTCCCTGGTCGATCAGGGTTATATATTGTTTGAGGAGGTGCAGCCTTTGATCAAGCTATGTACTGAGCTGGCCCTGCCCTGTATTCCAAAGGGTCGTGATGATTTCACTCCTCCTTTTGATATAAACCAGGTTGTCTCCCTAGTTTGGCTTTTTGAAGATGATCCAGACGATTTCTGTGAGCACTACTCAGCCTGTTCCCTACAGGTGATTGCTGAGTGCATTGTGTCTGCTCAGTCTTTTGTTAGACAGGGAGATTTAAAAGCACAGTTTGTACAACCTATACTTTCAGCATGGTCTGACATGACGCAAGCAGCTCTAGCCAAACAAACCACCTCTGCCACCAAACACCAGCCTACCCAAATGTATGTTTCCCCATCACCCATGTCAACCGCAGTTGCAGCTCAGTATACGCTGCTGCCAACCAAATACTCATATCCAGTCTCTGCTCCCTGTACCTATCCTGCATTCAACCCACCTGTCTCTTCCCTGCTGCCTGCAAACCCACACGAACTTTCTCCAGATACTGTTACCTCTTCTCTGCCATATCCCAATCCTCCTCTCCAGTCTGCTGCACCCCTCACCTACAGATCTTCAGTGGCTAAGCCAAAGAAAAAACGAAAGTTTTTTCCAACCAAAACGATCCTGCCAGTAACCCAACCTGCCTCCGCACCAGCTAATCCAACCCATACCATCATGCCAGTGTCCAGTCCTGCCTCCCCGCCAGCTGATCTGTTTCAGCCTGATGTCCGGGTGCCAGCCCTCCAGCCTGATGTCCAGGTGTCTGCCCTCCAGCCTGATGTCCGGGTGTCTGCCCTCCAGCCTGATGTCCGGGTGTCTGCCCTCCAGCTTGAAGTGCCCGTGCCAGCTGCCCAGCTTGAAGTGCCCGTGCCAGCTGCCCAGCTTGAAGTGCCCGTGCCAGCTGCCCAGCTTGAAGTGCCCATGCCAGCTGCCCAGCTTGAAGTGCCCATGCCAGCTGCCCAGATTGAAGTGCCCATGCCAGCTGCCCAGCTTGAAGTGCCCATGCCAGCTGCCCAGCTTGAAGTGCCCATGCCAGCTGCCCAGCTTGAAGTGCCCATGCCAGCTGCCCAGCTTGAAGTGCCCATGCCAGCTGCCCAGCTCGATGACCCGGAGCCTGCTGCCCAGCTCAAGTTGTTCCTGTCTGCTGCCCAGCTCAAGTTGTTCCTGTCTGCTGCCCAGCTCAAGTTGTTCCTGTCTGCTGCCCAGCTCAAGTTGTTCCTGTCTGCTGCCCAGCTCAAGTTGTTCCTGTCTGCTGCCCAGCTCAAGTTGTTCCTGTCTGCTGCCCAGCTCAAGTTGTTCCTGTCTGCTGCCCAGCTCAAGTTGTTCCTGTCCGCTGCCCAGCTCAGTGACTCTGACGTGCCTGCCGTCTGCCCGGATGTGCCTGGTGACCAGCCTGAAATGCTTTCTTCCACCATTTTGCCTGATGCCATAGACCATGGACAATTAAGACCAGTTGGAGCGTCCGGAGGCCGCTCCTTTAGGGAGGGGTACTGTCAGGAAAGGGTCCATCCGCTGGTAAGATATATTATTTGGCATGCAGTACTGAGGCCCACCAGCAGGTGTCTCCTGGCAGTTTGGAACTGTCAGGAGAGCTTTTCCCTGTTAATAGTATATAATCTTTGGGCCGCAGTACTGGCGTCCACCAGCGGATGGATCCTGGCAGTGTGGAGCAGACAGTACCTCCTGCAATCAGGTGTCACTTGAGGCCAATTACAAGCCTATAAATACCTGGCAAACATTCACATGTTTGCCTTGATCTCTTCATTGCCTCCTGACCTGCTAGCGATCTGATCCTGTGCCCTGAACCTGATCCTGTCTCCTGAACCTGATCCTGTCTCCCTGTCTCGGACCTTATCCTATCCCACCTGTTACCTTGCATCCCTGCCTGCAGTCTGACCCATCCATCCTCTCCCTGTCCTGCGTTCCTTACCCCATCTGCTGATCTCCCTGTGTATGACCCTGGCCTGGCTATTGTTTATGAACCTGGTATTTCCCATTTTATTGCACTTATCTGTCTATTGTTATTCGTGGGTCTCTGTCTGTGGTTGGTTATTGCACTGTGTCATATTGGAGTTGGTTGTTTTATATTACTCACTTTCCTTAATAAATTTATATATTTTCACTTATATACGTTTTGGTGTCCTCTGTCGCAGACCACACGGTTCTGGTCACACCTGTTCATGACATCACCGTTCCCGATTACAAGGAGTTGTGATCAGTGAGAGTGTCATTAGGCAGAACGGGGAGATGCTTGTTTACATTAGCATCTCCCCGTTCTTCCTCACCGTCACCACGGGACCCACGATCATGGCCACGGAGCTCCCGGCGGGCGCGCGCACCCGCAAGCTGCCTCTTAAAGGGCAACGTACAGGTACATTAATCTGCCTGTACGTGCCCTTCTGCCGTAGTATATCTGCGTAAGGCAGTCGGGAAGCGGTTAAGACTCTCCCACTGGTCACGCCCATTGTTTGCCATGGTGCACTATGTATGCCCCAGGTCATCATCTCCCTGGTAGGGGTCCCAGTGCAGTATTTTGCCCAGAGGCCCATGATGCTGTTAAGGTGGCAATGCCCATTAGAGGCTCCTGGTGAATTTACTGGGTCACCAGCTCTAAGTCTCCTGCCACTCAGCATGTCGCTGAGGTTGGTGCCCCTCCCTTAGTGGGTATGCCCACATTCATGTTGCGTCAAAAAAAGATGTCTGCCACATGGCGGCCATCTCTAAGCCTGGGGGCCCCAGAATCTCCTATTGCCCGGGGGCCCCATGAGTTGTCAGTCCGCCCCTGCATGCACTACTTTTGGTGAGTTACAGTGTGATTTCAGCTCATTCAATTGAATGGGCTGAAAATCGCATCAAACTGAATCACGCAAAAATCACACAGAAACGTGCTCTACAATTACTATGCGATTCCGGTATAAACCAGCACTCGAGTAGTTGGACATAAAACTGAAAGGCAAACTTCCAGAGTTGTAAAGTGTTTTTGCACCTGTGCACTGGTGGATGGACCATTCACTTGCAAAGATTTGTTTACCATTGGACATTACAGTATTTTATGAACTGTATTGACTTCACGATTTTTTATATTTGAATCATTTGGTATTAACGCTTCACAAAGTTTAATGCTAAGAATTGTTAAGAATTCTCATTTATTTAGAAACCAGGGTTTGCCAGGGTTCTTTGTTCCACATATTTCAAATTGTGTTTAGTTAAGCTTGAACAGCCATAAGTGAAAATATACTCAATATGCAAAAAACAGAATATGACAACTTCAGATTTCAGAACCAGGAAACGGGTTGGAAAGAAATCAGAAAATCTGATGAATATTTAAAAAATTAACATAGATAATAATTTCTCAGAATGTTCAGATATAATCATACTCAAGTATACATATATTAAGAAGACAAATATATGCACAGAATATAAAGTACTCCCAGGTAACAAAGAAATAATTTTTAGATGTTTCTTATGAGACATGCAGGGACCAACAATTAATTGTGTTAGTGTTAACCACTTCAACCCCTTGGAACGTACCTGTACATCCTCAGGTTGATTGTAACGTGATGATGTCTGCTCTTGCAGGCATCATCCCAGCATGAAAATTTTCAGCCAGCAAAAGGCTTTTCTGAAGAAGTGATCCAAGTAGTTATACAGTCGTTCGATCACAATGTTGTTCATCCCTTGCGATAGCACTAAAGTTGATAAAAAAGGGACAATGTAAAAATAATACTATTTAAAACTTTTTAAAATCAACTCTATTTCCTCCGTGCTCATGTGTAAAAGCAAAAGCATATGTAAGTCCCACATGCATATGTAAACAGTGATTGCACCACATATGTGAGGTATTGCCGTGAATGTCAGAGTAAGAGCAATAATTATAGCAGCAGACCTCCTGTGTAACTCTAAACTAGTAACCTGTAAAGGATTTTAAAGCGTCGCCAATGGATATTTTTAGGTACTGTAGTTTGTCACTGTTCTACGAGCGTACAAAATGTTAACGCATGGAATGTTATGTATCTATTTACTCAACATAACATCTTCTTATATTTTACCAAAACTTTGGGTATCACATTGTGTTTGTATGCACTAAAATACATTAAAGTGTATTTTATTCTCCATTTTCTCTGCTTTCAAAAATGTAAAATGTTTCAGGGTTCTAAGTAATTTTTTTAACAAAAAAAGGTACATGTATTTGAGAAGTCTCAGAATTGGTCTGGGGGTCAAGTTTCTTTCTTTCCTTCTTTAACCATAAAATAGTGTGGCAGACCTAGCCGGGACAGAGGCTGTTGGAGAGGACTGAATGCAAGGCTCTTGCCTTTTGATTATGGGCCCTGGATTTTCAAGGGAACAATACTCTTTGTGAGGTGAATTAGAAATCCAGTCTGAACTGTGCTAGTCGGACTCAGTCGTGTATATATGTATATATTGTATATTGTCTCATTCTGTTGTGGACTCTTTGCTGTGATCATTTGGGATGTGTGTCCCTGTAGAGGGAGGGGGGATTCCTCCAGCAGCCCCCCTGCTGATAAGACTGTTTACTGAGGAGAAGTTTGAACACACCTGACCTGTGGGTCCATTGTCTTTGGACAGTTTAACCCGCCCTCTTTTCCAAGGGTGGGGGGGATGAGTCTCAGAGTTATTTTATCTGTTGTGTCCATGTGTGATAATAATGCAAAAAAATAGGGACCCCAGAGGCGGGGAAACCCTTTGTACCCCCCGGTACAGTGGGACTTTATAGGCGAACAAAGCAATTAATTTATAAGTAAAAACTATTTATTTATTGAAAAAGTGCTTAAAAAGCATAAAAACAGAATTATCTAAACATAGATCTGTACAAAATGCTTATATATAGTGCAACAGATTTTTTACAGTATATTCTTTAGATTTTTTTGAATACATATTAACTCCATGAGCCTGACATGTTTCAGGACAGGTGTCCCTTCTTCAGAGGCGTATTGAGGAGAAAGTTTTTTTAGGTGTATTCTGAAAAACAGGTGAGATCAATTTAGACATAGAAATATTTGTACAAGGCAAGAAATTCACATTATGGCAGCTGAGAGTGTCCAATATACATACCAGTATCCAACCTTTAGAAATTTTTTTATAAAGATAATAAAGCCCTCATGTGAGGAGAGAGGAAGATGTAATAAACAGATCGGTGGATATATGACCGCCAATTAGCACATAATAGGCATGGCGGCTTCCATTGGGCCGAGAAGCAGCTCCACAAAGGCCCCCCCAAAAAAAGAGAGAATGAGCCTCACCAGATCCACAATGGAGCCCTGAAGAAAAAAAGTTTTTTGATTAATAAATTGAAGATTGACAAAAGAAAAATATATGTAAAAAGATATAGAACATTTTACGTTATATAGCTATATGAAAAAGAAGGGGGTTGCTTTCTTTATTAACTCAAAATAGAGTTGAGCAGATTTATATTATACATTGGAATATTTATGTGTTTAATGACAACAATGCAAAGGTCTTTATATATAAAAATAAATAAAAAAAAAGAGGGAGGAACGGGGGGGGAGGGGGGACAAAAAGGTTCCCCCTTTCCTTTTTTAATTTATGAATGTTATAAACGGTATTGTTCTATGTATATATTACATATATTTATAGCAAAAGATTCTTGCCATTGTGGTCATTATTTAAACAACCATAGAACATTGGAGTTGTTTATAAAGAAAGATAATAATGAATCAGAGAAAGCAGAAAGGAACAATTTGCCTCTTTTTTTTAGTAATAAGAAGATAAAGGAAAATAATAAGGATTTTATAGCTTGTTTACTTACTTTTAACAGTTTCCAAACTAGCAAACTGAGGTATGGTTGCTGATGGCGCATATGTTTGATACTGGGCAGGAAGCCGGTGCCGAGTTTAAAAAGGCTGCCGGCGCCTGCGCAGTAGGGGTGATTCTGTAAGTGTCAGCAATGTTGTATGGATCGCGTCGTCGCGTGGAAACGTACTGACAAAGTGTGGGCGGAATGTTTAGACGACAGCATGGCAAAGTAAGAAGGAAAGCCCAGGGGGGGAAAGGATCAAGGTATCAAGGAAACCATTCATCTATTGCAAAATTTAAAAGGTTTACATATACCACCTCATTCACTTCTGGTTGCCATAGACGTCGAAGCGCTATACAGCTCCATCCCTCACAATTTAGGCCTTCTAGTCATCAAACATTTTTTTATCACAATCCCATAAGGATGATCGAAAGTTAAATTCCTTTTTATTGAATGCGTTGGATTTTATTCTAACGCACAATACTTTTTCTTTAGACGGATCCCACTACCTCCAGGTGCAGGGGGTTGCGATGGGGACTTGCTGTGCCCCATCGTATGCCAACCTGTACCTGGGGGAGTGGGAACAGTCTTTGCTGTCCGATGACAGCCTCTCGTCTTATACCACCCATGTAGCCGCATGGTTCAGGTATATAAACGACATATTGATGATATGGAGCGGCACACCAGAAAACCTACATACCTTCATGCAAATCATGAATTAAAACAAATTCAATTTATACTTTACCATGACCTTTAACGATACCTCTATCACTTTCCTTGATCTAAGCATAACTAAACTAATGGACGGCTCTCTATCCAGCGGTCTCCATCGTAAAGAGACCGCTGGAAATACCATCCTACATGCGTCCAGTTCACATCCCAAACCTTTAGTTCTGTCTATTCCATATGGGCAATACTTAAGACTCAGACGCAACTGCTCTACTGACACGGAATTTGTCTGTGAATCAAACAAATTAAGGGAAAGACTTCTAGATCGAGGTTACTCGCCTATATGCCTGAAAAAGGCATTTAGACGGGCGCGAGGCCAACTTAGACATAACATCCTTTCCCCCCAAAAAATCTAAAGATTCCCATTCAATTACTAGGCTAATTACCACCTAGAATAAACAGCATAAGACCATTAAAAACATTCTACAAAGACACTGACATCTATTACAAATTGATCCTAATATAAAACCATATGTATCAATGACACCCACTATTACTTTTAGAAGAGCTCGCTCATTAAGGGATCATCTTGTGAAAAGTGAATATACTGGTACCTTCTGTTCTGACATATGCAAAATATTTGGAATCTTCGAAACAAAAATTAAGTGTAGCGCTAAAAGTTCAACATGAAGGTAATGTCCAACCAATGATAAAAGGTATCAAGGAAAAGCATAAAAGAAAGTCCTCCATGTATATAAGATTCATAAAGTGGTCAATATAATTTCAGTGACTTGGTGTGAGGAACATATCAAATGTGTGACATCTGGGGTGAACACAGAAGAGACAGACCACCACCAACTATGGGGAGGCTTACCAGATGGCGTGGACCCAAGAGGGCATACGCCCATCTGGGTCAAATCAGGCTTGGGTGGTGGGTGATGATGGATGTTCCAGAGGAGTGATGAGAATGGAAGTCCGAGAGCAGACCGGATGCTGGTGGGTCCCTGCTCTGTGTATCAGCCTTGAGGAAAAGATTTGGAATCTTCAACTGTGGCGGATGTCCTTGCTGCCGCTATATGAATACTCAGACTAAATTCAAACTACCCAATGGCAATATATACAAGCCTAGACATTTTGCAAACTGCAAGACATCTGGGGTCATTTACCTTCTAACATGCCAATGTAAATGCTTTTACATTGGCAAAACAAAACTGGAGTTTAATAAGAAAGCAGCACGTCACATCACGAGCATGAGACAGGCGGACCTGGACCTTCCTCTGGGGCGACATGTGCGAGACTACCACATGGGCAAGTTTCCCCTTGTCCATTTCACCATCCTTGATCGGATTCATCCGGACAACGGGGGTGGTGATTGGAACAAGATCTTGCTCCAGAGGGAGGTCAGGTGGATCGCCAATCTCAATGCAACTCAATTTCCAGGACTTAATACCCAAATGAGTTTCCATCCATTTCTAGAAGGTTTCGTGTCAGCAGGATGTGAAAAAGAATGATATACCAGATATAGATCTTACACGTTCATAATAACATCTTACCCATGCTTATTAATGTGTTTAAGTTGTTTAGATCCAATGTAACTGATCATATTGACTCAATTATTATGTATTGTTTTTCTAACTGTTTAAGAATGTGGTCATATTCACATTATATTACTTCGATTTGGATTTTTGCTGTTTCTCCCATGTTTTTTCTCCCATGTACCCAATGTTCAATGATGTTCAAACTTTGCTCTGTATCCATCATTGTCTTGTCCTTTTTCCATTGTGTGCATCTGACCAGTGTCCATTATCCAAATCCAACAAAGTAACTTTGTCTTAATGATAAGTAATATTGATATTAATATTGATTTTGATTAGTGTATTCAATTCTTTTCAATTTTTTTTCATTTTTTTCCTTTTACATTTCTATATCATCATATTTGATTTTTCTTTGGTCCCAGCCACAGCTCCACCCGGCGCACGGGGGCCATGTCTTCCCATCCATCAGTGGGGGCATGGCCACCGTTTTTCACTGCCTGCTCGTCCGGTTCAGTCCGGACGGGCAACCGCGGTGTTTCTGCGCCGGTGGGCCATGTCGGCATGGCGCTCCCCCGGCACTTCGGCGCTGGGCGGGCACCGTGCGGATATGTCCCTGGGGCCCCCTATGTGGGATGTCCTTAATTCATGTCCCCTTATGGTGCCTGCCATTCTGACAGAGTGTCCCATGTGAACAGTTGCCTTGGAGACACTTCAGTGCAGGGCTTTCATTGGTCGCATTTGTTATAACGTCACCGCACCATGCGCGATGACACAGTGTTCCTCCTCTCTTCCCTTCCCCCCCCTGGGTTTTCCTTCTTACTTTGCCATGCTGTCGCCTAAACGTTCTGCCCACACTACGTCAGTACGTCTCCACATGACGACGCAGTCTATACAACATTGCTGACACTTACAGAATCACCCCTACTGCCCAGGCGTCGGCAGCCTTTTAAATTCGGCACTGGCTTCCTGCCCAGTATCAAAAATATACGCCATCAGCAACCATACCTCAGTTTGCTCGTTTGGAAACTGTTAAAAGTAAGTAAACAAGCTATAAAATCCTTATTATTTTCCTTTATCTTCTTATTACTAAAAAAAGAGGCAAATTGTTCCTTTCTGCTTTCTCTGATTCATTATTATCTTTCTTTATAAACAACTCCAATGTTCTATGGTTGTTTAAATAATGACCGCAATGGCAAGAATCTTTTGCTATAGATATATAATATATACATAGAACAATACCGTTTATAACATTCATAAATTAAAAAAGGAAAGGGGGAACCTTTTTGTTCCGCCCCCCTTCCTCCCTCTTTTTTTTTAATTTATTTTTATATATAAAGACCTTTGCCATGTTGTCATTAAACACATAAATATTCCAATGTATAATATAAATCTGCTCAACTCTATTTTGAATTCATAAAGAAAGCAACCCCCCTCTTTTTCATATAACTATATAACGTAAAATGTTCTATATCTTTTTACATATATTTTTCTTTTGTCAATCTTCAATTTATTAATCAAAAAACTTTTTTACTTCAGGGCTCCATTGTGGATCTGGTGAGGCTCATCCTCTCTTTTTTTGGGGGGCCTTTGTGGAGTTACTTCTTGGCCCAATGGAAGCCGCCATGCCTATTATGTGCTAATTGGCGGTCATATATCCACCAATCTGTTTATTACATCTTCCTCTCTTCTCACACGAGGGCTTTATTATCTTTATAAAAACGTTTCTAAAGGTTGGATACTGGTATGTATATTGGACACTCTCAGCTGCCATAATGTGAATTTCTTGCCTTGTACAAATATTCCTATGTCTAAATTGATCTCACCTGTTTTTCAGAATACACCTAAAAAAACTTTCTCCTCAATACGCCTCTGAAGAAGGGACACCTGTCGTGAAACATGTCAGGCTCATGGAGTTAATATGTATTCAAAAAAATCTAAAGAATATACTGTAAAAAATCTGTTGCACTGTATATAAGCATTTTGTACAGATCTATGTTTAGATAATTCTGTTTTTATGCTTTTTAAGCACTTTTTCAATAAATAGTTTTTACTTATAAATTAATTGCTTTGTTCGCCTATAAAGTCCCACTGGGGGGTACAAAGGTTTTCCCCGCCTCTGGGGTCCCTATTTTTTTGCAATATATTTTGGGATGTTGGCAACACTTTATTAAGGGGTACACACTTGTTTCCCCCTTGTGGTTCCCCTTACTATATATGTGTGATAATAAAACAGTCCATGTTAGCATCTAAGCAAGTCTCGCCTTGTTTTATGCTTGGGAGCAGTTGGAATATCTGATATCTGAGTCCAGACTGGGAGGAAGTGGTATATGACGGAAGCACTCAAGTGGAGTGTGGGACGTTCCGTAACATTGGTGGCAAGCAGCGGGACGCTTCCTGCAGTCTGGGACATCCAAACTTCCACCTGGATCCAAGGTCCAGATAGCAGGAGAGGCGAGGAGAGGTACAGATACCAGCCGCCATGGAGGAAGTATTCAGAAGGAGGTTGCGAGAAATGCAGATACAGCATAGAGGACCAGTATCAGAGCAGGTCCTGCTGGGATGGTGTGATTCTATTCGCTGCAAACTCTGGAAAGAAGCGCTAGCCCGTGAGCATCGACACCAGGGAAAAGTTCTCCCCTCCATCCAGGAAAGGTACTGGTCACAGTACGGATTGCGGGTGCGGTTTTTGGGAGAAAAAACGCACAAGGAGCAGACAGCTGAATTCAGCAGGCTGGTCTGGGCAGAGATGAAGCTGGATGAGAGCTACAGAGCCCTCCGGTGGCATGTATCCCAAGCATGTCCCTGGATAGTGGATGACAGCCCAACGGAAGGCTTAAGCTACGGCGGCTTGGGACTGTTGTATGTGAAGCTGACAGGGAACCCTAATTTTGGGAGTGATTTGGAGTGGCGGGTGGATGAAATCATGGATTTCAGAGAAGGGCTACTGAACATTTCGGAAGTGTACTGAGCGCTGGAAGATTTGGAGTTTCTGGCCGTTCAGGAATGGGAGCTGGATAAACCCTACAGACAGCTGCTAGACATTGCTCAGTGCCAGGGCTGGGCTCCCTTTGCCTGGGACTATCAGGAAATACCAATTGACAGCCCTGAAATCCTGGCTGAAGAGTCGGCAATGTGGCAGAGTAATAGTGTGCCTTGCCAACCTGTGTAACGTACCTGGGATGTGAGCCTGACGTGTGGAGGGAGACCTCCCGTACCACCCTGGCTCGGAGACCACTGGAGTGGGAACAGTGGCGGTAAGAGCACAGTGAGGTAAAGGTGCCTGAGTCCTTACTGCTTGAGATGGTCGCGGATGCAGGTCAGCAGATGCAGGTTTGCAGAGCAGCGGATGCAGGTTAGCAGATGCAGGTTTGCAGATCAGCGGATGCAGGTCAGCAGGTGCAGGTTTGCAGAGCAGCGGATACAGGTCAGCAGGTGCAGGTTTGCAGAGCAGCGGATGCAGGTTAGCAGATGCAGGTTTGCTGATCAGCGGATGCAGGTCAGCAGGTGCAGGTTTGCAGAGCAGCGGATGCAGGTTAGCAGATGCAGGTTTGCAGATCAGCAGATGCAGGTTTGCAGACAGAAGCGGAGTCAGATGAGCCGGGTCATACACATCAGGGAATACAGCAGAAACGGCAAGCAGAGAATAGTCAGAGTCCAGGCTGGGTCTTGGCAACAGGCAATCAGGCAGGTAACAGAGCTGGGTCAAACTAGCCAAGGTCAGGATTGGAGACATAAGCAGGGTCAGGAAGCTGGGTCGGAATACAGGAACAGAGTACTGGTACAATCAGGAACACAGGGAACGGAAGCAGATCAAACCACAAGAGGCAGCGCAACTGAGCATCTTTTAAAGGCTATTGGGCGCCAAAGCGCGTCTTAACGAACGCGCATGTGCACGTTCGTACGAGCGGGCCGTGACATGCGCATAGGCGCACGCCTTCTGGAAAGGGACATACATTCGTGACAACCTGCCCCCACAGCTATGGAGGCGGAGGTCTTATGGCGGATGCAGCAAGTGCTGACTGACCTTGATGATCCTGTTTCTGCATGGGATGATCTTGGATGGAGGAATGGGCCTGTCCAGCAGCATGCCAGAGAATCAGCAGTGGAAAATCTGGAGATTGCCATCCCAAAGGTGAGGTTCTGACAACAGGGAAGAGCTCTGCTAACCTCTGCTCAGCACCGATAGCATCTTCTGGGTTCCATGGACAGGAGATGGTGAACCTCTATCCCCAGACACCAGTTGCAGAGACAGGGGATTTGATAGTTTTTTCTGCTGAGAAAGAACAATTGGGTGAGCCCCCAGCAGAAGAGCTGGTATTAGGGCCAAACTTCACTGTGCTCTGCCCAGCACCGATAGCATCTTCTGAGTTCCACGGACAGGAGATGGTGAACCTCTATCCCCAGACATCAGTTTCAGAGACAGTGGATTTGATAGACTTTTCTGCTGAGGAAGAACAACCTGATGAGCCTCCAGCAGAAGAGCTGCTATCAGGGCCAAAGTTCACTGTGCTCTGCTCAGCACCAACACTGGCTTCGGACTTCTTGAGAGAAGAGGTAGTCGGCCTTTCTCCCACAACACTGACAGGGACATGTGATTTTCTGCCAGCAGCATCTATGGAGTTACAACAAACTTCTCCAGCTGAAGATCTGGTAACTGAACAGAGGGTCCAAGACCTCTGTCCCACACTTTTAGCAATTCCAGAGACTGGGGATTTAATAGATGTTTCTGTAGAGGAGGAACCACCTAGCAAACCCCCAGCAAAAGTGCTGGCAACCGGACAGAGGGACCAAGACCTCTGCCCCACACCTGCAGCAATTCTGAAGGCCCAGGGTGAGGAGGTGGCAGTCTATCATGAGCTGCAGATCAGGATCCAAGGAGAGAATGCAGTCATCACCTCACAACTGCAGCTTGATCTGGTGTCGGTGGATTGGGCTTCAGTCCCCACCTGTATACCCCAGGGATGCTGGGCAGTCGGCCCAGATCCCCAACAGCATGATGGAGTGAGCCCAGTCCCCCTGACTTCTCTCCAGCGGCAGAAAGGACTCCAGAGAGAAGAGCCAGTCTGGGCCTCTCCCCAGAGGAGGCAGAGGTTGGCTGGGTGAGTAATATTCTGTTTGGAACAATTTGTTTGGGGTACTGTGTGGGTACAGGCAGTAGAGGACTGGAACTATGGACTAACTTCGGAGTCAACCCATCTGGGGTCTCCTCCTATGTTAGTCTCCTGCCGAAAGGGGAGAAATGTGGCAGACCTAGCCTGGACAGAGGCTGTTGGAGAGGACTGAATGCAAGGCTCTTGCCTTTTGATTATGGGCCCTGGATTTTCAAGGGAACAATACTCTTTGTGAGGTGAATTAGAAATCCAGTCTGAACTGTGCTAGTCGAACTCAGTCGTGTATATATGTATATATTGTATATTGTCTCATTCTGTTGTGGACTCTTTGCTGTGATCATTTGGGATGTGTGTCCCTGTAGAGGGAGGGGGGATTCCTCCAGCAGCCTCCCTGCTGATAAGACTGTTTACTGAGGAGAAGTTTGAACACACCTGACCTGTGGGTCCATTGTCTTTGAGCAGTTTAACCCGCCCTCTTTTCCAAGGGTGGGGGGGAAGAGTCTCTGAGTTATTTTATCTGTTGTGTCCATGTCGGATAATAAAACAGTCCATGTTAGCATCTAAGCAAGTCTCGCCTTGTTTTATGCTTGGGAGCAGCTGGAATATCTGATATCTGAGTCCAGACTGGGAGGAAGTGGTATATGACGGAAGCACTCAAGTGGAGTGTGGGACGTTCCGTGACAAATAGCATTATTATGTTTTCATGGTCATGTATGATTCAAGCATTCAGAATAAAAAAATATCTGTTACAAAACTTCAGCTGTGGCAAAGTTGTATTTTGCTTACATCTACAGTGTGTTACCTAACAACGTCTAGTAAACTAAACTATAAAAATGACCAAATTACCATAAAGCAAGGCCAATATAAAAAAAAAAATCTTATTTCATTGGAAAAGAAAAAAATCTTATAAAAAGGTATTCAGTTTAATTTATCAAGTAAAGCAGGAATTATGCAGTGTTACATTTATGCTATATTGTTATAAATAAGAACAGCACATGTTTTGGCTGATGTCCAAGTATTGCGCACATGTAATGAAAAGGTTTTCCTGTTAAAATATATTCTAAATATATATACTCACGCTAATGGTGTACACGAAAATGGAAAAATAAAGTGACAAGTGCAGCTGCTGTACACAAAGTGCTAATCACTTGAACAGATACAAATAAATACAATACAGCGCTAGCAAACACAGTAAAGGTGAAATTGCAAACAATACATTGATAATGTAACAACCAAGTGTCCTAAGTGCTCTCACCCTCTGCACGAGGAACACCTCCACCGCGCCAAAGTCCCCTTTAAAACTATTGAAAATTGAATAAACACTAGTGAAAGTGATGAAAAAAATTTATAATCTAATAAATAAGAAATGAGGAGCTGCCCACTTAAATCATAACCAGAAACAATAATCAATAAATTTAATCCTAAATATCGGTTGAATACCAACAAACACCGACACCTAGGATAAATTAGCAGGCGCTCAAAAACACTCCAGATGTAACTAGCAATACCACCATAAATGACAATATCTGGTGATTAACACGTTCTCTGGATATAAAAAGTATGAAAAGGATATATATATATATGTGTGAAACAAATATGCAATGTGCAATAATGGTGATACCCTCTATCTAAGACTCAATCACCTATATGTGACACACCTCTAAAGATCAGAATAAAATTAAAACAATATATATATATATAGTGTGATTGTATACCTTGCAGTATACAATAGTGGTGACACCCTCTAATAGTATTAGTGATCTGAGTGTAACACGCTAAATTAATAACATACCTCAGAAATGAATGTAAATAGAAACATAATGAAATGTGCTACTGCAGAATAAAATGGTGATGTGATCTAATATGTGAATCTATCATCTGCGTGTATCACACCCCTATTTAGTCAAGAGATTGACTGGATGTAGTTGATCAGGGTGTGACTAGTAATATAGTGGTGACTCTCTAATAGTGGGTCAATTATCTGTGTATGGTACACCACATGAATGGCGGACCACACAAAAATAAAAACCTGCAAAAGAAAAATATTATAAATAGAACCTCTTATAATGCAAAAAAATGTGGTGGAAAAACATATATATGAGTGACAGCAATAAAAAATCGTGCATGTAGTTCAATTCATGCTGCAAAGTTCAACAACTCCAAAAACAGTTCATGAATGGAACCAGCCCTTAATAGAGGCTGTAGGTGATTAAAGCTGGTGACGAAAAAATATTCAATCAAATGTCCCACACAAATGATTCCTCAGTGATAGATGTCAAAGATGATGAGTAACTCCGTGCTCCTTCCACCTCACCACCGTGCTAGTGAACTGCACTCTCCAGACATGCACTCACCAAAATAAAATGCCAGCACTCTCATGCAAGGCAAAACGAGCTTTCTTTACCACACTCCTGGGTAAATATTGCATACGAAGCTCACAAGGATGATGTTCAATGGATCCACATAAAAGAGAATGAATACTCCAATAGTGTAATTCCGCAATGAAAATTTATTAAAACTCATGCAAACTTCACACATAGCACTCACATTGTGTAAACCTTAAACAAGCTCAGAACGTGTAATGCACAGCAAACTTCAACTCAGTGGATTCAACAATAACAATGGTCACGGCGGACCCGAGGTGTACAGCTGCTGGATGTGCTCTCACCCCTCCCTCGGGAAACCTCCGTCCCTCCGTGCGCTCGTATCCTATTCTCCTGTGTGGCCGACAGCAAGTACGTCACAACTCACAGCCACGCCCCGACATGTTTCGTCATGGAACGACTTATTCATGGGATTGGCTGTGTTCGCTGCCACTCAGCTCTTTTATCTACTCTCAAGTATCCGCCCACTGGATTGCGTCATGCGCATGCGCACACCTCGCGTCCCCGTACGCTGGATACAATGATGTCTCACACAGCAGGAAAAATTCATGGGAATCAGGCACATACAAAGTTCCACTATCGAAAATGCAGTTGACAAGATAATGGACATCAGATCAAATAGTATGCTTATATAAATATAGCATACAAAGCTCTACATATATACATTTGCCATTTAACTCTCAGTCAGCGGTTGCGATGATCTTTCACATAGCGATGATCTTTCAGTGGGCTAGCTATGTGAAAGATCATCGCAACCGCTGACTGAGAGTTAAATGGCAAATGTATATATGTAGAGCTTTGTATGCTATATTTATATAAGCATACTATTTGATCTGATGTCCATTATCTTGTCAACTGCATTTTCGATAGTGGAACTTTGTATGTGCCTGATTCCCATGAATTTTTCCTGCTGTGTGAGACATCATTGTATCCAGCGTACGGGGACGCGAGGTGTGCGCATGCGCATGACGCAATCCAGTGGGCGGATACTTGAGAGTAGATAAAAGAGCTGAGTGGCAGCGAACACAGCCAATCCCATGAATAAGTCGTTCCATGACGAAACATGTCGGGGCGTGGCTGTGAGTTGTGACGTACTTGCTGTCGGCCACACAGGAGAATAGGATACGAGCGCACGGAGGGACGGAGGTTTCCCGAGGGAGGGGTGAGAGCACATCCAGCAGCTGTACACCTCGGGTCCGCCGTGACCATTGTTATTGTTGAATCCACTGAGTTGAAGTTTGCTGTGCATTACACGTTCTGAGCTTGTTTAAGGTTTACACAATGTGAGTGCTATGTGTGAAGTTTGCATGAGTTTTAATAAATTTTCATTGCGGAATTACACTATTGGAGTATTCATTCTCTTTTATGTGGATCCATTGAACATCATCCTTGTGAGCTTCGTATGCAATATTTACCCAGGAGTGTGGTAAAGAAAGCTCGTTTTGCCTTGCATGAGAGTGCTGGCATTTTATTTTGGTGAGTGCATGTCTGGAGAGTGCGGTTCACTAGCACGGTGGTGAGGTGGAAGGAGCACGGAGTTACTCATCATCTTTGACATCTATCACTGAGGAATCATTTGTGTGGGACATTTGATTGAATATTTTTTCGTCACCAGCTTTAATCACCTACAGCCTCTATTAAGGGATGGTTCCATTCATGAACTGTTTTTGGAGTTGTTGAACTTTGCAGCATGAATTGAACTACATGCACGATTTTTTATTGCTGTCACTCATATATATGTTTTTCCACCACATTTTTTTGCATTATAAGAGGTTCTATTTATAATATTTTTCTTTTGCAGGTTTTTATTTTTGTGTGGTCCGCCATTCATGTGGTGTACCATACACAGATAATTGACCCACTATTAGAGGGTGTCACCACTATATTACTAGTCACACCCTGATCAACTACATCCAGTCAATCTCTTGACTAAATAGGGGTGTGATACACGCAGATGATAGATTCACATATTAGATCACATCACCATTTTATTCTGCAGTAGCACATTTCATTATGTTTCTATTTACATTCATTTCTGAGGTATGTTATTAATTTAGCGTGTTACACTCAGATCACTAATACTATTAGAGGGTGTCACCACTATTGTATACTGCAAGGTATACAATCACACTATATATATATATATTGTTTTAATTTTATTCTGATCTTTAGAGGTGTGTCACATATAGGTGATTGAGTCTTAGATAGAGGGTATCACCATTATTGCACATTGCATATTTGTTTCACACATATATATATATCCTTTTCATACTTTTTATATCCAGAGAACGTGTTAATCACCAGATATTGTCATTTATGGTGGTATTGCTAGTTACATCTGGAGTGTTTTTGAGCGCCTGCTAATTTATCCTAGGTGTCGGTGTTTGTTGGTATTCAACCGATATTTAGGATTAAATTTATTGATAATACATTGATAATACCCAAAATAGGAGAGGGGGAGGAGCCACAAGATGGTGCCAACTTAGAACCTGCTGTGAGGCTCTATGCGTCCCCACGAGCGAGGAAGCCAGTAAGCTCTATTATGCCTTATTTAAGGAGGCTTATGCGGCCGCATTAAGTGACCCCTGTGTATGCCGCTTCTCATGCTGTATGTAGGAAATTTAGAGGAAGCTAAAGCCGTGCTGTTTGGATGCCTGCATCTGATGTTCCAACATCAAGAGACTGAGTTATAATACCTGCCATACCTGCTATATTGCTACCTGCTACGTGCTGGCTGTTACCTACATTTCTCTACAACTTGCATAACTTGTTACAACTTTCTATTTGATACTTGCCTGTCTCTCCTGGTCCTGGTTCCTGGCATGAATCTCTCCCTGACGAGTCCCTGATGCTGCAGGCCGTATGTATGCCGGAGACAAGCCAGAATCCCTCAGGTAACAATGGCACAAGAGAGCATGGGAGAGGTCTGAGCGTGGATGGTCAGTCTGAGTACAGAGCTAGACCTAGCCAGCATATGGAAGCTGCTGCAATGCCCAAGGGAGCTAGTGCATGTTGGTGGATGACCCAGCCCCCTCTACTCTGCTCGTGATCCTATCCTGCTTGTGAGAGAAGCCAGGGAGGTGAGGGAGTCTATTTCTGAGCCTGTTTTGCCAACGGAGTGTCGTGGGGTTAAAGCTAAAGTAGCAGCAGTGTGTGCCAGTACGTCCCGGGTGGGCAGGTACATAGATTTTTATTTACAACCATTGGTCACAGGGATGCCGTCTTATCTGAAGGACACTCGCCATGTGATCAATAAACTTTCTGATTATACCCCAGGTCCATCTTGGTGGCTAGTGACAGCTGATGTCGCCTCATTATATACGGTGATACCACATAACTTGGGGTTATATGCGGTTGAGTATTACCTTAGACGTGACTCATCTCTGTTTGATGAACAAATATGTTTTATCATGCAGCTACTTCATTTTGTGGCCACGAGGAATTACTTTTGGTTTGGAGGCCAATTCTATAGGCAGGATAGAGGCGTCGCCATGGGGGCTAAATATGCCCCCAGTCTGGCGAACCTCTTCATGGCCCTGTGGGAGGAGGATGTCATCTATGCCCAACAAAAACCTCAGGTGGTGTTATGGGCCAGGTATATAGATGACATCCTCCTCCTATGGAATGGTGACCGTGAAGACCTTGATGTATACATGAGGGGGTTGAATGAAAATGACCGTGGCATTAAACTTTCCTATGAGGCCAGTCAGTCTGAAATCAATTTTCTTGACCTCAAGATTGGCATTAAGGAAGGGCAGTTTACTACGGCAACTTTTTTCAAAAATACAGATAGAAATTCTTATATACCGACCGATAGTTGCCATCATGAGACATGGCTGAGGTCTGTGCCGAAAAGTCAACTTATTCTCTTAAAACGTAATTGCTCCGACCATGAGGAGTTCTTGGTCCAAGCAAATGTTTTGATAGAACGCTTTTTGGAAAAGGGATATTCCAAGACTTCTTTAATGAACACATTGGATGAAGTGACCACCATTGATAGGAGTAGTCTACTTAAAACTAAGACACCTAATGGTGGTAGAACACCTTCAGTTCCCTTCATCACCACGTATTCCCTACAACACAGAAATATAGCTAAGTTGATAGGGAAGCACTGGCATGTTCTTAAGAATGATCAAATATTGGGTACCATCCTTCCAGCTAAGCCACAGGTGATATATAAAGGTGCCCCCTCGTTGAGAGGTAGAGTGGCCCCTAATATTCTCGATCCCCCTCCGACCAAGAGGGGATTCTTTGAATATATGATTGGATTCTATCAATGCAGAAAATGTAGGGTGTGCACCCTTAGTGGATGCACTCATAGAAGAACTCATAAGTTCATTTCCACCAGCACTACAATAGAGTTCGAAATTAGATCATTTATTACTTGCTCCACAGAACGTGTGGTGTACCTTCTTCAATGTCCTTGTGGATTACAATACGTGGGGAGGACGAAACGCCCCCTATCTGTAAGACTCAACGAGCATATCACCAACATTCTTACTGGTTTCCCAAAACATCCGGTCTCCAGACACTATCTTGAGGTACACAACCGGGACCCTAGGAAAACGATCTTTCTAGGCATTGATAGATATACCCCACATTGGAGGGGGGGGTCTATTATACGTGGGATCTCCAGGCTTGAAATGACATGGATACACAGATTAAAGTGCTATACTCCCTTTGGACTCAATGTGGATGTAGATCTTAATGCATTTCTAGACAATTCATGATAATTTTATTTAAGAATTATTCTATGCTATCTTTATATTACTTTTCAAAATTTTTTGTCTTTTTTTATTTTAATTTTTAATTTTTAATTTTTAAGTTTAGAAATTCCCTTGTCATTATTCTTCTATCTTCATGTTATTTAACGATTAGTGAAGTGTGGTTTAATTTTGACATTTTTTATCATATATAGTTGTTTTTAATACTATAATCTGTTCACTCGCTTTGAATCTCTAGTGGTGGTAGATATATTCACATCCCCAACCACCTTTGGAACGACATCCTAGTTTCTCACCAATCATAGTTATGTACATATTGTGGTTTGAACACCCTCAGTGTAACTCCCATTCGCCCCTCTTTTACATGGAGGAGAGTTTTCGTTTTGTTTTATTTTCAATTTTTATCCCTGTATATGTATATTATAAAACACTCTAATAATAACATATTCGGGTTTTGATTATATTCGATGTGGCCATTTTCCCTATTTAATTTTTCCAGCTCTTGAAGGGTTCCAGTGTAGGGGCGGAAGTGGCGTCTGCCCATCGAAAAAACTATAGGTCACAGACTTCCTACTTCCGTGTAGGATGGTGCGGTGACGCCATCTGAGCTTCAAAGCGAGGTTTGGTTTTCGTTTCTGGTCTATATATAGCGATGAGTCAGTGCGTCGCCCGTTCCCATGACGACGTCCAATAGGACGAAACGTACGTCGGAAGGTTGACGCGCTGACGTCATCGTTTTTCGTTTGAACGGGTGCATGCGAGCCGGCCGGCTGTTTTATATCCTATGTGCCTTATATCGTCATTTTACATGTAAGTGCGACCATTTCTTTTAACTCAATAAATGTGATACAGTTTTACGCTATGGAGAATTTGTTTTGTCCTTTTGGGTTCTCCTGCTATACGGATTGAGTTCGATACACTGTAAGATCCCGTCCACCCCCTTCATTGGTTGACGACCTGAGGAGCAGATTTCCCCTGAGTGGAGGTTTACCATTAAGCTGATTCACAGCTTACCTCTGGTAAGCGGACATCTTATTAGGTGGAGGATTTTTCACTGGGTGTCTCACGTCTGTAATTATTGAATACATCCACCCTTGGCTCCAAGGATTGTGTTATATGTCTACGGTCACTGTTTGTATCTGCCTTGACTCCAGGAACTGTGTTTTTGTGACGTCAGTTATTTTCCTACTTCAATTGGGACTTTTTTTACCTGTATTCGGGACTTATCATTTCCAGTCACTTTTTCATTAGGGTTCTGGTGTTTTATAATTACAAACACATTTTCATTTTTTGATGTATTGTATTTCTCATACACTTTATTATTGATTAGTCACTTTTATGATACTGTTTTTAGCGCGGTTGTTCTTGAATATATTTGTGCCAGTACGGTGCCTGCAGAAGCCCTTGAGGACTGAAAGCACCACTGCAGATGTTGGGGGGAATCTAGGGAAGAAGATAATCTCATAGTGGGGGTCCGTTAGAGGTACCGATAAGAGGAGCTGTGTGAATCGGGTAGGAGTGGCTAAAATAACTGGTTAAAAATAAAGGACAGAAAAATAGAAAAAAAAGACACTCCTATGGCCACATCTGTATAAATTGAGAAGGAAGCGCCACCTGAGTGTAGTATTAACAAATGATGTTTAATGACACCAGGTAAAAACACACTTACAGGATAACAACATATTAAAGGCTCATCTGTATAGGTATGTGGTCCTCGGTGTTCACTCTGATCCTGTGGTGGTGACGCTGCAGGGATGCTGGGCTGCAGAAGGTGGATTACTAGCCGGGAGCTCCTTCTGTGGCCATCAGGAAGAGACTAGGGGCCGGCGTGGAGTGCACGTGGAGCGTGTGTGATGTCACAGGTCGTCCGTCCGCTTCCGGGTTCGATATCCAGGGGAGGGATCGTCCAGGGAGGAGGGCTTGCAAGGAGGTTGAGAGAAGGCTAGGCCTATTGAAGGAGCAGAGGCTCCGAGCGCGTAGGCTTCTCTCAACCTCCCTGCAAGCCCTCCTCCCTGGACGATCCCTCCCCTGGATAGCAAACCCGGAAGCGGACGGACGACCTGTGACGTCACACACGCTCCACGCCGGCCCCTAGTCTCTTCCTGATGGCCACAGAAGGAGCTCCCAGCTGGTAATCCACCTTCTGCAGCCCAACATCCCTGCAGCGTCACCACCACAGGATCAGAGAGAACATCGAGGACCACATACCTATACAGATGAGCCTTTTATATGTTTTTATCCTGTAAGTGTGTTTTTACCTGGTGTCATTAACCACTTCAGCCCCGGACCATTTGGCTGCCTAAAGACCAGAGGACTTTTTCCAATTTGGCACTGCGTCGCTTTAACTGCTAATTGCGCGGTCATGCAATTCTGTACCAAACGAAATTTGCGTCCTTTTCTTCCCACAAATAGAGCTTTCTTTTGATGGTATTTGATCACCTCTGCCATTTTTTTTTTTGTGCTATAAATGGAAAAAGACCGAAACTTTTGAAAAAAAATTATATTTTCTACTTTTTGTTATAAAAAAAAATCCAATAAACTCAATTTTAGTCATACATTTAGGCCAAAATGTATTTGGCCACATGTCTTTGGTAAAAAAAATGTCAATAAGCGTATATTTATTGGTTTGCGCAAAAGTTATAGCGTCTACAAACTAGGGTACATTTTCTGGAATTTACACAGCTTTTAGTTTATGACTGCCTATGTCATTTCTTGAGGTGCTAAAATGGCAGGGCAGTACAAAACCCCCCCAAATGACCCCATTGTGAAAAATAGACACCCCAAGCTATTTGCTGAGAGGCATGTTGAGTCCATGAAATATTTTAGTTTTTGACACAAGTTGCGGGAAAGTGACAAATTGTTTTTTTTTTCCACAAAGTTGTCACGAAATGACATATTGCTCACACAGGCCATGGGCATATGTGGAATTGCACCCCAAAATACATTTAGCAGCTTCTCCTGAGTATGGGGATACCACAAGTGTGGGACTTTTTGGGAGCCTAGCCACGTACGGGGCCCCGAAAATCAATCACCGCCTTCAGGATTTCTAAGGGCGTAAATTTTCGATTTCACTCCTCACTACCTATCACAGTTTTGAAGGCCATAAAATGCCAAGATGGCACAACTCCCCCACCCCCAAATGACCCCATTTTGGAAAGTAGACACCCCAAGCTATTTGCTGAGAGGCATGTTGAGTCCATGGAATATTTTATTTTTTGACACAAGTTGCGGGAAAGTGACAATTTTTTTTTTTTTACAAAGTTGTCACTAAATGATATATTGCTCACACAGGCCATGGGCATATGTGGAATGGCACCCCAAAATACATTCTGCTGATTCTCCTGAGTACAGGGATACCACATGTGTGGGACTTTTTGGGAGCCTAGCTTCATACGGGGCCCCGAAATCCAATCACCGCCTTCAGGACTTCTAAGGGCGTAAATTTTTGATTTCACTCCTCACTACCTATCACAGTTTCGAAGGCCATAAAATGCCAAGATAGCACAAAACCCCCCAAAATGACCCCATTTTGGAAAGTAGACACCCCAAGCTATTTGCTGAGAGGCATGTTGAGTCCATGGGATATTTTAAATTTTGACACAAGTTGCGGGAAAGTGACAATTTTTTTTTTGCACAAAGTTGTCACTAAATGATATATTGCTCAAACATGCCATGGGCATATGTGGAATTACACCCCAAAATACATTCTGCTGCTTCTCCTGAGTACAGGGATACCACATGTGTGGTACTTTTTCGGAGCCTAGCTTCATACGGGGCCCCGAAATCCAATCACCGCCTTCAGGATTTCTAAGGGCGTAAATTTTTGATTTCACTCCTCACTACCTATCACAGTTTCGAAGGCCATAAAATGCCAAGATAGCACAAAAACCCCCAAAATGACCCCATTTTGGAAAGTAGACACCCCAAGCTATTTGCTGAGAGGCATGGTGAGTATTTTGCAGCTCTCATTTGTTTTTGAAAATGAAGAAAGAAAAGAAAAATGTATTTTTTTTTTCTTTTTTCAATTTTCAAAAGTTTGTGACAAAAAGTGAGGTCTTCAAAATACTCACTATACCTCTCAGCAAATAGCTTTGGGTGTCTATTTTCCAAAATGGGGTCATTTGGGGGGGGGGGGGTTGTGCCATCTGGGCATTCCATGGCCTCCGAAACTGTGATAGGCAGTGAAGAGTGAAATCAAAAATTTACGCCCTTAGAAAGCCTGAAGGTGGTGCTTGGTTTTCGGGGTCCTGTACGAGGCTAGGCTCCCAAAAAGTCTCACACATGTGGTATTCCCATACTCAGGAGAAGCAACAGAATTTATTTTGGGGTGTAATTTCACATATTCCCATGGCATGTTTGAGCAATATATCATTTAGTGACAACTTTGTGCAAAAAAAAAAAAATGTCTTTTTCCCGCAACTTGTGTCACAATATAAAATATTCCATGGACTCTACATGACTCTCAGCAAATAGCTTGGGGTGTTTACTTTCCAAAATGGGGTCATTTGGGGGGGTTTTGAACTGTTCTGGCATTTTATGCACAACATTTAGAAGCTTATGTCACACATCACTCACTCTTCTAACCACTTGAAGACAAAGCCCTTTCTGACACTTTTTGTTTACATGAAAAAAATATTTTTTTCTGCAAGAAAATTACTTTGAACCCCCAAACATTATATATTTTTTTAAAGCAAATGCCCTACAGTTTAAAACGGTGGGTGTTTCATTTTTTTTCACACAATATTTGCGCAGCGATTTTTCAAACACATTTTTTGGGGAAAAAACACACTTTTTAAAATTTTAATGCACTAAAACACACTATATTGCCCAAATGTTTGATGAAATAAAAAAGATGATCTTAGGCCGAGTACATGGATACCAAACATGACATGCTTTAAAATTGCGCACAAACGTGTAGTGGCGACAAACTAAATACATTTTTAAAAGCCTTTAAAAGCCTTTACAGGTTACCACTTTAGATTTACAGAGGAGGTCATCTCCTCTTCTAAAATTACTGCCCTCGATCTGACCTTCGCGGTGATACCTCATATGCATGGTGCAATTGCTGTTTACATTTGACGCCGGACCAACGGTTGTGTTCGCCTTTGCGCGAGAGCAGGGGGGGACAGGGGTGCTTTTTTTTTTTTTTTTTCTTTATTATTTTTTTGCTTTTTTTATCTTATTTTTAAACTGTTCCTTTCATTTTTATTTTTTTTTTAATCATTTTTATTGTTATCTTAGGGAATGTAAATATCCCCTATGATAGCAATAGGTAGTGACAGGTACTCTTTTTTTAAAAAATTGGGGTCTATTAGACCCTAGATCTCTCCTCTGCCCTCAAAGCATCTGACCACACCATGATCGGTGTGATAAAATACTTTCCCAATTTCCCAATGGCGCTGTTTACATCCGGCGAAATCTAAATCATGAAATGCTCGTAGCTTCCGGTTTCTTAGGCCATAGAGATGTTTGGAGCCATTCTGGTCTCTGATCAGCTCTATGGTCAGCTGGCTGAATCACCGGCTGCATTTTCAGGTACCCTGTTGGGACAGGAGAGCCAGAGAAATACATGGAAGACGGTGGGGGGGGGCATTCCCTCCCACTGCTTGTAAAAGCAGTCTAGAGGCTAATTAGCCGCTAGGATTGCTTTTACATGAAAGCCGTCCACTGGCTGAAAAGAATGATACCAAGATGATACCTAAACCTGCAGGCATCATTCTGGTATAACCACTCAAAGTCCAGCAACATACCAGTACGTTGCTGGTCCTTGTTGGGCATATATTGTAAACTTTTTTTTCATGCAGCCTGTGGGCTGAATGAAAAAAAGATATTGATTGGTGGGTATGCCCACCATTAGAATACCTCCCTTCATCCAGCCACTTCTAATGATGGGCATATATGCACCGTTTATATATGCCGAAGCATGGGGGCATCCTCCCGCAAAAGGCAGGAGCAAATCGCTCCTCCACCCACTGCTGCCCCCACGCTTTGGCATATATGCTGAAGTATGTAACTGTGGTGGTGAAATCACCTCCAACAGCGCTGGATCACGGCTTTATGTATCGTGGGAGCAAACGCTGTTTCTGTCAAGATAAATAAATCCGCGCTGCAACTGAATGGCGTACCTGCTAAGCAAATGATGGTTAACAAAAAAACAAAGTAACATTACAGTATAACAGTAATACTTACCATACCTGCAAAGCAAATACAAAAAAAAACATAGTAAAGAATAAAATATTTAACGCAACCTGTGCCTACCTAAAATATATATATGCCGAAGCATGGGGGCATCCTCCCGCAAAAGGCAGGAGCAAATCGCTCCTCCACCCACTGCTGCCCCCACGCTTCGGCATATATGCTGAAGTATGTAACTGTGGTGGTGAAATCACCTCCGACAGCGCTGGAGTCACGGCTTTATGTATTGTGAGAGCAAACGCTGTTGCTGTCAAGATAAATAAATCCGCGCTGCAACTGAATGGCGTACCTGCTAAGCAAATGATGGATAACAAAAAAACAAAGTAACATTACAGTATAACAGTAATACTTACCATACCTGCAAAGCAAATACAAAAAAAAGCATAGTAAAGAATAAAACATTTAACGCAACCTGTGCCTACCTAAAATATATATATGCCGAAGCATGGGGGCATCCTCCTGCAAAAGGCAGGAGCAAAACGCTTCGGCATATATGCTGAAGTATGTAACTGTGGTGGTGAAATCACCTCCGACAGCGCTGGAGTCACGGCTTTATGTATCGTGGGAGCAAACGCTGTTGCTGTCAAGATAAATCCGCTCTGCAGTGAATGGCGTACCTGAAAACAAAAAAGTGGTTAACAATAAAAAAAACAAAGTATAAAAAAATTGCATACCTATAAAGCAAACATGATAAAAACATAACAATAAAACATTGCAGTATAGAATACAATACAAAAGAGCAGAACAATAGAGACAGAATAGAGAGAGAACAATAAAACAACAACTATTTTTGGTTTTTGTATTTTATATATTTTTTTGTGTTTTTTTCTTTTTTTTTACTTTTTTTTGGTTTTTTTACACTTTTTTTTGTAACTTTTTTTTTTTTTTGTAACTTTAACTTTTTTAACTGGTACCAGGTTTGGGTCTCTCAAAATGCGATGGCATCTTGGGAGACCCTGTGAAAGTGTGTCCTAGTCTGTGCAGTGCTGTACCCTACGCTAATACTCCACTAGTGTATGGTAACGTTCAAAACATTCACCAATGCAAAGACCAGGATTGTCAGGACAGAAGGGACAATAACACGCCTAAATCCGCGCTTGCTGCAGACACAACATCTTTTTTGGGGGGCTCGTTGGGTAGGGGTACTCGGGAGGACATATTGAAAATGCCTCTCATGCAGCTGGCTTACTGCATTTGCTTGGGGAAGGTGAGGTGGAGCACCGTCTGGATACAGAAGGGCTCTGATGATCTCTCCCTGGAATTTAAGGAAGGATCCAGTCCGTCCTGAAGCTCTGTATAGCACATAAGCATTCAGCAAAGCCAATTGAAATAAATAAACAGACACTTTTTTGTACCAGCGTCTGGCCTTACGGGCAACTAGGTACGGTGCCAACAACTGGTCGTTGAGGTCCACCCCTCCCATATTTTGGTTATATTCGTGGACACAGAGGGGTTTCTCCACAACACCAGTCGCCGTAGTAATTTGGATCGTCGTGTCTGCATGAAGGGAGGTAAGAACGAAAACATTCTTATTGTCCCTCCACTTCATAGTGAGCAAGTTATTACACTGCAAGCAGGCTCTCTCCCCCAGCCTAAGACGGGAATCTACAAGCCGCTGGGGAAAGCCCCGGCGATTAGGTCGCACGGTGCCACATGCTCCAATCTGATGATCAAAAAGGTGGCTAAAAAGTGGCACGCTCGTGTAATAATTGTCCATGTACAAGTGGTACCCCTTTCCGAATAAGGGTGACACCAAGTCCCACACTATCTTGCCAGCGCTTCCTATGTAGTCAGGGCAGTTTGTCGGCTCTACGTGACTATCTTTGCCCTCGTAAACCATAAAACTACATGTATAGCCTGTGGCCCTGTCACAGAGCTTATACATCTTGACCCCGTATCTGGCACGCTTGCTGGGAAGGTACTGCTTGAATTACAAGCGGCCAGAAAATTTAATCCGATCGTATTCAGGGTCTCCCTGAGGACGACAGAGTTCATTGTCGTTGAAGTGCATGTACCGCAAAATCTGCTCGTATCGTGCCCTGGTCATGGAGGCAGAGAACACGGGCATATGGTAAATTGGGTCAGTGGACCAATATGACCGCAACTTACTCTTTTCATTTATGCCCATGTTGAGGGAAAGGCCCAGAAAGAGCTTAAATTCGGAAACCGTAATTGGTTTCCAATCTCTGGCAAGGGAGGACTGGGGAATAGTGGCAATGTGTTGACCAGCGTACAAATTGCTTTGGTCCACAATAGATCTATAGAGATCTTCGGTGAAAAACAGCGAATAAAAATCCAGTGGCGTAAAATCAACTGTTTCCACCTGAATTTCGGGTTGGCCAGTGAATGGGGGAAGTACGGGTGCTGCAGAAGTGGTGGGTTCCCAATTCGGATTGGCGAATGCAGCAGGAAGGGCACTATGGGCACGACGGGCCTGTCTTTGTCTTCTTGGTGGCAGCGGGACACTACTAGTGCTTGCCACCTCACCAGCTTGAACTGCACTTATGGGACTCGCTACGTCACCACGTGATACTGCAGTGCTGGATATATGACCAGGGTGTACTAGGCCGCTGGTGCTTGCCAGTTCACCAGAAGGAATAGCGGCGCTAGTACTTCTCTGCTCAATACGAGGGACCTTCGGTTCTTGCACTTCAAGGACAGAAGAAGAAGTTTGGGGTCTGGTACGCCTGACCTTAGCAGGGACCACAACTCCATCGTCAGAGCTATCTGTCATGGAGCCGCTGTCCTCTACAGGATCGTATTCTGAGCCTGAATCTGACAGATGAGTGACTTCCTCTTCACTATCTGTCATGCTCAGAAACGTGTAGGCCTCTTCACTGGTGTACCTTCAATTTGCCATTTTGGCCTCTAAATTTAGGGGTACACTAGTGAGACTCACAGTCAAAAAAGCTCCTGACTGTTAGCGACTGTATCAAAACGCTACCAAAAAACTGTTAGCGATCGCAGGGCTCAGGCCTGACTCTGCGAACGCTGCAGTTATGTGTGCTTAGTGTTTTGTAAGTGACAGTTATCGATCGATAATGCACTTGGGTGTGCTGGGCAGGGCTGGGCCGAGGGGCAAAACGCAGGTGCTAGCAGGTATCTGGGCTGATCCCGCACTGCGTTTTTGGGAACGCTAAACTGCTGGGGATGCTAGTATAGATCTGATCGGATCAGATATCCATCCGTTCAGATACTTTAGCACTAAGGGAGGTGTATGCTGCGTGCGTGGGTGTTAGCGTTACTGGCGCTAACCTGACGCTGCCTGGGGCGACGCAGACCTTATCTGATCCTAAAAACGTAACTTATATCACCGCCAGGCAATTAGGGGGTTAAACCTTTATAAGGTAATAAACGGCGGGTGCCCTAAAACTATAATAAACAAACTAACTAACCAGCGTCACCCGTAACACCGATCACATACGGTGATCGCTGGTGAAAGGGTTAACTAGGGGGCAATCAGGGGGTTAAAACCTTTAGTAGGTAGTATATGGGGGTCCCTGTCGCTATAAAACACTGACAGCGAACCTATATACTTACCTCCCTAACTAGCGTCACCTGTGTCACTAATACAGCGATCAGAAAAATGATCGGTTAGCGATACTGGCGACGGGGGGTGATCAAGGGGTTAACCTTTATTAGGGGGGGTTAGGGGGGTACCCTGGACCTAAAGGGGGGTACCTCAGACCTAAAGGGGGCTAACCTAACTGCCCTAACACTTATAACTGTCACAAACTGACACCAATGCAAAGAAAAAAAACTGCTATTGGTATCAGTGTGACAGGGGGTACAGGGGGTGATTGTGGGGTGACTGGGGGGTGAAAAGTGTGCCTGCGTGTTCTACTGAAAGTGTAGTTTTGGTGCACTTACTTGATGTCTTCTCTCCTCGGCGCCGGATCGAAAAGACCGACACGAGGAGAGATGACATCACTTCCTCTCCCTCTGTTTACATTACAGAGGGAGAGGAAGGATTTTCAGCGATCGGGAGCGGGTGGCCACGAATGGATGGCCTCCCCCTCATCTCTTATCACCTGGGAACAAATGGCGACCGCCTCTGGCACCGGGGGGTCCGATAGGACCCCCCCGCCCGCGGGAAGGCAATCACGTATCAGGTACGAGATTTTGCCTGCCCGTGCCATTCTGCTGACGTATATCAGCGTGAGGCGGTCGTCAAGTGGTTAAACATCATTTGTTAATACTACACTCAGGTGGCGCTTCCTTCCCTACCCCTCTCTCATCCATCACAGAGCCAGCTCTCTCAGGACAGCAGCTGCCTAGCCTACCAGCCTACTTTAACCATTACATTACCTGTTACCACTTAACTCTTGAACTTCCAGCCTGTCCCCTATGGACTAAGTTGCTCAGCCCTTTATATCTCCTGTTATTTATGGACTCGTGTGTTTGCGCTTACAGTTACCAATACTCTGTACATCCGTATAAATTGTATGTCATAAGAAGAGAGAAGGGGGTTCAAAAAGGACCCCCTGAGCGGAACTTTAGAGGCACAACAAACCTGAAAAAGCATAATCAAAATAACAATATAATAATTTTATTCAATATAAATACATACAATACAAAGACATGGACAAAAGATAATAAAAGATCATCTATATAAAAAATTATACATGATACAGGCCCCGATGTGTCTACGTGTTTCGTATAGAACTTTTTCAGGACACATTCAGGTTTCAGTTAATACACAAGCGGGCTTTACTTGTAAAGAAGCTTTCACAAGTTCAAAAAGGTAGTTCAAAATTATTCAAATATAGACGTCAAGGTCTTAGCAATAGAGGTGGATGACCATCGACTGTTTCCATTTACAACCAATCTCAGAGTTCAGTTCCAACAAGGAAAGGCCAATAAATAGCCAATAATAAATAGTAACACTGCAGCAACCATGGGAGGGCACCAATGAGCCCATAAACCGAGTCTGCTCAATGGTCCATGTGGAACCGTGCAAATGCACTGGGGGAGCTTAAGGTAGAATTGGATGTAGATCCCCAGGAGGATACAGAGATGTTCCTTCTTTACAAGTGAATCCCTCTTGTGTATTAACTGAAACCTGAATGTGTCCTGAAGAAGTTCTATATAAAACACGTAGACACATCGGGGCCTGTATCATGTATATTTTTTTATATAGATGATCTTTTATTATCTTTTGTCAATGTCTTTGTATTGTATGTATTTATATGGAATAAAATTGATTATATTGTTATTTTGATTATGCTTTTTCAGGTTTGTTGTGCCTCTAAAGTCCGCTCAGGGGGTCCTTTTTGAACCCCCTTCTCTCTTCTTATGGTTAAAATAAAGCAACTTTAGAGTATATCTTATACTGCGGAGTTCAATGGTGTTAAAATGTTCTGAGAACACTGGAGGACTTTGTATGAAGATGTATGGAGTAGTAACAGAGGGATGACACTTTAGACTATTTAGATTAAAGATAGCGCTTCATCTTGCATTGCCCTGCCTTGTCCTGCTTTGCTCTGTTTTGTCTTGCTCCACGTATATACTAAGACTGCCTGAAAAAAAATGCATCATGGACTATCTTCCAAAAATTTCAGAATGATAGATTAAGAACTTATTCTGATAGAAATTGGATCATTTACATGCATATACCTGCATATTCCTACAATTCAGACTAACCTCTTTTTGTCCGACAGTTTTTCCGTTTTTCTTTTTCTTTTTTGCTTACTGCTTATTTTTCTCAGCCTATGTCAATCAAATATTTATTATATTCAGAGATAAATATTGTTGGATCATTTCCAGATACAGATAAGGGTCTCCAATCCTGGTAATGTGTAGAAGAAAAAACTTTTAGGAGGAAGCCTAAGCTGCCCCTATAGAAGTGGGATTTTTGGGGGAGACAATAACATCTGTATAACGAGGTAAGCACAAAATCATTGAGGTTCTTTAAAAATTAAATTTATTAATACAAAAATATAATGTATAATATAAAATCACAGAGTTTACATAATACATAGTTTATGAATGATATTTAAATGTACTATTTCACGAGATGCTTGGATATGCAGAAGGCCAACATGTTTCGCAGTTTCCTGCTTCTTCAAGGGCTTCGCATGCATCTAAAAATTCATCTAGATTACATAAAACAACATTAGAACCATAATTTATTAAATACACAATCGTTAAGTGTTTCCTTGGAAACGTGTAAATGCTTACCCAATCAGAGATTGCAAGTCCTTAACCACTTCAGCCCCGGAAGGTTTTACCCCCTTCCTGACCAGAGCACTATTTACAATTCGGCACTGCGTCGCTTTAACTGCTAATTGCGCGGTCATGCAATGCTGTACCCAAACGAAATTTGCGTCCTTTTCTTCCCACAAATAGAGCTTTCTTTTGATGGTATTTGATCACCTCTGCCGTTTTTATTTTTTGCGCTATACACGGAAAAAGACCGAAAATTTTGAAAAAAAAAGATATTTTCTACTTTTTGTTCTAAAAAAAATCCAATAAACTCAATTTTAGTCATACATTTAGGCCAAAATGTATTCGGCCACATGTCTTTGGTAAAAAAAATGTCAATAAGTGTATATTTATTGGTTTGCGCAAAAGTTATAGCGCCTACAAACTAGGGTACATTTTCTGGAATTTACACAGCCTTTAATTTATGACTGCCTATGTCGTTTCTTGAGGTGCTAAAATGGCAGGGCAGTACAAAACCCCCACAAATGACCCCATTTTGGAAAGTAGACACCCCAAGGAATTTGCTGAGAGGCATGTTGAACCCATTGAATATTCATTTTTTTTGTCCCAAGTGATTGAATAATGACAAAAAATAAAAATAAAAAAAAAAATTACAAAAAGTTGTCACTAAATGATATATTGCTCACACAGGCCATGGGCATATGTGGAATTGCACCCCAAAATACATTTAGCTGCTTCTCCTGAGTATGGGGATACCACATGTGTGGGACTTTTTGGGAGCCTAGCCGCGTACGGGGCCCCGAAATCCAATCACTGCCTTCAGGATTTCTAAGGGCGTACATTTTTGATTTTACTCCTCACTACCTATCACAGTTTTGAAGGCCATAAAATGCCCAGATGGCATAAAACCCCCCCAAATGACCCCATTTTGGAAAGTAGACACCCCAAGCTATTTGCTGAGAGGCATATTGAGTCCATGGAATATTTTATATTTTGACACAAGTTGCGGGAAAGTGACATTTTTTTTATTTTTTTATTTTTTTTTGCACAAAGTTGTCACTAAATGATATATTGCTCACACAGGCCATGGGCATATGTGGAATTGCACCCCAAAATACATTCTGCTGCTTCTCCTGAGTATGGGGATACCACATGTGTGGGACTTTTTGGGAGCCTAGCCGCGTACGGGGCCCGAAAACCAATCACTGCCTTCAGGATTTCTAAGGGCGTACATTTTTGATTTTACTCCTCACTGCCTATCACAGTTTCGGAGGCCATGGAATGCCCAGGTGGCACGAACCCCCCCCAAATGACCCCATTTTGGAAAGTAGACACCCCAAGCTATTTGCTGAGAGGCATGGTGAGTATTTTGCAACTCTCATTTGTTTTTGAAAATAAAGAAAGACGAGAAAAAAATTTTTTTTTTTCTTTTTTCAATTTTCAAAACTTTGTGACAAAAAGTGAGGTCTGCAACATACTCACTATACCTCTCATCAAATAGCTTGGGGTGTCTACTTTCCAAAATGGGGTCATTTGGGGGGTTTTTTGCCACCTGGGCATTCCATGGCCTCCGAAACTGTGATAGGCAGTGAAGAGTGAAATCAAAAATTTACGGCCTTAGAAAGCCTGAAGGCGGTGCTTGGTTTTCGGGGTCCCGTACGCGGCTAGGCTCCCAAAAAGTCTCACACATGTGGTATTCCCGTACTCAGGAGAAGCAACAGAATGTATTTTGGGGTGTAATTTCACATATTCCCATGGCATTTTTGAGCAATATATCATTTAGTGACAACTTTGCGCAAAAAAAAATAAAAAAAATAAAAAATTGTCTCTTTCCCGCAACTTGTGTCGCAATATAAAATATTCCATGGACTCAACATGACTCTCAGCAAATAGCTTGGGGTGTCTACTTTCCAAAATGGGGTCATTTGGGGGGGTTTTGAACTGTCCTGGCATTTTATGCACAACATCTAGAAGCTTATGTCACACATCACCCACTCTTCTAACCACTTGAAGACAAAGCCCTTTCTGACACTTATTGTTTACATAAAAAAATAATTTTTTTTTGCAAGAAAATTACTTTGAACCCCCAAACATTATATATTTTTTTTAAAGCAAATGCCCTACAGATTAAAATGGTGGGTGTTTCATTTTTTTTTTTCACACAGTATTTGCGCAGCGATTTTTCAAATGCATTTTTTGGGGAAAAAACACACTTTTTTACATTTTAATGCACTAAAACACACTATATTGCCCAAATGTTTGATGAAATAAAAAAGATGATCTTAGGCCGAGTACATGGATACCAAACATGACATGCTTTAAAATTGCGCACAAACGTGCAGTGGCGACAAACTAAATACATTTTTAAAAGCCTTTAAAAGCCTTTACAGGTTACCACTTTAGATTTACAGAGGAGGTCTACTGCTAAAATTACTGCCCTCAATCTGACGTTCGCGGTGATACCTCACATGCATGGTGCAATTGCTGTTTACATTTGACGCCAGACCGACGCTTGCGTTCGCCTTAGCGCGAGAGCAGGGGGGACAGGGGTGCTTTTTTTTTTTTTTTTTTTTTCTTTATTATTATTATTTTTTTATCTTATTTTTAAACTGTTCCTTTAATTTTTTTTTTTTAAATCATTTTTATTGTTATCTCAGGGAATGTAAATATCCCCTATCATAGCAATAGGTAGTGACAGGTACTTTTTTTTGCAAAAATTGGGGTCTATTAGACCCTAGATTTCTCCTCTGCCCTCAAAGCATCTGACCACACCAAGATCGGTGTGATAAAATGCTTTCCCAATTTCCCAATGGCGCTGTTTACATCCGGCGAAATCTAAGTCATAAAATGCTCGTAGCTTCCGGTTTCTTAGGCCATAGAGATGTTTGGAGCCACTCTGGTCTCTGATCAGCTCTATGGTCAGCTGGCTGAATCACCGGCTGCATTTTCAGGTTCCCTGTTGAGACAGGAGAGCCAGAGAAAAACACGGAAGACGTTGGGGGGGGGGGCATTCCCTCCCACTGCTTGTAAAAGCAGTCTAGAGGCTAATTAGCCGCTAGGATTGCTTTTACATGAAAGCCGACCGCTGGCTGAAAAGAATGATACCAAGATGATACCTAAACCTGCAGGCATCATTCTGGTATAACCACTCAAAGTCGTGAATGGCGTACCTGAAGACAAAAAAATGGTTAACAATAAAGCACAGTAAACCGTAAGGTATAAAAAATTGCATACCTGAAAAGCAAACATGATAAAACATAATAACAATAAAACATTGCAGAATAGAATACAGTAAAAAAGAGCAGAACAATAGAGAGAATAGAGAGAGAGAGAGAACAATAAAACGACAACTATTTATTTATTTTTTTATATTTTTGTATGTGTTTATTTTTTTTTTTACACTTTTTTTTGTAACTAACTTTTATAACTGTAACCGGTTCCAGGTTCGGGTCTCTCAAAATACGATGGCATCTTGGGAGACCCTGTGAAAGTGCGCCTAGTCTGTGGAATGCTGTACCCTATGCTAATACTCAACTAGTGCATGGTAGCGTTCAAAACATTCACCAATGCAAAGACCAGGATTGTCAGGACAGGAGGGACAATAATAGCGGGTGTCACGTCTATATCCGCGCTTGCTGCAGACACGACATCTTTTTTGGGGGGGTTTGTTGGGTAGGGGTACTCGGGAGGACATAAAAATGCCTCTCATGCAGCCGACTGCATTTGGTTGGGGATGTGAATGGGGGAAGTACGGGCGCTGCAGAAGCGGTGGGTTCCCAATTAGGATTGGCGAATGCAGCAGGAAGGGCATTATGGGCATGACGGGCCTGTGTTTGTCTTTTTGGTGGCAGCGGGACACTACTTGAGCTTGCCACCTCGCCAGCTTGAACTGCACTTATGGGACTCGCCACGTCACCAAGTGTTACTGCAGTGCTGGTTTGACTACGACCGGGGTGTACTAGGCCGCTGGTGCTTGACAGTTCACCAAAATGCTACAAAAAAACTGTTAGCGATCGCAGGGATCAGGCCTGACTCTGCAAACGCTGCAGTTATGCGTTTAGTGTTTTGTAAGTGTCAGTGATCGATCGATACTGCACTTGGGTGGGCTGGGCTGGGCCGGGGAGAGGGGCAAAACGCAGGTGCTAGTAGGTATCTGGGCTGATCCCGCTAACACTGCGTTTGTGGGAACCCTAAACTGCTGGGGACGCTAGTATAGATCGGATCAGATATTGATCCGATCAGATACTATACCACTAAGGGAGGTGTACGCTGCATGCGTGGGTGTTAGCGGTACTGGCGCTAATCTGACGCTGCCTGGGGCTGGTGCTTGCCAGTTCACCAAAACGCTACCCAAAAAACTGTTAGCGATCGCAGGGATCAGGCCTGACTCTGCGAACGCTGCAGTTATGCGTTTTAGTCTTTTGTAAGTGACAGTGATCGATTGATACTGCACTTGGGTGGGCTGGGCTGGGCCGGGCGGAGGGGAAAAACGTAGGTGCTAGCAGGTATCTGGGCTGATCCCGCTAACACTGCGTTTTCGGGAACCCTAAACTGCTGGGGACGCTAGTATAGATCTGATCGGATCAGATATTGATCCGTACAGATACTATACCACTAAGGGAGGCGTATGCTGCGTGCGTGGGTGTTAGCGGTACTGGCGCTAATCTGACGCTGCCTGGGGCGACGCATATCACCGCCGGGCGATCAGGGGGCTAAACCTTTATTCGGTAATAAACGGCGGGTGCCCTGACACTATAAAAAATAAACGAACTAACCAGCGTCACCCGTAACGGTTATACGGTGATCAGTGGTGAAAGGGTTAACTAGGGGGCAATCAAGGGGTTAAAACATTTATTAGGTAGTATATGGGGGTCCCTGTCGCTATAAAAAGCTGACGGCGAACCTATATATTTACCTCCCTAACTAGCGTCACCAGCGACACTAATACAGCGATCAGAAAAATGATCGCTTAGTGACACTGGTGACAGGGGGTGATCAAGGCGTTAAAACTTTATTAGGGGGGGTTAGGGGGGTACCCTAGACCTAAAGGGGGGTAATACTCACTGTCCTAACACTGTAACTGTCACAAACTGACACTATGCAGTAATCAGAAAAAAAAAAAAAAAATACTGCTGGTGTCAGTTTGTGACGGGGGGGGGGGGGGTGATTGGGGGGGGATCGGGGGTGTAAAGTATGCCTGGCATGTTCTACTGTGTGTGTTTGTGTTTTGTGCACTTACTTGTCTTCTCTCCTCGGCGCTGGGACGGAAACTGCCAGACCGAGGAGAGATGACATCACATCCTCTGCCTGTGTGAAACTACACACAGGCAGAGGAGGATTCCCATTGGCTGGGAGCGATCGCGAGGGGGGGGCCACGATCGGATGGTCTCCCCCTCGCCTCCCAACGCTCCCAGTGCAAAGCCGACCGCCACTGGCACCGGGGGGGGGTCCGATCGGACCCCCCACCCGCGGGAAGCAGGTCACGTATGGGAACGTGACTCTGCCTGCCCGTGCCATTCTGCCGCAGTATATCTGCGTTAGGCGGTCGGCAAGTGGTTAAAAAGGACGTGTATGGCGGAAACTCATAATCAGGACCCAGTTAACAAAGTCAGCCAACTGAGACCATTACCCTGTGGAAGCCAGATCCATAAGGGTTGGATAGTGGGATGTCGGATCACGCAGTGACCAAAATATCAGGAGATTATTGCCAGTGCCATTAATCTATAAATTAAAAATTTTAAAATAACCGTTTATTTAACATAAATGTAAACAAGATAGAAACTCCTATCATCTCATATAGAGTATGGTGGTCACATCCCTTTAAATAGAAATAGAAATAAATGCCCCCTAGTTGGGACTTTAAATGGACCACCAACTCAAAGGTTTTAAAAATTAATCTTTAATATAATGGATTAAAATACAAATACAAAAGACCACATATATGAAAGGATGCACGACATGTGCTACATAAGACAAACCAATGTGTTGTATAAAATCACATACAATATGAGTGCCCAAATGCTCGACGCATTTCCGGTATCAGGTGTTCCTATACCTTCTTCAGGGGCCAAGGGTTCAGAAAGTTTAGTGTTCAAAATCCATTCTGGTGTAGTGATTCAATATCAGAAATACATGTGAGGGACCAGTAAGTTTATATTGGCACTGCACACCTCGCCATTAGTGGGAATTATGAGTGATTAGTGTATTCTCTGGGTGAGTGACACCCACATGCATGCCTCCAGTGATTTGACATTGCACGCAGGAGGGACAGATTTGTTTCATCAAAGGTGGAATATTGGGACATTGTTCCCTGGGCTATTTAGCCCAACTACAGTGCCTTTATGAACTGTCTGGTTTCATCTTACAGAAGCTCATAACTTGAGCACTCCCCGTGAGACTATGCGGGTGTCACTCACCCAGAGAGATGAAACCAGACAGTTCATAAAGGCACTGTAGTTGGGCTAAATAGCTAAGTAGCCACAGGGGCAGTTCTGTCTCAACGCCAGGGGCCCAAGTCGTTACTGCATCCCGTGGCCTTCTCTTTGCGAAAGATGAGCCAGTCCGAGAGAAACAATGATGTGGGTGATAGAGAACTCTTGGCCATTAAGACTGCTCTGGAGGAGTGGAGATATCTCCTCGAAGGTGCCTCTCATCCCATAATGATATTTACGGACCACCGAAACCTAGAGTACCTTTGCACTGCTAAGCGGTTAAGACCTCGACAGGCCCGGTGGGCTCTGTTCTTTGCCAGATTCAACTTCCACATAACCTTCCACCCTGGATCTAAGAATAGGAAGGCGGATGCTCTGTCCAGAATGTTCTCTGACACTCCCGAGGAGGTGGCTCCCAGCACCATCCTGTCACCACAGAACTTTCTTATGAATCAACCTGACCTAAGCTCCTCACTCAGACAGGCTTCCACCCATTGCTCAGAACCAGAAGCCTCTTCCCTAAGAAACTTAGATGGGTTTCTTCGTTACCAGGACAAAATCTTTGTCCCACAGCAAACCAGAATCCAGGTCCTAAGGACTCTGCATGACCATCAACTCGCTGGCCATTTCGGGGTGCGAAAAACGATGGAGCTGGTCCAACGATCTTTCTGGTGGCCGTCCCTACAGTCTGATTGTAAAAGGTACGTTGATTCCTGTACCATCTGCCAGCGGAATAAGGGGTCCAACGTCAAATCTTGGGGTCTGTTACGTCCACTGCCTGTGCCAGAACAGCCATGGAAAGAAATTTCAGTGGACTTTATCGTAGAGTTACCTCCCTCAGAAGAATTCACAACTATTCTGGTAGCTGTGGATCGTCTGTCCAAAATGGCTCACTTTCTGCCCATGCAGGGTACACCATCTGCCACAGATACGGCAAGGACTTTATTAAAGGAAATAGTCAGACTACACGGCTTACCTAACAGTATTGTTTCCGATAGAGGGGTGCAATTTACCTGCAGATTCTGGAAAGAGCTTTGCAAAATGCTGTCAATCAAAATACATCTATCTTCTGCTTATCATCCCCAGAGCAACGGTCAAACCAAAAGAACAAACCAAACCTTACAACAATATCTACGCTGCTTCTGCTCTTTTTCCCAGGACGATTGGATCACCTTACTCCCGTGTGCTGAGTTCGCATATGACAATTCAGTTCATGCAACTACCAATCAATCTCCCTTCTGGGCCAACTATGGGTTCCATCCCTCATTTCTGCCCAATATCATTCCGGAGGCCTCAGTTCCAGCAGTTCAGGACAGAATTAATGTTATCCAGGCTCATTATCAGACCCTCCAGATGACCATGCAGAAGGCCCAGGAGGACTACGAGAAGCAGTATGACGAAAGGAGGAAGAATCCTGTGTTTAAGGTGGGAGATAGCGTATGGCTCTCTTCAGCAAATCTGAAACTTCCTTGTCCATCCCAGAACTTGGGTCCTAGGTTTATCGGGCCTTTTACAATTAAACGAGAAATCAACCCAGTGGCATTTGAACTAGCATTACCAGGGTCCTATAAAATACATCCAGTATTTCATGTGTCTTTGCTTAAAACTGTTGTCTCTAGTCCCTTTCCAGGAAGAGAAGAAGTTCCTCCTCCTCCAGTCTCAGTGGGAGATGAAACTGAATATGAAGTGGAAGCCATTCTGGACTGTCGACGGAGAGGTAGGACAATTCACTTTCTTATTAAATGGGAAGGTTATGCTATGGAAGAAAATTCTTGGGAACCAGCAAGAAATATTCATGCTCCCAGACTATTGCTGTTGTTCCGAGGTCGCCATCCTGAGAAATGGGCCCGATTGGGCATCCGGAGGCTGCCCCTTGGGGGGGGCACTGTCAGGGAAATAGTATTAGGACTGGTGATCCTGCCAGTAACCGTCGTTACCGCACCGGGCGCATCCCCAGGCCCATGCGCACACAGTGACGGTGTTTGGCGCCCTCTGGCCTATTTAAACCTGCTGCAGTTCTATGCAAGTTGCTGGATTATCATCAGCTTCCTGTGTTCCCAGTACCTGCTTCCTGCATCGGACTTCCTGGTTCCTGTTTACTACTCGGCTTGCCTGACTCATCCTGATCTCCGCCTGCATCGACCTCTGGCTTGGACTTGACTACGCTCCTGTCTGTACCCCTGCACCTTTGCTTGTCTGATCGGTCTTGACCCCTGGCCTGGCTACTGACCTTGTTTCTGATTAGACCTATTGTGCCTCTTCTCGACTGCTCCTATGGTTCACGACCCCTGGCCTGCCTTGACCCCGTTCCTGGTTTATCCACTGGAATACTTCCACGCACGGTTGTCCAACGCACCCAAGCGGCTCTTAGCTATCCAACCCTCAACATCCGGCAACCCGTGCACCTTTGGGCACCGTACTCCCTGTCTCACTCCCAGGGTTACGCTGCACTTAGTTGCAAGGGGCGCCCTGTCAGAAATCCGGCCTCGCACCTAGAACTTGACAGAGAATGACATGACAATATATATATCAGACTCTGATATCTCAATTTCTTCCTCTTCTGTTTCCTCTCAGAAACCACAGAACAAGACACGCACCGAGATGTGGTAATGGTGGTGGCAATACACGGGGGGCACAGGTAGTAAAAAATGTATGGGTTCCTCCCAAACAAACCCAAGACGATATCCTCCGAGTAGTAACTATGAATCAGGGGAGGATTCACAGGGTGACCTGGTGATGGGTGCTACCTGCTACCTGTTTGCCGGGGATAAAATTAATATACAAACTAATGAACCAACATGAACTAAAGATTTAGGAGCTACTCTGAAAACTACCCAATCCAGAAATAGCAACCCGGGTTCAGTCCCTTTAGGCCCTGCTCACACCCCCCTAGCAACAACTACACAGTCAGGTATGGGCAAAATAGACCCCTTTGTGGTGAAGCAAACTTTGTTGAGTCAGGACTAGACGTCGTTAATTTATCCTCTTATCAATTATCACCAGTTGAGACTGAAGTTCTCAGACTTGGACTCAGCTTCTGTCCCTCACAAAAAATTGATAAGTTTATTTTGATGAAGGACCTGCATTTATTTGCAAGGAACCTCACCTATAAGTACATCTTCGACACTGAAAGGGGTAAGGCTCCAACTAAAGAAGAAGATCTATATAAAGGATTCAAGGTCCAGGACTTTAGGGCTCTTAAAATACTTATACAATTACTGGACGAAAACGAGGATTCGGTGAACCCAGAGGGTCGTAGAGTGATGTGGAAGACACTAATGTACCTGTATGCCCTGAACCTTGCAAGTTTAGGCCCAAGTCTCAAAAGTTCCCAAACCTACAGACTTGCCCAGTGGTTTGGGCATTCTTGAAACAGACTAAAAAAACAGATTGAAAGCTTTTCATTTCCACGACAAGTAGACAATAATTTGTCACAAGCTCAACGCTTGGCCCTCAATAACATTATCCATAACAACCAGATTATAGTCAGCATTTACACGTTTCCAAGGAAACACGTAACGATTGTGTATTTAATAAATTATGGTTCTAATGTTGTTTTATGTAATCTAGATGAATTTATAGATGCATGCTACGCTCTTGAAGAAGCAGGAAACTGCGAAACATGTTGGCCTTCTGCATATCCAAGCATCTCGTGAAATAGTACATTCAAGTATCATTCATAAACTATGTATTATGTAAACTCTGTGATTTTATATTATACATTATATTTTTGTATTAATAAATGTAATTTTTAAAGAACCTCAATGATTTTGTGCGTACCTCGTTATACAGATGTTATTGTCTCCCCCAAAAATCCCACTTCTATAGGGGCAGCTTAGGCTTCCTCCTAAAAGTTTTTTCTTCTATTTATTATATTCATCTTTATACTCCTGAAACAAATGGTCAAGTACTATTGTGACAGGAAGGGGTATAAGAGGCGGTAATTCAGAAAAAAAAAAATTAATCTGAAGAAGTAAACAACAGTCTGTATAGTTGTTCGAATAATTGCTTGAATAATTATTTGAATAATCGCTTAAACAGCAGGTGTATATCAATCTACACCTTCAGGCTGCATCACTATTTATATATTTATTTTTCACCATTCATATAAATATTTGAATATTAAGGAGCAATTTTCCCCCTTTTTTTTCTATATACCATTAGCTTTCTTTTATATATAGCTATTGCTGTATTGTTTTATTTTGCTTTATTTTGCTCTGCCGTGTGTTGCTCTGCTAATTCTGTTAACTCCTTGGGGATTGTTTGCATATGATTTTTCTTTTATAGAGCTTATATCAGACACCAATTCTCACTTCCTCAATTGTTGAATGTTTCCCGTAAACTATCTATTAATCAGATTATTGCATGTAAGGTGAATTGTATGGTGAATTGTATGGTTAAGGGAGTAGTAAAGGTATTTTTAAGAATAGTATAAATTAATAAGGTTGAGTATTATAGGCAGAACATCCCTTACTAGTACCGCTACTGTTGGTATTGTCTGTCTCATTAGTACAGCCACCTGCCGATCCCCTTAGATCTCCCATATATCATTTACTTTATACGACTTGATAATAAAGCCTACTTCTTGGGATAGTGAATGAATAGAAGGAATAATAATCCGGGAAAGGAAAATATGGAGAGAAAGGGGGCAAAAACTAACCAAGTAGACAGTCAGAACTGTAATTCTATAAAAACATATATGGTGCAGGGGTGCAGGATAAAGCCAAACAAAAAGCAGAACAAATAGCTGAAAACACAACTGAAAATATAACTGAAAATCTTAAGATAATAATCTCTTCCCCAGAAGATCAAAGGAATAAAAACCCTGGGCCTGGGGAAAAAGTAAGAAGGCCGAAGGAGCAACAACAACAGAAGATGGCAGGAGACAAAGATGCAGATAGCTCACAAGTTCTTCCCGCAAAGCAAGATATGGCTGAAATGATGTAGAGCATATGATCAAAGGAGAATTGAATGCTACCAGAATGGACATACAAAATGTATTACAAAGGGTTGAAGAATCTGAAGCACATCTTGATGAACATAAAAAAGCAATTTTGGACCTGCGGGCCAGAGCAGAATCGGATTGGTTGGAAATGAGGAATCTACAATACCGATTAGAGGATCAAGAGAACCGTAGTAGATGGAATAATCTGAGGAAGACATATCATCCCCTATACATTTTGATTTAGTCCTTCAGATGCAAACATGCTATCAACTGAGGTAGTAATAAATGTAATAGCAAAGTTTACCCACTATGAAATAAAACAACAAGTCTCATACGGCATGAGAAGTGCTGCACCAATTGAATTCAATGGAAGCAAGATACTAATCTTCATGGACTTGTCACAGGAGGCTTTGCTTAGAAGGAGAGCCCTGAAACCGCTTTTAAGTCAGCTACAGACAAAAAATATCTCATATGGATGGGGTTTTCCAGCATGTCTGGTAGCTAAAAATCAAGGGACATCAGCTACATTGCGATTCCCAGAAGAAAGGAAAGGGACAAAAAAACGGGGAGATAGGGAGAATGAAGAAGGAAGAGAAAGGGGGGAGGAAAAACTGGGGGAGGGACAGAAAGGGAAGGAGGGGGAGGGGGGTAAGGGATGAAAGGAAAGGGAAAGGGGGATGAAAGGAAAAAAGGAGGAGAGGGAAAAGATGTGGAGAGGGAAAGAGGGGGAAAAAAGGGGGAGAGGGGGGGGAGGGGGGGAAAGGGGGGAGAGAGAGGTATGAGGAATAGAACGTGAGGAGAAAGGGAGGGGGAGGGGAAGGAATGGGGGGGAAGGGGGGGAGAAACGGGGGAAAAAAGGGGGAGAAGAGGGAAAAGAAAACCTACCACCTGACCAAGGTAATGTACATAAAAGAGCTTGAAAGAGCGGAGGGTTTTGGTATCAAATAGATATACCCACCGCTGCTGTACTATTAAAAACTAGGCTCGATGGCAGTTTACACCCAGAGTGAGTGAGTGGTGGAACTATAATGGTCGTAGAGGCCAGACCGCAATGCCATGTGGAGCCACTGGGGAGAAATGAATAGATAAATAGAAAATATATTTTTAAAGTTATATCAATTTGCTAAGCATTTCTACCAAAGGGAGAAACGCTTGCAAAGAAAGAGAGAGATGGTACAAAGTAATGTAATGGTATCCCCCACCCTCCCCAGAGAACATGTGGCGAGTACTTACAAATCCCCAGGTAGACTGCTGGGTGTGTGCCTCTCTTAGCTTTCAAATGAGTCTGACGTCTTAAATGCCTCCAACCCGGAAGTTGGGCAGAACTGAGGACAACAGCTGCCATCTCTTCCGGGTCCGATCCCCCTCTGCTGCGCATGCGCAAGGAAACCATCCAGCGCAGGCGTGCAGCTCCACAATAGTAGATGCCGCAGCGTCAATCAGGAGAAGCAGCAGCTGGGCTCCATAGAGCCTCACAAGCCCACCATACCGGGGAGAATTAACTCCTCACATCACTCCAAGAGGAAAGCAAGTGTAAATCTATGTAATCCGAATGGTAAACAGAGTTTAACATTGAATAAACTGGGGGCAGGGATGCCAGATCACTGGCAATGGGAACAGACTTAGCCCATGGCCAGGGATGTGCACCACTCAGCCCTATACAAAGGACAACAACAATCAATATACATGACAATCATTACAGAGCATGTATTATACAAAATGCTTGCAGTAAGCCAAATGAACAACTTAAATACTAATAGACACATTGTACAACAGACTATGTGTGGAGAGTCCACTTACAGACAGTCATGGGAAAGACCTGGTTATGCAGAAAAAAGGGAGGGGGAGAGAGGAGAGAAAGGGACACAAGTGACATATATACATGTGATAAAGAGTATATGTAATGTGGAAGAGACAAAAAGTACTATACATGCAAGAGAATTTTTTACACGTAAGTCTATAGAGCAGATGTCTAGGGGTGGCTATGGCAGAGACTGATGGACATATTGAAAAGTCATTCAAGAAAATACTTATATGAGTGTGCCTCGTTGATACCGGGTGGAATCAAAGCGTTGAGTCGCTCAATCCAGAGCGATTTGCGCTTCAAAATTTGGCGATCCCAGTTTCCCCCTCTGGGGTCCTCAGGGACAACTTCTAGAACAGTAAATCTGATATAATCAAGATTAAAGCGGTGGTGAATGCCAATATGGCGGCCCACCGTAGTGAGCTTGCCACTAGTAGAGGCATATAAATGGTCACTCAGTCTCTGCCGTAGCTCTCTAATTGTCTTTCCCACATAAAAGGTGCTGCAAGCGCAGGTCATAAGATAAATTACACCACGTGTGCCACAATGGGCTGAATGTTTTGAAAAAACATCTCCCCGTTTGGGAGTAAAAATTGTTGTCCCTCTTGGATCCAGGGGCAGTGTGGACAATTGCCACACTTGAAAGTGCCTCTGGGTTCTTTTGGGCCAGAAAGGGGGATCTTATAGTGACTATGAGTAAGCCTGTCCCTTAAAGAGGTGGCCCTCCTGAAGACCAAGTCAGGAGTTGATTTGATGTATTTTCTAAGCGTGTGGTGGTTGGTGAAGATGTGCCAGTGCCACAAGACTTACAGTGTAGGGAGGAGCCGGATGTGGGCGTCAGGCCGATGCCGGGGCTAAGCCCGTGAGGTCGGCCGAATCCCTCCCCATGATGCGAGTCTAGGCGTCAGCTCCTAATGCCCTGAATCTCCCTTGCGTCCCCCCCACAGACCAGCACGGACCAGCACGGGCGCTTGTGCTACCCCCACGTCTCCATAGTGTCCCGCACTTAGACACCTACGGCGGGCCCCACCTGATCTGCATTCCTGTATTGCCCGTGGCGGTCTCTCGCGGCTCACAGTCAACCCCGGCTCGTGACAGCATCTGAGCCTCCTCGTGTCTCCCGCGTCTCCCGTGTCTCCATGCCTCCCGTCGCTCCCCGTGCCTCTCTGCGAGTGGAGCCGGGTCGGGTCTGAGCCAGGCTGGGACTGGGGGCGTGGAGGAGCGGAGTGGAGGAGTGCCGGCAATAGACAGCAGTCTCCGCCAAAACATTCGACACAGCGCCGTGGGCGGAGTAGGCTCTCGGTCCCTCTGAAGCAGTGGAGAGACCGCTCGTTGCAGCAAGGGCGAAGGTGAGAGGGGACACTGTGAGCGGCAGTGAGTAGCAGAGAGTACACAAGGTGACCCTGTCGGTACATGGAGGAGCAGAGATACTGAAGGAGCAGAGGTAATGCAGAGGTAATGCTGAAATGCTGAAATGCTGAAAAAATAAAGAAGAGCTGGAAGTAGCCAAGATTAGCCAGAGGGGTAAGTGAAAAAAAAAAACCCCGATTGTGATTTCTGGAGTGGTGGACTGTAGCCCCTGGCTGTGAAAAGCTGTGGAAGTAACTGGCAATAGCAGGTAATTAGAGTAAAAAAAACAGGGGTGATTGGCGCTGTTCCGCTAAAATCAAAAAGACTGGTGTAATATATCAAGTGAACTTTTTTTTTTTTTTTTTTTTTTTTTTTTTCTGGCTTATGATGGAGGCGCCGTATACAATTAAACACAGGTAGTCTTCTTTTCACCCACTAGATGGCACTTTGGATTTATTCCATCATGGCTGAGGGGCGGGTTTTCCACCATGATTGGCCTCCCGGCGCCTCCATCGCATATATAAGACGTATGGAGTACCAAGATGGCCGCGCCTCAGATGACGTCTGGATGACGAAACGCGTAAGGCGTGGCCAAGTGATACGCATACGTCTTGTCCTATTGTTTTGCTTCCGGGTGTGGAACGAGCGGTGGAACGCACGCCACACCGCACTGTTTTCTCCCACATAGTCTGACTGCGAACCAGGCAGCGGGACATTGTTGGTTTGATTTTAGTATATTCAATAAAGCCTTTATATATATTTTACGGAATTACGCGATGGGATTCATTTTTATTCTATATGGATGTGCCTGCGGGGATTGATTGGAGCCAGCCCGGACACCGAGAGTGGAGATCCGAACAGGAGCCTTTACCAAGGACCATAGCTGCGGGATACAGCTGACAGACCTGATACCCCTGCAGGGGTGTCCTCCTTCGGTGAGTGAGGGCACATTGGGGGGCGTTTTGGATGACAGGAGGATTTCACGGCACTAAGATCATTGCTAGAAATTTAAAAAGACTCACTATTTGCACTTTATGAAGAATTTTGCACTACAGGCCCTTTTTTACATTTTACTTATATTTTGTGGGACATTTTGTGGACTCAAGATTTATGATGAATTTTTAATTTTTTTATGTGCATTTGTGATTATAGATTTCAAATTCATTTATTTATACACTATTGGTGTTTGTTAGTTCATGCACTACTGTTGTTTATTATGATTAGTATATGATTTTAAGGATTTCCTGATAGTTTGTTTGGGAATTCATTCCCACCCAGACCTTGATCTATTTTGGTTCACCTAGGAACGAATACACGCTGCACTTTTTCATGGCAGGTGTTGCACATACTTCAGCTATTTTCACTTAATTTGTCTTTATCTTATACATTGTTATTTGTGCTTGGTTTGTTTCACAGTTCACTTGATATATTACACCAGTCTTTTTGATTTTAGCGGAACAGCGCCAATCACCCCTGTTTTTTTTTACTCTAATCTTTTTGGAATTTCACATTGGTGCGATTCTGTGCTGGGGGGCTGCAGTTCCTTGATTACCTAAGCGCGGAGCTATTGGTTTTATATATTTTAAATAGCAGGTAATTGAACGTGCATACAGTAAAACTTAAATGTGTCCTGGAGGTTCTGGAGGTTCTGGAGGTAGAGGAGTGATCGGGACTATGTTACGGGTACCTGTTAAAGTTGTAAAGCTCAGGGTAAATCTATGCCACATAAAAAAATTTAGTTGTGGAACTCTGCTCAAAACTGTGAAGTCATAGGTCTGTTGGGGTGGGTGAAGCGAAATCTAATCCTCCCTGTAATTCTCTACAATTTTTTTTTTTTCCCAGCTTATGAAGAACGTAAACTTATATAATAACATACTAATTATACAAAAGATATATTTCTACACAACACATACATATGGATATATACAACCTAAACAAGCTTAACCTGAGTTTAATGCATATAAGGCTTTGTCGTTTCAACCTACCTTACCAGCTTTACCTTAGCTGTCAGTTGTACTCTTGATTTGAGCAGAATCCTGGAACAATTCTGAATACTGTTGTAGAATCTCATATTAACCAATGTATTTCATATTGTATATATTGATTTGCATATATTTTATTGATAATTATTATTATTATTATTATTATTCATATTATTATATAGTAGTGGTTTTATCAATATTATTATTCAATAGGTAAAGCAACAATTATTAATCTTTAATAATGTATACTGTGTTTTCCATAGATTTAGAAAGTCTTCATTTATAAGTGTTGAACTTTAAACGAACTCTGCTTTATGACAAGTACTTGTACACAGGTGTTCTCGAAAATGTATTAAGATAGTTTACTGGGTGAAAGTTCATTAGGATAGATTCAAGTAATATAGAATTGTCTCAAGTCTGAAATGCATATAAATCAGACAGATAAAGATATGAAAACAGGTGGTTTAGAAATAATTAAAGTTATGTACAGTACATTAAATTAAGTTTGACAAGGTCAAACAAAGGTCTGCTTGTGCCCTCATTAAAACTGTTAAAATACATACATATAGTGAGACATATAACACATCTGGTGGGGTTATTGAAAGTTCATTGTCTCAGTCGTAAATCTGCAACTCCTTGAAGCTAGTATCAAGATAAGAAGAGCTTGATAAGACAGCTAGGTGCCAGACTGTCTCTACACAGCTGTTTTTAATTGGACAAACCCAGTTATAAAACACTTTAATGAACATATAGGAATTTTTGGAATAATTAAGTTTGTCTGGTTGTAGAACAAGTGTCAGATTTATGGTTAGTTACTTTGACGTAGATCTTAGCGACCAATCACATGTAAGAGAGATAGTTGAGATAAGACTTGTGAAATGGTATATAAATGCCAGCTCTGTAATTGTTAGACAGACAAGTCAGATAGGAGCTCATAAGGCTGAACTCTGTGTATGCTGCCCTATTGCACGGGTCATAGAGGTCAGAACCAATGTGCAAGTATCTGTCCTAACTTGTCCCCTCGGACAAGTCAGATAGGAGCTCATAAGGCTGAACTCTGTGTATGCTGCCCTATTGCACGGGTCATAGAGGTCAGAACCAATGGGCAAGTGTCTGTCCATAACTTGTCTCCTCGTACGAGTCAGAGAAGACTTCTTAACTTGTTCCAGAATGTGGTCTCAGGTGAATTTCCCTCAAGAACTTGGTCGAGCTGGAACCCAGAACTCTGTGAGGGGACCAGACCACCGGCAGATCGGCTGGTCCCTATCAGGTGAGAGGTTCCAAGAATTGGCAGTAAAGACCCATTCTGGTTCAAGGTGAGAACAATTCACAATTGTTTAAATTTGGTTAGAGGATAAGAATATTTATATCTAATATGCTTGCATTGTAAGAAACTGTATAAATTAGATCTGTATCTTGTAATACTTTGAACATAAACCTGTATGTTATCAGCTGTTAATAAACCTGCATTGCTGAAGTTCTGCCTGGTTCGATACTTTACTATTCTACTTCATTTGGTGGCCCGTACGGGGACAGCATAACCTCAACTCCGATCTTGCCTAACTCCATGCTGGTGAGGCACAGAGCTCAACACAATTTTGCGCAATTTATATCAGGTTAGCAGACACCTATTATTAGTTCTGCATTGTGTTGTTTTGCTAGTGCTAGGAGGGGCGGGTGGTTGTTGTTGGGGTATCGCTGTCCACCAGGCAGATCTTTGTGATGGCAGGTTGGGTTTTCTCAACTGTGGGTGCCTTAAAGTACATTGTACAGGATGAGATACCCTGGGTAGAAAATGTATTTATTTATTTATTTTAATTTTTTTTTCTCTTTTCTTTTTCTTTTCTTTCAATTCTTTCTTTTCCGAAGGGGTACCCCTGTAGAGGGTTAATTACTCTCTATGTAAACCTAGGCGTAACATGCATGTTGTTTCCCTGGACTGCAAAAAATAGTCAGGATGAGGTTTTGGGGACTTAAAGACCCCTGGAGAACTTGCGTAACATGCATGTTGTTTACCTGGACTGCAAAAATTAGTCAGGATGAAGTTTTGGGGACTTAAAGACCCCTGGAGAACTTGCGTAACATGCATGTTGATTCCCTGGACTGCGAATTTAAGTCTGGATGAAGTTTTGGGGACTTAAAGACCCCTGGAGAACTTGCGTAACATGCATGTTGTTTACCTTGACTGCTAAATTTTGTCTGGATGAGGTTTTGGGGACTTAAAGACCCCTGGAGAACTTGCGTAACAAGCATGTTGTTTACCTTGACTGCAAAATTTTGTCTGGATGAGGTTTTGGGGACTTAAAGACCCCTGGAGAACTTGCGTAACATGCATGTTGGTTTCCTGGATTGGTAATCAATCAGGAGAAGGCTTTGGGGTTATCAGATCCCTAGAAAGCCTAAGTTAAAAAACTGAAACAGTACTGATATGTAGCTACTAGCAGAAAAGGTACCTTTGTGGTGTAAAATAATACTCATGAGTTTAGAAGGTTGATGTCAGGAAAGGTAAGTCCTGACAGGTAAATAAGGTGAAGGTTTTGGAGCTCCATTTGTTAACAAAGTAAAAAGGTATGTATCGTCTTTGTGCTGTAAGTGTATGTGTTTATATGTATCTGTTATAACGGTCTGTGTACTGAGTAAAGATCAGGTTGAGACATTCCCGATCGCCCTGGCAAGCAGGGCTTGGCGGTTTTTCGTGTCTTGAGACAAGCGTTTTGGTAAGGAGACGTATGCGCATACAGTGCCTATTGGCTTTACTCTGAGCACTGCTGTCCATAAGTAATTACTAACTAACCTGTCAGTTTTAATAAATTTGTGAATGTTTGTATATTTATATATAGTCAGGAATTTGTGTTCATGTGTATGCATACTTTGCTAGGTGGAGTGACTATGTATTGCTATATAGAAAACAGAAGATAATGACATTTTGTTAATGAATGTTCACAAATGTAAGTTAATTTCTTTGTAATCTTTGTAGACTGTTAGGGAATATTGTATGTGTGAGGGAGACTGATCATCTCCCAAATTAGGTTAGAATAAGTCTGTAGTGGTTGTAAAAACGTTGGTGTGAAAGGACCCTGTGTGTTAGTTCTATGAGTGAATTGTAAGAAGTATGCAACTGATGCTGAATTCTGCATAGTGTATGATGAATGTGGAAATGGTATGTATCTTCCATACAAATACAATTAGAACTTTCTGTGTCATACCTTTGATTTTGTGACACGTGTTATTAGTATTTGTTAGGAGGATTTATATTTATATGAGTTGAATGTGTGTATGTGTGGTTTTTTTTTGTATGAGGTGTAAAATGAATCCTTATGTGAATGATTGTATGTCTTTCGTTGAGAGGCTAGGGATTGATAAATCTATGGTGACTGATTGACTTTAGCGTCAAAGTTCTAAATGTTATTGGCAGTGATTGAGTGTGTGTGTGGAAGGCACGATTCATTTTTTATTTTTTATTTATTTTTTTATTTTTTTATTATATTCTTTTGAAAATGTACCTCAGCTAGTTAGCACCATTAATGAGCTGAGGGAGTTAGAAGTTATTTAAACTGTAGAAAAAAGAAAGTTGTTTGTTTTAAGTAATTTACGACACAAAGTTCACCCATATTTTTTTGTATCTAGCATACTGCTTCTGGAAGGGAAAAATCTGTAGATAAATTCAATGCCGCTAATGTAATTAATGTCATGCTTAAAAGATTTTACAGTTGTAGGTTTTACATGTTAGACAAAATACTGTATTTTGTTTCAGTATGTGTTTAGGAGCTTATGTGCAACAGCATTAAATCACTTTTTGTGACAGCTCATCTCAGTGCTCTGTACTGAGATAAAGGGGCACGTTTAGGTGCCTTTAGACAGAAACTGGATGAGCTGACCAGAAAATAAATAAAATCTCAGAATACGTTCTTATTCTTAAACATTTGTTGATTTTTTATTAGAATATAAACTGTAGATTATAATAGGTATTTTGTCTTTTATATTATGGACTGTAGTAGTGAAAGGTGCATTTTATTTTTAGTGTATCACTCTTGTAAGTAGGGTGCTTATTCTCCCTTGTAGCTTTTGTTGTTTATTTTGTCATGTCCCTATCTTATTGTACAGTATTATGTATACTGTCATCTTTATATATTTGCCTACTTAGTAGTACTCACAAAGATAGTAATGGGATTTATTTGGTACAAGGGAACTCCAAATTTATTTTTGTTTCTTATTTTCTAAAAAGTATGGTGAAGAGTGATGCATGGTAACAACAGTGCTAACATCTTACTATATGTGCTATATGTAGCACATACAGGGGGGTGAATTAGATAATTAGACTCTTAATTGTTAATCTTAGCTTGTAAGCTCTGGTGAGCAAGGTCCCTTATTGGTATTGGCTATAACTTATTTTGTCCTACCTGATTACAATATTTAGTAATTATCAGGTTGATTATTAGTTTGCCTAAATAAATAATCTGTTTCTTTATTCAAGGAGCAGCCAGCACGTTTTCATATGTAAAGTTATACTTTGTAAAATGTCACTCCTTTTTGATTTTTTGATTTTTCAAGTTCCTAGTTATGCTACTACAGGTGGCAAAGTCAGTTTTTGGATTAGGGTCACTCTGCATTAATATGATCTAATTAACAATAAAATCTGTATATAATTATTCTTAAGGAAGGGACATAGTAATGCACATTTTCTTAACCTCTTTAGATTTAACAGACTGTGCAAGTGACCATGTAATTTTATTTTGATTTCTTTTTTATTATGAACAATCACAATGTAGTTTCACAAAATGTAGTTCTTCAAAGTCTATTTTGTGTGCCTGTATATAGACTTTATTGTAATGAAAGAACAAAGCTGTAGATATAGATATACTTTAATAAATGTCTGCTCCTTTTTAAAGTAAATCACAGTTTTTCATATGGTCATGCAAATGTACGAGACAACAGCTAAGTGTCTGATGTGGGAAATTTTTCCCAGGATTGGAGTGTATACAGCACTGATATAAGATAAGTGTACCCATTTTTATGAAAAATCAGTTCCATTCCGCTCTATGCTTGGCATAGACAATAGAACCTTGTGTCCACACTCATATTCATTGGTGGATAGGTTGTATGGGCTGTTGTAGACCAAATTAAATACAATTTACTGGGCCATATGAAACTTTGGATAGATTTGTCACTAAGTTTAGGAGTTCTAGAGGCAAATGATAGTTGCTTAGACTTCATGCTGTACAGTGGGAGATAAAATGTTCATGTGTTTAAAATAATTAACCAAATTGGTGTAGTTTTGTTTCTAAACAGATCCTTGTTTTAGATGTGATCTCGTGTTCCAGTCAAAGCCACTAAAGGAATGTATGTCAGTAACTCTTGATGACTGCAAGTACATTAAAGATCATAAAAGGAAGTGGAAGAATTCACAATTCAAGTGTCCATTTCAATCCACATTTGTGACAGTGACATTTTCCATTTCTATAGTAGTCAAAGTCTGAGTGAAATTACCAAGAGTGTTATTCACATAAGTGCAAGTGGAATACATACAAGAGACTGTTGCAGACAAGACATTGGAAGTATTTCAGTAATGGACAATTCTAATTAATTATATGTGATACTTTGTATGTAGAGACTTACTGTTGTTTTGTTTTATATATATGTTATAAGTATTATTGTGAACACCTTAAAGTGGAACTTTGGTCAGAAAATTAATTCCTGCTGGGTTACTTGAGGCTGACCCCTTTGCAGGTGTAGCTATGAAACACGGTAAAATAAGTGCCTATACTGTTTACAATCCACTGTTCTACCCTGCTCTACACAGGCTCAGTTGTGCTCTATTTTTTGCACTGAATAAAATCTAGAGGCCAGTCTGCTGACAGCCTAAAATTCTACTGCTGTTCAAAGGTTCTGAGCTTCAGTAGAATGGTAGCATAATAATTAATGTGGAATGTATTTTTCTTACTAATGAACCTTATTTTATCACATTTTTGTGAGTAGAGTTCCACTTTGAGTAAATGTTCAATCATTATAAACAAATAGTTTTATCATTTTTTGAAAAAAAAAAAAGTGGGGAGGTGTAATGTAATGAGTATGACATTATCGCTAAAGACTGTATGCTATTGATGCTTTATAGGATATGTTATGATATTTGTCTTGATTTTGTTTTATAATTCATGTTTTAAGACATAGGAGAGGTAGGCTACTGACTTAGACTGTATAGCAGTGACTGACAGAAGAGACCCATGCTGACTGTTATTGTATAATATTCTGCAGTATAGTATGTGCAGAAATGGACAAAAAGTGAAATGGTTTTGAGTTTAGCAAACTTTGTGGGAAGACTACAAAATTAAAACTAATGAAATATCTGGACTGACTATATTGACAGTATGACATGACCAGGGTAATAGTGACTTATAGGTGTAGTCAAGGTTAAGAAATGATAAGAATTTTACAATTATTGTATGGGAAATAGTATAGGTTGGGAAATGTAAAAAGAATAGTCTGTATAAAATACTTTGTAGTGAAAACATGTACTTCAAGGGATTTATAATAATAATTATTATTAATATGGTAAGAGTATTGTATTATGACAAAACTATATAGATATATTTATATTATTTTAGCGGATGTTGTAGAAGTAAAAGGAACACACTAAATTAAGTTATTAAATAAAATGAGTGTGTAAGAGCCATTGCTGTGTAGGTTGCCTTGAAGTGCTTGCCGGAGACCTATTGTATCCTGACACTGACTTTATTTTTATTTTTTATAACTATATTTTTGAAGTGTATTTTATATCCAGACAAATATCGGGTGATCGCAGAAGACATGATGCAACTTGTTACAAATGTTAATTGCTACAAATGAAGGATTTCATGCATAAAAGGAGGAACTGAAACATCTGAGATTTTTATCCTTGCAGAACAGGTATGCGCTGAACTTGTGTCTTACAGCATCCAAAGCAGATTGTGCTATGATACTGGACCAGCAACTAATGATGAAGAAGGAGATCTCTCCAAAAAAAAAAAAAAAAACATCAAGCACTTGGCTAAGCTGAAAAGACCTATGCAGGAAAAGGCAGAGCCTTATGGGACTGAGTCTGCTGAATGCTCCTTGGGACCACATACTTGGCTTTCATTCACTAACTAAACGGATTGTTCCTCTTCCCTGTTATCCTTGATGTGATGTTGCTGAGTAACTGTTGCAAGTAGTTTGTGGCAAGAATGATCACAATGCCACTGAGACTGACAACTATGTTTTCCGTGCCACATATGGAGAAGGACTTTGCAGCTACAGAAGAAGATGCAGTGTGTTTTTGATTGGACTGATTTATTTATTTTTTATTTTTTGGACTGATTTATTTTTATTTTTTTTTTGGACAATTTATGTGATCAGTGTTGGGTGCATGGGGTCTCTGAAGAGCATGGTGGGTGATCTGTACTGTAATTGCTGTGAGGCTTATGCCTCAACAGGGGGGAAATGTTGTAGAATCTCATATTAACCAATGTATTTCATATTGTATATATTGATTTGCATATATTTTATTGATAATTATTATTATTATTATTATTATTATTATTCATATTATTATATAGTAGTGGTTTTATCAATATTATTATTCAATAAGTAAAGCAACAATTATTAATCTTTAATAATGTATACTGTGTTTTCCATAGATTTAGAAAGTCTTCATTTATAAGTGTTGAACTTTAAATGACCTCTGCTTTATGACAAGTACTTGTACACAGGTGTTCTCGAAAATGTATTAAGATAGTTTACTGGGTGAAAGTTCATTAGGATAGATTCAAGTAATATAGAATTGTCTCAAGTCTGAAATGCATATAAATCAGACAGATAAAGATATGAAAACAGGTGGTTTAGAAATAATTAAAGTTATGTACAGTACATTAAATTAAGTTTGACAAGGTCAAACAAAGGTCTGCTTGTGCCCTCATTAAAACTGTTAAAATACATACATATAGTGAGACATATAACACATCTGGTGGGGTTATTGAAAGTTCATTGTCTCAGTCGTAAATCTGCAACTCCTTGAAGCTAGTATCAAGATAAGAAGAGCTTGATAAGACAGCTAGGTGCCATACTGTCTCTACACAGCTGTTTTTAATTGGACAAACCCAGTTATAAAACACTTTAATGAACATATAGGAATTTTTGGAATAATTAAGTTTGTCTGGTTGTAGAACAAGTGTCAGATTTATGGTTAGTTACTTTGACGTAGATCTTAGCGACCAATCACATGTAAGAGAGATAGTTGAGATAAGACTTGTGAAATGGTATATAAATGCAAGCTCTGTAATTGTTAGACAGACAAGTCAGATAGGAGCTCATAAGGCTGAACTCTGTGTATGCTGCCCTATTGCATGGGTCATAGAGGTCAGAACCAATGGGCAAGTATCTGTCCTAACTTGTCCCCTCGGACAAGTCAGATAGGAGCTCATAAGGCTGAACTCTGTGTATGCTGCCCTATTGCACGGGTCATAGAGGTCAGAACCAATGGGCAAGTATCTGTCCTAACTTGTCCCCTCGGACAAGTCAGATAGGAGCTCATAAGGCTGAACTCTGTGTATGCTGCCCTATTGCACGGGTCATAGAGGTCAGAACCAATGGGCAAGTATCTGTTCATAACTTGTCTCCTCGTACGAGTCAGAGAAGACTTCTTAACTTGTTCCAGAATGTGGTCTCAGGTGAATTTCCCTCAAGAACTTGGTCGAGCTGGAACCCAGAACTCTGTGAGGGGACCAGACCACTGGCAGATCGGCTGGTCCCTATCAGGTGAGAGGTTCCAAGAATTGGCAGTAAAGACCCATTCTGGTTCAAGGTGAGAACAATTCACAATTGTTTAAATTTGGTTAGAAGATAAGAATATTTATATCTAATATGCTTGCATTGTAAGAAACTGTATAAATTAGATCTGTATCTTGTAATGCTTTGAAGATAAACCTGTATGTTATCAGCTGTTAATAAACCTGCATTGCTGAAGTTCTGCCTGGTTTGATACTTTACTATTCTACTTCAATACCCGAATACCCGAATATACGCAGGGTAGGTGGGGGCAGACCTAAGGGGGCGCAAATATAGCGAGTATAGAGAACCAAGCACTAAGTGGCGGGGGGGGAGTTAAGCGGGCCCGGAGAAACTGTATGTACCCAGCCCAAAACGTACAGACCTATACCCATAATCCTACACGACAGCACCGCTCCCCTGCAATACTAGGGAACAGAAAGGATGAGAGGCAAATCAACAAAAGGGATGACATCTAACCCGCCAAGAACAAGTGCAAGCCCGGGAACCATTAGGAAGTACAAGGTACAGGAAAGCAGTAAAGAAAGCCCAGGTAAACAAACGGGGGCTAAAAGAAAAGCACCGGAGAGTTTGCCAAAGATGGGGACAAGAAGACAAATAGCAGAGATAGACATCCATGCTGCAAGTGGCAAGATACTGGATGTAGAAATGGTGGATTCCCAAAAAAAACAATTACCAACTGAAGGGGAAATGGCAGAAATGTTCGCAAAGCTCGAAACCGCAATAAAAGGAGAAATCGATTCCTTACGAGAAGACATGAATCAAACTCTAAAAAGGGTAGAAGAGGTAGAAACAAGGCTGGATGGACAGGGAGAAGAGCTAGAAGGCTTCAAAAAACAGATAGAGAAGGTCATAAAAGAACAGAGAAACATCCTGTACAGACTGGAAGATCAGGAGAATCCGAGCAGAAGGAAGAATCTTCGAATAAGAGGTCTTCCAGAGATTCAGGGAGAAAAAGAGGACCTTCAAGGAAAAATGGATGCGATCTTCGGGGGAATGATTACTTCACCCAACACAAGCGGTAAAATAAAATTTGACAGAGTTCACAGGATTCGCAAACCTGCAGAGATCAAGGGGGACGTCCCAAGAGACGTGATTGCGAGATTTCATAATTATCAGGATAAAGAACTTGTGAAGACGTGTATGAAAAAGAATCAACCAGTGCGGTACGGAGAGACGAACTTACAGATCTTCGCGGATCTGGCGGCGGAGACGCTGGCCAGGAGAAGAGTGTTGAAACTGTTCCTGGCCCAGCTTCAAGCGCATGAAGTCAAATACTCTTGGGGTTTTCCAGCATGCCTGAATGGGTTTAAGGAAGGCCATTCGGCAACCTTAAGATTCCTGGAAGAAACTCAAAAATGTTGTAACCGCTTGGGGATCCCTCTAGTGGAAGTCCCGGGTTGGTGGGAAAGAGCTGAAAACCGGGACCCCACCAAAGAACAGCAGGCCTGGCAGCCAGTCCTCAAGACAAAATTGAGATAACTAGAACTGTACCTGTAACGACAACAGTAAAAACCTCAAAGTTTCAAGGGGGGGAGGCGGGGGGGCTGGGGAGCTGGGGGGGGAGGGGGCAGACCCGGGCAACCCCCAATTAAGGGGGGAGCATGGGATCTGGAGACACCTATACCAAGCTTCACCTCAAGGGGGATAACCAGAGGGCTAGGTGGGGTGGTAGGGCCCATGGTTTCTCAGGTCATGGGGACACCGGATTCCCCCAACTGGGGGGAGGAGGCGGGAGGGGAGGGAAGGGGGGGTGTGGGGGTCGGGGGAGGAGGGAGGACTAGGGGGGAAGGAATGCTGGGTTGGGGGGGATAGAGGAGGGTGGGGGGTGATGGGGGGTTCATGGAAGGGGGAGGGAAGGGGAATCTACCAGTAGCACTAGGGAAGATTAAGGAGGAGGCCCTTGTTCTCATAAAGTGGTACGATCAAAGACAAAAAGTGTAAAAAAAGATGGTGGGTCTAAAGATAATTACTTATAATGTACGTGGTATAAACGCTCCCAGGAAAAGGGCGAATATTGTGGGTAAACTGAGATTCCTGAAGGCGGACGTGGTTCTACTGCAGGAAACCCACTTCACTATAACAAACAACAATAAAATAAGCTCAAAAGATCACCCCATATGGTACTATGGAGATTCCCCAATTAGCCGAGCAAAAGGAGTAGCCATAGGGTTTGCCAGAGGTGTAAGATTTGACTTAGACGAGAGACTAGTGGACCCTGAAGGGCGATACTTGTTCTTGAGAGGAAAATTAAATGGAGTAGAGTGCACCCTGGCAAACATATATGGCCCAAATAAGAACCCCATTGGCTATCTATTGAGGCGGTTAGCTGATTTAATGGAATTCAAGAAGGGGGGCCTAATAATGGGGGGCGATTTCAACTTCTGCCTGGAACCAAGGGAGGACAGTACGTCGCATGCACAGGGGACTGGAATGGGATGGAGGAACAAACTAAAACAGAAACTGCACCAACATCAATTGGTAGATGTCTGGAGGTTACAACACCCCAAAACAAGAGACTACACATTCCACTCCCCTGTCCACGCGTCATACTTTAGACTGGACTTCTTTATAATAGAGCATAGGTTGCTGGAGGTGGTTGTGAGTACAAACATTGGTATAACAACGTTCTCCGACCACGCGCCGGTGACGTTACAACTTAAGATAGGAGAGCTAAACACAAGAAGTAAGGTGTGGAGATTAAATGAGGAAATTTTGCACGATAGAGCAATAGAAGAACGTGTGAAAAAAGAATTAGAGATGTATTTTAAAGAAAACAACACGGAAGGGGTATCTGAAATGACGGTGTGGGAAGCCCATAAGGCCTACATAAGAGGCATTATGATAAAGGAGGAGGCGGAGAAAAGAAGGAGCACTAGGGAGAAAACATGGGCCCTGAGCAAAGAAATGAACACACTAGAACAGCTTCATAAGAACAAGAATGACAGCGAAACTTTGCTAAAACTCAGCCGCAAAAGGGAGGAGATGAGAGAACTTATAGAGCAAGAAACAAGAATGATGTATAACAGAGTAAAAAAAGAAAGGTACCTATACGGGTACAAACCGGGGAGACATCTAGCGCAGGCTCTAGCAAAAAAAAAATAAGCAAATTACATCGACAAAACACAAATAGGTAACGGGCAATTCGCACATAAATTAGCGGAAATCGCTAGGAAGTTCCAGGAATACTACGCGAGTCTATACGCTATAGGTCCCAAAGAAGAGGTCGAACAGAAACGCGTAAAAATAAAAGCATATCTGAGAGAGAGCGGTTTAGAGAAAATCACAGAGGAACAAAGCAGTCAGCTTGCGGCCCCCATCTCTGAGGAAGAAATAATAAAAACCGTAAAAGAAACACGGGTGGGGAAAAGTCCGGGGCCAGACGGCCTGACGATTCTCTACTATAGAAAGTTTAAAGACATCCTGATCCCAAAAATGTGCTCCCTCATGAATAGGATAGGGGAGAAAGAGGAATTGCGTAAAGAAGCCCTGGAGGCTACTATTGTTGTTATCCCAAAGGAAGGGAAGGATGGAACGCTATGTTCAAGTTATAGACCCATCTCTCTCCTAAACTTGGATACCAAAATTTAAGCAAAAATCCTTGCAGATAGGCTGAAAAAGGTAATGCAAAATTGAATACACCCAGATCAAGTTGGTTTCATCCCCGGGAGGGAAGGGAGAGATAATGGAACCAGGACACTGCTAGCACTACAGGAGATGAAAGGCAATGGGGCCCCAGGACTACTCCTGTTGATAGATGCAGAGAAGGCATTTGACAGGGTAGACTGGGGCCTCATGCAGGGTACATGGGAAGAAATAGGATTGGGCGAGAAAATGATAAAACGTATAAAGGCCCTATACAATAGACCTACAGCAAGGGTAAACATAAATGGGATAGTATCAGAACCGTTCGAAATGCTCAACAGAACGAGACAGGGGTGTCCGCTGTCCCCCCTGCTATTCGTGCTGGCATTGGAACCACTTCTAGCTAGGGTAAGACAGAACCCAGATATAAGGGGGATAAAGATGGGGGATGAAATCCATAAGTTAGCGGCATATGCGGACGACGTCCTGTTCTATGTAACCAGCCCAAAGATATCCCTGCCAAATTTAATGAAAACCTTAAAAGAGTATGGTGAGGTCTCAAATTTTAAGATAAGCCCATCGAAGTCTGAAACCCTCACGTTTAACGTCCCACAAAGTGAGGAACTTTTAATTCAAAAAATGTTTCCATACGTGTGGGGCAAAAAAGAAATAAAGTACTTAGGGGTTAAGATGACTAAAACCAGCGTAAGTCTATACCAAGCAAATTTCCTCCCTTTATTGGACGAGATTAAAACCGAACTAAATAGAATAATAACAGGAAACATATCGTGGGGGGGGAAGAATTAATATTATTAAAATGGTCATTCTGCCCAAAATCATATATAAAATGCAGATGCTACCGATCCCACTCCCGGAGGCTTTTTTTAAAACAATACAAAAGCTCTTCACAAGTTTCATCTGGAAAAGGAAAAAAGCGAGAATAAGTATGGCACAGTTAACTAAAGAAAGGGTAAGAGGGGGATGGGGTGCACCGGATATCAGAAATTACTACAATGCTATAATATTGTCACGGATAGTAGAATGGGCAAAAGAAAATAGAGAAAAGAGATGGGTTAAGATGGAAGGCACAATAAGCACAGGCAATTTAGGTAAAATAATTTGGATACCTTCACAGTATAGAAAATTAGGTAATGGCACAAATAACATCACTAGACACGCACTAAAAATATGGGATCACATACACAGAAAGGAAAAATGGGAATATAACTCACCACTAACACCACTAACAAATACAGAATATTTTATACCGGGAATGGAAGCCTGGTTTGGGAAATGGATAACACTAGAAAATGCACAACTGAAAGATATCATAGACCAAGGTAAAATTTACACGTACCACGAACTAAAAAGCAAAGGGGAGTGGAGATCGATAGACGAATGGCAATACAACCAACTAAAGCATTTTACAGAGTCCTTGCCCCAGCCAATAAGATCGGAAGCAAACTTGCTTCCCCTAGAAAAAATCTGTGTGGATAGGGAAAAGAAGAGGGTGATCTCAAAGATTTATAGAGCACTTATAGAAAGGATCGGGGCGGATATACCACGTATATAGCAAAATGGGAGAATGAATTAGGAATATCCCTGAAAAAAGAAGAGATCAGACAAATCTTGCGCCGGGTATACGCCACTACAGTAAATAGTAATATGAGAGAGACAAACTATAAATGTTTAGTTAGATGGCATATCACCCCTGATAAAGCACATAAAATTCTAAAGGAAAAATCACAATATTGCTGGCGAGGGTGCAAAGAAATTGGGACGACGGCCCATATATGATGGCAATGTCCGGAAATTAAAAAATATTGGGACGAGATCAGGCAAATAATAGGGAAAATAACCAACACAATGCTCCCAGATGACCCATGGAGCTGCCTATTTCACAGGATAAATATGCCAAACAAACAATATCTAAAAAGCCTATTGCCGCCACTCCTAAACGCGGCTAAAAGTCTTATCCCCAGACATTGGAAGGAACCAATAAGACCTACAATGAGGAATTGGTGTAATAAAGTGAATGAGACCCAAAATTTAGAGTACTTAAGGTATAGTGATGGGGAAGGTCTAGAAGCTTATGAGGTAAAATGGCAGGAATGGGACAAATTCAAACAAACTATGAGATACGCCGAAGCCATGGGAGCATAGGGAGCAGCAGAACGACAGTACTAAGGGAATAGGTGAAAAATAGCGGTGGTTAACAATCGGAACACAGAAAAGTAGTTGAGAGTAAGGCCCGGAAAAGTGTCTGGTAGATAGGGGGAGGAGGGGGTGGCGGCGGGTGGGAGGGTTATGCTGTAGGGTGGGTTTGGGAGAATAAAGGTATTTACTTATGATATAAATTATCGAAATGTATACAGAAGGGGGAAAGGGGTGACTGCAAGGAAGAAAAAAAAAAAAGCTACTATGATGTGATTGAGAGGGAAATAAATGAACGGAAAAGTTGATTTAAGTACCTCAAAAAAAAATAACAAAAACTGAAGTAGCTAAAAAAAAATAAAAAAAAAGATGTGCCAGTGGCTTGATAATATGTTACGTAACTGGTGGTGGTGGGTGGAGAATTTGGTGATGATTTTAGTCATGTAAGGTTGTTTAGGACGTGGAGGACCGAACAGTAATGTTTGTCGGTCTAGGGCTAAAGCCTTGTTAAAGGCTTTCCTCAGAATAGTACGATTATAACCTCTAGCCAAGTGTCGTGTGCGTAGAGCATTTGCTTGTCTATGAAAGTCCCCGTCCTCTGTGCAGTTCCTTCTTAGTCTCAGGTACTGAGCATAAGGGATACTGCGAACCAGAGGACGGGGATGTAAGCTGGAAGCATGCAACAATGTGTTGCCCGCTGTGGGTTTGCGGTATAAGTCTGTGGTTAATTGTCCAGTAGAATTTTTGATGATCTGTACATCTAGAAAGGAGATGCTCTGAATATTGTATGTGAAAGTAAAGTGAAGATTGAAAGGGTTAATGTTTAACCTTTCAATAAAAGCTTTTAAATGTTGCTCTGTGCCTGTCCAGATGACCAAAGGGTCATAAATAAACCTGAACCAGCCCAGAACATGGTTCAAAAAGGGCTCCATGAGGTCATCACCAAAGACAGCCCGCTCCCAACCACCCAAATACAAATTAGCGTAAGAAGGGGCACAAGACGTGCTCATTGCAACGCCTTGGGTTTGAAGATACATTTGGTCCATAAACAAAAAATTATTTTTAGTCAGAATAAATTCTAAAAGTTTTAGAATGAAAGTGTTAGTAGGCCAGGTGTGACGGTCCTGTTCCATGAGGAAGGAGCCAGCCATCCGGACGCCCTGCTCGTGGGGGATGCTTGAGTACAAAGCCTCAACATCAACAGCCACGAGGAGGGCGTTCGGAGGGACCTGGACTCCCTCAATGTGTTTTAGAAGGTCGGTAGTGTCCCTAATATAGGATGGCAATCTCAATATGTGGGGTAATAAAAAAGTATCGACCAGCTTACTTGCGTTTTCTGTTAATGAACCTTTGCCTGAGACGATAGGTCGACCAGGGGGTACAGAGAGGTTCTTGTGAGTTTTGGGTATTGCATAAAACGTCGGAGTGCGCGGGTATTGTACATTGATGTATTTATAGGTGTCCTCATCGATGAGGCCCTCTAAGAAGGCCCCCCGATGAGTCCCCTAAATTCATCAATGGTTTTCTGGATAAAGGTATTCTCAATAGGTGAGTACCAATTGGAGTTAGAGAGGATCTTGAGACACATGGTTTGATATTGGTGATGAGTCATCAGCACCAAGTTGCCACCCTTATCAGATTGCTTTATGATAAGATAAGTATTTTTTTGAAGTTTACTAACTGCCCGAAACTGTTGCTGAGTCAAATTGGAAGGTAGTTTTTGCCATTGCTCTTTTTTAAGGGACAGAATGCATTCATGTAGAAAGGCCCATATAGCTGGGCATGTCATTAAGTCAGGGAAAGCTCTAGATTTCATTTTTTAAAGTAGGCTTGGGGTTAGGGTGTCGGGGATTAGGAATAGCATCCGTTTGACTAGAGGGGGAAGAGTCGGAAATGCCATCTGAAGCAATCGATTCGACCTCTCCTTCATCAAAAAGTAGCATAAGATCCTGTAATGCTCTAGACTCCGCTATGGTAAAATTTTTGGTTTTTTCAGCTAGTTCTTTTTCCAGGTTAACGCGTTTTCGATCTGGATCAAACATGTAATTGAAGGTTAATTTTCTGGCAAATAGATAGAGATCTTTAATTGTCTCGTAAATATCAATTGACGCAGAGGGGCAGAAGCCCAGACCCAATTGAAGGACCTGTTCCTCCTCTGGAGTCAATTGATAAGATGTTAAGTTGATTATGTTGAGGGAATGAGGATTTTCTCCATCATTTGGTGTGACTAATTGTGGGACGTGCTTGGAACCGGAGCCTTTTGCACAAACATGTCCAGATTCCCTTATCTGGTGGGTTCTGGAGTTGCCTGTACTAAAAAACCGGGTTGTGATAAAAGTGTCTGTATGTTGGGTTGTAGAAGTTTCGGGATAATGTTGTGTAAGGTGGGGTGGAGAGAACCCTCGAGAGGGGTCTGTCCACCCGGCCTTGGTGTTTGTGGTGTTTTTAGTGCTTTACCATGTTGTTTGCCTTTTTGGGGTGTTTGGTGGTGGAATTATCGCCTGTGAGGGACCCTTTTCTGGGGGGCACTTGGTGCTCGTGACATAGTGGGACGTGTAGTGACCTGTGAAGATAGAGAAGATATAGATGAGTCAGATTCCGTGCAGTCTGTTGCTGTCAGAATTGGAAGTTGTCGATTATAATTCTTATTTTTTCTGGGAAATGATTTCCCAGACCACTTGTACGCATAACCCTCTGAAAATGCCAATTTATCCTGGAAAAATTTCCTTTGTTTTATTAGTAATAATATCCTTGTTAAGATTTTCAACTTTATCTCGTACCTCCTTCCACTTACTTGTGAAGGAGGTCGAATCTTTAATATTAGGAAATTGGTTTAGCAGTCTATCAGTTTCACCATCCAGGATCGTCATGTCTATACGATACTGGGTGGTGAGTTTTTCCATGAGTTCTATACTGCAGTTGGTTAGAGTATTTTCCCAGGACTTCCTAAAGTCCGGGGAGGGGTCCTTTATGGTGGGGAACATTTGAATTCGGAGCCCGAGGGGACAAACTTTTTCTGTAATGTACGATTCAAAATATTGAATATGCCAGTACAGATGAGATTTTTTCTTTAAAAGATTGAACATCCTATCTAGAAACGTTTTGGTTTCATTCTCTGACTGTTGATTAGCTAAACAGCCTGCTTGTATAGTGGACATGAAGTCCCCCCAAGCTGTGCCCAAAACATCCATTGCCTAAAATCTGCAAAACACCAGGGCGAAGCCCTAACTGGCGGTAAGAAAGACTTGATCCAGAAATTTGGATTGGCTACTACAAGACAAAGAACAACAGAAATTGAAGCATGTAAAAGGCAAGTTAGAAGAGTGGCCTTGGGAAAAAAAAGGGGGGGGAAGGGGATTAGATCCGAGGATCGGGGTGTGTTATCCACCCAGCATACAATATTCAGAAGTTAGCCACGTGGTTAGAAGAGTAGGGTGTAATATCATTAATAGGTACCATCATCCTCTACGTGAATAGAGCAGAGTTGGGTTGAAAGAGAAAACAGCAAGGACCTCTCCAATTGGGTCCTACCTCTTTATTAATATATTAGGACTATTACGGTACCGAAGGGATGTAGACAAAGATATTATAAAACATTTTTGTTTTATTCAAAAATAAGATATTAAAGTCCCACAAAGGACACAATATATAAACCATAACATATTAACCCAATCACAGATTAATTGTTACAGCAATGTTGACAATCAAATTGTAAAGGTAATGCCTACACAGACACATGGAGGCAGGTTATATGGTACTTGCAGACGTGACCTCTACAGTTTCACGGTCACAGCCGCTTCTTCAGAAGGCGTCTATTAGTACATATTCTACAAAATGAAAAAAGTATAGTATCAACATTACAATCGGGGAGACATATATAACATAGGAAACACACAGTTGATATTGGAGAGGGTAATCTTAGTTAAATGTTGCACTCACCAACCTATGCCCACAAGGGGTTTGGAGCGATACTGTGAGACGCCCTCAACAGGCGTTCCCCTGGGGGCGGGCCAGGGAGGCAATTAAGGTGATACTATTGTAGAGAAATAAAGATATAAGAAATTATAAACTCAGGGTTCTACTAAATAGGAGAACCACCCGGGTGTGTAAGGTCAGGGTAAGAAGTGGTGGAAAAGAGGAAAGAGGAGAGGGGGGGGCGCAAGGGGGGAAGGGGGGAAAAAGACAAGAAAGAAAAGGGACAAAAAAATGGGGAGATAGGGAGAATGAAGAAGGATGTAATGTACCTGGTAGTTGAGCCTGACTGGTAGAAGGAGACCTCTCTTAAACGCTGGTTCAGGAGCCGCTGGAAGTGGGAACAGTGGTCTCCTGAGCGCAGTGGGTAGGAGGGCCTGATGCAGATTCCAGCGGAAGCAGATACCGGAACTGGAAGGATGTCCCTCAGGGATGGCTGAGCTGCGGATGCAGGTAAGCTGGTGCAGGCCGGTAGGCAGGCAGACAGATGAGAAGGCAGCAGCTGGATGCAAAATAAGCAGGCTGGGAGCAGCGTCACAGGACACAGGCAAGCAAGGTCAGACAGTCCATTTTGGCCGGAGATCAGGCAGGTATAAACAGGAGGGATGATCCAGGGATAGTCAGGCAGGCAGGAGTTCAGCAACAGGTAATCAGAATAAGCAAGGTCAGGCAAGCCGGGTCGGATAGGAGACTGGAGAATGGTCAGACGTAGCCGGGTCACTAGCAAGATAACAGACAGGCAGATACAGGAACTTCAGGTGCAGAGCTGCAGACGAACAGCACCTGACATGAGCACCTGTCATTCTTTTAAAGGGACCTTGGCGCCAAAACAGCGCAAGTGCGAACGGGCGAACACGCGTACGGGCAAACGCGGGAGCGCTCCGGCGCCCCCTGGTGGGGAATTGAGCTGAATTGTCCTAGAAAGACTCCTCGTGCCCCTGAGTGCACGCAGATTCGCCCGGCGGCTGCTGACATGCCCCTGACAAAGGAAGAGAAAGGGGGGAGGAAAAACTGGGGGAGGGACAGAAAGGGAAGGGAAAGGGGGATGAAAGGAAAAAAGGAGGAGAGGGAAAGAGGGGGAAAAAAGGGGCAGAGGGGGGGGAAAGGGGGGAGAAGGGGGGGAAAGGGGGGAGAAGGGGGGGAAAGGGGGAGAAAAGGGGGGAGGGAGGGGGGAAAGGGGGAGAAGAGGGAAAAGAAAACCTACCACCTGACCAAGGTAATGTACATAAAAGAGCTTGAAAGAGCGGAGGGTTTTGGTATCAAATAGATATACCCACCGTTGCTGTACTATTAAAAACTAGACTCGATGGCAGTTTACACCCAGAGTGAGTAAGTGGTGGAACTATAATGGCCGTAGAGGCCAGACCGCAATGCCATGGGGAGCCACTGGGGAGAAATGAATAGATAAATAGAAAATATATTTTTAAAGTTATATCAATTTGCTAAGCATTTCTACCAAAGGGAGAAACGCTTGCAAAGAAAGAGAGAGATGGTACAAAGTAATGTAATGGTATCCCCCACCCTCCCCAAAGATGTACAATGTGTCTATTAGTATTTAAGTTGTTCATTTGGCTTACTGCAAGCATTTTGTATAATACATGCTCTGTAATGATTGTCATGTATATTTATTGTTGTTGTCCTTTGTATAGGGCTGAGTGGTGCACATCCCTGGCCATGGGCTAAGTCTGTTCCCGTTGCCAGTGATCCGGCATCCCTGCCCCCGGTTTATTCAATGGTAAACTCTGTTTACCATTTGGATTACATAGATTTACACTTGCTTTCCTCTTGGAGTGATGTGAGGAGTTAATTCTCCCACGTACGGCGGGCTTGCGACCCTCCGGCTGTGGGCGGGGGCTCTATGGAGCCCAGCTGCTGCTTCTCCTGATTGACGCTGCGGCGTCTACTATTGTGGAGCTGCCCTCCTGCGCTGGATGGTTTCCTTGCTCTTGCGCAGCAGAGGGGGATCGGACCCGGAAGAGATGGCAGCTGTTGTCCTCAGTGCCTGACTTCCGGGTTGGAGGCATTTAAGATGTCAGACTCATTTGAAAGCTAAGAGAGGCACACACCCAGCAGTCTACTAGCGCCACCTGGAGATTTGTAAGTACTCGCCACATGTTCTCTGGGGAGGGTGGGGGATACCATTACATTACTTTGTACCATCTCTCTCTTTCTTTGCAAGCGTTTCTCACTTTGGTAGAAATGCTTAGCAAATTGATATAACTTTAAAAATATATTTTCTATTTATCTATTAATTTCTCCCCAGTGGCTCCCCGTGGCATTGCGGTCTGGCCTCTACGGCCATTATAGTTCCACCACTCACTCACTCTGGGTGTAAACTGCCATCGAGTCTAGTTTTTAATAGTACAGCAACGGTGGGTATATCTATTTGATACCAAAACCCTCCGCTCTTTCAAGCTCTTTTATGTACATTACCTTGGTCAGGTGGTCAGTTTTCTTTTCCCTCTTCTTCCCCTCCCCCCCTCCCCCCTTTTATCCCCCTTCCCCCCCCTTTTTTCCCACCCATTCCTTCCCCTCCCCCTCCCTTTCTCCTCACGTTCTATTCCTCATACTTCTCCCCCCTTTCCCTCCCCTCTCCCCCTTTTTTCCCCCTCTTTCCCTCTCCACATCTTTTCCCTCTCCTCCTTTTTTCCTTTCATCCCCCTTTCCCTTTCCTTTCTTCCCTTTCCCCCCTCCCCTTCCTTCTCTTTTTGTCCCTCCCCCAGTTTTTCCTCCCCCCTTTCTCTTCCTTCTTCATTCTCCCTATCTCCCCGTTTTTTTGTCCCTTTTCTTTCTTGTCTTTTTCCCCCCTTCTCCCCTTGCGGCCCACCCTCCCTCCCTCTCCTCTTTCCTCTTTTCCACCACTTCTTACCCTGACCTTACACACCCGGGTGTTTCTCCTTTTTAGTAGAACCCTGAGTTTATAATTTCTTATATCTTTATTTCTCTACAAAAGGGATGAGTCGAACACCCCCCTGTTCGGTTCGCACCAGAACATGCGAACAGGAAAAAAGTTTGTTTGAACACGCGAACACCGTTAAAGTCTATGGGACACGAACATGAATAATCAAAAGTGCTAATTTTAAAGGCTAATATGCAAGTTATTGTCATAAAAAGTGTTTGGGGACCTGGGTCCTGCCCTCAAACAATAAAAGTGTAATATCCCTTTAAATTTCGTACCCGGGGGTCACTGGGTGGCCCCGCCCCACGTTATTTAAGAACCGTCAGATGAGGAGACGCCGTCACACAGCGGGAGCCTGCCTCCATGCCAGCATGGATGCGGAGCGGCCCGGAGAAGAAAATGAAGAAGAGAAGAAGAAAGAAGAGGATGAAGAAGAAGATGAAGAGAAGAGCGGGAGCCTCCCCTCATGCCATGGGTGCGGAGCGGCCCGAGGAGAAGAAGATAGAAGACGCCGCGGAGGAGATGCTGGACGAGAACGCCAGAGGAAGAACCAGAAGAGCCAGAAGAACCAGAAGAAGATGAAGGAAGAAAGAAGAAGCATTTAAATAAAGGAATTGTCAAAAACTGTCTTTTGTCATTTTTAACATTTTTGACAGTTTTTTAGTGAAATGGTAGGGGTAAGTACCCCCTTACCATTTCACACAAGGGGGGGCCGGGATCTGGGGGTCCCCTTTTTAAAGGGGGCTTCCAGATTCCGATAAGCCCCCTGCCCGCAGACCCCCACAACCACCGGCCAGGGTTGTGGGGATGAGGCCCTTGTCCTCATCAACATGGGGACAAGGTGGTTTGGGGGGCTACCCCAAAGCACCCTCCCAATGTTGAGGGCATGTGGCCTGGTACAGTTCAGGAGGGGGGGGGGCGTACTCTCGCCCCCCTCTTTTCCTGCGGCCTGCCAGGTTGCGTGCTCGGATAAGGGTCTGGTATGGATTTTTGGGGGGACCCCACGCCATTTTTTTTTTTTTTGGCGCGGGGTTCCCCTTAAAATCCATACCAGACCTAAAGGGTCTGGTATAGAATTTAGGGGGAACCCCACGTCATTTTTTTTTTTTAAATTTTGGCCGGGGTTCCCCTTAATATCCATACCAGACCTGAAGGGCCTTGTATGGAATTTAGGGGGTCTCCCACGTCATTTTTTTTTAAAATTTTGGTTCGGGGTTGCCCTGTGGGGAATTCCCATGCCGTTTTTATCAATGAACTTCTATGTGTATTGTCGGCAATGCAATAGCCGCGGGTAGTTTTAAATGGCTTTTTTTCCTTTGAAATGTCATTTTGCTGTCAGACTGTTCTAAACACAGGAAACATGCGCCCCTTTACAGGCATACTATAGACACCCCCCAGGTACGAAATTTAAAGGGATATTACACTTTTATTGTTTGACTTTAAGCATTATTAAAATCACTGCTCCTGAAAAAACGTCCGTTTTTAAAACTTTTTTTTGCATTGATCCATGTCCCCTGGTTCAGGACCCAGGTCCCCAAACACTTTTTATGACAATAACTTGCATATAAGCCTTTAAAATTAGCACCTTTGATTTCTCCCATAGACTTTTAAAGGGTGTTCTGCGGCATTCGAATTTGCCGCGAACACCCCAAATTGTTCGCTGTTCGGCGAACTTGCGAACAGCCAATGTTCGAGTCGAACATGAGTTCGACTCGAACCCGAAGCTCATCCCTATTAGCTAATCAACAGTCAGAGGATGAAACCAAAACGTTTCTAGATAGGATGTTCAATCTTTTAAAGAAAAAATCTCATCTGTACTGGCACATTCAATATTTTGAATCGTACATTACAGAAAAAGTTTGTCCCCTCGGGCTCCGAATTCAAATGTTCCCCACCATAAAGGACCCCTCCCCAGACTTTAGGAAGTCCTGGGAAAATACTCTAACCAACTGCAGTATAGAACTCATGGAAAAACTCACCACCCAGTATCGTACAGACATGACGATCCTGGATGGCGAAATTGATAGACTGCTAAACCAATTTCCTAATATTAAAGATTCGACCTCCTTCACAAGTAAGTAGAAGGAGGTACGAGATAAAGTTGAAAATCTTAACAAGGATATTATTACTAAAAAACAAAGGAAATTTTTCCAGGATAAATTGGCATTTTCAGAGGGTTATGCATACAAGTGGTCTGGGAAATCATTTCCCAGAAAAAATAAGAATTATAATCGACAACTTCCAATTCTGACAGAAACAGACTGCACGGAATCTGACTCATCTATATATTCTCTATCTTCACAGGTCACTACACGTCCCACTATGTCATGAGCACCAAGTGCCCCCCAGAAAGGGTCCCTCACAGGCGATAATTCCACCACCAAACACCCCAAAAAAGGCAAACAACATGGTAAAGCACTAAAAACACCACAAACACCAAGGCCGGGTGGACAGACCCCTCTCGAGGGTTCTCTCCACCCCACCTTACACAACATTATCCCGAAACTTCTACAACCCAACATACAGACACTTTTATCACAACCCGGTTTTTTAGTACAGGCAACTCCAGAACCCACCAGACAAGGGAATCTGGACATGTTTGTGCAAAAGGCTCCGGTTCCAAGCACGTCCCACAATTAGTCACACCAAATGATGGAGAAAATCCTCATTCCCTCAACATAATCAACTTAACATCTTATCAATTGACTCCAGAGGAGGAACAGGTCCTTCAATTGGGTCTGGGCTTCTGGGCTGTCAATTGATATTAACGAGACAATTAAAGATCTCTATCTATTTGCCAGAAAATTAACCTTCAATTACAAGTTTGATCCAGATCGAAAACGCGTTAACCTGGAAAAAGAACTAGCTGAAAAAACCAAAAATTTTACCATAGCGGAGTCTAGAGCATTACAGGATCTTATGCTACTTTTTGATGAAGGAGAGGTCGAGTCGATTGCTTCAGAAGGCATTTCCGACTCTTCCCCCTCTAGTCAAACGGATACTATTCCTAATCCCCGACACCCTAACACCAAGCCTACTTTAAAAATGAAATCTAGAGCTTTCCCTGACTTAATGACATGCCCATCTATATGGGCCTTTCTACATGAATGCATTCTGTCCCTTAAAAAAGAGCGATGTCAAACACTACCTCCCAATTTGACTCAGTAACAGTTTCGGGCAGTTAGTAAACTTCAAAAAAATACTGATCTTATCATAAAGCAATCTGATAAGGGTGGCAACTTGGTGCTGATGACTCATCACCAATATCAAACCATGTGTCTCAAGATCCTCTCCAACTCCAATTGGTACTCACCTATTGAGAATACCTTTATCCAGAAAACCATTGATGAATTTAATGGACTCATCGGGGGGGCCTTCTTAGAGGGCCTCATCGATGAGGACACCTATAAATTCATCAATGTACAATACCCGTGCACTCCGACATTTTATGCACTACCCAAAACTCACAAGAACCTCTCTGTACCCCCTGGTCGACCTATCGTCTCAGGCAAAGGTTCATTAACAGAAAACGCAAGTAAGCTGGTCGATACTTTTTTATCACCCCACGTATTGAGATTGCCATCCTATATTAGGGACACTACCGACCTTCTAAAACACATTGAGGGAGTCCAGGTCCCTCCGGACGCCCTCCTCATGGCTGTTGATGTTGAGGCTTTGTACTCAAGCATCCCCCACGAGCAGGGCGTCCGGATGGCTGGCTCCTTCCTCATGGAACAGGACCATCACACCTGGCCTACTAACACTTTCATTCTAAAACTTTTAGAATTTATTCTGACTAAAAATTATTTTTTGTTTATGGACCAAATGTATCTTCAAACCCAAGGCGTTGCAATGGGCATGTCTTGTGCCCCTTCTTACGCTAATTTGTATTTGGGTGGTTGGGAGCTGGCTGTCTTTGGTGATGACCTCATGGAGCCCTTTTTGAACCATGTTCTGGGCTGGTTCAGGTTTATTGATGACCCTTTGGTCATCTGGACAGGCACAGAGCAACATTTAAAAGCTTTTATTGAAAGGTTAAACATTAACCCTTTCAATCTTCACTTCACTTTCACATACAATATTCAGAGCATCTCCTTTCTAGATGTACAGATCATCCAAAATTCTACTGGACAATTAACCACAGACCTATACCGCAAACCCACAGCGGGCAACACATTGTTGCATGCTTCCAGCTTACATCCCCGTCCTCTGGTTCGCAGTATCCCTTATGCTCAGTACCTGAGACTAAGAAGGAACTGCACAGAGGACGGGGACTTTCATAGACAAGCAAATGCTCTACGCACACGACTCTTGGCTAGAGGCTATAATCGTACTATTCTGAGGAAAGCCTTTAACAAGGCTTTAGCCCTAGACCGACAAACATTACTGTTCGGTCCTCCACATCCTAAACAACCTTACATGACTAAAATCATCACCAAATTCTCCACCCACCACCACCAGTTACGTAACATATTATCAAGCCACTGGCACATCTTGACCGACCACCACACGCTTAAAAAATACATCAAATCAACTCCTGACTTGGTCTTCAGGAGGGCCACCTCTTTGAGGGACAGGCTCACTCATAGTCACTATAAGATCCCCTTTTCTGGCCCAAAAGAACCCAGAGGCACTTTCAAGTGTGGCAATTGTCCACACTGCCCCTGGATCCAAGAGGGACAACAATGTTTACTCCCAAACGGGGAGATGTTTTTTCCAAAACATTCAGCCCATTGTGGCACACGTGGTGTAATTTATCTTATGACCTGCGCTTGCAGCGCCTTTTATGTGGGAAAGACAATTAGAGAGCTATGGCAAAGACTGGGTGACCATTTATATGCCTCTACTAATGGCAAGCTCACTACGGTGGGCCGCCATATTGGCATTCACCACCGCTTTAATCTTGATTATATCAGATTTACTGTTCTAGAAGTTGTCCCTGAGGACCCCAGAGGGGGAAACTGGGATCACCAAATTTTGAAGCGCGAATCGCTCTGGATTGAGCGACTCTACGTTTTGATTCCACCCGGTATCAACGAAGCACACTCATATAAGTATTTTCTTGAATGACTTTTCAATATGTCCATCAGTCTCTGCCATAGCCACCCCTAGACATCTGCTCTATAGACTTACGTGTAAAAAATTCTCTTGCATGTATAGTACTTTTTGTCTCTTCCACATTACATATACTCTTTATCACATGTATATATGTCACTTGTGTCCCTTTCTCTCCTCTCTCCCCCTCCCTTTTTTCTGCATAACCAGGTCTTTCCCATGACTGTCTGTAAGTGGACTCTCCACACATAGTCTTTTGTACAATGTGTCTATTAGTATTTAAGTTGTTCATTTGGCTTACTGCAAGCATTTTGTATAATACATGCTCTGTAATGATTGTCATGTATATTGATTGTTGTTGTCCTTTGTATGGGGCTGAGTGGTGCACATCCCTGTCCATGGACTAAGTCTGTTCCCGTTGCCAGTGATCTGGCATCCCTGCCCCCGGTTTATTCAATGTTAAACTCTGTTTACCATTCGGATTACATAGATTTACACTTGCTTTCCTCTTGGAGTGATGTGAGGAGTTAATTCTCCCCCGTATGGCGGGCTTGCGACCCTCCGGCAGTGGGCGGGGCTCTATGGAGCCCAGCTGCTGCTTCTCCTGATTGACGCTGCAGCGTCTACTATTGTGGAGCTGCCCGCCTGTGCTGGATGGTTTTCTTGCGCATGCGCAGCAGAGGGGGATTGGACCCGGAAGAGATGGCAGCTGTTGTCCTCAGCGCTGCCTGACTTCTGGGTTGGAGGCATTTAAGATGTCAGACTCATTTGAAAGCTAAGAAAGGCACACACCCAGCAGTCTACTAGCGCCGCCTGGAGATTTGTAAGTACTCGCCACATGTTCTCTGGGGAGGGTGGGGGATACCATTACATTACTTTGTACCATCTCTCTCTTTCTTTGCAAGCGTTTCTCCCTTTGGTAGAAATGCTTAGCAAATTGATATAACTTTAAAAATATATTTGCTATTTATCTATTCATTTCTCCCCAGTGGCTCCCCGTGGCATTGCAGTCTGGCCTCTACGGCCATTATAGTTCCACCACTCACTCACTCTGGGTGTAAACTGCCATCAAGTCTAGTTTTTAATAGTACAGCAATGGTGGGTATATCTATTTGATACCAAAACCCTCCGCTCTTTCAAGCTCTTTTATGTACATTACCTTGGTCAGGTGGTAGGTTTTCTTTTCCCTCTTCTCCCCCTTTTTTCCCCCCTCCCTCCCCCTTTTCTCCCCCTTTCCCCCCTTTCCCCCCCATTCCTTCCCCTCCCCCTCCCTTTCTCCTCACGTTCTATTCCTCATACCTCTCCCCCCTTCCCCCCCCTCTCCCCCTTTTTCCCCCCTCTTTCCCTCTCCACATCTTTTCCCTCTCCTCCTTTTTTCCTTTCATCCCCCTTTCCCTTTCCTTTCTCCCCCCCCTCCTTCCCTTTCTGTCCCTCCCCCAGTTTTTCCTCCCCCCTTTCTCTTCCTTCTTCATTCTCCCTATCTCCCCGTTTTTTTGTCCCTTTTCTTTCTTGTCTTTTTCCCCCCTTCTCCCCTTGCGGCCCACCCCCCCTCCCTCTCCTCTTTCCTCTTTTCCACCACTTCTTACCCTGACCTTACACACCCGGGTGGTTCTCCTATTTAGTAGAACCCTGAGTTTATAATTTCTTATATCTTTATTTCTCTACAATAGTATCACCTTAATTGCCTCCCTGGCCCGTCCCCGGGGGAACGCCTGTTAAGGGCGTCTCACAGTATAGCTCCAAACCCCTTGTGGGCATAGGTTGGTGAGTGCAACATTTAACTAAGATTACCCTCTCCAATATCAACTGTGTGTTTCCTATGTTATATATGTCTCCCTGATTGTAATGTTGATACTATACTTTTTTCATTTTGTAGAATATGTACTAATAGACGCCTCCTGAAGAAGCGACTGTGACCGCGAAACTGTAGAGGTCACGTCTGCAAGTACCATATAACCTGCCTCCATGTGTCTGTGTGGGCATTACCTTTACAATTTGATTGTCAACATTGCTGTAACAATTAATCTGTGATTGTGTTAATATGTTATGGTTTATATATTGTGTCCTTTGTGGGACTTTTTAATATCTTATTTTTGAATAAAACAAACATTTTTTATATCTTTGTCTACATCCCTTCGGTACCGTAATAGTCCTAATATCTCCGAAAGAGGCAGGACCCAATTGGAGAGTAGACATGTGCATTCGTTTTCGTCCGAATGCATTTTCGTCCGAATTTTAGGTATTTTCGTTATCGTTTTAACAAACGATAACGAAAGTGCAGAGTCCGAAAAACGAAAGATCCGACATAAACAAATGCTTTATTTTCGTTTTCGTTGCTACAACAGTTCGATATAGATAGGAGATTCGACATGATGATGACAATAACAATCTGTGTCCGTCAAACCTGTGGGTCGAATGTGCCTAACCTTAGCTCTATTAGTCCAAGATTATTCTACATAGAGAGAAAAGATTCGACGTAGAGAGAAAAGATTCGACGTAGGGGAGGAAAGATTCGACGTAGGGGAGGAAAGATTCGACGTAGGGGAGGAAAGATTCGACGTAGGGGAGAAAAGATAAATAAAAATAATGATGATGATGAATGTTATTGGCTGATTGTAACCAAAGAGGTGGAGTAGTAAAATAGCTAGAACTAAGTACACACGTACTTTGGCTTATGGTGTCTGTTGAAAGTTCTAAGAAGATTAGACGGAGCAGGTAAACTATACGGCATTGTACAGTTTAGCTGCTCCGTCGAATCTTCTTTGAACATTCGACAGACACCATAAGCCTTCAATGACAGATTCGACCTTAATTTGGATTTTCGGACGAATGCAATTTTTAACGAAAAATGAAATAAATAAAAACGAATTTCGGGAGTAACTAAATAAATTTATTTTTCAGACGAAAACGAAATTCCGAAACGAAATATTTCAGTGTGCACATGTCTATTGGAGAGGTCCTTGCTGTTTTCTCTTTCAACCCAACCCTGCTCTGTTGGTGAACATATACTGCCCTAATATTCACCTGTGCTCCTTCATGAGGAAAGTAATGAATAAGCCAGATAAATTTAAAGAAGGGAAGGTAATTATGGCAGAAGATTTTAATTTTGTGCTTGATCCAACCCTGGATACCCAACCCTTGTCCTTACGATCAGAGGGTAAATATCTTAAGGCAGTAAAACATACGTTACACCAACAGCAACTTGTGGAGAAAAAGAAAACAGCAAAGGCGCCTCTTAGTAAGATCATAAAATTTAATGATAAAATTCCATTTAAAAAACACTCACATATAAAGACTTGGTAGTCCGGCGTAGGTATGTTCAGTAAAGGCCATACGCAGTTTCTGCGTTCTCGGATGGAAAAGAGCCTGGTTCCTCTGCGCTGCCGTCTTGTGTATTCGGCGTGGACTTCTGGGATTCGATCGTAATCCAGGACGAGGCTTGGGAATCCGCCGGGCAGTCGAATGGAGGGCTGGAAAGCAGATTTGATGGTAGGCGCTGTACTGCCGTTAAGCAACACATTTCAGAGCATGCGCATTGCGGCGCGCTCCTTTCTCAAGGTAGGGAAGATTGATATGTTTGCAGCCTATTTAAGTGCTCACCTAGCACTGCCGCCTAATGGATACAACTGGTAATATGGGGATAAGATTACAAATAAAAGGAATATAAGGAAAAGGCAAGATTAAAAATAAAAATTATGTGCATGTGCATAGTATGAAAATGCTACTAGCCTTTCTTGAATTCATTTTCCGTTTTGTGCTAAATAATTCTATATGTATTGCTACCAATACATATATATATATATATATAAACAACAATGGATAAAAGTATACATAAATTGTGCACACATTGTAAATGCATATGCATATTAGAATCTAAATTTAATGGCTATAGGTTATTTTGCAAAAAAGTGGGGGGGGAGGGGGGGAAGGACCATTATGGGTATAATAAACCTTTAAACCATGCATATGTACATATATATATATATATATATATATATATATATATATATATATATATATATATAATGACAAGTATACATACACATATGCATGAATACAATGTTTGGGGTCACTGAAGACAGGAGATGATTAAATGACCTATACATATACATAGGTAATCTGTGTGGGTAGTAAAAACAGGGGATAATTAAATAGCATATATATGGATACACTGTGTAGGTACTAAAGACAGGGAATAATTAAAATAACATGATGAATAATTATTATTATGACTATAGTAAATCTATAAGGGTATTAATTTCATTATTACTACCCATAGATATAGACGGGGTCACACACAGAAAACCAATATTATTATAAAATAGTGGAGATTTCTAGTTCTTCATTAATTCCGCCAGGGTTTAGGGTGTCCAAGGAATATATCCAGAAGGTCTCTCGTTCGCATAGTCTAAAGAACCTTCCTGCTGCAGTAAGATTTTTGGGTATCTGCTCTATGACCCATACCTCGAGACCTTCTGTAGATTTTGCGTGATGTTCACAGAAGTGGCGTGGGACACTATGTTTGTCCCTCCCCCCTTCTATCTTTCTTCTGTGCTCACCAAATCTTTGTCTTAGTGGGTGTATAGTACGCCCCACATATATAAGATTACAAGGGCAACTAAGGCCATAGACCACGAAATCTGAGCCACAGTTGTAAAATTCATCCAACATGTAAGTCTTTCCTTTGGTGGAAAAATGTTTCTTTCCATGCTTGACAAAACTACAGGTTTTACACATAGCTTTTTTCCCCCCTGAGTGGGATCATATGGGCCTGTGCCGGTGTAATTTCTTTTATGGATTTTAATTTACTGGGGGCAATTTTATTTTTGATATTGGGAGCCTTTCTGTAAGTAATTTTAGGGTATTTTGGCAAAACAGGTTTGAGGTGTGGATCCTAAAGAAGGATTGTCCAATACTTCTTGAAAATTGCCTCCATTTTGGAAAACTTGGTGTGGAACCTAGTGATGAAGCACCCAGAATTCCCATCATTTCTGTTTTGGGCTACAGGTGTAGATTGTAAGTAATGTTTTTGTGCTTGATCAACTAACGAGTCTGGATAACCCTTGTCCCTGAGTTTCTTTCTAAGTAGATGACTTTGTTCCTTATAATCTGATATTTTAGTGCAGTTTCTCCGCAAGCGGCAGAACTGCCCCTTGGGAATGTTGTCTTTCCATTTTTTATAATGACAGCTCTTATAGTGTAATAAGGAATTTCCTGCCATGGGTTTAAAGAAATTATTAGCATGTGTCTCATTATCTGCATGGTAAAGGTCAAGATCCAAAAAGGCTAGTTTATCTTTGTCCATAATGTGAGTAAAGCTAAGGCCATGTGGGTTATTGTTACAATGGGAAAGAAACTCATCAACTACATCATCTGGCCCATCCCAGATGATCATGATGTCGTCAATGAATCAACCATAGAAAATAAGGTGCCTGAGGAATGGGTTATTTTGCCAGATGTACCTGTCTTCCCATAATCCCATTGCCAAATTTGCTTACGAAGGCGCAAAGTTGGCCCCCATGGCCGTCCCTTGGACCTGCAGATAGTGCTGTTCGTCAAATGTAAAATAATTATGTGTCAAGCAATATCTTGCACAGTCCAAGATGAATGAGGCCTGTTTATTACTCATGTACGGATCTTGGGACAAAAAGTGGCTAAGTGCTGCTATTCCAAAAGTATGGGGAATAGAGGTATACATGGAGTTAACATCTAAAGATATCCAGATGTATTGATCTTCCCATCTATAGGATTTCAATAGATCCAAGAGATGAGTTACATCTCGGATATAAGACTGTAGTCCTTGTGCTAGAGGTTGTAAGTGATAATCAATGTATTTTGACAATCCGGAAGTGATACTGTCCATAGCAGCAATAATAGGTCTCCCTGGGGGATTGGTCTGATTTTTATGAATTTTTGGTATATGGTAAAAAATATGGGGTCCAGTAGAAGTCTCTTCGTAGGAAGGAGGCTTCATTTTTATTGATAATATTTGATGAAATGACACCATCAATAAGTAAATTTATGTCTTTTTGGAATTCAGGTAGAGGATCTGTACTTAGTTTGCGATAGGTGGAACTATCCACAAGCAGGCGATCTGCTTCCTTGATATAGTCCGATCTATTTTGGATCACAATTCCGCCGCCTTTATCGGCAGATTTTATGATCAGATCTTTGTTGTCAGTTAGGGCTTTTAGAGCTGTTTTTTCTTTTGAGGTAAGGCTACCAAGATTGGTAGTACTTGATTCTGTACAAGCACACATCTTTTTAAGATCTGAGTATACCATGTTGTAAAATGTAGTAAGGTGTGGGCCTTTGGATTGGTAAGGATAAAAGACTGATTTGGGTTTTAATCCTGAATGTATAACTGGTGGAGAAGTGTGTAAATGTTGGGTGAAAAGATCTAATCCGGTATATGAGTCATCATGATAAAGATGCTCAAGCATCTCCATTATCTCAACATCAAAATCAAATACTTGTTCTTCAGAAGGAAGGTCCACCTTATCTACCGGACGGGGGCTATTGGTATTGCTTGTATTTTTTGCATTTTTAATTAGAAAAAATCTATGCAATGTAAGATTTCTGAAATATCTATTGAGATCTTTATATAAAATGAATGGGTCTGGTTTGTTAGATGGTGAAAAATTAAGACCATGATTTAACAGGGAGATTTCTGCTGGGGATAGAGTGTGTTTGGACAAATTAAAGATTTTGATTGTTTCCGATTTTTGTTTACTTGTATTTCTGTTTCTACCTCTTCCCCCTCTGCAGCCTCTCCAATTAACTTTCTTTTTATCTGGGTGGCTGGAGAGGGGTTTATGGATAAAAAAGACAAATTTTCTAGGGTACTGTTGGAACCAAACGTAATTGGTGTATTATTATTTTTGGGGGGCTGTGAAGTTGATTTACTGATAGGACAATTAGAAGAGATATTGGATGCTGGACAAGTGGATGTTGTAGCTCCAGAGGAAGATGATGTGGCAAAATCTGCGTTTGGCACAGCAGCGATGTTTATTACATTGTGAGTTTTTTGATTTGATTTATTTTCTGGAACAGAGGTATCCATTTCTATTACTTGCACCTGGGAGGATTTATTGATGGTTGGGATGCTATTCTCAGAACATGATCGTGGACGATTGTAGAATTGGTTTAATTTAGTCAATAATCTAACTTTAGTTGATTTGATGGGGAGATTAGCATTCTGTTGTTGTCATGTAGTCTGACTTATGTGAGAGGGACACTCAGGGCCACTAGCTGTATTGCGCCTCACTAATAGGGCGGATAACAAATGGTGGTGGGTGGGGAAGGGGTGATTGGATAGCGGAATGGCTAGATGGATATACTTCCATTAATGGCGAAATAGATGTTGGTTTTTTCATCCATGTAAACACTTTATTATTGGAATAATCTTGGATGTCCCGCCTAAATTTCCCTAATTTGCTATAAATTAGATCATTTTCTTGCTTCTTAGTATTATTTTTGAGAATGTCTATCCAAGGGGAGGGATTTTTTTGTCCTACATTAATTATTTCTGTGGATAGTGTTTGCACAGTTTTTTTGAGTTGTTCAAACTTCTTGTCCCTATGTTTGACTAATATGGTCATTCACTTAGCGGTGCAAAATTCTGCCAAACTCCCCCATTCCTTGGCGTCATCTGATTCCAGGAAGGAGCAGTTTTTTAGAATGCGGAGACCTCGTGGTGAGATTCTACTTTTTAGATATTGGTTAAGAAAATACTTGTCCCACCATTGGGAGTTGGTGGAATGTATGAGGCGTTCACGTTTTTTGAACTTTCCGCATAACTTATACCGTACATTTTTATCCAAGGAAACATCTGGACTAAAGATGGACGGAGGTAATAAGCCATATAATTGCTCTAGGATACTGGATTTTAAAGATTCTATTTCCATAATAAAATCCATCCCTATGAAATATATAACAATTTATAATGAGAATTGTTTTAAAGATTATATATATATATATATCCGTGACTATGTGAAAGTATATAACTAATCACTTACTCAGGTATATATGGGTGGACTAATAATACATTGTAAGGTAAATTGCTGTCTGTGAAAAAATATGTACAATAATATATAAAGGATGAAAATAGGGGATTGAGAGGGAGATGGGCGGAGTCTAGCGGAGCAGACATGCATTGTTAGAGCTCCGCACCGCTGAGGAGAGAAGAGAAGGACAAAGCGGAGCCTGCAGGCTCAAAAGGTATCCATTTGAACCTTTTTGCCCCTGGGAACAAACTGTGAAAGTTTGTGCAGGAAATATGGTACTGGGAGGAAACCGTGGCAGAAATAAAAATCACCTCACAAAGAGCTCACAGGCACTCACTGCAACTAAAGCAGCTCCAGTCACCTCACAATATACAGCATCAGGGCGCTCTCACAGACAGAAAATGTCACAGCAAGACTCTCCATTTGAGTCAGATACAGAACAAATCCTCTCACAAACTTCTCCACAAGCCTCCTCAACATCCCCAGTAATATTATTACAATTTGAAAAGATGCTTCATAAGGCTTTAAAACAAACCTCAGACCAAATAACAAAAAGCCTAACCAAAGAAATAAGAGAGCTGGGAAACCGCACCGCAGCCTTAGAAATAAAAATGGATGAAATTGAAATTACAACCCAAGAAAATATAACAGAATTGGAACAATTAAAAGAAGAGAATTTAATACTTCAAACTAAGCTTGAAGATTACGAAAATAGAGCCAGACGTTCAAACTTGCGCATAAGGGGAATACCTGAAACTGTGACAGACCTGCAATCTACTATTACTGCTCTATTACAAGAACTAAAGCCAGATATCCCTATTGAACGTTTAGAACTGGACAGAGTACACAGAGCCCTCACAGCCAAAAAGAAAGATGGACCCCCACGTGATATAATCACAAAATTTCATTATTACAGAACGAAAGAACAAATACTAATTGCTGCAAGAGAAAAAAAGGAACTTAATTTTCAAGGACACAATTATCAAATTTTTGCTGACCTATCCCAACTTACTATTACTAAAAGACGATCCATGAAACCCCAACTAATGGAACTGCAACGCCACAACATTATGTATCAATGGGGCTTCCCCTTTTCAGTCAGATTTAACTACCAAGGTACAATTTACAGAAGCAGATCAGCAGATGAACTACAACAAACCCTTTTAAAATTAAATCTGACAGAACCCACAAGCAGCAACTCTCCCACACGCAGAAGAATGGCATCATCTTCACCTTCAGGCAGCACCCAGAAAATTTCAGAACAAAATGGGAATCATCATTCTCACAAAAGAGGCCGTTATGCCACATCATCCATGGACCAAGAAGATTCAATGGACTGACATCCTAATTCCTAATATCTCTTCATTTATTATACTAAGAGATGGTTCTCTATAAAAAACCTGTATTTATAACTGAATGTAAATGCATTCTGATAGTCACACACTGTGTGGGATCATGTTACATTCCAGTTATATTTCTTATTACTTCTGATTCATATAGCCTTAGAATATATAAGTGAAATAAGGAAATTCTTGTTCAGTTATATATTTTCAGGTAATAACAATAGATTTATTACTTTTTAGGACAAATATGTTCAATAATCCAGAAGTAATGGAAGCTTTTTATTTCTTTTCTTAAAACAAATATATTATTACCTAACTAGTTCCTAGAACTATGTTTTTGTTTATTCTAATCTGAAGCAATACAACCTCAATTTTATGAGTCAACATATCTAAACAGTTACATATGAATAAAATATGTAATTGTTTACTCTAAAAGGGTTAAAATCCCAAAATAATTCAAACTATCTTCATCAATACCAAAGTTATTAACAGTACCTTTCTAACTGAATTATTTAGCCTAGGGCAAGACTAACCATATACAACCACCCTGGAATAAATAATTTCAACAAAAACTATATTCTGCACTCCAATTAATGAATCATCATTTTGATGTCTTTTGACATAGCACTTCTCTCCTGTAAGCGGAAGATCCGTATACCCTCATTAGCCCTCCTCATTCTCCCAACCATATTATGTGGGAGTGTGACGAAGGCACTTATTCCCCTGAGAGAGATATTTATTCTCTTTCATGGGTAAATTGTGATTACTTGCAAAAAATAATTTATACAATGTATCATCTAATCTCATATGTTTTTTGTTTACTCTTTACTCCAGAATTCACTGGTTTCTTTTCTATCTTTTCATCTCTTCAGTCCACACAGGTTGATCTGCGCAGTCAGCTCTGCATAACAAAAAGTAAGTTAAAACTATTTGATCTGTTGCCATGGCACCACTGAATATACTTTCCCTGAATGTTCAGGGAATAAATGTCCCTCAAAAAAGGACCAAAGCCTTCCGTACTTTCTATAACAAGAAGGCTCACATAGTATGCCTCCAAGAAACACACTTCACCAAAGATTCTACTCCAAAATATATTTCTCCTTTTTATCAACAAATTTACACGGCTTCTGCCTGTACCAAACAAAGGGGAACTCTAATTGCATTTCACCGATCCACACCATTCACCTTATCATCAGAAATTAAAGACCCAGAAGGTAGATACCTAATACTCATGGGTTATATAATGGATACAGCAATCACGGTGATTTCCTACTACGCTCCTAACAAACAACCTACACCATTCCTCTCACATATATTACAAGTGATTAATACACACAAAATAGGAACAGTGATAATGTGCGGGGATTCAAACCAGGTCCTCCTCCCATTTCTAGATAAATCACCTTTTACACCATCCAAAATAACCTCTAGATTACCTTTTTCTCAACTTCTTTCCAAATACATTCTGGTAGATTCGTGGAGAGAAAGTAACCCAATGAAAAAGAAATTCACTTATTTCTCGCACCCTCATCAAACCTTCACCAGAATAGATCATATTTTTCTAACAATAGGAATGATACCAGAAATTATTGCATCAGATATAATTCCGATTCCGTGGTCTGACCATAATGCAGTATACACTACTATAGCCTCAGCCATACCAAAAGCGCATGACCCAACGTGGTACTTACTGGACATAATGCTCAAACACCCACTACATCAGATGGCCATTGAACAAGCTTTAAAGGAATACATATCAATTAATAATACAACAGACATCTCCCCAATAACACTGTGGGAAGCTCATAAGCCTGTCTTGCGTGGTACAATACAAAGACAAATGGCACTATTTAAACGGGAACGCAAAAATCTAGCAAAAAAACTAGAACTCAATTTTAATGCAGCCTACATATCATTCCAAGATAATCCATCTCAGAGTACAAAATGTCATCTGGAAAAATCTAGATTGGAATACGATCTATTTCTCATTGAGTCAGTTGATAAATCCCTCAAACGCTCCAAACACAATTTCTACATGAATACAAACAAACCAGGTACATATTTGGCTCGGGCATTAAATTCAACTAACAAATCTTTCAAACCAATACGTTTGAAATTATCAAAAAATGTTTATACTTGTAATCCAGTTAAAATAGTCCATAAATTTCACTCACATCTCGCAACTTTATACAAGACAAACAATGAATTTAATCCTACAGAGGCTGAATCCTTCTTCTCAAAAATAACCTTACCTGAGTTGTCTCAGAATCAAAAAAGCAGTTTGGATGAGCCTATAACTATAGATGAAGTTGCTAACGCCATAAAAGACCTAAAACTTAACAAAAGACCAGGCCCAGACGGCTACTCGGCTTTATACTATAAAACATTCTCAGAAATACTCTCTCCCATTCTCACTGAAACTTTTAACAAACTTCTAGAAGGACATTCTTTTCGGCAAGAAACACTAATGGCAATTGTTTGTATGATCCCAAAACCCCTTTCTGATGATACTTCCTGTGTGAATTATCGGCCTATCTCTCTGTTAAACCTTGATATTAAATTATTAGCAAAACGCCTCAATAGCATTATAGGAAAATTAATACATAGAGATCAAGTAGGCTTCATGCCAAATAGACAGGCAGGCGATAATATACGCAGGGCAGTGTTATTGGCACATATTGCTAAAAAACGGAAAATCCCTTTATGTTTTCTATCTCTCGATATTAAGAGGGCATTTGACACAGTATCCTGGCAATATATGCAATATTCATTACAAAAATGGGGTTTTTGACCCCACTTTTTAACATGGATTAAAGCATTATATAATAAACCCAAAGCCTATATAAAATATGCTGGATACAAATCTGATGCCTTTAATATCGAAAGAGGTACCCGACAGGGTTGCCCATTATCTCCCTTATTATTTGCCCTTATACTCGAACCCATGGCCCAATACATCAGAACAAACCAAACTATAACTGGCATTGAAGTAGGAGGTATTACACACAAATTATGTATATTTGCAGACGATATATTACTTTTTCTATCATCACCACAGGTCTCTGGTCCTAACTTAATACCAGCTCTTGATGGATTTGCAGCCCGATCCGGCCTTATGATTAATCCTAAGAAATGCCTAGTGCTTAATATTTCGCTCACAAACATGGAATTGATCCCGGCTAGGGCTGCACTCCCATTCACATGGGCAGAAAAATCAATCCCATATCTTGGAATTCATTTAACAGCATCTCATTCTGACTTATTCTCAACCAATTATCCTCCTGTATTAAGACAGATCACAAATCTAATAAAACAATGGTCGCAACTTCCTTTATCCTGGATAGGGAAGATTAATGCAATCAAAATGACTATTCTACCTTAATTGCTTTATCTATTCAGAGTCCTCCCTATTCCAATTCCTTCCTATTTTTTGAGAATAGTACAAAAAAGAGCAACTTCGTTTATATGGGGCTCTTCTAAACCACGTATACCTATACACACACTACATCTTCCCAAAAATAAAGGAGGCCTGGGATACCCTAATTTTACTAACTACTACAGAGCAGCACATTTGGCCAGTCTGTCCAAATACCATGCAAAACAGGTTATCCCATTATGGGTATTTATAGAGGCTTCAGAAAATGACCCTCTATTAATATCAAACTTGTTATGGCTTGTTCCTAAAGACCGCTTTAAAATTCATAATCCCATAACTAAACACTTCTTATCTCCCTGGGATAAACTAAAAACCAAATATCAGTTACAATCTCCACACAATCCTCTCCTTTCTTTTATCAGAAATCCGGCCTTTTATCCGGCATGGATCTACCCAAATTCTTTTAAAGCTTGGACAACATCAGGCATTCAGACACTAAATGACTTCATAGCATCTAAATCATTCCTTTCATTCCCATCGCTTAGAGAAAAATATGATCTACCAAACTCTGAGATATTTAGATATCTCCAAATCAAAAATTTCTATACACCATTCCTAAAGGGGGATACACCATTATCCCAATTATCCATTTTTGAATCAATCTGTACAAAAGATCCATTTGCTAAAGGTACAATTTCATCACTTTACAATCAATTATATGGAGTAGTAAATCTTAATAGACCCTCTTACGTTCAGAGGTGGGAGGAGGACCTGGGACGAACTTTAGAAGACACGGACTGGTCTAACATATGGCTCACATCTAAGTCATCTTCACCCAACATCTTAGCACTGGAGACAAATTATAAAGTCCTAACTCGCTGGTACCTTGTACCCGCTAGAGTGGCAAAATATTCACCTAATACCTCAGCTCTTTGTTTTCGAGGATGCCCAGAAATAGGCACACATTTACACATATGGTGGACGTGCCCAGTAATCCAAACCTTCTGGAAGGAAGTCTTCGTGATTGCATCTAAAATATTTAAAAAAATAATACAACCAGATCCATATATAACTTTACTTAATCTAAAACCGGAATGGTTAACACTCTCTCAATTCAAACTTATGATCCAACTAATAACGGCTGCAAAACAAACAGTGGCCAAGGCATGGAAATCTCCTACATTGGTACTAGCAGAAACAATTCACAGAATGAATAATACAATGTCCCATGCTAAGATGGTAGCCATCGACCAAAATCAAATTCCAAAATTTGAAAAACTTTGGCATCCTTGGATAAAACAACAGTTCCTGTCAAATTTCAATGACTCTGTCCTGTTGCCATGGTGACAGATTAAATGACTTACAGAGACACCCATTCTAAGGCTTCAAAGAGAACTAAAAAGAATAATAAACTGACGAGCGGGACAACCTTGTGGACCATACCTCTGCCTTTCTACCCTTTTTCTTCTTTCTCTTTCCTTTTCTCCACCTTACGATTAAAGCTCATTATCAGAATTTATTTGACCTATATACACTCTACCTGTAAACAATATGTATAGTAGGTATAAATCATTTAAATACCTACAAAAGTAACTAAGGAAATGATATATATCTTTAATTTAGGTTTACGTGAACCCAATGTTTAATATTTGAAATTTCATGATATTTACCTATATAAACCCTACTGTAAAACAATGAGCTTACTTTATAGATCCTTGTAAACTTACTTTATGTATCTTTATAATATTGTATACTCAATAAACTTCTTTTGACAAGGAAAATAGGGGATTGAATTATTTAAAACAGAATCAATTTCCAAATAATATGAAAAAATGGGTGTCCCTCTCACATAGGTCAGACTACACGACAACAACAGAATGCTAATCTCCCCATCAAATCACCTAAAGCTAAATTATTGACTAAATTAAACCAATTCTACAATCGTCCATGATCATGTTCTTAGAATAGCATCCCAACCATCAATAAATCCTTCCAGGTGCAAGTAATAGAAATGGATACCTCTGTTCCAGAAAATAAATCAAATCAAAAAACTCACAATGTAATAAACATCGCTGCTGTGCCAAACGCAGATTTTGCCACATCATCTTCCTCTGGAGCTACAACATCCACTTGTCCAGCATCCAATATCTCTTCTAATTGTCCTATCAGTAAATCAACTTCACAGCCCCCCAAAAATATTAATAATACACCAATTGCGTTTGGTTCCAACAGTACCCTAGAAAATTTGTCTTTTTTATCCATAAACCCCTCTCCAGCCACCCAGATAAAAAGAAAGTTCATCGGAGAGGCTGCAGAGGGGGAAGAGGTAGAAACAGAAATACAAGTAAACAAAAATCGGAAACGATCAAAATCTTTAATTTGTCCAAACACACTTTATCCCCAGCAGAAGTCTCCCTGTTAAATCATGGTCTTAATTTTTCACCATCTAACAAACCAGACTCATTCATTTTATTTAAAGATCTCAATAGATATGTCAGAAATCTTATATTGCATAGATTTTTTCAAATTAAAAATGCAAAAAATACAAGCAATACCAATAGCCCCCGTCCAGTAGATAAGGTAGACCTTCCTTCTGAAGAACAAGTATTTGATTTTGATGTTGAGATAATGGAGATGCTTGAGCATCTTTATCATGATGACTCATATACCGGATTAGTTCTTTTCACCCAACATTTACACACTTCTCCACCAGTTATACATTCCGGATTAAAACCAAAATCAGTCTTTTTTCCTTACCAATCCAAAGGCCCACACCTTACTACATTTTACAACATGGTATACTCAGATCTTAAAAAGATGTGTGCTTGTACAGAATCAAGTACTACCAATCTTGGTAGCCTTACCTCAAAAGAAAAAACAGCTCTAAAAGCCCTAACTGACAACAAAGATCTGATCATAAAAACTGCTAATAAAGGCGGCGGAATTGTGATCCAAAATAGATCGGACTATATCAGGGAAGCAGATCGCCTGCTTGCGGATAGTTCCACCTATCGCAAACTAAGTACAGATCCTCTACCTGAATTCCAAAAAGACATAAATTTACTTATTGATGGTGTCATTTCATCAAATATTATCAATAAAAATGAAGCCTCCTTCCTACGAAGAGACTTCTACTGGACCCCATATTTTTACCATATACCAAAAATTCATAAAAATCAGACCAATCCCCCAGGGAGACCTATTATTGCTGCTATGGACAGTATCACTTCCGGATTGTCAAAATACATTAATTATCACTTACAACCTCTAGCACAAGGACTACAGTCTTATATCTGAGATGTAACTCATCTCTTGGATCTATTGAAATCCTATAGATGGGAAGATCAATACATCTGGATATCTTTAGACGTTAACTCCATGTATACCTCTATTCCCCATACTTTTGGAATAGCAGCACTAAGCCACTTTTTGTCCCAAGATCCGTACATGAGTAATAAACAGGCCTCATTCATCTTGGACTGTGCAAGATATTGCTTGACACATAATTATTTTACATTTGACGAACAGCACTATCTGCAGGTCCAAGGGACGGCCATGGGGGCCAACTTTGCGCCTTCGTACGCAAATTTGGCAATGGGATTATGGGAAGACAGGTACATCTGGCAAAATAACCCATTCCTCAGGCACCTTATTTTCTATGATCGATTCATTGAAGACATCATAATCATCTGGGATGGGCCAGATGATGTAGTTGATGAGTTTGTTTCCCATTGTAACAATAACCCACATGGCCTTAGCTTTACTCATGTTATGGACAAAGATAAACTAGCCTTTTTGGATCTTGACCTTTACCATGCAGATAATGAGATACATGCTAATAATTTCTTTAAACCCACGGCAGGAAATTCCTTATTACACTATAAGAGTTGTCATTATAAAAAATGGAAAGACAACATTCCCAAGGGGCAGTTCTGCCGCTTGCGGAGAAACTGCACTAAAATATCAGATTATAAGGAACAAAGTCATCTACTTAGAATGAAACTCAGGGACAAGGGTTATCCAGACTCGTTAGTTGATCAAGCACAAAAACATTACTTACAATCTACACCTGTAGCCCAAAACAAAAATGATGGGAATTTTAACCAATCTAGGCGCTTCATCACTAGGTTCCACACCAAGTTTTCCAAAATGGAGGCAATTTTCAAAAAGTATTGGACAATCCTTCTTTAGGATCCACACCTCAAACCTGTTTTGCCAAATTACCCTAAAATGACTTACAGAAAGGCTCCCGATATCAAAAATAAAATTGCCCCCAGTAAATTAAAATCCATAAAAGAAATTACACCGGCACGGGCCCATATGATCCCACTCAGGGGCATGTTCCATTGTAAAAAAGCTATGTGTAAAACCTGTAGTTTTGTCAAGCATGGAAAGAAACATTTTTCCACCAAAGGAAAGACTTACATGTTGGATGAATTTTACAACTGTGGCTCAGATTTCATGCTCTATGGCCTCAGTTGTTCTTGTAATCCTATATATGTGGGGCGTACTATACGCCCACTATAACAAAGATTTGGTGAGCACAGAAGAAAGATAGAAGGGGGGAGGCACAAACATAGTGTCCCACGCCACTTCTGTGAACATCACGCAAAATCTACAGAAGGTCTCGAGGTATGGGTCATAGAGCAGATACCCAAAAATCTTACTGCAGCAGAAAGGTTCTATAGACTATGCGAACGAGAGACCTTCTGGATATATTCCTTGGACACCCTAAACCCTGGTGGAATTAATGAAGAACTAGAAATCTCCACTATTTTATAATAATATCGGTTTTCTGCGTGTGACCCCGTCTATATCTATGGGTAGTAGTAATGAAATTAATACCCTTATAGATTTACTATAGTCATAATAACAATTATTCATCATGTTATTTTAATTATTCCCTGTCTTTAGTACCTACACAGTGTATCCATATATATGCTATTTAATTATCCCCTGTTTTTACTACCCACACAGATTACCTATGTATATGTATAGGTCATTTAATCATCTCCTGTCTTCAGTGACCCCACACATTGTATTCATGCATATGTGTATGTATACTTGTCGATATATATATATATATATATATATATATATATATATATATATGCATGGTTTAAAGGTTTATTATACCCATAATGGCCCCCCCCCCCTTTTTTTTTGCAAAATACCCTATAGCCATTAAATTTACATTCTAATATGCATTTACAATATTTTAATACTACTTGTGATAGTATGTGTAACAATAATAATTTTTAAGACCTATTTTTATTAATAATGTGTGCACAATTTATGTATACTTTTATCCATTGTTGTTTTTATATATATATGTATTGGTAACAATGCATATAGAATTATTTAGCACAAAACAGAAAATGAACTCAAGAAAGGCTAGTAGCATTTTCATACTATGCACATGCACATCATTTTTATTTTTAATCTTGCCTTTTCCTTATATTCCTTTTATTTGTAATCTTATCCCCGTATTACCAGTTATATCCATTAGGTGGCAGTGCTAGGTGAGCACTTAAATAGGCTGCAAACATATCAATCTTCCCTAGCTTGAGAAAGGAGCGCGCTGCATGCTCTGAAACGCGTTGCTTAACGGCAGTACAGCGCCTACCATCGAATCTGCGTTCCAGCCCTCCATTTGACTGCCTGGCGGATTCCCAAGCCTCATCCTGGATTACGCTCAAATCCCGGAAGTCTGCGCCGAATACACAAGCCGGCAGCGCAGAGGAACCAGGCTCTTTTCCATCCGAGAGCGCAGAAACTGCGTATGGCCTTTACTGAACATACCTACGCCGGACTACCAAGTCTTTATATGTGAGTGTTTTTAATGGAATTGTATCATTAAATTTTACGATCTTACTAAGAGGCGCCTTTGCTGTTTTCTTTTTCTCCACAAGTTGCTGTTGGTGTAACGTATTTGCTGTGGCTTCACCTCCCTTCTTAAGGCTGCCCTGCTAACAGACTGTACATCTGACGAAGAGCTTTCAGTGCTCAGAGGACTTTTTTAAATGTGCATTGAGGCTTATTGTTTACATTGAAACCTGCGCTGCTTCTTGCTGTTTTATTAAGCAACTTGTGGAGGCCTGGAGAATTATGCATCCTAAGGGGAGGGACTATACTTATTATTCTCAGATACACTCCTCATATTCAAGAATCGATTATGTGTTTTTAGATCATCAACTATTAGAGGGGTTAAATACAGAGGTAAAATCAATTACCCTCTCAGATTATTCCCCGGTTATAGTTAACTTGGACTTCAAAAATATACCAGACAGGCAGAGAACCTGGAGGTTGGATGAATAACTCTTGTATGATCAGGGTATAGTGGATGAACTGGAAAGGGATATGATTTTGTTTTTTGAAGAGAATAATGTAGAGAATATAACACACCTTATGTGTTTATGGGAAACACATAAGGTATTTATGAGAAGAAGATTAATCGCAGAAGGGGCTAAGAGGAAAAAAAATATGACAGCCCATAAACAATCTCTTTTACAAGACATTCAGGATCTGGAGGCATTGAGGGAACTGTTGGAGCAAGAAACTAAAGGTTCATTCCTCAGAACAGCAAAAAGTCAATAATAATTTGGTAACAGACCGGGGAAAATACTGGCAGGGGTGATTAAACCTAGAAGGAACTTAAATTATATTGCAAAAATGAAAGATAAAAAGGGAGAGATGAAATACTCTACTAGGGATACAAGTAAATTTTTTCTGGAGTACTATCAATCACTATATAAAGTAAATGCTACTCAAAACTCTAGTGACAGACAAAATAAAAGCAATAAAGTAGATCAGTATTTATGGAGGATTAAGTTGCCGCTACTATCGGAGGAGGATTCAAGTTTATTAGAAAAAGATATCTCCAGGGAAGAAATTGAGCTGGCCATTAGGAAAAGTAAGGCTGATAAAAGTCCGGGTCCGGACAGATACACAGCTTTATACTTTAAAAAGTTTACAGGTATTTTGACCCCCTTTTACCATTTATATATGAACTCCATTGGGGAAGGCCTGAAAATTCGTCAAGAAGCTTTGGGGGCCTATATATCACTTTTATGTAAGAAAGGAATGGATCCAACATTGTGTTCGAGCTTTTTTGCCAATATCCTTGATTAATGAGGACATTAAAATAAACGCTCGGATTTTGGCCGGAAGATTGAAACCACTTATGCCTGACTGTATTGAGAATGATCAAGCGGGGTTTGTTCCTGGGAGGGAGGCAAGAGATAATATATTAAGAACAATTTTATTGATGCATGTTGCAAAAAAAGGGAAGAAACCTGCTGTCTTTCTATCGAAAGATGCCGAAAAGGCCTTTGATAGGTTAGATTAGGACTTTATGTTACCAACATTACAGATTTGGTTTGGGCCCGCGAAGGTGGATAGAGGCGTTGTACTTGAATCCTATGGCAAAAATTCAGGTCAATGGAACTCTGAGACTTTCCGGTTGTTTAATAGTACAGGGGCTGCCCTCTATCGCCTTTACTATATGTATTTTCCCTGGAACCCCTCTGTTACGTACCTAAAGGGTGAGCCCGAATTGCAGAGGATGGCCGCTCTTATGCCTCTGACTCGAGGGCCCCTGGTAGTGGTGACAGGGGTGCAGGAGTGCGGCGTGGTACGAGTGCCTGGCAGGATCAACAGCAGAAGGATCAGATGGCTGGCACAGCTGACAGGATGGATCAGTGGACAGGAACTTAAGAATGGACAACTTAGCAGACAGGACAGCAGGCCAGATGAATCAGCAGACAGGTGAGCAGCCTGGATGGATCCACAAACAGGCCCAGCAGACTGGATGGATCAGCAAACAGGTGAGCAGTCTGGATGGCTCAGCAGACAAGCCCAGCAGACAAAAGGGAAGTCCAGGAATGCCAGACAGGCTGGGTTGGAAATCAGGCTGGCAACAGAGGTACAAAAGGAGCAGGCAGAGGAATTGTCAAACAAGCCAAGGGTCGGGTACAGGCGGATAACAGGAACAGTCTCAAAGCAAGCCGGGTCAAAACAGGAGCAGATACCAGGTTTTCAGGGAACACATACACAGAGCTGCAGAGCAAACAAAAATGATGCAAATGTCAGACAGGTTTAAATAACCCACCAGACACTAACAGGTGCGTGTGCACGTGCACACCTGCAATCTTGCACCAATGGGTCTAATCTGCCTGTTACTGGCAGGATCTTCTTGCCAATGCCTCCCCAAGGGTCAGCCTCCGGATGCCCATCTGAGCCAATTTTTCAGGATGGGACCCTTTGAAGGATTGAACCAGACACTTAGTGTGGAAGTTTTCTTCAGGTTCCCATGAATTCTCCTCTGGCCCATAGCCCTTCCATTTGATCAGGGATTGAGTTTGATTGTTTCTCCTTCTGCAATCCAGTATTGCTTCTACTTTAAACTCCTCTTCCCCGTCTACTAGGATCAGGAGGGTCAGAGCTTTGGCCAGGAAAGGGATTAGCAACAAAGGGTTTTAATAGTGTTACATGGAAAACAGGATGAATTTTAGGTGACTCAGGAAGTTCCAACTCGTAAGCCACTTCATTGATTTACCTTTGCACAGGAAACGGGCCTATGAATTTAGGACCCAAGGGCATGCTATCTTCAGGTTCAGTGTAGACAACCATACTAGATTACCGGGTGCCAGTAACAGTTCTCCACGTTTATTTTTATCAAAAACTTCTTTATTGTGTTCCTGTGTCCTGGCCATAGTTTCTTGCAAGAACTGATTGTTGAGAGAAAAAAAATTAATCGTTTCATGAACTGCTGGTACAGGACATTCTGGGATGGAGCTTGGCAGGAATGATGGATGGAAGCCAAAAATGGGGTTTGTTTTGTAGCGGAGTGTGTAGAATTGTTGTAGGCGAATTCAGCCAGCAGTAGCAAAGAGATCAAGTCATCTTGAATGAATGAAGAATAGCAGTGGAGGTATTGTTCGAGGGTTTGGTTGGTCCTCTCCATTTGCCCATTTGTCTGGGGGTGATAAGTGGAAGAGAATGATAGCTCGATCTTCAAAGCTTTGCATAAGGACCTCCAGAATCGGGAAGTAAATTGTACCCCCTGATCTGAGACAATGTTGGCCGGTACTCCATGGAGTCTGATGATTTCTCTGATGAATACCTGCGCAGTCTCAGAAGCAGAGGGAGTGCCTTTCAAAGGGATAAAGTGTGCCATTTTTGACAACCGGTCTACCACCACAAAGATATTGGTATGGTCCTCTGCTGGGGGTAACTCTACAATAAAGTCTATAGATAACATCTTCCAGGGTCTATCCAGAACAGACAGTGGTCTCCATAATCCTCAGGCCTTGGCTCTGACTGCTCTTGTTCCAAATGCAAGTGACACAGGATTTCACAAACTTCCTGTAGTCTCTGCCTACCAGAGGCCACCAGAAGGTACGTTGTACCAAATCGGTGGTTTTATTTATGCCAAAATGTCCAGCTAGTGTGTGATCATGACAGAGTTCTAATATAAGGACTCGTACGCTTTCAGGTGCAAAAATCTTGTCCTTGTACCGGACCAACCCGTCTTTTGCTTGTAGTTCTGATTTAGTGGGGGGGCGTCCTCCCCAGAGTAGCCTGCTTAATCCGGGAGAGCAAATTTTCCTGCAGCAGAAGAAAATTACCTGGGGAAAGAATGGTATCAGGGGAAGTCGTTTCTTTGGATTTGTGAAACATTCTGGATAGAGCATCAGGTTTTGCATTTTTAGAGCCTGGCCGGTAAGTAACATGAAAAGAGATATAAGAAAGGTGTAGAAATTGCGCCAGCTCCTAAGGCAAATAAAATGAAGCAGCCGACACAACATTCTGACCGTTGTAAATGTAAAAGTGATAATAAAGTGTGGCGCTAATAAATAGTAGGACACATGTTAATAGTCAGGTAACAGTGATCTCTACAGAGAAGTGTCAAAACTCAAAGTGTATACTTAATAAATTAGTGATAATTGTTTTATAAAACATCCCAAAGAAAATATTTTAAAAGTATGAAAAATGTATATAACAGCAGTGAATGCTAAGGTGCGTGACAAATAAGGATAGTGAATACTAAATAACAACCTATATATCAATTGGGAGACAATTGTGCATAAGGTACCATATTCCACAAGGCAGTACAATAAGATAGGTATACAAAGTGTCACGGTATACTGAGTGTATAGCTCAGCAAAGGTAGTGTTCGTCTGGGCAAAAGCCAAAAAGTGGACGTCAGAGTCCCTAAAAGGGTGGGTAAGTGTAAATACTGGAAGTCTGTTGTTAAATAGATGGGGTACTCAAAGTTAGCCCCACAGCCGTCTGGACACAGGCAGTCTTCATATACAGTGGCTACAGACTGTTTTGAAGGGATCCTTAAATACAGGTGGATTCTTCACTCATGTAGATGGTCTCAACATAGAGAAAGAAAAGCAAAAGGATGCCCTTACCAGATAAGGTGGACTCACAGGCCCTTGGCGGTGAGTCAAGCGAGCTTGTACCGTCAAGCGGTATGGGGTGATGATCCTTGAGGGGGTCTTGTATGGAGTCTCATCAGACGTCATCAGCTGGTATACCAGATTGGGATCAGGAGCCTTCAGGATTCAACTTCGGTCACCGAGTGGTCGTTTCCTCAGTGGCTCATCACATGAACAAGTAAAAAGAGGAAAAAACTTCCACATAGTGTAAATCCTTTTTGTTATAAAGCGTAATAGCGTTTTATTGAGGAGTGCTTTCCAAAAAGTTACAGAGGAGGGCAGTAAAAACTCGGCTCAAAATAACAAAGTAATAAAAAAGGTATAAAAAAGTAGTATAAAACAGCGCAGTGAGTGGTGGTGGGGTGTAATCATAAAAACCCGACGCGTTTCGCCTCCAAAGGCTTCTGCTGGGGATGTTTTATAAAACAATTATCACTAATTTATTAAGTATACACTTTAAGTTTTGACACTTCTCTGTAGAGATCACTGTTACCTGACTATTAACATGAAAAGAGAACCTGGAGAAAAACAACGCCCATCTGGCTTGCTGTGGCTTCAACCTCTTTGCCGACCTCAAGTACTCTAATTTCTTATGGTCAGTGAAGATCAAGATTGGGTGAGTTGCTCCTTCAAGTAAGTACCGCCATTCTTCAAGTGCAGATTTGATTGCCAGCAGTTCTCGATCCCCCACATCATAATTCCTTTCGGCAGCCGAAAGTTTACGGAGAAGAATGCTACCGGGTGGAGCAGTGCCTTGGTTCCTTGGCGTTGGGAGAGTACTGCTCCAACAGCGATCTCAGAAGCATCTACTTCAAGTACAAATGGCAGGGCGGAATCGGGGTGTTTTAGAATGGAGGCAGATTGTCAGATATGGGTACTCACAGAAGCCGAGATGTTGAGAGAGGTAACCTCTTGCAACTAAGCGCACTGCACTCCTGGAGGTGGGTGAAGGGCACAAAGAGGCACGAATCACCAGCAGGCAGGGGGCAGGTCTTGCATGAAGGTCACCGGGAAGGAGACAGCTGTGCAGGACTGAGATGCTGAAGTTCAGGAGGTAGATGAGCAGCTAGTCCAACAACAGACCGGGGGTCAAACACCAATGACTGGCAAGAGTCTCTTAGATAGGCAGAATAGTCTTGTGCTGGAGACTGATAGCAGGTCTGCAAACAGGCTGATGATTAAATGCTGAAGACTGATAGGAAGTCCGTAAAACAGGCCGAGGGTCAAACACAGGTAACTGGAGACAAAGTCTGAGAGCAATCCAGGGGTCAAACACTGGAGACAAATAGCAGAGTCTGAGAGCAGGCCAAGGGTCATCACTGGAGACAGGAAGCGATATCCGTAGACAGGCCGAGGGTCAAACACAGGAGGCAAGTAGCGAGGTCCGAGAGGCAAGCTGAAGGTCAGATGCAGGAAGAGATCAGCGTAAGTCAAGGTCAATCCGAGTCACAACGGGTAATCAAGAATCAGGATACAAGCAGGAAACACAGAGGAAGCTGAAAGACAAACCAGTAACTTGGCCATGGCACAGAGTGGCTTTTATAGGTAGTGGGAGGCTCAGGTTGTGCACGCGCTATTGCGTATGCACATTTGTCACTCTGCTGTATTGTGCCCAGGGATGCGTTGGGGTGCCGCTCTACCGCGCATGTGCTATAGGCTCCTCGAAGGTCAAGTTTAGTAAAGATAGTAGCTGTTCCCAGTCTCTGGAATAACTCGGGGACCAAGGGAAGGGGGTACCGGTTGTTGACGGTAATTTTATTTAGCTCACGGTAGTCTATGCAAGGCCTAAGTGTGTGATCCTTCTTCTCTACAAAAAAGATACCCGCACCTGCTGGGGAAGTGGATGGATGAATGAAACCCTTCTTTAAGTTTTCTTCGATATAGTCCTTAAGGGCCACCTGTTCTAATTTGGTTAATGGGAATATTCTGCCAAAGGGGATTTTGGCCCCCAGAAGAAGCTCGATAGGGCAATCATAAGCCCAATGAGGAGGTAGCGTTTCTGCTCCTTTCTTGCTGAACATGTCAATGAAGTCATGGTAGGCCTTCAGGGCAGATTGGCACAGCTCAGCTTCAGTATCCAGACATAGCAAAGGAAAAGGCCCATGGGGGTCCTTTGAACCACAGAATTGCTGGCAGTAAGGAGAGGGAAAGGTGACCTCCCCCATGACCCAGTTGGCACCAGGATTGTGGGCTTGTAGCCAGGGCATTCCAAAAAATTACAAGAAACAGAGGTGAGGAGATAATGTCCATACGAAGCAGTTCGTGGTGGGCAAAAGCAATGGTGACTGGCAAAGGGGAAGTCTTTTGGATAACCAGCCCAGATTTAATAGTGGACCCATCAGCCAGGTGACTGGACAGTTTTTGGGTCCTAGGAAGCAGAGGAATCTGATGTCTTGCTGTGAAAGATGAGTCCATAAAGCAGCTGCAGGCTCCTGAATCAATAATGGCGGGCACTGACAGAGTCTTTCCTGGAAGCTGCAACGAGATAGAGTGCAAGATGAGAAGAGGTCTGGATTCCAGTAAGCACATGTTCAGGAGTTTTCGGAAAGCACTTACGAAGTTTAGTAGGGCAATTCCTGACATAGTGTCTGGGTTCCCCGCAGTAGAGACATAGATTATTTGCCCGGCGGGATTGATGCACTTCCATAGTAAGAGAAGGGCGAAGTACCCCCAACTGAATGGGTTCCGAAGTGTCCATTGTAGAAGTGGACTGAGAGGTAGGGTCCTGATGCAGGTGACTGGGCACTCTAGGTAACATCCAAGTTGGTCTGGAAAATCCAGTTGCTTTTTCCAACCTACATTCCCTCAGGCACCCGTCAATCTGTATGGCAAGATTGATGAATGTGTCTAGGGTCTGGGGTACACCAACTCGGGCTAGCTAATCCTTCAAAGGGTCAGACAGTCCCATGCGAAACTGGTAACGGAGCGCAGCATCATTCCAGTCGGTGTCTGCGCTCCACCGCCGAAATTTAACCACATAATCTTCCGCCACCCGGCGTCCCTGCTGAAGGGCGTGCAGTGTGGCTTCAGCAGTTGCAGAAAGCTGAGGGTCTTCATACAGTTGAGCCATAGCATTGAAGAAGGTGGTAAGGTTGGTCAACACTTCGGCTTTCTGTTCCAGGAGGCGATGGGCCCAGGTTTGAGGTTCACCCGAGAGTAAAGAGACCACAAAGCCCACCTTGGTGTCTTCCAAAGAGAAGGTACGTGGCTGGAGGGCAAAGTACAATTCACAGGAATTTCGAAACACCCTGAATTTGCTATGTTCTCTGGCAAACTTTTCGGGAGTGGGGACCCGTGGTTCGGGCGAAAGCATCACCACCGTAGGGGAGGATGCGGTGCCTGTAGAGGTGGAGGCTTGAAGGGTTCCCTGGATTCCAGTGGGAGAAGACAGTACTTGGACCCGTTCCTCCAACTGGGTGTATCCTTCCTGAAGGCTTTTGACAGCCTGGGTCAGGCCTGCCAAGTGCAAATAGGAGAGGTTCCCTGCTCGGGCTCAGACATGGCTGTTTTATACTGTTAAGTACCTAAAGGGTAGGATAAGTGTGATTAAAATGATGACCCTCCCGAAAGCTCTGTATATCTTTCAGTGTCTTTCGATAAAAATTCCTGTGGCTTACTTTAAAACTCTTAGATTGATATTACAAAAATGTATATGGAATAACAGAGGAATTCGTATTGCTTATAGAGTATTGAGTGGACTAAGGGAGAGGGGGAAACCATCTCTGCCAGACTTTAAAAATATATAATGAGGCGGCAGTATTACGGAGAATTATGGACTGGGTCCATGGATCTCTGTATAAAAAATGGGTAACACTTGAGTCAGAGCTGAGTAATTCAACTCTGAGTCAGATTTTTTGTGTAACAAGCCAATATAGAGGTCTTCCTAGAGATATAGCTCCAATTACTGTAGAGACACTTAGAATATGGGATAAGCTCTCCAAAAGTAGATCTTGGCAATATAATAGCCCCCTGATGTCCCTTACAGGCAACAACTATTTCCCTCCAGGTAAGCATAATAAACTTTATTTAAAATGGACCTCCTCTGCTCATTTGAGATTAAAGGATGTTCTGAATGGAAATATCCTATGTTCCCTATCGGAATTACAGGCAAAATATGGTGGAACTCCTTGGGATGTATGGAGATATAGGCAACTTCAACATTTTGTTGACTCTCTCCCAAAACCTCATTGTTCAGTAAATGGGTTGGATCCATGGGAAAGATTAGTCGATCAAGGGGGGAAAAATAGACAAGGGATCTCCAACATATATAGATGGTTGATGACTCCCCCAGATGTGGATTCCTTGTGTCTATTGAACAGATGGGAATTAGAACTAAAACACTCACTGCCTGAAATAATGAGAAATAAAGTTTATGATTATGTTCACTCGTCTTCAATGGACACAAAGATGAAAGACATGAACTATAAATTATTAATGAAGACGTGGTACTATGTCCCATTAAAATTGCATAAAATTAACCCTGACGTATATTCTCTTTGTTGGAGGGACTGTGGGGAGGAGGGAACTCATGCACTTATATGGTGGCAATGTCCCCTAATTCAACTATATTGGAGGGAAGTAGTAGAGTGGATAAAGAATATTAGTGGGAGTGAAACTGAACTTTATCCCTGGCAATGCCTGTTTCATGTAACTGCGATACCAAGGAAGAAATATCAAGAAGCAATTACACCATTCAATGCAGCAAATGCTTTAATCCAGAAATATTGGAAGTTAAAAAATACCCCAACAATAAAGGAATGGTTTAGGGAGATAAAATTAGGTGTATGAAATAAGTAATACATATGCAAAATAACTCGAAAATAAAATATGTCAATACTTGGAAGAGTTGGCTAGATTTTAAGCAAACTCAAGTCTATTTAAACTATATGGGTGGTAATTAGGAGTTGTGTTGGTCTATATCTCCTCCCCCTCCAGCCCCTTATTTTCCTTTTCTACTTTTTCCATCCTCCTTTCTCTTTTTTTTTTCACTAAGGGATAATACAATGTTGGAGAGAGTTGCGACTCTCTCCTCCTCAAACTAAACAATAGGTTTGGGAAAGAATACTAGGGATAAAGGGTAAAAATTATAAGTAATAAGGGAGGGAGGAACGCTAAAGTTAAGGTGGAAGGGTAAAGGGATACAAATGCACTATAAAGTATGGAAGTTTTTTTTTCTTTTGTCACAAGCAATACAATGTTGGTAGAGAGTTACGACTCTGTCTTCTTCAAAATAAACAACAGGATGGGAAGAATATTAGGGATACAGTATGGGATAAAGGATAAAGGATAAAAATAATTGGGAATAAGTAAACAGGGGGAGGTGGTCACTAAAGTTTAGAGGAAAGGGTATAGGGACATAAATATTATACAGTAAGTAGGGTTTTTTTGTTTTTTTTTCTCTCCCATAGGGGAGGGGAGAGGGGGGGAGACTATAGAATATACCCAACATCTTCTTTCTGTTGGGGGGGGGATAATATGAGATTGATCCATGAACTATGGTGATTGTGTGATTATGTGTTGTGTTTTTATATATATATGTATGTTAAAGCATGTTTTGTAATGAAATGATATGGAATGTTTTTATGTGACAAATATCTTAATAAAAATAATTAAAACAACAATACATTGATAATAAACCTGAAAGTCCAAATAAAGTGACTGATGTGCTCGAATCCAAAAGTGCAAAGTGCTCCAAAATTTTCCAGGTGTGCCACAACACCCTCTCCTCTGTCCCCACTCACTGGATGAAATGGATCCCCAACCTTTCAGTCTAGGGGTCACTTCAGGCTTAATAGTGATGGCCAGGAATGGTAGCTTTGGCATCAGATCATCAAACAAAACTTCCTTGTTAAAGATACTCAGCCAGATTAACAGGTACCCAGAATGAAAAGGAATAGACTAATAGTGAAGTACGGCTATGAAAAGGATTTATTGCTCATAGAAATGGATAGTTACAAGAAGCAAGATATAATCAGGCATAAAAACATGGTGCTGTGAATACAGGAAATGCTGTTCATGGTGTGCGTTCCACGACACCGGAAGTGACGTCAATAGGAACCGGAAATTACGTCTACGCATTTCACCCTCCCACAGGGCGTCATCAAGGACCTCCTGGACCTTCCGGTATCGTGGAACGCACGCCATGAACAGCGTTTCCTGTATCCACAGCACCATGTTTTTATGCCTGATTTTATCTTGCTGAAAAAATCCTAATAAAATTCTTGAAAAAGAATGATGGACTGTATACTGATCTTGCAGCTAGAGGGTATACAAAGAAGAAAGGGAACTGACTATAGAACACTAATGCCCCGTACACACCATCGGAATTTGACGTGCGCTTGTTGTCGGAAACCCGACCGTGTGTATGCTCCATCGGACATTTGCTGTCGGAATTTCACAAATGTTTGAGAGCAGGTTCTCAAATTTTATGACAACAAACTTTGTTGTCGGAAATTCTGATTGTGTATACACAAGTCCGTCGCACAAAAGTTCACGCATGCTTAGAATCAAGCAGAAGGAGCCACACTGGCTATTGAACTTTTCTCTTCTTTTCTCTACGTCTTGTACGACACCGCGTTCTCACGTTCATAATTTTGGGCCAACATTTGTGTGACCGTGTGTATGCAAGACAAGTTTGAGCCAACATCCTTCGGAAAATCCGATCATGTGTACGGGGCATAAGAGGAAGGCAGATCAGTTGCATATCATAGACCGTGAAGAAAATAACTTAGGAAAATAGAAATTAAACAAGGACATTGAGCAAGAGGTAGAGGAGGCAAAAAGAGAATTGGTTTTCTGTAGCATGGAAAGGCAGATTACAAGCCAATCATAGCCTGTTAAGTGTAAGGGAAAGAGGAAAGACTGTTGATGATGCAACATTGGGGGGGAAGCAAAGAAAGCAGAAAAGGAGATGGGTTAAAGAGGCCGTGTTTTCATTGCTCAATACCTATGCATCCCTCTTCATTATCACTATAGCTGAAGATAATTCCCAGGCAGTAGAGGACTTGTAACCATTAGCAACTGTTGAAATTATTAGTGTGACTTGAATATGTAACATAACAATGGGGGGATATGTGTCATAGGTGGGAATGAATTGTCTGACAAAATCATCTGGCACCAAAATACAGAATAACAATTGGTTGTCTCTATAGCATGGAAAGGCAGATTACAAGTAAATCATATCCTGTAAGTGTAAGGGAAAGAGGAAAGACTGTTGACAATGAAACATTGGGGGGAAGCAAAGAAAGCTAAAAGAGAGATGGATCAAGGAGACTGTGTTTTAATCTCTTAATATCCATGCCTCCCTGTTCATTGTCATTAGAGCTGAAGACAATTACTAGGCAGTAGAGGACTTGTAACTATTTGCAACTGTTGAAGGTATTAATATGGCTTGAATATGTAACACAACAATGAGAGGGAGGAGGATATGTGTCATAGGTGGGAATAAATTGTCTGACATAGTCATTTGGCACTAAAGTACATGCTCTCTAGGGGGGGGCAGGTGATGGTGGTGGACTGTGGCCTATATTTCAGAGGACTAGGTACTACATGCATTGTTTGATTAGACACATATCAGCATCAGATTGGTATGCTATTGGTATATTCTTCTGATTTTCTCTTTAGGCATTTTGGAAGGAATAACTGACCATTGATAAAATGGCCTTATGAACTGATCTCCCTCTGGGTCTAAATGAGGTGAGATTTGGCTAATACTCTTTCTATATATATACAGTGGCTTGCAAAAGTATTCGGCCCCCTTTAACTTTTCAACCTTTTGCCACATTTCAGGCTTCAAACATAAAGATATAAAATTTTTATTTTTTGTGAAGAATCACCAACAAGTGGGACACAATTGTGAAGTGGAACAAAATCTATTGGATTTTTGAAACTTTTTTAACTAATAAAAAAATGAAAAGTGGGGCGTGCAAAATTATTCGGCCCCCTTGTGTTAATACTTTGTAGAGCCACCTTTTGCTGCGATTACAGCTGCAAGTCGCTTGGGGTATGTCTCTATCAGTTTTGCACATCGAGAGACTGAAATTCTTGCCCATTCTTCCTTGCAAAACAGCTGGAGCTCAGTGAGGTTGGATGGAGAGCGTTTGTGAACAGCAGTTTTCAGCTCTTTCCACAGATTCTCGATTGGATTCAGGTCTGGACTTTGACTTGGCCATTCTAACACCTGGATACGTTTATTTGTGAACCATTCCTTTGTAGATTTTGCTGTATGTTTGGGATCATTGTCTTGTTGGAAGATAAATCTCCATCCCAGTTTCAGGTCTTTTGCAGACTCCAACAGGTTTTCATCCAGAATGGTCCTGTATTTTGCTGCATCCATCTTCCCCTCAATTTTAACCATCTTCTCTGTCACTGCTGAAGAAAAGCAGGCCCAAACCATGATGCTGCCACCACCATGTTTCACGGTGGGGATGGTGTGTTGAGTGTGATGAGCTGTGTTGCTTTTACGCCAAATATATCGTTTTGCATTGTGGCCAAAAAGTTCGATTTTGGTTTCATCGGACCAGAGCACCTTCTTCCACATGTTTGGTGTGTCTCCCAGGTGGCTTGTGGCAAACTTTAGACAAGACTTTTTATGGATATCTTTGAGAAATGGCTTTCTTCTTGCCACTCTTCCATAAAGGCCAGATTTGTGCAGTGTACGACTGATTGTTGTCCTATGGACAGACTCTCCCACCTCAGCTGTAGTTCTCTGCAGTTCATCCAGAGTGATCATGGGCCTCTTGGCTGCATCTCTGATCAGTCTTCTCCTTGTCTGAGCTGAAAGTTTAGAGGGACAGCCAGGTCTTGGTAGATTTGCAGTGGTCTGATACTCCTTCCATTTCAAAATGATCGCTTGCACAGTGCTCCTTGGGATGTTTAAAGCTTGGGAAATCTTTTTGTATCCAAATCCGGCTTTAAACTTCTCCACAACAGTATTACGGACCTGCCTGGTGTGTTCCTTGGTCTTCATGATGCTCTCTGCGCTTTCAACAGAACCCTGAGACTATCACAGAGCAGGTGCATTTATACAGAGACTTGATTACACACAGGGGAAAGTCGTGGGTGCGTGTTATACGCCGATCCCCGCTAATTGTGAGCTATCAGCGGCGATCACCGCCGACATTCACATAGCGAGTAGTTTTAAATATGGCGCCGCGGAGTTCGGAGGGACTCGGCGGTGCTGAACGAGCGCCGCCAAAATCACAGAGCCGAGATACACATAGTCGAGTGTATTCGGCTCTTTCCGACGCCGCTCACAGTCACGCCCAGTCCCGCCATTGGACCTGTGTTATGTCCATCATAGGGTGGGACTGGGCGGGACTGTGAGCGGCGTCGGAAAGAGCCGAATACACTCGACTATGTGTATCTCGGCGGCGTTCGTTCAGTTCCGCCGGCGCTGAGTCCCTCCGAACTCTGCAGCGCCATATTTAAAACTACTAGCAAATCCGGCTTTAAACTTCTCCACAACAGTATTACGGACCTGCCTGGTGTGTTCCTTGGTCTTCATGATGCTCTCTGCGCTTTCAACAGAACCCTGAGACTATCACAGAGCAGGTGCATTTATACAGAGACTTGATTACACACAGGTGGATTCTATTTATCACCATCAGTCATTTAGGACAACATTGGATCATTCAGAGATCCTCGCTGAACTTCTGGAGTGAGTTTTCTGCACTGAAAGTAAAGGGGCCGAATAATTTTGCACGCACCACTTTTCAGTTTTTTAATTGCTAAAAAAGTTTAAAAATATCCAATAGATTTCGTTCCACTTCACAATTGTGTCCCACTTGTTGGTGATTCTTCACAAAAAATTAAAATTTTATATCTTTATGTTTGAAGCCTGAAATGTGGGAAAAAGGTTGAAAAGTTCAAGGGGGCCGAATACTTTCGCAAGCCACTAAATATATATATATATATATATATATATATATATATATATATATATATATATACTGTATTTATCGGCGTATAACACGCACTTTTTTCCCCTTAAAATCAGGGGAAAGTCGTGGGTGCGTGTTATACGCCGATCCCCGCTAATTGTGAGCTATCGGCGGCGATCGCCGCCGACATTCACATAGCGAGTAGTTTTAAATATGGCGCCGCGGAGTTCGGAGGGACTCGGCGGTGCTGAACGAGTGCCGCCAAAATCACAGAGCCGAGATACACATAGTCGAGTGTATTCGGCTCTTTCCGACGCCGCTCACAGTCACGCCCAGTCCCACCATTGGACCTGTGTTATGTCCATCATAGGGTGGGACTGGGCGGGACTGTGAGCGGCATCGGAAAGAGCCGAATACACTCGACTATGTGTATCTCGGCGGCGTTCGTTCAGTTCCGCCGGCGCCGAGTCCCTCCGAACTCCGCAGCGCCATATTTAAAACTACTAGCATGTGTATGTCGGCGGCGGCGGCAGGCGGTAGGCAAGGACACTGGGGACAAGGCTGCACTAGGGACAAGGCTGCACTAAGGAAAAGGCTGCACTGGGGACAAGGCTGCCCTGAGGCAAGGCTGCACTGGGGACAAGGCTGCACTGGGGACAAGGCTGCACTGAGGCAAGGCTGCACTGGGGAAAAGGCTGCACTGGGGACAAGGCTGCACTGGGGACAAGGCTGCACTGAGGCAAGGCTGCACTGGGGAAAAGGCTGCACTGGGGACAAGGCTGCACTGAGGCAAGGCTGCACTGGGGAAAAGGCTGCACTAGGGACAAGGCTGCACTGAGGCAAGGCTGCACTGACAAGACTGCACTGGGGCAAAGCTGCACTGACAAGGCTGCACTGGGGCAAAGCTGCACTGACAAGGCTGCACTGACACTGAAAAGGCTGCAATGACACTAACAAGGCTGCAGATGAACACTGATGAGGCTGCATTGATGGGCATTTTAATGTAAGTTTCTTTTCCTTAAACTTCCCTTCTAAAAGTTTTTTTCCTTAAAATTCTCTCCTAAACTTGGGGTGCGTGTTATACGCCGGCGCATGTTATACGCCGATAAATACGGTATATATGGATGTGTGTATTGCATGAGTAACATTGTTGGTTTGTTTTTGGTCCCGTGCAGCATATTCCAGAGAATATCATTGTTACTGGACACTATACGTTAGCTGGCACTATATGTGGAGGCCATATGCCTTTGTTTATGACCTGGCCCCTCTATAGCTGTTGATCTACACCATTAAATGTAAGTGGATATGGGAGGGAGTCTCTTTTATCCACTTCTGTTGTATGAAATTATAAAATTAGAATGATGTACCTTGCAGGTCTTGCAGTCATGAAGACACAAGAACTAAGGGGCTATATATGCACTCTAGGCTCCCTGGAATAACTTTTTTTGTGAGTATGTTATTGATACCAACTAATCGTATGCTTATGCTATATATTGTATTAGGCACACACAAGGGGGTATCTATAGTCTATTCTTGTTTATATCATAGGAGTCAGTCTCTCTGGTCCCTTTTGAGATTACCTCTGAAGTCTCCTGTGTCTGCTCCCCAGACTGATTTTTACTGGACCTTATTAATCGCCACTAAAGCTATCTGAGCATTGCAGTCTCTATTATTAGGTGTAAAAGGTTATGAGTATATTGTATAGTTCTAATTTTTGTTTATTTGTTTGATGTAATTTCTGCCAAGCCCTCTAAATTATATGGCCCTGAAGAAGCTACTGTACAAGCAAAATGTGTTGACCATTAGAAGGGACAGGAATACCAAGATTAATGTTATCCATATGTAGTTCATTCTAAGTATTTCATATTTCATGTCTCATAGAGGGTGATTTCATATTCTGCTTCAAAAGCAAGTTTTTTAATATCCTATTTTACAAACTATTGTAATAAAGTGCAGTGTTGGAGTAATGGGTGACACGAATGCAATATGCTTAGTATACACACCAATATAAACATGTATCATTAGCTCTATAGTCTGAAACAACAACAGTCCATGTACAGTAAAACAGATAAAAAAGATAGGTGGCTAGGAGGCAGTTCCGATCACACTATATCCACCATATATTACTTGTTGCAATGACAGTCTCTTTAAATCGGGGTCTCAAACTGGCGGCCCTCCAGCTGTTTTGAAACTACAAGCCCCAATGGTCAGCCTTGCAATGCATCATGGGACTTGTAGTTTCATAACAGCTGTAGGGCCGTCAGTTTGAGACCCTTGCAGCCTACACACTACAAGACAAAATTCCTGACCACAACAGGTGAGTGTCTGAGACCACAGCTTCAGGTAATAGATGTATGCCTGCATATTTATAATACATGGTGTGTTTTTTTATTTTAGGTGATGTGGATGTTGTGGAAGAAGAAACACATTTCACAAGTGCTCATTGGGGAGATCATGGTGTGCAATAGTGATTTACAGAAGATCAAGGAAGACCTCAATTATGTGGAAAAAAGACTCAAAAACATCATTGATGTTTTAGGCAGAATCTAAAACACACCAACATTTTTAAAATTGTTTTTATTTATCAAAATTTTCTAAAAAAAAAATTGGAAAGCCAAATTTTGAAGATGCACACAGTGTGTCAACATGTGCTATCTGCCATCACGGGATATCAATGTATGCATTTTGTCGGTGCAACCCCTTCCTCGCAACTAAAGTAGATGAGAGGAAGGGGTTGTATCCCCGAAACACGTCCATTGATTCCCCATAATGGGAGCTAGCACATGTTGACCTCAGGCATGGGATCAGGAGGAAAATCCCCATTTTGACTCTCAATTTGTGTGCATCTTCAAAATTTGGCTTTCACAGGGGTGACATCACTCCATCTGATGAAGGCAATATCAACACAGTTTGGACATACTAATGTCTGATATTGCCTTCAATTTATCAAAGTTGAACTTTGTAAGTTCCTGAGTTGTGTATTGATTTATGGTTTTAAAAACATGCCTGCTTACCACAAAAAAAGATATTTCTACTGTCCCCCCAAAAAAATGTAATTCCAAAAATATGTTGGTTTGTTCAAAAACCCTTTTCTAAATGCACATGTGCACAGAGTAAAAATGTATCATCTCAACAAAGTGTGGTTTCTTCTTTCAATGCTCAATAGCAGTTATTTTGCTTAAGTTGGTGTTTACAGTGACAATGGGGGTTATTTACTAAAGGTAAATCCACTTTGCACTACTAGTGCACTTTCAGTGCAGTTTCAGTGCACTTGTAGTGCAAAGTGGATTTTCCTTTAGTAAATAACATCCACAGTGCTTTATAATTTGCAACAATCAGGCCATTTTTCGTCACTCCAAAAAATGAATTCATGCTGCTGAAAATGATAAATATTTTTATCCTTAATGCATTCTTAAACATTTTCTGGCATATCAATGGCCCCCCTACCCACAAAGTACTCCATATATTTTAGACAAACCTTGCGTGCGCTTTGGGGGGGCAAGCCAGGACGGACAGCTTCAAGCACTGTCAGGGTTTGGTCTTGAAATCCGGCCTGAGGCCCAACTGAGGCCTCATAGTTCATAGAATTTCTCCTTGAAAAATTGTGGAGAATGCAGCATGCAAGGATTATATAGGTTATTATCCCGAAAGCTTCTCCACCACTCTTCTGGCTCTGGCCAGCCGGTAGTTAAAACCCCCTCTGGTCCGGGGTGAGGGTCCTCATAAGGAACGGCCGCATTAGGTGATCACCAGCCCAAATGCTTCATCAGCGACAAAGACAAATGGCAGACCAGCCACGTTGTCTTCCGGAGGTGGCAATCCCAAGCCATCACTCTGGAGTTGTCCGTAGAACTCGGTCTGGGCAATGACTCCACTATCCGACATCCAGCCATTCTTCCCCACGTCCACATAGAGAAACTCATATGTCGCCGACACCACTGCCAAAATCACTATACTATTAATCCCCTTATAGTTGTAATAGTATGACCCCCGAGTTGGGGGGGGGGGGACTATGTGGATGTGTTTCCCATCTATTGCCCCTCCGCAGTTGGGAAAGTCCCACCACTGGGCAAATTGGGAAGCCACAGTCTGCCATTCCTGTGGTGTTGAAGGAAACTGTGGACTGAAACAAGAAAAAAAATAGTACTTTTGCACATAACATTGCAAGCAGATTAGACACAAACATTCTTGGCCAACATCAGTATAACATTGATTTTAAGGAGTATTTAAAGAAAAAAAATCTAAGATCCACTTATCAGATTCCTCACCCCCTCTGATGGCCCATTGTAAAAATTTTAGGGGGGGAGATGTTTTGGACAGGTAACTGTCTCTACTTCATTGAGAGCTGAAGAGCTGAATGCATAAATAATGTGTGTTACTTTGGCCAGCCCCTCCTTACTTTCACTAATGGCAGCCCACTGGGCAGGTAAGAAGTGTCATAATACAAAAATATAAATACACACTGTACAAATTGAAGCACATTTTTACATTCTGCAATTACCTATCAAGATAATAGGAGAACAAAACTTTAAACAGTACCATTTGAAAATATTCAGGCCCTTTCACTACATGCTTTGTAGAATTCATCCATAAATATGACCACAAAAGAGGTAGGTATAGTGTGTATGGGTTTGGCAAAGTTAGCAGATAGAGGATTGGTATCGGTTGACTTAGCGGTTGGGGGGAGAGAGGGTTCCAAATGATTTTGGGACCCCAAAAAAAAGCCTCTGGCACTCTGCCTGAATTTAAGGACACAAATAACATGTGTACACATTTTAGGGGGTGTTTAGGGTAAAGCACTACTATGGAGCTGACAAAATACATTGTTAAGTGACTAGGCTAGGTGTGTATGGGCCAAGGATAGCATGCTGGGGAGCTTAGTGAAGGCAAATATGCATGAAGGACAAAAAAGGAACTTGAAAAACTTCCAACATGCATGAGGATAAAGAGGACATTCACAGCATGTTACAATCATGGTAATTAGGGAATGATGAAAGAAATACAATACATTAGCAAACATTAAATACATAGAATGTGATGTTAAAGGAGAAATCTTACCTTAATATAGTCCTTCTGCAGGACCTGTAGGATGGTAGAACAGGTCTCTGGAATAATGATCCACAGAGCCTGGGGGAGATGCCTGTCGAGAACTTGATGTCCTGCAGACTTCTCCCCGTCGCCAAGTACCGCAACGTGGCAACTAGCCTCTGTTCAGGAGTGATGGCTTGCCGCATGTAGGTGTCCTGCTTCATAATATAAGGGCACAGCAAAGCCAACAAAGGGTGAAAAACGGGTCCGTCATCCGGAGATAGTTCCTGAAATCAACAGGATTATTCTCCCGGATCTCCCGCAACAAAAGGCATATGAGAGAATTGGTCACGCTGGAGCAACCAATTCTTCATTCATGAACTCCTTCCTCGCCCTGTTCATGGACTGGGCTTGAGTCAAAGTAGGAACTCCAAAACCAAGCCCCTGCACAGCATGAACTCTACGATGAGTATGTACCCACAACATGGCTTCAAAATGGTGGGCTGGTCAGAAAGAACTGAACGCACTGAAAATCAGAAAGGCCTAAGAAGAGCGAGCTGAAAATCAGAAAGAGCGGACAAGAACGCACTGAAAATCAAATACGTAATATAAAAATACGAACTGAAAACCAGATACAAACTGACTACATGCACTTAAAACCAGATACGAACCCACAAGCACAAACTGAAGAGCAGTAACGATCTGAAAAGCACGAGGCTGAAAAGCGCGAATTGTCTCTCACCAAATTTCTACTAACAGCAGATTAGCAGAAGGAGCCCAAAGGGTGGCGCACTGGCTATTGAACTTCCTCTTTATAGTGCCATTGTATGTGTTGTATGTGAGCGCATTCTTGACAATCGGAATTTCCGACAACATTTGTGCGACCGTGTGTATGCAAGACAAGTTTGAGCCAACATCCGTCGGAAATAAATCCAAGGATTTCGTTGTCAGAATGTCCAGTCGTGTGTACACAGCATAAGGTTGCAGGTGGTGGGCATCACTGCTGTTTATGTATTTATTAATTGTTTAGCATACCTTTTAATTTATATATTAATTGGGTTAGATCCCCCCCTTTGTGATTTTTATCAATGTATTGTAATAAAGTGATTATACATTTTTAACAAATTATTTTGTCTCATTAAATTAAACACAACTGGACTTGCCCATTATTTTTTAGAAAGTTTATCTTTTCCAGATGGCTTCAACAGTTCACATAATGGGAAATAATATACTGGATGTTAAACCCTTATGGGCTTGCCATTTATTATGAATGAAGTGAAGAACTACAAATGAATGAGCATGAGGCAAGTATGTACATCACGGGACACTTTTCCTTTTTTTTAATAAAGGAATTGTCAAAAACTGAATGTTGTGGTTTTTGCTTTTTTGACACTTTTTTTGTTGAATGGGTAGGGGTACAATCAGGGCTGGCCCTACCATGGGTCCCGGTGGGTCCATGGGTCCCAGGTGGCACTTTAAGAGGGGCAGCAACAGTGACGCACTGCCCGAGGACCGAGGCCCGAGCTCCCTCTCTCTAGCGTGCAGTGTCATCTTTGTGCTGCATCGCCGCTGTCACTGTCTGCAGTGGCCAAGACCCGATTCAAGTTTTTCACCAGTGGCCCCTGGCTCCCTGCCCAAAGTGGTTGCTAGCCTTGGCCCTCCTGGCATCTAGCAACCAGTGATGTCAGGAGGAGAACGAGAGAGAGGGGCCCCAGCATTCATTGCAGAGGAGGATTAAACTTCCTCCTTCTACGCTAGCTAAACCCACCTCCTCCCTGTATGTTCCCCTAGGTGTCATGCATCTGAAATATTGTGAGGAACTGACTACAGTGCACAGAGGGAGAGAGCTGGAGCAAAATATTTATTGAATATATAATAAATGACAGGTCAGGCTAAGATCATCAGACAGGTCTGCCCAGCAGCCAGCGTTCTGTGCTGAACTGTCAGCACTTGACAGCAGAGCTCAGTGTGTGAGTCTGTCTGGAACCACTAGCAAGCCTCAGTGCAGACTGCAGAAAGGACAGTCAACAAATGTAAATACTGACAAAAGAGGAGAGGACAGATGGGATTACATCCTCGGAGGGATGGGCTGATTCATACAAAATGAAAGTCTAAAACTAAATAATGAATATGAAGGATTTATATATTGAATAAGTATTCAGGGTGGCACAGTGGTGCACTGGGTAGCACTCTCACCTGGCAGCGAAGAGGGTTGCCGGTTCAAATCCCAACCACAACACCACCTGCACCCCTTGTTTTTTATAAACTTATCTTCATCTATTAAATGATAACACACTAGGACTGGCGTGCGCTCTCTCTTGTTTTTATATATTTTCAGAATCATGTCTAAAACCCAGTGGACTTTTGGGAGAGCTGCAACACCTTAAGCGAGGAATATACATACAGACTATTCACTGTTGGAATAGGTATAGTGGGGACAGCGCTAAACTTGGTTTGTTGTGTGTGTTTGGACTATTCTGGAACTTGTAGTCCTTCACTTCTGTGAATGTGACCCCCAAAAGTGAAGGACTACAAGTCCCAGCATGAACCCTGCCCTGATATTTAAGGATGAGACCCCCCATCTAGTGAACTACAGGTCCCAGCATGAACCTATGAAATCTATGCGGTCACACCCTTAAACATCAGAGGTTCATGTTGGGACTTGCAGTCAATCACTTTTGGGGGGTCACATACCCAGCATGAACCCCTCAGAGCTGAAGATGTGACACACCTTGGCCCCCGCATGGGAGGCGTAACATTGGCAGCCAGCAGCAAGAGGGGTGTTCACCTTCCCAGGGCTCCGGTGTGTCAGACTGGTGGCAGGCTGCAGGTGGCAAGTGACACTGCATCTGGTGGCAGGCTGAGGGTGGCAAATGGCACACCGCATTTGGTGGCAGGCTATGAGTGACAAGTGAGACACTGCATCTAGTGGCAGGCTGTGGGTGGCAAGTGGCACAGCTGCATCTGGTGGCAGGCTAGTGGAGTTCTGCTGTATAGGGGCTGTAAGTGTATTAATGAATACATAGCTGAATTTATGTGTATCTTTTTTTAGCTACCTGGAAGCTATCTTTTTTATTACACATTGGCAATTGTGTGGTTTTAAAGTGTTAGAAGCATGCCTTGGTGAATGTTTAACAAAAAATTTCCTTTTTTTAAATTTTTTTATTTTTAAGCTTGGATACTAGAAATCCTTTTTTTGCGAAAAACAAATATGTAAAGTACACTTTTATTTTGAATGTTATTTCTTGATGTATCAGCTGGGTTTTCATACCACATTGAAAAGAGGTGTTTGAGTGAATGTGGAGCCATTGTATATTATTTAGTCACGCCAATAAAAATAAATATTTAATGCACTAAACGAAAAAATCTATATATTAATGTTTTTTTTTTTGCAACTGCACTGAAAATTACTACATGCTTTAAATGTTCTTAATACAAGAAAATTAACAAACTCAAATGATTTATACAAGGCTATACCTTGTGGTGCAACACTGCGCTACTAATAGGGGTTTACTTACTAAATCTGGAGAGTGCAAAATCAGGCTCACTACTGCATAGAAACCAATCAGTTTCCAGGTTTTATTGCCAAAACTTAATTGAACAAGCTGAAGTTAGAAGCTGATTGGCCACCATGCACAGCTGCATCAGATTCTGAGTGCTCCAATTTTAGTAAATCTCCCCCATAGTATCTTGTTTAAAACAAAAATTGGTAATAATTTATATGTATTATACTTAGTTAGAAAGTTAGATAACAAAGTATTCTAGCAGGCTCAGTGTACTGCTTTGTAAGCAGCAGTCAATATCTATACACTTGTTACTCTGTTTTTGTTCAGTGTAATGCAGCAGCACACTCAAGAGACTACAGCTTTTCAGGTGTTGAGGAGGATTTGTTAAAAAGAAAGTGATTATATTGGATATAATGTAATTGAAAGTTAAGGTAAGGAAGCCTGGAGAAATTGTTGAGGCACAATTGTTTCATGCAGGCCTGGATTTGTCACAAGGCCACCGAGGCCAGGCCTCGGGGCGGCAGTGGTGCAGGGGCGACGCCGCTTCTGCGGCAACTTCGCGGCCGCCCCCCTTTCGGGCAGCCCATTAAAGCCTATTAGAGGCACTGGCACTGATGCCCGTAGAAAAGATGGCCGCGAGCCGACCACACAACTGCGCATGCGCCATTCCGAAGCCGGCCGGGCTCGGGAAAGCTCGTACACGCTTGGCCGGGTGGCGCATGCACAGTAGCGCCATTTTTTAAAAAATCGCAGGTTGTAATGTCAGCGGTGCGGCGGCAGGGGAGAGAGATGACATCTCTTATTGCCCGCACCGCTGTTCCTCCATCTGATGGCAGGCAGCATGGCAAATGACATCCCCAGATGGTGGCAGGCAGCGTGGCAAGTGACATCCCCATCTGGTGGCAGGCAGCATGGCAAGTGACATCCCCATCTGGTGGCAGGCATAGTGGCAAGTGACATCCCCATCTAGTGGCAGGCAGCGTGGCAAGTGACATCCCCATCTGGTGGCAGGCAGCGTGGCAAGTGACATCCACAGCTGGTGGCAGGCAGCGTGGCAAGTTACATCCCCATCTGGTGGCAGGCATAGGGGCAAGTGACCTCCCCTATCTGGTGGCAGGCAGCGTGGTAAGTGACATTCCCATCTGGTGGCAGGCAGCGTGGCAAGTGACATCCCCATCTGGTGGCAGGCAGCGTGGCAAGTGACATCCCCAGCTGGTGGCAGGCATCGTGGCAAGTGACATCCCCAGCTGGGGGCAGGCAGCGGGGCAAGTGACTTCCCTATCTGGTGGCAGGCAGCATGGCAAGTGACATCTCCAGCTGGTGGAAGGCAGCGTGGCAAGTGACTTCCCTATCTGGTGGCAGGCAGCGTGGCAAGTGACATGCCCAGCTGGTGGCAGGTAGCGTGGCAAGTGACTTCCCCATCTGGTGGCAGGCAGCGTGGCAAGTGACATCCCCATCTGGTGGCAGGCAGCATGGCAAGTGACTTCCCCATCTGGTGGCAGGCAGCGTGGCAAGTGACTTCCCCTTCTGATGGCAGGCAGCGTGGCAAGTGACATCCCCATCTGGTGGCAGGCATAGTGGCAAGTGACATCTCCATCTGGTGGCAGGCATAGTGGCAAGTGACATCCCCATCTGGTGGCAGGCATAGTGGCAAGTGACATCTCCATCTGGTGGCAGGCATTGCGGCAAGTGACATCCCCATCTGGTGGCAGGCAGCGTGGCAAGTGACATCTCCATCTGGTGGCAGGCAGCGTGTCAAGTGACAAGAGATGGTGGCAAGTGACACGTTCAGGGCCTCCAATGATTCTGCATTATGGTGAGTTGAACTATTTTATTTTATATTACAATGTAATGATAGAAATAATTTTTTTCAATCATCCTGACACCATACCAACCATGGTGCCGGGGATGATTGAAGCACTAACACCAGCCATTTCCCTTGAAAAATTGCCCACAAAAAATCCTTACCCCTCGCGCGCTTACTCTTAAGCATTTTCAGTCTGTACAATTAAATCCAATTATTTTCAGTGTTCTCATGTGTGGAGATATGTTTTTAATTGATCTATTGTAGCAGTCATTGATAAAGGACGTGAACGTGGTGTGTGTGTGTGTGGGGGGGGGTGGCATTGAAGGACTCGGCCTTGGGGCGGCAAAGGGAGTAAATCCGGGTCAGGTTTCATGACCTGTTTTAGACTGAAAAAAGTTACTTAGCAATAATGTTAAAAATAATAATGGTTGCTGTGTTGATATATATATATATATATATATATATATATATGTGTGTTTGTTTTTTTTGTTATTGAGTTTTTACAGATATACACAACTCAGTGAACTGGTAATGGTTACAAGAGAATGCAATACAGAGTCAACAAGTATCTCAAAATGTGAGCAGAATTGTATCACAACAGAAATGTTATTGAACATGAAGTAAGAGGCCTGGATATTACTACAATGGATTGGTTATTGGCAGATCCTTTCAGTGGCCTCGGAGTACATTGAGTAAGCCTTTAATTATTAGCAGAAATATCCTTGTCGGCCAAACAAATTATGTCAACATTTATATTGTGGCCAACACAATACAGTAGAAGTCGTATTCTACATGAAAAAATAAAAATAAAAAGGGGTAAGTGTAGTGGAAACTCTTACCGACCATAGCAGCTCAACCCTCTCCCCTGGGCACCCCTAATGGGTACTATCTGTGCCCAGTGAGGGTGTATTCCTAAGTGTACTCGTGGGGCATGTCAGGTAAGGGATGTGTGTTATTGTAGGATTCCTGTCTTGCCAGGAGCATACCTAGGATATGCATAGAAAGACTATGTAGGTTCAACAAGGAGTTATGCATGGGAGAAGGGGAAATGAAAGGGAGACGGAGGGTTAGGGTTAAACATATATTTATATATTCAGGTGCTCATTCACGGGTGGTCCTGTGTTTTTGTCAGAAACAGTGAGTGACAGACTGGTTTGGACGTGCGTTGGTTGTGATTCTTTAAAATGGGCCCAGCAAGCCCAAGTTTCTCTATATTTAGATGGGGTGTCATTGGATTGTTGAATGAGATTTTCTAACTCGGCTATTCTATCCACTCTCCGCATCCATTCTGGGATAGAGGGTGGGGACGTGCTTCTCCAATGAACGGGGATGCATAGGTTTGCCACATTAATGAGGTGTAGAACTAGCGACTTCTTGTATATACGTTGAGGAATGGATGTGTGGTGAAGTAGGAATTGGGCCGGGGTATAATCTGGGGTATATGTTGTTATTTGGGTGATTAAGCGGTGGATGTCAGTCCAATAGGTTTGAATGATGGGACATTCCCACCAAATGTGGAGGAGCGTGCCTCTAGCTGCGTTACTTCTCCAACATTTAGGAGATATGTTTGGTAGGAATTTGCTAATTTTGTCGGGGGTCCTGTACCATTTCGTAAATATTTTGAATCTGCATTCCTGCGTCGCTACATTGATTGAACCTTTATGGATGTGGTTGTGTACATTTCTCCACTCCTCAGGGGTAAGGACTATGTTCAGTTCAGTTTCCCATTGGTTTATTAATTTATCTTTTTTGACGTCCTATGATGTAAAAAAAGGTGCATAAATGGTTTAAATGAGGTGTCTTTGAGGTTCGGGACTGGTGCATAATAGTTCGAAAGGTGTGAGTTCCCTGTGTAGGTCACTGTTGGGTTGGAGGCTATGAAGGAAGTGACGGATCTGCAGGTATTTGTAGAAAGGAATGCGGTACTTTGGGAAATTGTTGGATAGGGCCTGGTGCGTCATGAGGGTTCCTTGTTGGAACATTTGCTGTGCTCTGAGACGGGGTCTTTGTGGGTCAATTGTTGGGTTAAGTAGAGACACTCCCGGTGTAAAGTCCGGGTTGTCTTCTACAGGGGTCATTGGTCCTGGCATGGGTTGGAGCCGGAGTATTTTACACGCCGCTTTAAAGTTTAAGAGGGTAGAGTTAACTAGGGGATGTGAGGAGGCTTCTTTCGGGATTTGTTTTGGGCTAATCCAGGGCAGAAGTTTTAGCGGGATCGGGGTAAATGCATTTTCAATATTTATCCAATCTTTGTCTTTGCTGTGTATGTGCCAGTCAACAATTCTGGCTAGATGGAAGACCAGGTAATAGGTTTGTAAATCCGGTACCTGTAATCCTCCCTGTAGTTTGGGAATTGTGAGTCTGTGCAAGTTCAGTCTGGGCTGTTTGGAAGACCATATGAATTTCCTACATATCCTTTTGTATGTAGAAAAGAAAGAGGGTGGGAGCAGTATAGGGATAGTTTGGAATAGGTATAGTAACTGAGGGAGTATGTTCATTTTTAAGATAGCTGTCCGTCCAAACCAAGAGAAAGGCCCTGTTTGCCATTTTTGCAGGTCAGTCTGGATAGTTTGTAAGATAGGTAAGAAGTTTAGCTTGAATGTTTCTTTTAGTTTGATGGGAATTTTGATGCCAAGGTACGTTATGGCTTGGGTTTCCCAACGGAATGGAAAATTATGTTTGCATTGTGTAACTGTCTCATTTGTCAGCGATATGTTGAGGGCTGTGGATTTAGAAAAGTTTATTTGTAAATTTGAGAGGGATTTGAAGAGTGCGAAGTCTTTGAGAAGATTTGGGATGGTAGTGGTCGGTTCCGTAAGGAAGAGTAGGACGTTGTCCGCGTATGCCGCTACTTTGTATTGTTTTTGGTTGATGTCAATGCCTTTGATATTCGGGTTATCTCTAATCCTGCGAAGCAAGGGTTCCATAGTCAGTATAAAAATCAGGGGGGATAAGGGGCATCCTTGTCTAGTACCGTTGGACACGGAGAAGACGTCCGACAAGCCACCATTCACTCTTATCTTGGATGTGGGAGAGGAATAGAGAGCCAAGATCATTTTCATCAGTTGTAGTGGAAGGCCTATAGATTGTAGGGTTGCTTCCATAAAGTCCCAAGCCACCCTGTGGAACGCCTTCTCCGCGTCCAAAGATAGAAATAAACCTTTAGTGGCAGTGGAGGTTAACCAATGGTGTACGTTTAAAGCTTTAGATATGTTATCCCTTGCTTCTCTACCGGGGACAAAACCTACCTGGTCCGTGGAAATTAAATTGGGAATCAGGGGTAATAACCGGTTGGCTATGGCTTTGGCATACAGTTTGACGTCTACATTTAGTAAAGAAATGGGGCGGTAATTAGATACTATTTTGTTATCCTTTCCCGGTTTGGGTATAAGTGTAATATGGGCCTCTAATATGTCTTTGGAAGCTGTACTGGTAGGTGTGAGAATATTAAATGCATTGACTAGGTGAGGTATCAGTATTTCAGGGAAGGTTTTATAATAACCGACCGTCAGTCCATCTGGACCAGGACTTTTGCCCGGTTTCATATGTTTTAATGCCAGTGTAATCTCTTCTGTCGTCAAGGGGTTATCGAGCGATGCAGCCTCTTCAGATGTGAGAGGAGAGGGTGAGTATTTGGATAGGAAAGTTTGTATTGCCGCTTTCCTGTCTTCTAAGGTGGGAGATTTTGGGTGGGAGTTAATATTGTATAAGTCTGCGAAGTAGCTTACAAATTGTTTTGCTATGTCTTCCGACGCTACGAGCGTTTTACCAGATGTGTCTGTAATTGAGTGTATAGTGTGGGCTACTTTTTTAGCCTGTAACGCTCTGGCTAGCAACCTTCCCGACTTGTTACCGAACTCATAGAAGCATTTTTATGTCAGCATGTATTTGCGTTTGATGTTTATGTGCAATTCTTCTAATGCCCCATACACACGGTCGGACTTTGTTCGGACATTCCGACAACAAAATCATAGGATTTTTTCCGACAGATGTTGGCTCAAACTTGTCTTGCATACACACGGTCACACAAAGTTGTCGGAAAATCCGATCGTTCTGAACGCGGTGACGTAAAACACGTACGTCGGGACTATAAACGGGGCAGTGGCCAATAGCTTTCATCTCTTTATTTATTCTGAGCATGCGTGGCACTTTGTCCGTCGGATTTGTGTACACACGATCGGAATTTCCGACAATTTTGTTGTCGGAAAATTTTATCTCCTGCTCCCCAACTTTGTGTGTTGGAAAATCCGATGGAAAATGTCCGATGGAGCCCACACACGGTCGGAATTTCCGACAACATGCTCCGATCGGACATTTTCCATCGGAAAACTCCGACCGTGTGTACGGGGCATAAGAGTTTGTTTCTCGCTTGTGTCAGTTCTGCCAGTGCTTCTGAGGCTAGAGATGCTTTGTGTTTCCGTTCCAACTTGGAAATGCGGTTAGACAGTTCCTTTAGTTTCGCTTTTCTTTGTCTGTTTCTATTTGCGGCCTGGGATAGGAATGTTCCCCTTACAACACATTTATGTGCCGCCCAGACTACCTCTGGAGAAGACTCGCCCTGTCCGTTTTCTGAGAAGTAGTCATTAAGGCGTTGGGAGATGGTGTGCGAGACTTCTGTGTCTGCTAGAAGGGAGTTGTCTAAGTGCCAGATGTGAGAGTGTGTTCTTACGGTGGGAATGTGAAGGGTCATGGTGATGGGGTTGTGGTCTGAGAGAATCATCGGTTCAATTGTGGATTTCTGGAGTATTGAGAGGTCATTTTGGGAAATAAATAAATAGTCTATTCTTGAGTATTTGGAGTGCGGTGGGGAAAAGAAGGTGAAGTCTTTACCGTTTGGGTGAAGCGTGCACCATGTGTCATGTAATAGTAAGTTCCGGAATTGTGTTTTGATTGCACGCAGGGCCCTATAGGTGGAAGATGAGGCTCCGTTTGAGGTATCGAGGGATGGGTTGAGAGGGATATTAAAGTCACCGCCGACTATTAGTGTGCCCACGCTAAAAGTCATGAGAAGTTGCAAAGTGTTGCGAAAAAATGACACTTGTTGAGTATTTGGAGCATATAGGTTGGTGATGGTTAGTGTTTTGTTGTGTAGATTTCCTTTTATGAAAAGGAATCTACCCTGAGGGTCTTGTTGTACATCTGTTACAATGAGAGGGCAGTGTTTCGATATGAGGATGCATACTCCTTTCGATTTAGCGTCATTATTGGTTGCATGGTATACAGTTGGATAATGATTGTTCTGCAGTTTGGGGATTGCATCCGTTCTAAAGTGTGTTTCTTGGATAAGCGCAATATGGGTTTTGGTTTTCAGTAATGAGGCAAGTAGGATAGAACGTTTTTCGGGCGTGTTTAGTCCGCGTATATTCGTAGAGCGCAGGTTGAGGGTTGAGTATGTGGGATTCGGAGCATTAGATAAGTTAATGGGTTCCATGACCTCCGTCGGGGTCGGGACAAGTTACCTTACCAGGGAATAAGGTTTGGGGTAGATGCGCTCAGTGATGATGTTGGTGGTCTAAGGTTTGTTGTGAAGAGCGCAAGTGAGTGACCGATGAGTCATCAGCGATTGTGGTCAATCCCGCTGTCTCGTTACTAGAGGGTAATCGGTGGTTTACAGCTCAAGGACAGTCCCCAACCCGTGAAACCCGGGCTGGTACACTGCACCGCTGCTGTGTAGGGGTTGATTAAGACCTGTCACAAGAGAGTTTGAAGGGGAGTGAGGTATAAATTTGTGTGTATCCTGCAATCCTATGACTCTTGAGATGTGAGAATGGAGGTGTGCACGCGGTTACAATAGTTGTCGGCCTAAAGGTCTATTTTGATGTCGGTTGGGTAGGGCGGGGGTCCGTGAGTAATGGGCACCAAGATGAGATCAACTGTACTGAGGAAAAACCTATAGATAAAGTTTCAACAGAATCACATAACATGTGCCTATAGAAGAGTGACCTGAAGGTATGCCTCCAAGTCAGTCTCCTAAATGACTATTCTCGGACATCTGGGATCCCCACTGCATCCATTTGAAGTCACAGTAGAGGGACCAGATTGCGAGGTAAGTAGAAAATATATTCCAGAATGCTGGGTAAGAAGGAGGTTTATCAAAGCAACCTCTGCCACAACGCTGGTATGAAAACATCTGATTAGTATACCTAAAATCATAACCATGGAAACAATGAAATTATGCGATATGAACTCGCATATAAACATACCAAAACGGGGTACCAGTAAAAGAAGGTCAAATTCAGAGTCATGTGTATAAGAACCTGTAGTCAGTGTTGCTTATAATCTGCGGGACCGTATCTAGTAAGTCGAATGATGGGAGCAGGTTGTAGTCAGTATTTACCGGGTAGGATTTGAGAGTCGGAGACATCAGACCTCCCGTTTTGATAAGTAGCTTCAGCGTCCTCCGGTGTCAATGTGGACCTGCCGATATGGGTCCAAGTCATGTCGTTTCTCTTAGCCGTAAATCGGCGATCGTGAGAGTCTTTCAGCTATTCCCGTGACAAAATTCATAGGAGGAACTCCGGTCACAGTTTGGAGGTGCAGGCGATGTATCGGTTCTAGGACCCATGGGGACTCCGGTCGACGTGTGCTACAGCGTTGCATTATATGCCGAAAAGGTAGCCGGTGTCATGGGTGAGAATCTGGAGGCGTATGCGACTTTTATCTTCTGGATCCAGCTCATCAACAGTGACTAGATGGGTGAGGACCGGCAGTAGGCTGTGTTGTTATGGAGACTTGTTGCATGTTTCCGGAGAACTGTCGCCATGCATTCTGGGGATTGTAGTATTCACAGTTAGAATCTGTATGGTATAATTAGGAAGGTAGTAGCCTTATACAAGGGGCTTGCGATCCCGTATGTAACGATAAATACATCCCAGTCCGTTCATACTTCCCTTAGGTGGCCTGATGTTGTCATCAGAGAAGTTAGCAGGTGTGTGAGAACCTTAAAAACAGAAAAATAACTTGAGTCAAAGAAATGGAAGAAAAAAAAAAAAAACGTGATCTGGGCTAATAGATGTGGAGGCCGAACATGGCGAAGATAGGAGAACTGTAGCCCTGAACCAACAAAAATACCAAGCGCCTGCGGATAGTGTCAGCGATCCCTTTTGGTCCTCCTGGAGCTGGGAGAGTGAGGGCTGTAGTTACAATGGTTGGTGCGGTGTGCGCCCTGAGGCGTTGTGAGAGAAGGGGATCGCCTTCTCCTATGTCTTGTATTGGAAGCCTCCATGGGTTTTTCAGGCGGGTGTTCTCTGCAAACCGCGGAGCGGCGGAATTCCACGTACCAGTTGGGGACTTCCACCCTCGGAATGTTTAGGGTGTCACAGAAGAAGGGGAGATCCTCAGGCACTTTTAGGAAAGCCATGCGGCCTTGTGAGGTAGCGGCCAAACAAAACGGGAATTTCCATTTGTAGGCAATGCTTTTGGCTCGCAGAGTGTCTAGCAGAGGTTTCAGGTCTCTGCGATGCTGGAGGGTTATGCCTGACAGGTCTTGATATATTTGGACAATTTTACCTTCGTGCACTAGTTGTGGAACTCCTCTGGCCTGTCTGAGTATCTCTTCCTTAAGCTTGAAATCTGTCAGACAGCAGATGATATCCCTTGGTGGATCCGTGTCTTTGCCTTTTGGTCTCAGTGCACGATGAATCCTTTCTAAATCAATAGGTGTCTGGGGTGGTCTGTGTAGAAGACCGTTGAACAGGCTAATGACAGAGTGTGCAACCTGATCGCTTTCTATCATTTCGGGCAGTCCTCTGATCCTCAGATTGTGGCGTCTGCCGCGGTTATCGAGGTCCTCCAGGTGTCTTTGCATGTCTCTCATCTGTAGTGTGTGAGTGTCGACATGTCTTGTCGTTTTGCGCAGCTGTAAATCCTGACGATCCACCATTTGTTCTGCAGCCTGAACTCTGTCAGAAAGGGCGCGAATGTCGATGCGCAATTCTGAGATCGCCGCTGAGAGAGTGTCCTTAATGTCTGCGGCTATCATTCGCAAGTCTTGGATGTTAAGTTGAGGTGGGGGTTGTTCATCCATGCCGCTCCCGGTCGTCTGGCTAAGAGGGAGAGTGTGGGATGATGTTCCCAGTTGTGAGGAAGCTGCGGCCTCAGAGTTTCTGTGGCGGGATGGCGCCATGTTGCCCCTGCCCGCCCGGAACATTTCTGGAATATTGTGTCCGGCGTTGCCCGGTTGTTCTCTGGGTGAGCGGGACCGAGAGGTCAAGGTGTTCCGGGACGCAGTCCCCATGTATTTGGCCGGGTATAGGGCGGTAGGACCACCGTTAGTCTGATAGCAGGTCAGTGGATAGCAGGAGCTACTGGATTAAGCAGCTATCTTCATGCCAGGTCAGGCCACGCCCCATATATATATATATTTTATATTATATTTAAAGAATATTTGATACCTGTATGTATAATTATTGTTACAAATAGGCAAGGGCACCACTTGGTCTTTAATATAATTTAATTGATGCATAGCTTTGACTGCTGCTGCATGTAGCATGTGTGATAAAAAAAAGAATGTGTTTACATACAAGCCAAAGGAATTAGTGCAAATTCCCTTTGCTACTTAGCACAAATAGTTTTTGGACATTTATAAAGAGGCTCCCACCAACCAGCCGAATAAAAGAACAAGCAGGTCACCCTGGCGGATGATGCAGGCTCTAAGTACTGACCGGTGTTTACCAGAGCTCCTGATAGTGGGGATGGAATTTACTGCATGTTAGTATCCGGATGCAGTGTATACAATTTAGCTAGATCTAACTGCAGACCGTTCCTGCTGTACTGGTTCTAATATACTTTAAGCAGGCAGTTGATTCAATTAGCTGCAGTGTATTAATATATATATAAATAAATATATATATATATATATATATATATATATATATATATATATAGTCAGACTGGTATATATATATATATATCCACTGTATCCAGTTTAGCTAGATCTCACTGCAGTCTGTTCCTGCTGTACTGTTTATAATATACCTCAGGCAGGCAGTTGATTCAGTTAGCTGCAGTGTATTTAGTATATATATATATATATATATATATATATATATATATATATATATATACACACATCCCGGCTTTGTATAATATATATATATATATATATATATATATATATATATATATATATATATATATATATATATATATATATATATATATATATATATATATATATATGCATATATATATATATATATATATATATATATATATATATATATATATATATATATATATATATATATATATATATATATGTATATAGATAGATAGATAGATAGATAGATAGATAGATAGATAGATAGATAGATAGATAGATAGATAGATAGATAGATAGATAGATAGACACACATATATATATACACTATACACACACACATATACATATATACACACTGTATCCAGTTTAGCTAGATCACACTTTCAGGCAGGCAGGTAAGTGATTCAGTGATCTGCAGTGCATTAAAAATATATACAGTCTCCAACATATATATATATCCAAAAAAGTGCCTATATATGACCCTTCTGAATGTCTAAACGTTGTAACATGAAGAACATAAAGAAGACCACTAGTGGCGCTACTGTAAATAGGGTGTGTACAATGTACACTAAGTGCATTAAACCCTAAATATTGCAAATTACATGTGTTTAAACATTTATGACACCCAGTGACTTAAAAAGTGATTCAATCAAAAAAAGTGTCCATAAAAAATATATGTATGAAAAAATATGTCCATAAGAAAATATATATATATGAATAAATATATTTGAAAATAACACAAAAGTGTCCTCTTGTTGTCTTTCCACCACACCACCAGTGTTCAGTGCTTCCACTCCCTTAAGAAACACACTCACCGACTCCACATGCCCGCACTTTCGTGCAAGGCTCACAAGCTTTTATACCACATGGATAGGGTATGATCATCAACTTGATCTCCAACAATGTGTGCAGGACCCGCTCCACATGAAAAATAATAAGTGCTCTAATATTGTAAACCAGTAAAACTCCTTTTCATATTCCTAGTACCACATATCACTTCCCACTCACCTGTTTTTACACACCACACCACTCAAACAACCCTATAACTATACAACCATTCTTTTATGGTTTTGCCACATTCTATATAATTAATTACTATCATGAAACCTTAGGACACCAGATCAATATATATTGATCACTAGGATTGCAGTTAGCCCATACACTTCATACTCTTGCCAATGTGCTGAGAATCATTTTGACTTATTGGGTATTTGTCGCAGGTGCTGACTTCTCCTTCCCCTGGAGGGCGTCTATGTGGCTCCTTGTAAGCCCCTTGGGCTGGACTCATGCGCTCTGGGGAGACAGGGGGGAATATGGGGGCCCCCCGGATCCATTTACGGCTTTTACTGGCCAAAGGATTATTCCCTCTACTTTTCAGCGGTAAATATACTACCACTTTTAACCTTACAATGAGATTTATGATGACATGTTCTTAAATTTTGAAGATATTCAATGTATTTTATAGAACCAACTATCCCCCTGATGATGACCGTACACAGGTCGAAACGCGTTGGGGATTTATACCGTCAACAGCCCGGAAATGTATGACTGTATATAATTTTGTGTAAAGATGTGTCGACTTTATATTGTGGAATATGTATTGTACTACTTGGCCAGCGCTCTATGTTGTAATGCCAATTGAATTATAACATTACAATTGTTCATGGTTCAATAAATGCACTTACTGGTTATACATTTTTTATTATTCTGGATTTTAAGATATTGCTGTCTAAAGCCCCACCGGGGAAACTGTCCATTTTTTACCATTCTTGTTTTGGGGTGTGCAGCGCATACATCTCTCCCACATGTGTTTTTCTCTTTATTACCGAATTTTGGGTGGTTAAACACCCCTTCTCCCCTATGACACATGAGAGACATGGCAGGAGCTTTGTGTTGCTCATATGGCCCTTCTAACCCTCACATGTCTAAAACTTCTTTTGATACGATACACATTTTGGGGGTGACACTTTGTTTGCCTCTTGCGGAGGAAACGCCCCCCAAAATGGGGGAGTAGATCGTAACTGTATCTTTCCCCACCTCATGCATCAGGATAGATCTATTATAGACTCCTGTATTGCAGTAGATCAGATGTTTAACTAACACCTGCTCTGTAAATATACATGTGAGGATCTAGGGTCAGTGAGCTACCACTCAGCTCCTGCATAAATTCAATGATTACCTTATCATCTACAATTTAGTGCCTACTGCATTTACATATGCACTTTAGATTATGGCCGTCATGGATCATGGTGGACCTCTGCTGCCCCTATCGGCTTCATGGGGGTGAGTCCTGGTCCAATTGAAGGCTTCCCGGCAGGGTGAGCATGTGGGGGTGATGCAGGATCTGAGCTCTCCCCCCATGCTCTGATTGACGGACGATTGTATCCATCGTCCGCCGACGTGAGCTTCACTCTGCCGGTGGCATCCCTTGATCACCTCCGGATGAGCCGCGGCGAGGTGCGCATGTGCGAGTCACTTCGGCATGTGCACGGCGCCGCGACATCTCGCGGTTTGCGGCGGAGTTGACGGCAGCTGCCGGGGTTTTTTGGTTTTTTTTGCCTACAGGGATGCCAGGGGAGCCACATGTGGGCTGCTCATCAGCAGCCCGGGCGTCACCACTCTGGGGGGGAGGAGATCAGCACCTGTGCCTACTCAATTAATTGCCTACTTCAGGCATATATCCATGATCGGCTGCCTGTGAGTCTTACTATGACTCCACGCAGACCGTAATGGATGGCACTGCACAAATCATTTTTGGCTCCAGCTTTTTACCTTTTTTACCTTTTTTGCTTCATTGCAATTTGGTTCATACAAGTCAAACTTTACCATACTACATCAGCCACACTGTGGCACAAGGTAAATTATAATACTATACATATATTCCTACTCCTATAATATCACAACACTACACTCATACTCCTATTCCTATAATCAGTTTAGATCTTTCACACATGTTTTTGATTGCTTCAATTTGGTTTTATTCATTCACATACTCTCCTTTTGACTTGTTTTTCACTTTTATTCCACCATGGGTTGGCTGACACTACACACTCATTTTATTCACCTGGACATGGCACTGTAGTCAGCAGTGTGCTGGCCATCCATCTAATTTTACTTCATCACTCAAAGGGTTTTTCATATTCCTAGTACCACATATCACTTCCCACTCACCTGTTTTTACACACCACACCACTCAAACAACCCTATAACTATACAACCATTCTTTTATGGTTTTACCACATTCTATATAATTAATTACTATCATGAAACCTTAGGACACCAGATCAATATATATTGATCACTAGGATTGCAGTTAGCCCATACACTTCATACTCTTGCCAATGTGCTGAGAATCATTTTGACTTATTGGGTATTTGTCACAGGTGCTGACTTCTCCTTCCCCTGGAGGGCGTCTATGTGGCTCCTTGTAAGCCCCTTGGGCTGGACTCATGCGCTCTGGGGAGACAGGGGCGAATACGGGGGCCCCCCGGATCCATTTACGGCTTTTACTGGCCAAAGGATTATTCCCTCTACTTTTCAGCGGTAAATATACTACCACTTTTAACCTTACAATGAGATTTATGATGGCATGTTCTTAAATTTTGAAGATATTCAATGTATTTTATAGAACCAACTATCCCCCTGATGATGACCGTACACAGGTCGAAACGCGTCGGGGATTTATACCGTCAACAGCCCGGAAATGTATGACTGTATATAATTTTGTGTAAAGATGTGTCGACTTTATATTGTGGAATATGTATTGTACTACTTGGCCAGCGCTCTATGTTGTAATGCCAATTGAATTATAACATTACAATTGTTCATGGTTCAATAAATGCACTTACTGGTTATACATTTTTTATTATTCTGGATTTTAAGATATTGCTGTCTAAAGTCCCACTGGGGAAACTGTCCATTTTTTACCATTCTTGTTTTGGGGTGTGCAGCGCATACGTCTCTCCCACATGTGTTTTTCTCTTTATTACCGAATTTTGGGTGGTTAAACACCCCTTCTCCCCTATGACACATGAGAGACATGGCAGGAGCTTTGTGTTGCTCATATGGCCCTTCTAACCCTCACATGTCTAAAACTTCTTTTGATACGATACACATTTTGGGGGTGACACTTTGTTTGCCTCTTGCAGAGGAAATGCCCCCCAAAATGGGGGAGTAGATCGTAACTGTATCTTTCCCCACCTCATGCATCAGGATAGATTTATTATAGACTCCTGTATTGCAGTAGATCAGATGTTTAACTAACACCTGCTCTGTAAATATACATGTGAGGATCTAGGGTCAGTGAGCTACCACTCAGCTCCTGCATAAATTCAATGATTACCTTATCATCTACAATTTAGTGCCTACTGCATTTACATATGCACTTTAGATTATGGCCGTCATGGATCATGGTGGACCTCTGCCGCCCCTATCGGCTTCATGGGGGTGAGTCCTGGTCCAATGGAAGGCTTCCCGGCAGGGTGAGAATGTGGGGGTGATGCAGGATCTGAGCTCTCCCCCCATGCTCTGATTGACGGACGATTGTATCCATCGTCCGCCGACGTGAGCTTCACTCTGCCGGCGGCATCCCTTGATCACCTCCGGATGAGCCGCGGCGAGGTGCGCATGTGCGAGTCACTTCGGCATGTCCACAGCGCCGCGACATCTCGCGGTTTGCGGCGGAGTTGACGGCAGCTGCTGGGGTTCTTGTTTTTTTTTGCCTACAGGGATGCCGGGGGAGCCACATGTGGGCTGCTCATCAGCAGCCCGGGCGTCACCATTCTGGGGGGGAGGAGATCAGCACCTGTGCCTACTCAATTAATTGCCTACTTCAGGCATATATCCATGATCGGCTGCCTGTGAGTCTTACTATGACTCCACGCAGACCGTAATGGATGGCACTGAACAAATCATTTTTGGCTCCAGCTTTTTACCTTTTTTACCTTTTTTGCTTCATTGCAATTTGGTTCATACAAGTCAAACTTTACCATACTACATCAGCCACACTGTGGCACAAGGTAAATTATAATACTATACATATATTCCTACTCCTATAATATCACAACACTACACTCATACTCCTATTCCTATAATCAGTTTAGATCTTTCACACATGTTTTTGATTGTTTCAATTTGGTTTTATTCATTCACATACTCTCCTTTTGACTTGTTTTTCACTTTTATTCCACCATGTGTTGGCTGACACCACACACTCATTTTATTCACCTGGACATGGCACTGTAGTCAGCAGTGTGCTGGCCATCCATCTAATTTTACTTCATCACTCAAAGGGTTTTTCATATTCCTAGTACCACATATCACTTCCCACTCACCTGTTTTTACACACCACACCACTCAAACAACCCTATAACTATACAACCATTTCTTTTATGGTTTTGCCACATTCTATATAATTAATTACTATCATGAAACCTTAGGACACCAGATCAATATATATTGATCACTAGGATTGCAGTTAGCCCATACACTTCATACTCTTGCCAATGTGCTGAGAATCATTTTGACTTATTGGGTATTTGTCGCAGGTGCTGACTTCTCCTTCCCCTGGAGGGCGTCTATGTGGCTCCTTGTAAGCCCCTTGGGCTGGACTCATGCGCTCTGGGGAGACAGGGGGGAATATGGGGGCCCCCGGATCCATTTACGGCTTTTACTGGCCAAAGGATTATTCCCTCTACTTTTCAGCGGTAAATATACTACCACTTTTAACCTTACAATGAGATTTATGATGACATGTTCTTAAATTTTGAAGATATTCAATGTATTTTATAGAACCAACTATCCCCCTGATGATGACCGTACACAGGTCGAAACGCGTCGGGGATTTATACCGTCAACAGCCCGGAAATGTATGACTGTATATAATTTTGTGTAAAGATGTGTCGACTTTATATTGTGGAATATGTATTGTACTACTTGGCCAGCGCTCTATGTTGTAATGCCAATTGAATTATAACATTACAATTGTTCATGGTTCAATAAATGCACTTACTGGTTATACATTTTTTATTATTCTGGATTTTAAGATATTGCTGATTAAAGCCCCACCGGGGAAACTGTCCATTTTTTACCAAGTGCTCTAATAGTGTAAACCAGTAAAACTCCTTTATTCAACACTACCACTCTCCAAGTGTTCACTCACATTTGACAAACTTTAAAACGGCAAAAGATCAGTGCAACTTCAAATCACAGCATCACAGCAGTTGGATCACACAATACCGTAGTGTGGTCACAGCAGACCTGAGGTGTGCAGGCGTGTGCAGGCATCAGCCTTAAGATCTCACCCCCTCCTCGGTGTCTCGTGGCCAGATCAGATCTCTGCTATCTCGTATGGCTAACAACGTCCTATGTCACAGCCATGCCCCCGATATGTTTCGTCATACAATGACTTATTCATGGGATAATATTTTATTTTATAAAGTGGTAGCTTTATTCATTTATTCACTTGAATTATTTATGTGGTCATTATCTCTTTGGCACGGTGGTGGTATCTGTAGTAAGGGGCGGTGATCACTTTTACACTATAATACCGTATAGCTAACATATATATATCCACTGCATTCCAGTCTAGCCAAACCTATATCTGACTACAGGCCATTGCTGGTGTACGTTTTCAAATACACTTTCAGGCAGGCAAGTGATTCAGTAATCCGCAGTTCATAATATATATACTGTCTCCTACATATATATCCACTGCATTCTAGTCTAGTCAAGCCTATATCTGATTGCAGGCCATTGCTGGTGTATGTTTTGAAATACACTTTCAGGCAGGCAGGCAGGCAAGTGATTCATTGATCCGCAGTGCACTAAATATATATATACAGTCTCCAACATATATATATCCACTGCATTCCAGTCTAGCCAAGCCTATATCTGACTGCAGGCCATTGCTGGTGTACGTTTTCAAATACACTTTCAGGCAGGCAGGCAAGTGATTCATTGATCCGCAGTGCACTAAATATATATATACAGTCTCCAACATATATATATCCACTGCATTCCAGTCTAGCCAAGCCTATATCTGATTGCAGGCCATTGTTGGTTACGTTTTCAAATACACTTTTAGGCAGGCAGGCAGGCAGGCAGGCAGGCAAGTGATTCGGTGATCCGCAGTGCATAAAATATATATACTGTCTCCTACATATATATCCACTGCATTCTAGTCTAGCCAAGTCTATATCTGACTGCAGGCCATTGCTGGTATACATTTTCAAATACACTTTCAGGCAGGCAGGTGATTCAGTGATCTGAAGTGCATAAATTATATATACTGTCTCCTACATATATATCCACTGCATTCTAGTCTAGCCAAGCCTATATCTGACTGCAGGCCATTGCTGGTGTACATTTTCAAATACACTTTCAGGCAGGCAGGTGATTCAGTGATCTGCAGTGCATAAATTATATATACTGTCTCCTACATATATATCCACTGCATTCTAGTCTAGCCAAGCCTATACATGACTATAGGCCATTCCTGGTGTATGTATTCAAAGACACTTTCAGGCAGGCAGGCCAGGCAGGTGATTTGGTGATCTGCAGTGCATAAAGATATATATACACAGTCTCCTACATATACATCCACTGCATTCTAGTCTAGCCAAGCCTATACCTGACCACAGGCCATTCCTGGTGTACGTTTTCAACTACACTTTCAGGCAGGAAGGCAGGTGATTCAGTGATCTGCAGTGCATAAAGATATATATACAGTCTCCTACATATATATCCACTGCATTCTAATCTAGCCAAGCCTATACCTGACTGCAGGCCATTCCTGGTGAAATTTTTCTAGTAAACCTTGGGGGTGTTTTGCTAATCCAATTTTCCCAAAATCTTTTTATTGGTTTTTAAAAAGAGAAACAAAAACAGATACAGTTAAACAGTTAAACATACATTGGTCTAATATGATGTCTATGTGATCCTTGCAGGAATCACGCTGTCACCTTATTCATGAAAAATATATTATGAAATCAGTCATAGCGGTACAGTTTACTGGGTCATGAGGTGGTGCTATGTGCAGTTGTACATGGTAAAATAGCATATTGTAGATTATTGTGTACACCTGGCACCCGCTTGGGAGCTACTTTGTGATTGGGGTCTACTGAGAGGCCTCTGAAGCGGTGGAGGGATCTGCCAGCCACTTAGACCAGACTCTGCTATATTTGTTGGGGCAGCCTCTGTTGTCATATGTGTCCTTATACAGAGGTAAGCTATTGTTGACTAATTGTTTCCACAGGGAGAGAGGAGGGGGGGTTGGTTTGCGCCAACTAAGGGCTATAGCTTTACGGGCATAGAACAGGAGCAATCCCACCAGTGTGCGTCCCGCCACCGTAGGAATTAGTTGTTCTACCAGGCCTAGTATGCAGATTGACATTGATGGTTGTAGTGGCACAGAGGTGATTTGTGTGATAAAGTCCAATATCTCCCTCCAGTATCCGACAATTGCCGGACAGGTCCAGAAGATGTGGGTGAAGTCCCCAGGAGTCCCACCACATCTCCAACATCCGGGAGGGGAGTCGGGGTTCATTTTGTGTAGTCTGTGAGGGGTAAAATATGCCCGATGGACTATCTTGAATTGGATCAGGCGATCTCTCAGAGAGACCAGGGAGCTAAATGGGAAATCCCATATGTCATCCCAGTCATCGTCGTCAAAATTGGGGATGTCATGGGACCATTTAGATCTTAGCTTTTCCATAGTCGGGAGGGAGGTGACAGTCAGGTGTGAATATAATTGAGAAGTGGGTTTTTTCGCACAATCTGATCTAAGAAGGTCCTCCAGTGAAGATTGGACTAGTTGAGGAGGGGAGTTGGAGAATTGGTGACTGAAGGCATGGGAAAGTTGAAGGAATCGGAAAAAATAGGACTGTGGTATATTAAAATCGGAGTTTAGTTTGGAGAGCGGGACTAGGGATTGATTGGAGATAATCTGTGCCACCGTTTTAATGTTAAATTTGGTCCAGGCATGAGGCTCAGGTAGTTTATAGATGTGCTCCAGGGTTGGGTTTATCCAAAGGGGAGCATTGGGTGAGATTGCCTGTTGAGGGTATTTTTCTAATTTGAGACCTGCCCCCCATGCACGCAGTGTAGTGCGCATGGAGGGTGTCAGTGGATAAGGGACTCGAGGGCCTCGAAAAAGCAAAAATTTTAGCGCCTCTAGGGATCCCAGCACTGCCGTCTCGACCTGGGTAGCTGGGTTGGAGGTGTCCGGATTGAGCCACCAAGCAGCTGTTACTAGCTGGGCTAGTACTTGTATAGATCCGGACACGCCAAGCCACCTTGGGAGGTCGGGCGTATCAGCGTTGACCAGCTGTATCTGGGGGATTGGGACCCCCATAGGAAAGAGGCGAGGAGGCGATGTAGTTGTTTGAAAAAGGATTTAGGAATCCACTGTGGAGAGTGGCGAAATAAGTATGTAAATTTGGGGAGTATTTTCATTTTAAACAAATTAATGCGTCCCAACTAGGGATGAGCTTCGAGTTCGAGTCGAACTCATGTTCTACTCGAACATTGGCTGTTCGCAAGTTCGCCGAACAGCGAACAATTTGGGGTGTTCGCGGCAAATTCGAATGCCGCGGAACACCCTTTAAAAGTCTATGGGAGAAATCAAAAGTGCTAATTTTAAAGGCTTATATGCAAGTTATTGTCATAAAAAGTGTTTGGGGACCCGGGTCCTGCCCCAGGGGACATGGATCAATGCAAAAAAAAGTTTTAAAAACGGCCGTTTTTTCAGGAGCAGTGATTTTATTAATGCTTAAAGTCAAACAATAAAAGTGTAATATCCCTTTAAATTTCGTACCTGGGGGGTGTCTATAGTATGCCTGTAAAGGGGCGCATGTTTCCTGTGTTTAGAACAGTCTGACAGCAAAATGACATTTGGAAGGAAAAAACTCATTTAAAACTACCCGCGGCTATTGCATTGCCGACAATACACATAGAAGTTCATTGATAAAAACGGCATGGGAATTCCCCACAGGGGAACCCCGAACCAAAATAAAAAAAAAAAATGATGTGGGGGTCCCCCTAAATTCCATACAAGGCCCTTCAGGTCTGGTATGGATATTAAGGGGAACCCCAGCCAAAATTAAAAAAAAAAATGACGGGACTTCCCTGTGACGTCACGGGGAATGCCACAGGGAAGTCCCGTCATGTCACCGTGTGTCAGAGGGGGGCGGGGTCACCGGGTGGCCCCGCCCCCCGTTATTTAAGAACCGTCAGACGAAGAGACGCCGTCACACAGCGGGAGCCTCCCTCCTTGCCAGCATGGCTGCGGAGCGGCCCGCAGAAGACATGAAGAAGAGAAGAAGGAAGAAGAGATGAAGAAGAAGATGAAGAAGAAGATGAAGAGAAGAAGATGAAGAATAGAGCGGGAGCCTCCCCTCATGCCATGGGTGCGGAGCGGCCCGAGGAGAAGAAGATAGAAGACGCCGCGGAGAAGATGCTGGACGAGAACGCCGGAGGAAGAACCAGAAGAGCCAGAAGAACCAGAAGAAGAAGAAGATGAAGGAAGAAAGAAGAAGCATTTAAATAAAGGAATTGTCAAAAACTGTCTCTTGTCATTTTTAACATTTTTGACAGTTTTTTAGTGAAATGGTAGGGGTAAGTACCCCCTTACCATTTCACACAGGGGGGGGGCCGGGATCTGGGGGTCCCCTTGTTAAAGGGGGCTTCCAGATTCCGATAAGCCCCCCGCCCGCAGACCCCCACAACCACCGGCCACGGTTGTGAGGATGAGGCCCTTGTCCTCATCAACATGGGGACAAGGTGTTTTGGGGGGCTACCCCAAAGCACCCTCCCAATGTTGAGGGCATGTGGCCTGGTACGGTTCAGGAGGGGGGGGGGCCGCACTCTCGCCCCCCCCTCTTTTCCTGCGGCCTGCCAGGTTGCGTGCTCGGATAAGGGTCTGGTATGGATTTTTAGGGGGACCCCACGCCGTTTTTTTTTTTTTTTTTGGCGCGGGGTTCCCCTTAAAATCCATACCAGACCTGAAGGGTCTGGTATGGAATTTAGGGGTAACCCCACGTCAATTTTTTTTTTAAATTTTGGCTGGGGTTCCCCTTAATATCCATACCAGACCTGAAGGGCCTTGTATGGAATTTAGGGGGACCCCCACATCATTTTTTTTTTTTTTTATTTTGGTTCGGGGTTCCCCTGTGGGGAATTCCCATGCCGTTTTTATCAATGAACTTCTATGTGTATTGTCGGCAATGCAATAGCCGCGGTAGTTTTAAATGTGTTTTTTCCTTCAAAATGTCATTTTGCTGTCAGACTGTTCTAAACACGGGAAACATGCGCCCCTTTACAGGCATACTATAGACACCCCCCAGGTATGAAATTTAAAGGGATATTACACTTTTATTGTTTGACTTTAAGCATTATTAAAATCACTGCTCCTGAAAAAACGGCCGTTTTTAAAACTTTTTTTTGCATTGATTCATGTCCCCTGGGGCAGGACCCAGGTCCCCAAACACTTTTATTGACAATAACTTGCATATTAGCCTTTAAAATTAGCACTTTTGATTATTCATGATCGTGTCCCATAGACTTTAACGGTGTTCGCGTGTTCGAACAAATTTTTTTCCTGTTCGCATGTTCTGGTGTGTTCGGCTCATCCCTAGTCCCAACAGTGAAAGAGGCAACGATTCCCACGCCTTCAGCCGTTGCCGAGTCTCCTGAACCACCGGGGACAAGTTGAGGGGTAAGAACTCAGAAGCCTGCCTGGAGACCACCACCCCTAAGTATTTAAAATTCTCGACCCATTGTAGAGGGATGTCCGTGGGAGCTGTGTCACGGGCTGCAGGATCCACGGGGAACAGGAGAGATTTTGTCCAGTTAACCCTGAGGCCCGTGACAGAGGAGAAGGAGTTGAGGACCTGTAGGGCTCCCTCGAGTGATGGACCCGCGTCATTGAGGAAGAGTAGGAGGTCATCCGCATACAGGGCGACCCTCTCCTCCAGCCAGCCAACCCGCAGTCCCCTAATGTGAGGAGAGGTGCGAAGGGCCTCAGCAAGTGGCTCCATCGCGATGGCAAATAAGGCCGGAGAGAGAGGGCCCCTCCCAGCTTAATAGCCGAGGTGGGGTCACGGTAGAGGACCTTCATCCATTCAATGAAGATCAGGGGGAACCCCATCCTGCGGAGGACCTCCCAGAGAAAAGGCCACTCGACCGTGTCGAAGGCCTTCTCAATGTCCAGGGAGGCCACCACTCTAGATCCTTCATTGAGATGTTGTGCGTGTATGTTGGTGAACAGACGCCTCAAGTTAACGTCTGTCGCTCTATTGGCCATGAAACCAGTCTGTTCAGTCTCAATGATAGATGGTAGTAGGGGCTGTAGTCTCGTGGTTAGTAATTTGGTGAGGATCTTGAAGTCTGTATTAAGTAGGGCGATTGGTCTGTAGGAGGCACAGGATGTGGGGTCTTTAGACACTTTATGAATGAGTATGACATGGGCATGGCCCATGGAAGCTGGGAGGGCACCATCAGTCAAACATTGGGAATAGAGCTGGGCCAATTTGGGGGCCAATAGGTCCCCATGAATTTTGTAGAACTCAATGGGTAGTCCATCTGGGCCCGGAGACTTTCCCGCGGGAAAGGACCTAATCGCTTTCAGTACCTCCTCAGGGGTAATCGGCCTCACTAGGGATTCTCTCTCCCCATCAGACAACCAGCCAAGTGCCAAGGGGTCCAGCCAAGGTGCGAGGTCCCGCGACTGGAAGTCCGATGGTAGCACTGAAGTATAGAGAGAGCTGTAGTACTGACGGAAGGCTTCAAGTATGTCTGGTAGGGAAGAGGCCGATCCTCCCGAAGGGGACACCACACTAGAGATCACCGTCAGCGGTCTGTCATGTTGTGCAAGCATCGCCAGAAGGCGACCGTTGCGGTCTCCTTGTTCAAAGAACCGTTGTTTGTTGCGGTAAAGGTCAAGTCTGGTAACTTCGGTGAGATGGAGGTGTAGCTCACGTTTTGCTGCATTGAGGGAGTCAAAGTGTGCGTCAGTGGGGTCAGCTGCATAGATGTCTGATTGGGATTGCGCAGTGGTCTGTAGGGCAGTAGTGGTAGCCGCTTGTTCTCTCCGGATCCCAGCAATAGAAGAAATGTATTGCCCTCTAGTAAAAGCCTTAAAGGCATCCCAGGTCACCGCTGTGGAGGAGGATCCCGTATTAAGATCCCAGTATTCCACTAAGCGTGGTGGAATGGTGTCTGCCAGGTCAGCATGAGAGATCCAATGGGTCCCTAGGCGCCAAAGGGAGGAGGAACGGGAGGACGGGGAATGAACGGTAAGGAGTAGGGGGCAGTGATCTGAGAGTCCGCTGGGCAAATATGAGGCATCAAGTACATCTGTCAGCATAGTCGGGTTGGCAAAGGCGAGATCGATGCGGGAGGAAGTTTTATGTGTATTGGAGAAACAGGAGTATGCTCTGGTCGTGGGATGTTTCCATCTCCACACCTCAGATACACCTAGCGCCTCTGCCCATGAGACCAAGTCAGTAGAGACTTGTTTGGGGGGGGTAGGTCTGTCCAGGTCCGGGGCCAGAATGGCGTTGAAATCACCCATTAATAATAGTCTAGCAGGGAAGTATGGAGTGATTTTCTCTAGAATGGTGTATAAGGTAGAGGAGGAAAAAGGAGGGGGGATGTATACACCTACTACAATATACCGGACACCCCAGACAGTGAACACTATTAGTACATATTTACCCTGGGGGTCAGTGTGAACATGTTCCATCACACATGGGAAGGATTTACTAATCAGGATTGTGACCCCTCTGGCATATGTGGAATAGGAAGCATGGAAGGCTCTCTGGATCCATGGCTTTTTCAGCGCCAGTAGTTTGCTGCCCATAAGGTGCGTTTCCTGTAAAATTACTATATGCGGGGAGTGCAATTTGAGGTACTTGAAGAGTACCGCTATCTTAAATTTAGAATTGAGCCCCCGGACATTCCAGGACAGCGCACTGAAGGTGGGGGCGTCACGTCCTGTCATTGTGCAGAGGTCTGGCGGAGGAAGAAAGGAGGAGTGAAGCAGGTGCACGTGCACAGCTCAGGAGCAGCAAGGACCCAGGGAGCCTGTACCAGGTGGAATTATGACCTATGGAAGACCAAATAGACAAACTAACATGAATAGATATAACACTGATAAACAATACCCGTGATGACACTGAGGTGTCAAACCTGCCCTCATCTGATGACATCCCCAGAAAATTTGGGGAGTGATCAGATCTGGCCTATACCCAAAACTCAAAAACAGTAAACCCTTAAACTTTAATTAGCAACAGTTCAGTGTTGTGTTCCAACACTTGTGGAAGCTCTTAGGTAGGGGAAGCAGGTTCCAGACAGTAGCACAGTCAAAAAAACAAAACAAAAAAAAGGAGAAAAGAGGAAAAACAAAATTGGTGGTTGCCGTTGGAGCTCCGCAGACAGGAGCGGATGGTAGTCTATGTAACAAAGGGCGTTGAACAACCAATTGGGGTAATGGTGAATTAGAGCAGTGAGAAAAGACTTAGGGATGGATGTGCATAATACTGTGAGTCAACATGGGACAGGAGGTAGTCCTGTTCAGGGGGATTGTGATAGTTAGCTGCTCCTAGTATGTTGTAATCAACTATGGTTCCATGGTAGTATGTTGTCAGCGGGTATCTAGCCATGCAGCAGCAGCCTCCGGGGTGTCGAAGAAACGTGTGTTGTCACCATCAGTGATACGCAGCCTGCTGGGATATAATAGACCAAAGCGTATTCCCTTTTCTCTGAGCCGACGTCTCACATCCGTAAAGGACTTGCGGCGTTGCTGTACTTCCTGAGAGAAGTCCGGGAAAAAGAGCAGTTTGGTATTTTCGTATTTAATTTCAGGCATGGTGCGCGCTGCTGCCAGAATGCGATCCCGGTCGCGGTAATTTAATAGCCGCAGCAGGAAGGGGCGAGGAGGGGCCCCTGGTCTTGGAGGGAGCGGTGGGACCCTGTGGGCTCTTTCCACCACGAAGGTGGGAGGCATATCACCCAGGCTGAACAGAGTGGACAGTGGTTGTTCAGTAAACTCAGCTGGTCTGGGACCCTCAGCTCTCTCAGGTAATCCAAGTATGCGGATGTTATTCCGCCTGAAGCGGTTCTCAGTGTCTATAGCACGCTCCTGGAGCGCCTTCACTTGGAGCTGCAGGGCCCTCACCTCCCCAGAATCTGCCCGGACTGTATCCTCCACCGTGGAGACTCTGTCCTCCACCTCTGCGATACGGGACCGGAATTTGTCCATATCCTGACGGATGAGACCGACATCTATGGTCAGGAAGTCGATTTTGGTTGTCAGAGTTTCCTTGCACGCTGTAATGGCCGCCAGGATTTCTGCCCCCGTGGGGGCCACCGCCGCCCCTGGCTCCGCCTGCGAATTCGCCGCCATAGTGGCAGCGGGCCGCCTCGTAGAGGATTTGGTCACCGGTGGGGGGGTACGAGAGGCCTTCGGACCAGATTTTGTGTAGCGGGTCCTAGGGTGACCCATCCGAGGTCCGCCCCGCGATGAAGGAGGTTCCTAGGGGGATGATGATGCCGCCGCTCGTCCCGTGGATCGGGGCACCCGAGCGCGGAGGATGTATGTGGCCTCGTAGGCCGCAAGATGGCAGCGGGTCACTGCTGTGTGGAGCCAGCCGCGGGCTGTGTATCAACACCACCGGCCGGGATCCGCAATTTGGGCTGGGATTGATGCAGGGGGTGCCCAGGAAACTATAGGGCTGATCTGGAGTCTCACCGGAATGTTCACTGCTGAGGATGGCTGTAGATTGAGTCAGGATGTGCAGAGCTCCACAGCAGCACGTCTGGCACAGAGAAGTCAATGCTGTATTGCTGGGGCACAGATGATGGCACAGGGAAGACAGTACAGTATTGCTGGGGCACAGATGATGGCACAGGGAAGACAGTACAGTATTGCTGGGGCACAGTACCTGAGTGTGGAGGATGTGTCTGTTGTAGTAGGCCACAAGATGGCGGCGGATCTCTGAGGTATAATGTTGGTCACGGCCCGATGGGGACACAAATCGGCCACAATTTATGCTGGGTCTGGTGAGGATGCTGTCCGGTGATTGTTAGGGAGAGTTTGGAGGCTCTCCAGGTTGTATTTCATGCAGGATGGCGATGGATTTGATCAGCAGGCCGCGGACGCCCGGAATCAGCCTGTATGGATTCTCAGGTGGCCGTTCAGGCCCCCCACACAGTCCAGCTGTCTCCCAGGGACAGCCTCCAGCTATGTGTGCTATTCAGCTGCCTCTCACCCCACGGATCGCGGCACTCCAGCCCGGGGATGACGGAGGCTCCGTAGGCCTCAAGATGGCGGCAGGTCTCTGAGGTATAATGTCAGCCACGGCCCGATGGAGACGCAATCGGCCACAATTTCCGCTGGGGCTGGTGAGGATGATGTCTGGTAACTGTTAGGGAGCATTTGGAGGCTCTCCAGGTTGTATTACATGCAGGATGGCGACGGATTAGATCAGGATCGGCGGAGCTCCAGAGCAACACGTCTTTCTCCCACTACATCCGGACACGCCCCCCCTGCTAATCCAATTTTACAGCATGTCTGGAAGGCCACAAGGAAAGGCAGATGCTCACAGGCCACTAAAAGAGGGCAAGCAGGCTCTGTGTCTACAGCCAACAGTGCTGGTCATGGACACTGTGCATCCTCAGCACATGGCCGTGGGGCAAGCTTGTTCTTTTTTTCGACAGCTGGCCATTCTGTGCCACAACATGCAGAAGAGTTGGTAGAGTGGATCACAAAGCCGTCCTCATCCACCTCATCCTCTGTCACCTAGACAAGTTTGGCTGCCAATGCAGCTGCCAAAGTGGCCTATTCCATCGGCTCAATGGCATCAGTCACTCCTTCCCTAGCCCCACCATCATGTCCTGAGGAGTCTCCCGAACTGTTCGACCACAGTGTCGGGTACATGCTGCAGGAGGATGCGCAGCGTTTTGTAGGCTCCGATGATGGTACCCAGGTTGAGGATGAAGGCAGTAACATGAGCCCAGAGAGAGGGGGTGCCCAAGAAGGACAAGAAACTGGCAGTCATGTTCCCCCAGCTGCAGCATACTGCCAGGTTTGCTCCAGTGGCGAGGTTGGAGGGGATGATGAGGTCACTGACTCTACATGGGTGCCTGATAGAAGAGAAGAGGAGGAGGAGGCAGATCTCCAACGAGGCAAGATGCCCTCCAGGGGCCAGCTTAAGGACAGCCAACCGACTGCATCACACCGCAGAGCTCCGCATGTGCAGGGCGCTGCTGACTCAGCGCGCTTTTTCAAAAGTTCTTTGTGGTGGGCCTTTTTTGAGAAGCGTGCAGCAGATCACACCGTTGCTGTTTGCAACATATGTCTGAAGCGTATCAAGCGTGGCCAAAACGGCAGCCGCTTGGGCACCACATGCTTGACCAGACATATGTCGAGCTCCCATGCAGTCCGTTGGCAACAGTACTTAAAAGACCCACACCAAAGAACAAGACGGACCTCTCCTTGCTCCTCATCAGCTGGGATCTCCAACCCAACTACACCTTCAGTCCTCTCAGAGACCTGCACTGAAAGGAATGAAGGTCTAGAATTAGGTGTCCCAAACACTTGCGGGAAATCTGCTAGCGGTGCACCTAAATCTGATTGTAGCAGGCAAATTTCCCTACCCCAGTTGTTAAACCGTCGAAAGAAATTCGGTCCCAGACATCCACATGCTCAGTGGCTGAATGCTAGTTTGGCTAAATTGCTAGCACTGCAACTGCTGCCTTTTCAGCTGGTAGACTCTGCCCCCTTTTGAGAATTTGTGGAATGTGCGGTACCTCAGTGGCAGGTTCCCAAACGCAATTTTTTTCTCGGAAGGCCATTCCGGCTCTCTACCGGCATGTGGAAGGCAATGTCTTGGCCTCGTTGGACAGGGCGGTCAGTGGTAAGGTGCATATTACCGCTGACTCATAGTCCAGCAGGAATGGACAGGGACATTACCTTTCTTTCACGGCGCAATGGGTAACCCTGCTGGCAGCTGGGAAGGATGCAGGACAGGGTGCAGTAATGTTGGAGCTTGTTCCACCACCACGCCTCCAAAATTCTGGTAGTGGTGATTCTGCCACATCTCTCTCCTCCACCCCCTCCTCTTCTTCTTCCTATATGGCCTCTTCCTGTGCAGATTTGACCTCAGAATCAGCGGTGCTCTGTAGGCACTCTGGGGGCTACGCAAGCACTCAGGCAAAAAGATGCCATGTGGTGCTTGAGTTGGTCTGCTTAGGGGACAGGAGCCACACTGGGGCAGAGATTCTGGCAGCTCTGCAGGGGCAGGTTCAGAGGTGGTTGACTCCATGCCAGCTTCAGGCAGGAATGGTGGTTTGTGACAATGGCACCAACCTCCTCTCTGCCCTCCGACAGGGACACTTGACCCATGTTCCCTGTTTGGCACCCATCTTTAATTTGGTGGTGCAGCGGTTCTTGTGCAGGTACCCGGGCTTACAGGATCTCCTGAGGCAGGCCAGGAAAGTTTGCGGGCATTTCCGCTGGTCATATAATGCCAGTGCTCGGCTGGCTGACCTTCAAAAGGAATGCAACTTGCCCAAGAACCTCCTCATCTGTGACATGCCCACCAGGTGGAACTCAACGTTGGCAATGCTGCATCGGCTGCACATGCAGCAGAGGGCCATCAATGAGTACCTGTGCAAGTATGGCACCAGGACAGGGTCAGGGGAGCTTGGCTTTTTTTTGCCACGCCAGTGGCTAATGATCAAGGATGCATGCACTGTCCTGTCACCATTTGAGGAGGCCATGAGGATGGTGAGCAGTGACAGTGCATGCATCAGTGATACTGTCCCTCTTGTCTTCCTGTTGGAGCATGCGCTGCATGGAATAATGGACAGGGCACTTGAGGCAGAACAGGGGGAGGAAGAGGAGGACTTCCTTACCTCTCAAGGCCCCCTTTATCCAGACAGTATTCCTGCAGGCCCACCTATCACACAGGAAGAGGAGGAAGAGGAGGAGGAGGACTGTTTCAGCATGGAGGTGGAGCCTGGCACTCAGCATCAGCAGCAGTCTTCAAGGGATCATTTTCAGTCCCCAGAAACCCATGGACTTGTACGTGGCTGGGTGGAGGTGGCTGCGGATCATGTCGTCCTTAGTGACCCAGAGGACTCCAGACCGAATGCCTCAGCAAACCTTAGCTGCATGGCCTCCCTGATCCTGCAAAGCCTGCAAAAGGACACTCGGATTCGTGGTATCAAGGAGAGGGATCAGTACAGGCTAGCAACCCTTCTTGATCCACGTTACAAGGGTAAGGTTGCAGAACTTATCCAGCCTTCACAGAGGGAGCAGAGGTTGAAACATCTTCGGGAGGCCTTGCAGAAAGGTTTGTGCAATGTGTTTCCAGAGCATGGGAGGTTGTAATTTCCTGGTCCTCCTGGACAACGTGTTGCTGAGGCTTCGGTCAGTCACAGAAGGAGCGTGGAGAAGGTGGGCGTCTGATCGATGCGTTCAGACAATTTTTTAGTCCGCAGCCCCAAGGTCTGATCGGTTCCAGCAACCATCACCAGCATTTACTTGGTGCAGGAATACCTTGGGGCAAGATCAGACTTGGAGACCTTTCCAACCGAAAATCCACTGGGTTACTGGGTCTTGAGGATGGATCACTGGCGAGAGCTTGCACAGTATGCAATGGAGGTACTGGCCTGTCCTGCATCCAGCGTTCTATCTGAACGCACATTCAGTGCTGCTGGAGGCTTTGTAACTGATCACAGAGTGCGCCTGTCCACAGACTCAGTTGATCAGCTCACCTTCATAAAAATGAATCAATCTTGGATCACCAGCTACCAAGCACCTGATGCTGATGTAACTGATTAATTTTTTTATGAATGTGAGATCCCTTAGAGACTGCCTATGCTGATGCTGAGTGACTATTCTGTTATGCTGAGTGACTATCCTATTCCTCCTCAATATTCATGTCGATAGCTTCTAAGAACATTTTTGGTTCTGGGCACCACCACCAGTGCCTAAAGCCCAATTTTTCTGCCCCTGTTTAACAGGGGCATGTAATTACAATGTAATATTTTGCAGCATGTAATATTTTGCAGCAGGGCTTGTTCCTGCGCTCAACTAGAGTATCTGTGAGGGGTTGCAGGGTTGTTGGCACCAGCACCAGTGCCTAAAGCCCAATTTTTCTGCCCCTGTTTAACAGGGGTGCGTAATTACAATTTTTGCTGTAATGTTTTTCAGCAGGGCTCATTCCTGCTCTCAAATAGAGTATCTGTGAGGGGTTGCAATGTTGTGGCACTAGCACCAGTACCTAAAGCCCAATTTTTCTGCCCCTGTTTAACAGGGGCGCGTAATTACATTTTTTGAGCTAATATTTCACAGCAGGGCTCGTTCCCGTGCTCAACAACAGAATCTGTGAGGGGTTACAGTGTTGTGGCACCACCACCACTACCTAAGACACAATTTGTCTGCCCCTGTTTAACAGAGCAGTGTAACTACAATTTTTGATCTAATATTTCACAGCAGGGCCTGTTCCTGCACCCACCAAGAGTAATGCCCCGTACCAACGGTCGGATTTTCCGATGGAAAATGTGTGATAGGACCTTGTTGTCGGAAATTCCGACCGTGTGTTGGCTCCATCGGACATTTTCCATCGGATTTTCCGACACACAAAGTTTGAGAGCAGGCTATAAAATTTTCCGACAACAAAATCCGTTGTCGGAAATGTGTAGACAAATTCGACGCACAAAGTGCCACGCATGCTCAGAATAAATAAAGAGATGAAAGCTATTGGCCACTGCCCCGTTTATAGTCCCGACGTACGTGTTTTACGTCACCGCGTTCAGAATGATCGAATTTTCCGACAACTTTGTGTGACCGTGTGTATGCAAGACAAGTTTGAGCCAACATCCGTCGGAAAAAATCCTAGGATTTTGTTGTCGGAATGTCCGAACAAAGTCCGACCGTGTGTACGCCCTATAACTGTGAGGGCTTACAGTGTTGTGGCAACACCACCACACCACCACCAAAGGCCCAATTTTTCTTCCCCTGTTCAACAGGGGCATGTAATTACAATTTTTGATCTAATATTTCACAGCAGGGCCTTTTCCTGTGCCCATCAAGAGTAACTGTGAGGGCTTACAGTGTTGTGGCAACACTACCACCAAAGGCCCAATTTTTCTGATCCTGCTCAACAAGAGCATGTAATTACAATTCTTGATATAATATTTCACAGCAGGGCATGTTCCAGTGCCCACCAAGAGTAACTGTGAGGGCTTAGTGTTGTGGTAACACCACCACACCACCAAAGGCCCAATTTTTCTGACCCTGTTCAACAGGGGCATGTAATTACAATTCTTGATATAATATCAGATATAATATCAGGGCCTGTTCCAGCGCCTACCAAGAGTAATTGTGAGGGCTTACGGTGTTCTGGTGCCACCAACAACTAAGATCCAAATTTCTGCAGAGTATATAGGGCAGGCCATATAGTATATACAGGCGGTCCCATACTTTCAAACATCTGACTTACAAATGACTCCTACTTACAAACGGAGGGAGACAACAGGAAGTGAGAGGAAATCTACCCCTAAGAAGGGAAATTCTCTCCTGTAAGAGTTAATATGGGAAAAAGGTGTCTCCACTGATTCTTTATTATCACCAATCCTTGTTTCCCTAAAAACCCCAAATTTTCCAACTCTAATTATCATTGGGACAGAAAGTGAGGTGAAATCTTCTGAACAGGGGCACAGACAGCAAAACAAATGTTACAGGGATGATGATAACCCTTCCCTATGTTATCCAAAAAGCTTAACAAAAGATTTTTGGCCTGGAGCTACACTTAAAAAATGTACCTGTTCTAAATTACAAACAGATTCAACTTAAGAACAAACCTACAGTCCCTGTCTTGTTTGGACCGCCTGCATACTGCTTTTCAGAGTATATAGGGCCTGGGGGCCCCACGCATGTTCTTTTTTTAATTTGGGTGCGTGGTTCCCCTTATCCATACAAGACTCAAAGGGCCTGGTAATGGGCTATGGGGTTACCCATTTCTCAATAATTTTCAACCATATTGCCGGGACCCGACATTACATTACAGCCGCAAGCAGTTTTAAATTACTTTTATTCTTTAGAAATGTCATTTTGTGCAGGGACTGTTCTAAACATGGGAAACACGTGCCACTTTACAGGCATACTATAGACACCCCCCAGGCATGATATTTAAAGGAATATTTCACTTTTATTTTTTCACTTTAAGCATCATTAAAATCACTGCTCCCAAAAAACTTTCTTTTGCATGGATACATGTCCCCTGGGGCAGGACCCAGGTCCCCAAACCCTTTTTAGGACAATAACTTGTATATTAGCCTTTAAAATTCGCACTTTTAATTTCTCACGTTCGAGTCCTATAGACTTTAACGGTGTTCGAATGTTTGCGCGAACTTTCGGTTCGTTCGCATGTTCTGGATGCAAACTGAACCGGGGGGTGTTTGGCTCATCCCTATCCAGGACTGATTCATTTTGATACATGTCAGACCGTCCACGGAGTCTGGACAGGTGCATTCTATTAACAGTAACAAAACCTCCAGCAGCACTGAAAAAATTTTGAAAATTGTGAAATGCATCACTTAGGCAGCCGCCTTCCCCACTGCTCCTCTCTTGACCAACAGAAGCCTCAAAAGGACATTTTCCACAACACTGTAACCTACCAGAGTTGTGAAAAGCGTTAGATAAACTCCACTTTAAGGTGCCCTCAAGGGATTTAATCTTCTGCACTCTCCGTGGGGGTGGGATGAGTTCTGAGAATTTCCTCTTGTAATGGTGGTCAAGGAGGGTTGCCAACCAATAGTGATCCTTCTTCTTTACACCATGTATTCTTGGGTCATTTTGCAGGCTTTGAAACATAAGGAAGCCCATGCACCGCAAATTTGCAGAGGCATGAGAATCAGACTCCTCAGGGTCACTGAGAGTTATAGTATCTGGAACTGCCTCCTCCCAGCCATGTACTACTCCCAAGGGTTTTGTGGATGGAAAACCATTTCCTACTGTTTGACGTATGTTTTCCTCTGCTTCAATGCCTCCAAAACTGCAAGAATCTTCCTCCTCCTCCTTCTCCTTTTGTGTGTTCTGTGGTGTAGGAACAATGGTGTCTGCATAAAGTAGGCCTTGAGAGGAAAGGAAGTTGTACTCTTCCTCCTGCTGCTCTGCCTCAAGTGCCCTGAAACACAACAGGGATTATGTCACTGATGCATGTCACGGCTCACCATACTTGTGGCCTCCTCAAATGGGGACAGTACAGTGCATGCATCCTTTATCAGCAGCCATTGACATGGGGAAAAAAACCCGAGCTGGCCTGAGCCTGTTATTGTACCATACTCACACAGGTACTCATTGACGGCCCTCTGCTGCATGTCCAGCTACTGCAGCATTGCCAAAGTCAAGTTCCATCTTGTGGGCATGTCCAAAATCAGGCAGTTTATGGGCAGGTGGAATTCCCGCTGAACTTCAGCTAACCCGAGCAGTACAGACTATTCTGGCCTGCTTTAGCAAATCTTCCAACCCTGGGTATCTATTTAGGAAATGCTGCACGGCACATGTTTCAACTTTCCCTGTCTAAGGGTTTTGTGCCGTTATTACACACCACCATTACTGGCTCCAGCTGGCATGGCATGAACCACCTCTGGGCCTGCCCCTGCAGAGCTGCAAGAATCTCTGCCCCAGTGTGGTTCCTGTCCCCTAGACACACCAGCTGAATCACTGCATGGCACCTTTTAGCCTGACTCATTGAAAAGCCCCTTGAATGCTTAGGGGATACTTGTGGTTCATAGGAGAATTCAGCAGAGGAGGGCATGGAGGTGGAGGGGGTAGAGCTGACAAATCTTGCATCATCACCATTAGCTGTATGGAGAATTGGGGGCACAACAAGCTGCAGCACTGAGCCCTGTCTTGCATCCTTCGGAGTTGCAAGCAGAGTTACCCAGTGTGCTGTGAACGAAATATATCATCCCTGATCATGCTTGCTGGACCACATGTCAGCAGTAACATAGACTTTACGGCTGACTTCCTTGCCCAATGATGCCACAACATTGCCTTATACGTGATGGTACTGAGTTGGAATGGCCTTACGTGAAAAGAAACTTGCAGTAACGCACTGAGCTATACTGCGTTAAATGTGCGCTAACACTCTGAAATACACTGCGTTAAACAGCACATAATGCACTGAAATATACGGCGTTAAACTTGCAGTAATGCACTGAAGCATATTGCATTAAACACACACTAACACAAAGAAATATACTGCATTAAATGGCACGTAATGCACTGAAATATACGGCATTAAGCTTGCAGTAACACACTGAAATATACTGTGATAAATGGAAGGTAACACACTGAAATATATCATGTTAAACCTGCACCAGTCACTGCTTTGGTGACGGAGGATGAGAAGGGTGGTTTAGTAAGCCAGTCCACCACCTCCTCTGCATGATGTGGCTGAATAGCAATGGCAACATCATTAAACAGAGGAAATGATGCCCTGCCTGAGGACTGACACACTGAAATGGTGTTAAACTTGCAGTAATGCACTGAACTGTAGTGCGTTAAACGTGCGCTAACACACTGAAATACACTGCGGTAAATGGCACATAACGTACTGAAATATACAGCGTTAAACTTGCAGTAACGCACTGAAGCATGTTGAATTAAACACGCACTAATGCACAGAAATATACTGCATTAAATGGCACGTAACGCACTGAAATATATGTCGTTAAACTTGCAGTAACGCACTGAACTAAACTGCATTAAACGTGCACTAATGCACAGAAATATACTACATTAAATGGCATGTAACGCACTGAAATATGCGGCATAAACTTGCAGTAATATACTGAAATATATTGCATTAAAAGGCATGTAACGTACTGGAATATACAGCATTAAGCTTGCAGTAATGCACTGAAATATACTGTGTTAAACGGTCACTAAACTCACACCGTTCCCAGTGGAGGCCTGTTTGGGGGAAACACGTCGGGTGGAGCTGGAGGCTGTGACGCCATCACGTTTGTCTGGTCTTTCTCCATGCAGTCAGCCGGTTTGCTCCCGCTCTGCATGTATGCTGATTTTTAGCTAATTTTTATCTGGTTCCCATTTTTTATCTGAGTTCCGTTTGGTGTATACTTGGGAGTTTTTTTGATTTGTAGTTCCTGATGTGCAGTGGAGTGTTGCTGTGAACATTTGCAGTGGAAAGAATTGTTTTAAAGTGACTGTGAAAGAGATTTTGAATAAATCTATAAAACACATTTGCACTATGGAGCCCTTTTTGTTTTATTCCCACTGAGGTGTATCTTCTGTATGGATGAACTAATATTTTGAAACCGGATACATTATATCAGTGAGGATAGATCTGCCTGTGTATTGGAGCGCAGTGGCTGAGGAAATCTCCCAGGAAAACGCCCAGATCTGCCTGTGAATTGGAGCACAGTGGCTGAGGAAATCTCCCAGGAAAACGCCCAGGTGATAATCTAAGGCCGGCAGGCTAATGCAACATGCTAATCTGATCTCACTAACCTGAGATCCATCTGATCCGGTAAGCAGCCTTTTTTACCATATTTGTGAAAAGGAGGAATATCGGTGTGTCTCTTTCTATAAAGAAATTTAAATGTTCCTAATATAGTAAAATAAGTCAATTTCACGATTTTTTAAATATATGTCTATAGTAATAACGTTTTTCATGAGTTTTTGGCCGGATTGAAATGGCTTTAAGTGTGGTATACCAATAGTAGTCATGGTAGTCGGGATCACTTATATTTAATACACACTAAGATAGGATGCGCGCTGGTTACACTATTTACTAAACTCACACTGACTGAACTATCATTAGATTCACATTAATGTAAAGATGAATGGTGGTCACTACACTCACACTGATTGAACTATCACTGGATTCACAATAAAACTGATATTCTACACTGACAATAGAATCAGAATAGCACACTATAGCACACTAACTGTTTAGTAGCACTGAACAGAGCCCTGTTCTATCTCTCTCTACATTTCCAATCATGGCTCTGACAGTGCTCTGTGCCCTGATTGGGCAAAGCTTTCATTGCTTAAGCCAGTCAAGAATTCTAATGTACTGTGCAGCAGTGCAGTGCATTGTGGTCATTCGGCAAAGTGAACATATTATCAATCACCCCGGTAAGTCAGATGTTCAACGAATGGCCAAACAGCCAATCTTTGGCCCAAACTCATGCATGGTCCAAACTGTTCACCCATCCCTAGTAGGGATCAAACCGAAACATAGTCAATAAACAAGCCAAAGGTCGGTAACAAGTGGTTGCAGGTTGGGTTTAAGCAGAAATGTAGTCAAGGAAAAAGCCAAAGGTAAGTAATGAGTGGTAGCGAAGATACTTACAGCAGCAGGAGTGACAAGAGTGAGATATTGGGACAATAATATGGCAAAACAGGAAGTGCAATGACATGGCTTAAATAGAAGTTCATGGGAGGAGCAAAGAGTTCAAAATTCAGCAGAAATAAGGCACAAGGCAGGATTGCCTAATGGATCAGACATGATGGTGTTCAGCATCCCAGGTAGCTCAGCAAGAAAAAACATCATCAGCACATACAGCAGAAGTCCTGGGTTCAGATCCGTGTTCTGACAGTATGCTTTCTGTTTTTTATGTTATATACCAAGACTTATACCACCCTAAATGCATGTTATAATAAAGACGAGATCCATAAATTATGTTGTTGTTTTTTTTTACAGATCTCAATATTTTTTTCCATTTTCATCTGCTTGGTGTAAATAAAACAGCTGCTTAAGTATTTTTTGTTTTTGTTTAGGAAAGCCAGTAAAGTGGGGGGAAAATCCTTGACAGTTTTTATTTTGTCGTCTGCTGTCTGTCTCCCATTAGGTTGACTTCCTGGAGGAGGATATTTGTTTAATGCATCCTACACAGGTTTTTTTCTGGAACAATAAAAAGTGACACCTGTTTAGGTAACAGCTGGAAAATGTTTGATTTCTCATCACTTCCTGTCCTAGTAGCAATAGCTACCTGGACAAGCAGAGAGGTTAAATGTTCTCAGTAGGGATTCAGACAACATTACAAATTATGGGGTCTATTTATAAAACATTGATTGCACAATTGTCAGAAGCATTTATGTGAGCTGAAATAAAGATCCCAGTAATTTTTCTAATAGATTAATGCCTGTATCGTCAGCTCCATATAGTGGTCATAATGCAGTATAGTTGTCTGAAATACCTCAGTGAAAAACTATACTGCATTTTTGCCACTAGATGGAACTGATGATACAGGAATTATTCTCTTAGAAAAAATACAGTGACATTTTATTAATCTTGCGTGAAAGCTTCTGACATTCGTGCAATTAATGTTTTATAGATAGACCCCAATGTACAAGTAGAGGATTGACAAAGAAGCCATGTGCCACATACCTATAATCTTTTCCTGGTGTGTGACATCATCTGCAGTGTTCTCCGCTGTCCTCTTAATCTTTTCATGTCAGCTAGAGCAGCTCCCTGTGGTGATTCTCCCCTACATCTTAACTGTGAAGGTGGACATTAAAGGAGATTACAAAGCCAGTCCTAACTACAATACTACAAAGAACATGCTCTTTCATTTATTAGGCTTGTGAGTGACCGTTTTTCTCCTATTTTAAGTATTTTACTACTACACTTAGCTTTTTGCCCTCTGGTGTTTTTTTTTTTTTTTTGCATGGAGTCTTCCTATAACTATTTCTTAAAGAAATACTGCTTGAAAATGGTCCTAGTGAAACTATATGTGAATAACATAAGAAACAGGGAAACATAAGATATAACATAAGAAACAAGCAGACAGCTAGAAGAATCTGACAGGGGTTCTGGCATTCCCCTACTTTACTTGTCCTTATTTCCCGAGTGCTACACCATTGTCAACCAAGAGACAGGAAATTTGGTGTGTTAAAATAGTCAACAGAATTCAGAAAGCTAAAGATAGAGAGCATTTCAGGCTTACAGAACTTTGAGACAAGTCTACTTCATGTGTTGGTGATTAGAATTTGGTAATGCTTGAAGGCTCCTACAATAAAAACAAAAAACAAGACATGCATGACATTTAAGTCATGAACAAATGAAAACTTTGTCATTTAAAATGAATAAATGTATCCCAGCATTGGATGCAGAGATGCAGCATGTGGAATCTGATCTACAGCAGACTTATGAAGAAATGCATTACCCAAATTGTCATCATATATTAATCATCATTAATATATTCTCCAGTGAGTCAACATTTTCTTTCTGCTGATATTGCGCTGTGAATAAAGCCAAGGTAATTGCTAGGATCTACTGTGGAGCAGTGATTTTAATTATGCTTAAAGTGCAACAATAAAAAAAAATATAGTGCCGGGGGGGGGGGGGGGGTCCCCCTAATGTACCTGTAAAGGGGCACATCTGTAGCATACATAAAACATGTGTCAGCAGAAATGACATTTCTGAAAAAGAAAAAATGAGTCAAATCCCATTTAAAATGACTCGGGGTTACAATTAGGGATGAGCCGAACACCCCCCGGTTCAGTTCGCAGCAGAACATGTGAACAAGCAAAAAATCTGTTCGAACAACAAGAACACCGTTAAAGTCTATGGGACGCGAATGTGAAAAAACAAAAGTGCTAATTTTAAGGGTTAATATGCAAGTTATTTTCATAAAAAAATGTTTGGGGACCTGGGTCCTGCCCCAGGGGACATGTATCAATGCAAAAAAAAGTTTTAAAAGCGGCTGTTTTTATAGGAGCAGTGATTTTAATAATGCTTAAAAAGTGAAACAATAAAAGTGAAATATTCCTTTAAATTTCATACCTGGGGGGTGTCTATAGTATGCCTGTAAAGTGGCGCATTTTTCCCATGTTTAGAACAGTCCCTGCACAAAATGACATTCCTAAAGGAAAAAAACGGAAAATTGTATCATACTTACCGTAATTTTCCGTTTTCCTGGTGCCTCCATGGCAGCATACTAGTGATAAATAACTAGCTGACACGGGTGGGATAATGCTTAACAATAAATGTTTTAATTAGAATGGGACATTGCCGCCTGAACTGCCCTTCTCCCGAACTCAACCGTTGTGAGAGCTCCTGGGTCGATATGGTAGTGTCTGAGGAAAGTATTGCGAGAAGACCAGGTGGCGGCCTTGCACACCGTCTCTAGTGACACGTTAGCCCTTGCTGCCCAGGAGGTTGAGACTGCCCTTGTAGAATGAGCATTCACTCGGGATGGAGGTTCCATATTCTTCATCCTGTAGACATTCTGGATTAGTTTTACCACCCAAGATGCCAGGGTTCTGATGGAAGCTTCCTTGCCCCTGTATTTACCGAATGGAACAATAAAAAGTCTTTCCGAGCTCCTGAAGGATCTAGTGGCCTCTAGGTAGGCTCTGAGCACTCTGGATATGTCCAGCTCGTGACAAGATTCCGAATCTGCTTCAGTAAATACTGGTAGTGCCCAGGGCTCCAAAAGGTGGCTTGGAGTGGTGACCTTAGGTGTGAACCCCCGAAGGGGACGAAGTTCCACTCTGTCGTGGAAGAAAGAGATGTGGTCATCACCTATTCCTAAAGAGTGGAGTTCTGAGATCCTTCTACCAGATGTAATGGCTAGCAGGAAAACCGTTTTTAGTGTTATGTTCCATATTGTCAGTTGTTCCACTGGGGCAAATGGATGGTCAGAGAGGACTTCAAGGACCAGGGATAAATCCCACTTGGGAAAAGAGCGTCTGACAGGTGGACGAATCTTTGACACCCCTCTGAGGAAAGTGACTACTAAGGGCTCTTCTGCCCATCTTTTATTTGTTGCGGCAGAAATTGCTGCTACTTGGACTTTGAGGGAACTTAGGCCCAGACCCAGATCAAGTCCTGATTGGAGGAAGCCGAGAACACCTGATGTAGAAGGAGAGATTGGATTAAACTCATTTGAGGCAGCAAATGACAAGAACTTGTCCCATATTCTTGAATATATAGCATTGGTTGCTGGCTTCCTGGCTCCTAGGAGGGTTGTTATGACCCCTGGGGAGCATCCTAGGGACTCGAACCTTCGCCTCTCAACCTCCAGATTCGAAGGTTCAGCTTCTGAGGGTCTGGATGAACAAAACTGCCCTGCGTCAGAAGTTGAGGGAAAGGATGGATCCTGATTGGAGAGCTCACACTGAGGCGCATAGCTAGAGGAAACCAGGGTCTCTTCGGCCAATATGGGAGTACTGCCAGTACCTGGACTGTTTCTCTGAGAAGTCTCAGGAGGAACTTGAATATTAATGGCCGAGGGGGAAAGGCATATGTGGTGGTGAACCTCCAGGGGCATGACAGGGCATCTACTTCCTCCGCTTGCGTATACGGAAGGTGAGAGACGAATCTGGTCAGTTTGGCATTCCCCGGAGTGGCAAAAAGGTCTACTTGAGGAGGATCCCAGAGGTTGGCAATTTGATGGAAGACCTGGGGATGAAGAGCCCACTCGTTGTTGTCCAAAAATTTCCTCGACAACGTGTCTGCTTCCGTGTTCAACCTTCCTGGGAGATACATCGCCCTGAGGTCTATGATGTTCTTCTCTGCCCAGAGCATAATCGGCTCCACTTCCCTGAGGAGTGATGTGCTGCGAGTGCCCCCCTGCTTCTGCAGGTACGCGACAGCTGCCCTGTTGTCCAGGCGTAAGAGTACTCTCTGGCCTCTGATCTGAGATGTCAATGAAGTTAGTGCCAAGAATGCTGCTCTCATCTCCAGGATGTTGGATACTACTCCCTGGGTGGAACAGGACCATCTCCCCTGTATCCTGGTTTCCCCGCAATGGGCTCCCCAACCTTGTCCGCTTGCGTCGGACGTAACTGTGATCCAGGAGAGGGAACCCAGATGACGAGGTTTGGAGAGGTTTTCCGGCAGAGTCCACCAATGAAGGCTCCTGCGCATTGCTCCTGTCAACAGAATTGTCTGAGAGAGTCGATTTTTCTTCCACTGCGCCAAGAAACCCGTCTGAAAATACCTCAAATGCCAATGGGCCCAAGGAGTCATCGGTATACAGGCAGACATTGTGCCAATGAGGCTCAGGCATTGCGATGCCGTTAGGTACCGGCTCGCAATGGTTTTGACCATCTTCTGGATAATAATCCTCATCTTCAGGGATGGTAATGACACTGTCCCCTCCCGGGTGTTGAACATTGCCCCTAGCTAGATCATCCGCTGTGTAGGCGCTTCTCTGAGTTTATTAACCATCCTAGTTCTCTCAGGGACTGGAGAAGAATGTCTCGGTGATACACCAACTGACCCGGACTGATTGCTAGGAGGAGGATGTCGTCCAAATAGTGGTATAACCTCAAACCCCTCTCCCGCAGGGGAACCAAAGCGGATATTAGAATTTTGGTGAACACCCTGGGGGAGGTGCACAGACCGAAGGGCAGGGCTTGGAACTGCAGGTGGATCCGACCTACTGCAAATCTGAGATACTTCTGAAAGTCAGGTAGAATTGGCACGTGTAAATACGCATCCTGCAGATCGATTGATATCATCCAATCTGTTGGCTGTACTGCCTGAATAATTGTTTGTAGAGACTCCATCTTGAAGCTTTCTGGGTGTATGTGCCTGTTGAGTCTTTTTAGATCGATCACAGGCCTCCATCCACCCGTTCTCTTTGGAACCAGAAATAGAGTGGAATAGAAGCCTGCGAAGCGCTCCGCCAAAGGAACCGGCACAGCTGCTCCCTGAAGTTGGAGTGACGATACGAATTGTCTTAGGGCTTGAGCCTTCAGCAGAGAGGATGGAATTTCCGTTCTTGTGAACGAATTTTGAGGTGGAGGATGAGAGAAACTCCAAAAGTGTCCCCATTGGATTGTTGAGAGAACCCAGGGATCCTGGCATTTTCTGGCCCAGACTGGAAGAAAGAATTTTAGTCTGGCTCCCACCGGGAGTGTCTGGGCTAATCTGGCATCAAAAGGACTGCTTCTGCTCATGTGGAGTCTGAGGGGCCTTCGACTTTCTGCCCAAGAAGGATGCCTGAGTGCCCCTCCAGGGTCTTCTGCCGTCTCTGAACTGCCTTGCTTGTCTGAAACCTCTAGGGTTTGACTGGCGGAACCTGGAAGAACCCCCTCTGGATCTTCGCATCCTTCTGTCTTGGGGAAGCATACCTGACTTTCCTCCTGACAGCCTAGATATGGCTTTATCCATTTTGTCTCCAAATAATGCCTTCCCGTCGAACGGGATTTTGCACCAATTTTGCTTGGAAGCCAAATCCGCCGTCCAGGGTTTTAACCACAAGCCCCTTTTCGCCATTACTGAGTGCAGCATAGATCTTGCTGAACACCTAATCGTGTCTATAGCTGCAACTCCAACAAAGTCTGCTGACAATCTAATTTCTTCCAAGGCTTTAATTATGTCTTCCTTGGGGACATCCTGGCGTAGAGCTGTTTCAATGTTATCCGTCCAAGCTCTAATGGCATTAGATACGGAGGTGAGGGCGATCGCTGGCTTACATGCCGCTCCTGCAGCTAAATAGCTCCTCTTGAGATCCAGATCGATTCTTCTGTCAAGAGGATCCTTGAAAGAAGCAAAATCTTCCATAGGCAGGGTAATATTCTTTGCGAGTCGCACCACTGATGCATCTACCACAGGTATGGAGTTTAGTGACTTTGTTCCCGCCTCCGGCAAGGGATACAACTTATTGAAACGGCCCAACGACAGCTTTTTATCAGTCCTAGACCATTCATTTTGAATGATTTGCGTAATTTCTCCCATCAAAGGGAAGAAAGCCTGTTTCCTTTTAAGGAATGGGAAGTAGCTTTTTGCTTCCTGGGGAGGTTCTTCAGTATCCTCCCAAGCTATTGCGGCTCTTACTGCCTGGATGAATGGCTTTACCAATGAATGGCTGAAGCCGGAAGGATCTGACTCATCTGATGAATCGCCCGAGAGGTCTTCGGGTGGGGAATCTCTGGCCAGTCAGCCTGATGGAGGTAGAGGCGTACTGGCCGCGGAAGGACCATTAAGAACAAGCTCAACATCCTGTGCCTGTGACGTCTGCGGGACTGGCTGGGCAGGAACCAAGGCCACAAGCTCAGAGAAGGAGTCCTTCATAGTCCTTTTGAGCAGGTCCACCTCCTGCTGGTTTTCTAACTCGCGGCTGGACGTATAGTCCGCAAAACAGTCCTTGCAGACTACTTTATTCGGCAGCGGACTAGCCCCACAGGTCCAGCACTTCTTCTTCTTGTAGGATCTAGGAGAGGGGGACCGGTCCCGTCTTCTGGATCTTGACCTCTGTCGCGAAGAATGGGACTCACGTCTTGACGAGCGGGACCGGTGGCGTGAAGAACGAGATCTGCGACTCGGGCTGTCGTCATCGCGGTGCCTTGAGGATTTTTCGGTCCTCTTGGACTGGGCAGGGCTATGATTTTAAGAAAAAATCATGTCAGGCCAGCGAGCGCACTTTTTTTTTTATACTCACGTATAGGTGGTCCCATACCTAACGGAAGTGTGAGGATCTTTGTTGCGAGATGAATGGCTCATTGCGGAGTTGGGCATAAGGATCAGCTGCGGAAAATAGCAAGAAAGGTAAGGAAAGAAAAATAAGTTTTTTTTTTTTTTTTTTTAGAGACACATTACCCATTTTGTTCTTTCCCCCTTTTTTTTTTTTTTTTTAAAAATACTTACCACAGAGCAGCTTTAGAGAAACCTAGCAGGGCACAGCCGAGGAGACTCTGACTGATAGCCCTCAAAGCTGACCTTAAATACCCTAGGGGTGGGTGGGGCAGTCCCATGAACCCCCAGTCTCCACCCATGAACCCCCAGTCTCTCTCTCTTCTCTTTTTTTTTTTTTTTAATTTTTTAGAAAGAAAAGGGCAAAACTGGCCCTTTTTCCAGCAACCAAGATGGCCGCCGGAGCATGCGCAGTAGAGCAGAGGCCGTGAAGCCGAGAGAAAACACCTGACCAATGACGGCTGTAAGCTCCCCGGATCGCGCATGCGCAGTACGGTGGAGGGGAGGCCGGACCGCGCTGCCGGAGGGTAAACAGAACATAAGGCCCCCACAGCAGCAGGGCAACGGATGTCGATCCTAAAGGCCACAGCATGACAAAAACATGACAGGTATTTAAACAAAAGGAACTTCTTGCACCCTCTTCAGTGTATATTCTCTTTTCATTAAGGGAAGAAAGGGAAGGACACAGAAAGGGAAGAGGGGAGGGAAAAGACATATGCATCTTCCTTTTTTTTTTTTTTTTTTTAAATGAGAAATGGAAAAAAATGAAAAATCACAAGCCTGAAAGAATGGGAGCTGATCCTTTTGCGACTCCTTTTGCCTTCATCATAGGATATGGTGGCAGACTGCGTTCCTGTGAGGAAACTCTGCAAGAAGACCCCAACAGATCCACAGAGGGGTTCCCAGTCTTATCAGCGCTGTGAGCGGCCCAAGAACAGGGACTGCGCACGGGAAAGGCTAAACCCGGCGGACGCTGCCGAAGGCAGAGGTATGGACGTACTGCTACTCTTCACCAGCACAAGAGGTATGAGGAAAAAAAGGAGAATGTTGGGGGAGGGACTATGCCTTTAATTTATGCTATTCACTGGTCCTGAGGGAGGAGTCGAGGCAGAGCTCTATCACTAGTATGCTGCCATGGAGGCACCAGGAAAAGTCATTTAAATCTACTCGCGGCTATAATGAATTGTCTATGGGAGAAATCAAAAGTGCAAATTTTAAAGGCTTATATGCATGGTATTGTCATTAAAAAAAGTGTTTGGGGACCCAGGTCCTGCCCCAGGGGATATGTATCAATGCAAAAAAGTTTTAAAAACTGAAGTTTTTTGGGAGCAGTGATTTTAATAATGCTTAAAGTGAAACAATAAAATTGAAATATTCCTTTAAATTTCATACCTGGGGGGTGTCTATAGTATGCCTGTAAAGTGGCGCATTTTTCCTGTGTTTAGAACAGTCCCTGCACAAAATGACATTTCTAAAGGAAAAAAGTAATTTGAAACTACTCGCGGCTATAATGAATTGTCGGGTCTCGGCAATGCAGATAAAAGTCATTGAAAAAACGTCCCTTTGGGTCTGGTATGGATATTAAGGGAAACCCCGTACCAAAATTAAAAAAAAATTGCGTGTTGGTCCCCCAAATTCCATACCAGGCCCTTCAGGTCTGGTATGGATTTTAAGGGGAACCCCGCGCCAAAATGTTAAAAAATGGCGTGAGGGTCCCCCCAAAAGACCATACCAGACCCTTATTCGAGCACGCAACCTGGCAGGCTGCAGTAAAAGAGGGGGGATGAGAGAGCACCACCCTCCTGAACCATATCAGGCCACATGCCCTCAACATGGGGAGGGTGCTTTGGGGTAGCCCCCCAAAGTACCTTGTCCCCATGTTGATGGGGACAAGGGTCTCATCCCCACAACCCTTGCCCGGTGGTTGTGGGGGTCTGCGGGCGGGGGGCTTATCAGAATCTGGAAGCCCCCTTTAACAAGGTGACCCCCAGATCTCATCCTCCCCTGTTTGAAAAAAAAAAGTGTCAAAATGTTAAAAAACCACAAGACACACCTTGGCACAAGTCCTTTATTTAAAAAAAAAAAAAAGTCTCATGAAGTCCATTCATCATCTTCTCTCGCTCTGTCAATGGACCGAAAAAAAAAGATCTGCCTTCATGGGAGGCACCCACCTTATGATGCTTCAGTGCAATGACAGTTCTTTTATAACCGAGGGCGGGGCAAAACGGTGATGTACCTGGGTGACCCCGCCCCATCTGATGCACTGGGACTTCCCAATGGCTTCCCCGAGTTGTCAAAGGGGGGTGGGGCCTTCCGTTTAAATACCAGGGTGGCCCTGCCCCCTCTGATGCCACGGGTAGCCATTGGAAAGTCCCCGTGCATCAGAGGGGCGGGGTCACCCGGGTACGTAAATGGGTGGCCCCACCCCCTCTGATGCCACGGGGAAGCCATTGGGAAGTTCCCGTGCGTCAGATGTGGTGGGGTCACCCGGGTACATCACCGTTTGGTCCCGCCCTCAGTTATAAAAAAACTGTCATCGCGCTGAAGCATCATAAGGCGGGTGCCTCCCATGGAGGTGGATCTTTTTAATTTTTTTGTTGGGTCTTGGCAATACAGGTAAAATTCATTGAAAAAATGGTATGGGGTCCCCACAAAAATCCATACCAGGCCCTTTGGGTCTGGTATGAATATTAAGGGGAACCCTGAACCAAAATTTCAAAAACAATTGAGTGGGGATCGCCCAAATTCAATACCAGGCCCTTCAGGTCTGGTATGGATTTTAAGAGGGAACCCCGTGCCAAAATTTTAAAAAAATGGCATGGGGGTCCCCCAAAAATCCATACCAGACCCTTAAATGAGCGTGCAACCTGGCAGGCTGCAGGAAAAGAGGAAGGGACGAGAGGGCGCCCCCCCTCCTGAACCATACCAGGCTACATGCCCTCAACATGGGGAGGGTGCTTTGGGGTTGCCCCGCAAAGCACCTTGTCCCCATGTTGATGGGGACAAGGGCCTCATTACCACAACCCTTGCCCGGTGGTTGTGGGGGTCTGCGGGGGGCTTATCGGAATCTGGAAGCCCCCTTTAACAAGGGGACCCCCAGATCCTGGCCCCCCTGTTTGAAATGGTAACGGTTACATTGTACCCCTACCATTTCACAAAAAAAGTGTCAAAATCTTAAAAAATCCACAAGACACATCTTGGGACAAGTCCTTTATTAAAAAATAAAAAATAAAAATGTCCCACGAAGTCCATTCATCTTCTCTCGCTCCGCCGGACCGAAAAAAACACACACTGCCACCGATCCGCCTCCATGGGAGGCACCTGCCGTAATGACTGTCCTCTCAGGTGACAGTTCTTTTATAACTGAGGGCGGGGCCACATGGTGATGTACTCGGGTGAACCCGCCCCCCTCTGACACACAGGGACTTCCCAATGGCTTCCCCATGGCGTCAGAGGGGGCGGGGTCACCTGTTTATGTAAATGGGTGGCCTCGTCCCCCTCTGATGCCATGGGGAAGCCATTGGGAAGTCCCCGTGCGTCAGAGGGGGGCGGGGTCACCCGGGTCTGGTAAGGGTCTGGTATGGATTTTTGGGGGGACCCCCACACAATTTTCTTTTTAAATTTTGGTACGGGGTTCCGCTTAATATTCATACTAGACCCAAAGGGCCTGGTATGGATTTTTGGGGGGACCCCCATGCCATTTTTTTCAATGACATTTATCTGTATTTCCAAGACCCGACAATTATAGCCGCGAGTAATTTTAAATGACTTTTTTCCTTTAGAAATGTCATTTTGTGCAGGGACTGTTCTAAACACCGGAAAAAGGTGCCACTTTACAGGCATACTATAGACACCCCCCAGGTACGAAATTTAAAGGAATATTTCACTTTTATTGTTTCACTTTAAGCATTATTAAAATCACTGCTCCCAAAAAAAATGACAGTTTTTAAAACTTTTTTGCATTGATACATGTCCCCTGGGTCAGGACCCAGGTCCCCAAACACTTTTTATGACAATACCAAGCATATAAGCCTTTAAAATTAGCACTTTTTATTTCTCCCATAGACTTTTAAAGGGTGTTCCGCGGCTTTTGAATTTGCCGCAAACACCCCAAATTGTTCGCTATTCGGCGAACAGGCGAATACCCGATGTTCGAGTTGAACTTACGGTCGACTCAAACATTGGGCTCATCCCTAGTTACAATTGCCGGCACCCGGCTATTTAAAAAATAAAGAAAAAAACAGCCCTTCAGGAATGGTATGGATTTGAAGGGGAACCCCATACCAAAACTTTTTAAAAAAACAGCGTAGGGTCACCCCAAAATCCACACCAGACCCTTATCCGAGCATGCAGCCTGCCAGGTCAGGAAAGGGGGTAAGCGCCCCCCTGAACCATACCAGGCCACATGCCCTCAGCATGGGGGGTGGATGCTTTGGGGGGGTTCTGCCCCCCCAAAGCACCTTGTCCCCATGTTAAAGGGGACAAGGGTCTCTTCCTGACACACCTGGGCTGTGGTTGTCTGGGTCTGTGGACGGGACTCTGGATACGTCTAGGACCAAGTTGAAGTCTCCACAGATTATTATGTGGCCCTTTTGAATGGGTTTTGTCGGTGCGTAGGACTCTGTGCAGGAACTTCATTTGATAGGAATTCGGGGCATAAACATTGATTATAGAATAGGACACTCTATTGATGGTGCAGACAAGAATAATAAAGCGACCTTCGGGGTCTGGCACTACATCTAGTAATTGGAAGTCTATAGTATCTTTGATCATGATCATGACTCCTCTAGTTTTAGTGGAGTGTGTTGTGTGGAAAATATAAGGAAATTGGTGGTCATTACACAGGGATGTACTGGAGGTTAGTAGGGGAGTTTCCTGGACACAAAGAATGTCACTGTGGAGAGTCATGGTGGTTTTCCAGAGTGAGTGACGTTTGGACGGGATGATTTAGTCCATTGGCGTTCAGAGAAAGTATGGTAAACGGCATCTTGTGGTTGTGAGGTTGGTTGGTGTTATGCGCAACACTTACGGTTAGTCGCTGTAGTTTGGTTCCGAAGGTACCTGGTGGTGAGACTCAGAAGTAGGATTGCGGAAGTCCGAGGTCTGAAAGTAGGTTGTACTAGTAGAAGTTAGGCGTTGTAGTTTGGTTCTGGAGAATCCTGGGTGTAGGACTCAGTAGTAGGTTCGTGGCTGTCCTAAGGTCTGAAAGTAGGATGGACTAGAAGACTGCGAATAGAGCAATACGTTAGGTATCAAAACAGAGAAAGTCAAAGAGAGAACATTGATATATAAAAAAATATATAAAACAATAAAAAGAAACTGGTAAAGTGATCCGTTAGTGGAGGGTTCGGTGCAGATGTTGATAGTGGTTTCAACAAGAAGAAACTTAGAGGGGGTGCTTTACACCGTGATGTCCTCTAGTTGGGGGTACAAAGAGTTAGTAACGCGGGAAGGATAGGGCAGGAATAGCAGGTTGCCAGAGCTCAGGGGAGCTGTAATGACTGTTAATGGCCAAATGTAGCATTGAAAGTTGCATCATTCAGTTGAAGTTGTCCAGGTGTCTGCGGGATGTAGTTGATCCTCTGTCTTGAGGAGCTGATTTGGGTAGTTCAGGAATTATACCCCAGGAGTTTCAGGCCCTTGTCTAGATCTCCAATTGCATGAGTTTGCCCGTTATGCACAATGAGGATGGTAGCTGGGTATCGCCATTTATATTGTACCTTATGATTTTGCAGGCCCTTGGTAATCGGGTTCAGTTGGCGTCTCAGTTGGAGGGTGTACTTTGACAGGTCAGGGAAGAGTTGGATCCCAGTATAGGGAGCGGGTAAGGGTAATTTAGCTTTTCTTTGGTGTGGTAGAAATGGACCCTCATCAATACGTCTCTGGGAACTGAGGCTGCCAGATGGGATGGTAGCATCATAAGCATCAATGACTTCATTCACTGTGGACGTACATGCATTCAGCCCACTCTCAGCATTAGTCACCCTGTCATCTAGTGTGTGGATGTCAGAGGTGATCTTGTGAAACAGGGACGAGAGATCAGTCATGAGGGAGGTCTGCAGGGAGATGAGCATGTCCTTCAGGGTAGTGTCCATGACTGGCTGGCCTGAGGTAGGGAAGGAGACCATGGAGGAGTGCAGGGCCTGGTCAAGGGAGAAGAGAATAGGAGCCTGGGCCTCAATTTAGCTGGGCTGCCTGGGAGAGGGTCGCACTCCTGGGGCTGGGAGAGGTCATCAATGGTACCTGCATCCAGTTGTTCCTCCGGGATAGCATCCGGGAGGTCCATGTATGCATCTCGCGGCGCGGCCCAGCTGGCGCCATCTTGGGATTCACAGCCCGCCGGCTTGTAGGCGAATTCTGTGAGTTTATGGTCTGTAAATCTTTTCCTGGATGACTGCATCTTGATCTCCTGGATGTGTGGAGCAAGGATGGGTTACGGATAGGTTTGTAATGATGGCTGATTGCGCTGGATTATTTCCCCTGGCTGACGAGCTATGGGCTTAAGCTTCCATCTTCTTCTCCGGTCGGCCACGCCCCCCCTATCTGCTTCTTGACCTCTTCATCCTACACTTTCTAGAACCAGCTATAACTACATTTTTAACTTATTCAAGTCAAGTACCCTATCTGCTGTCAGCTCAGGATAATCCTTTGCACCCCAATTAATCTCTAAGGGGAGTCCTATAACATGCTACAACATATAATTAAAAATCCTTTAACTTTTGTTGGTCCCGCTACACTATTTGCCCTGTCTTTGCCCCAGAGCATTTTTTTATTTTATTTTGGCATTGTCTAATTTCCTTTTTCCTTAATTATACCTTTTAGCATTTGTAGGCCACCCTAATGCACCATTTCGTACATTTCATTTAGTTTTCTGGTTTTGATTTGGTGCTTTGATTTGGTAGAAAATTTAGAATTTGAGAACCCCCATATAATCACCACAAAATATAATGAACAGTGTCTTTTATTTAAAAAAGAATTTATACACAGGGAAATGTGAAAACCCAAAGTGGACATTACCATTTTATTCAATGTCACGTGACCCTGCTAAGCTCTACTGTCGGACATTACACTGGATGGAAACATTGATCATTTTTATTGGATTGAAATGCTCTTTTTGCTGTGTTGTTTGTGAGTATTCTGGCCTTTGCTGTACTCTTAATAAATGTACTTGTCAGTAATACTGTGCAATTAAGTTTTTTATACCTATTTACACGATGTCCTGATGTGCTGAGATTTTAAATGTGAGGTACTAATGCACCGCTAAAACATGTAAACAAAATATATATTAAAGTGCTGAAGTGCAAAAGATAACTATAAAGCAGCTGACTTCTGTAGTGTTGCCAGCACCAAAATGTGCTGTGATAAGTGATGAAGCAGCGCTAAATATTTCTTTAAAAATATGTTAATAAAGTGCTGGTACTATTCCTCAGTACCCCAAAAACAATCTTGAACAGATATAAGGTGCTAAATGATAGAATGCTAATGACAATATAAATTCATTAATGTGCAAACTGGTGCAATAACATCAAATAGAATAATTCACCAAAATGGCTGATGTAACTCCAAAAAACAAGCTGTACAAAATAATGCAATAAAAATTACATCAAAATAATAAAGTTCATAAAGTTGACAGATGAATCTTCAGTTGCTAAGCAAATAGTCTTTATACGGGTATATACGTCAAGGAAAAGAAAGATTTGTAATGCAGATAATAACTTATAGGAATCCTTTCTCCAATCCACACACTGTAAGTATTAGCCTCTCACATCAAGGGAAGACCCCAAGTGGGTCCAGTTGTGCATCACCAGATCAATCAATGTCCTTTTCCTCCTCCTTGGGTGGATCTTGAACAGATGGTCACAGAAATCTCCAGGCTAGTTTCTCCACAGACATCGAGTTCCATGACCAGCTCTTTTTAAAAAGTTTTCTCCAGGGATAAAGTGTAGAAATAAAGAGCCTCCATAGTGTAGTAGTAAAAAACTAGCATTTTATTTAAAAATATAGGCATAACAGTTTAAAAAGTGGCCAAAACCCATCAGCAGAAAAACATGTGCCAAACAAAGAGACTTCCGTGTAACGGCCATGACCGGAAGTGACGTCACTAAGCTCCTCCCTTGGTGTTACGTCACACCACACGTGACTTGATATAATATAATTTTGCCCCTGTACAAATCATTAGTAAAACCTCATCTGGAATATGCAGTTTAGTTATGGGCACCAGTTCACAAAAAGGATATTGGGGAACTGGATAAGCTGCAGAGATAAGCAACCAAACTGATAAGAGACATGGAGGAGCTCAGCTAAGAAGAAAGATTATAAGAACTGAATTTATTCTCTCTCGAGAAGAGGAAATTAAGGGGGGATATCATCAACATCCATAAATACATACGTAAGTGGTTTATATAGTGAACTTGGTGGTGAGTTATTCACTTTAAGGTCATCACAGAGGACAAAAGGGCACTCTTTACGTCTGGATGAAAAGAGGTCTAATCTCCAAATACAGAAAGGTTTCTTCACTGTAAGAGCTGTGAAAATGTGGAATAGACTCCCTCAAAAGCTGGCTCTGTCCAGCTCAATAGATTGATTTCAAAAAGGCCTGCATTCTTTCCTAAATGTACATAATATAACTGGATACTGTCATGTATAGGTAAAGTGGATCTAGGGAATATCCAATTGCCTCTCGGGGGATCAGGAAGGAATTTTTTCCCTTGCTGGAGCAAATTGGTTCATGCTTTGCTGGTTTTTTTTGCCCTCCTCTGGATCAACTGTGGGTATAAGATTGTGTATATAGAATTGTATGATTTTTTTTTTTTTTATTGGTTGAACTAGATGGTCTTTTTTCAGTCACACTAACTATGTAACAGTGTAACATTAGGATAAAATTAAGTCAGGTTGGTGAGAACACAAATAAGCATAATGTTAATTTTTTCACACTTTAGTAAATGCTGAAAATTCAAATGACATTGTACTAATAGTAAATACAAATGTCTTACAGATCATCTCACATCATTGTTGCAACCTAATGATTGATTTGGGGATGTTCTGTGGCCAGATGTCAATTAAAAAAATTAAAAATGAAAAAAAAAGTTAAAAAATAAAAATAATGACTAATGGCCCTGTGCCATTTTAACAACTGCTTAGTAGACAGCAAGGGACAGTAAGAAATCCCAAAGCACTGACTTGAAGGAGTTTCATAAATATATTTAAAAAATCACCTTAGATTTGCAATCTACTGGGTATACTGTACATGTTCCAAAATTAATCAGGCTCAGCAGGAACTGTTTGAATTTAACTGTCTGTTTAACAGGAGTTACTCTAATGACCAGTTGAATGGTCCTGCTGGAAAACCAACATTCATTTAGCGCTTTCAGCCAATGGCTGCAGCACTGATCTGTGTATTCTTATGGGGGGGGGTCCTATTGTCAGAATACAATAGTGCTTGTGGGAGATTCCTGCATCTACATCATTTCTATGGGTGCATAAATATGTGAGGTTTTTTTAATTGAAAATAAAAACCCTGTTCTAGAAGCTATCAAAGAGGAAGGTCTGCCCCAACAAATAGATGGATAGGGAAATAATTAAATTTACTTTTCACTCCATATTTATTGTTATAAAATAGCTAAAGTCATACTTTTTTTTTTAGTTTCGAACAGAGGGGTTTAGACAGAAGCGATTTACCACACCTTGTGTTCATCCTGGTGACCATTGTCGCTACTTGAACTTAAAGTGAGCGGAAATTAAAATTTTGAAGTGTCACAAGAACAGGAATAGAGGGGAAATATTCCAATACACTGGTTAATTTGTTTTATTTTGTTTTATATATATTCTTAAGCATTGTAATAATTTTTTGTCCTGTGATTTACACATTGTTTCTTGACTTTGCTAAATAAAATAAGGCAAAAAACAGACTTGTAGTGATTTCATTGTGAATATAATAGTGGCAAAGAACTGCTGTGATTATTAAAACTATAGAAGAATATTTCAAATAGGCAGTAAAATGGTGATCTTTTTCCATTTGACTTTTTCTTTGATGTTTCTGATACAAAGATGATTGTAAAGAAAAATACATTTGCTCTGTACTCAGCCCCTTGTCAAACTGCATTTATTAAATCAGCAAGATAATCTTTTTAATGAAAGGCAAGGTGCTAAAGGAGATTAAATGAAAACATGACAGCAGAGTATGCATGTACTGTAAGCATCATATGAAAAGAAACACAATGACTTTGAAATCTTAACTCAGGATTTGTGAGGGCAGCATGCAGTAGAAAAGAATCAATTGTTGATGGTGTCTTCTAACAGCCCAGATAATAGATCATAACAGAGATGGTCTCTTTGTGCAGAGATCTATTGTTTGTACAGGAGTTAGATGACATTTAATCTGTACTACTGAGAAAAAATAAAATGGCCTGGGCTAATGAGAGCATTATTTTCTTCAAAGCATGTGCAATAGTTTTGACTTTTCCTACGTAAAGTCACCCTTCTCCTATCTTTTATCCATTAACAAGAAAGCAATTTAAGTAAGAGACTTCTTTGAATAACTGGGCTTTTAAATGTCTGTTAAATATTATTTTCACAGGGCTGGTTTGTAAATAAAACATATTTTGTAGTAAATTAATACATTTTAACTTGTTTTGCATGTTCCTATATTTACATTTTGTGATATTTTTAATAAACTGGTTGTTATAAAAAAAAAATCAGGGATAGGCTACCCATATACTGTAAATGAGATCATCAATCAATGCACTGTATACTTTGCAGTGGGAATAAGATTTAGGTTTGAGGCAATTCCTGCATATTCATTTGTTTTATCAAAATTATGTGGGAATTCACCACAGTCATCAGAATGCACTATGGGGAGTGTTGCTTATAATATGTGCAGGGAGAGATTAGTACAGGGCTTGTAGGTACTAGTAGGTCTGGCAAGTAGATGTAAACCCTTAGCCCGCAGTGAATGTTCTGTAAGAAATGCTAAGTATTTTGGAGAACTTGAGGGTGAAGGCAGCAAAGTGTTTTTGTCTTTTTCACTCCTTGCTACAGCCTCTTTACATTCTGTCCTTATTCACATGCACTACAGTGATAACAGGCTGCATGCATTTTTTTATAGAACATGTTTCAGAAATTTTTGCTGGATGACTTTTTTTTTTTTTAACTTTTCATGAAGCTAGAAAGTGCTTTCTATTGAAAGCCCAAAGTCAAATTACCTGCTAAGGTGATGTGATTTAAAAAGAAAGCTTTTGCTAAATAAAAAAAATATACATTTTTTGGCCCAGCTTCCAAAAAATCCAGCCCATATAAGTTGCATATTTTAGTGTGATTTTGAGTGCCCAGTTATCTCAGGAGGCAGAAATAAGGCACAATGATGTCACCACAAATTTAAAAAGCTGGGGTTAAGGTAATTGCTTTATTTGTAAATGGCTTTTGCAAGCAAAACTACTTTGGTGGGGTGGGTGTCTTTCAATAAAGTAGATCTTTAATTGTCATGGAAGGTTTATTAAATGGTAAAAACTATTGGAATACACCTAGGTAATGTGCATCAGCACAGCAACATTTAGATTTATTGTGGGAGAAAAAGTATAAAGGAGATTTATAAGCAAGGGATTTTGAGAGACTTGGGCAGAGTGTTGTCACCCTTTAACACAAGGAGCACAAAGCTTTGCCCAATCAGAACGCAGAATGCAGTGTGCAGCGCGCAGTGCACTGCAGGGCATTCAGCGGGGTGAAACCTGCCAAACATCCTGCAAATTCAAGTGTTCTCCAAATGAGGCGAACAGCCATTGTTTGGCATGAACTCATGCTCAGGTCGAATCGCTCACTCAGTATTAATGCTGAGTATTTTGGAGAATTTGGGAGTGAGGGGAGGAACATGTTTTTGTCTTTTTCACTCTATGCTGCGGCCTCTTTACATTCTGTCCCTGTTTACATGCACTACAGTGATAATAGGCTGCATGTGTTTTTTTTATAGGGCATGTTTCATAATTTTTGCTGGAAGAAATTTTTTTTTTAAACTTTCCATGAAACTAGAAAGTGCTCTCTATTGAAAGCTCAACATCAAATTACTTGCTAAGTTGATTTAAAAAGAAAGCTTTTGCTAAAGAAAAAAATATACATTCTTTGGCCCAGCTTCCGAAAAATCCCATGAGAATGCACTTCAGCCTATTGTAATTGTATATTTTAGCGTGATTTTGAGTGTTACCCAGTTATCTCAGGAGGCAGCAGTAAGGCACAATGATGGCACTCACACCTCCAGAAATTTCAAAAGCTGGGGTTAATGTATTTTTTTATTTTTAAATGGCTTTTGCAAGCAAAAATAACTTTGGTTGGGTGGGTGGCTTTCAACAAAGTAGATCCTTGTCATGGAAGGCTATTTAAATGATAAAACCATTGGAATACACCTAGGCAATGTACATCAGCACAGCAGCATTTAATTTCCTTGTGGGCGAAAAACTGTAAAGGGGATTTATAAGCAGGGGATTTTGGGAGACCTGGGCAGAGTATTGCCAGCCCATAGCACAAAGTGTTCTTTATATCAGTATTACCAGCTATTATATTAACTAGTTTCGGACTGCTCACCATACATTTACTGCGGCAGGGCGGCCTGGATGTGCAAAACAAAATACCTATAAGTTGCTTGTGCCCGTTTGCCGACCCAGCGGTGATCGGATTTGTTTCAAAACCGATCAATCTACAGGTGCAGGCCAATGATTTATGGCCCAGACTCTGCTGATTGGTTGCAACGAATCACAGAACATCTTGTGCCTGTGTAATGTAAACACAGGCACAGGAAATGACGCAATCTTCTCTCCTGGAGGCCTTTTTCGGTCCCAGGGTGAGAGGAGAGAGCATCTACCATGAGTAAAGCACTACACTGACACCAGTACACACAGTTAGGCGCATTTAACACCCTGATCACCCCCCCAGTTAACCCTTTAACTCCCTGTCACTATGTACAGTGCACAGATTTTTTACTGATCACTGTATTGGTGTGACTTGTGACGTTAAATAGCGTTAGCCGCAGTTAGCGTCAGTCCCAGGTTGAGGGTACCCGCCATATATTCCCTTATAAATTTTTAACCCCCTGATCACCTCTAGTTAACCATTTCACTCCCTGTCACAGTGTCATTAGTACAGTTTACAGATCTTTTTTCTGATCACTGTATTAGTGTCGCCGGTGGCGATCGTTAGCATCAGCGTCAGTTAGGGCCAGTCTTATATAGCATTGGGGTCAAGCCACATGTTCCCTAATAAAGTTTTAACCTCTGATGGCCCCCCAGTTAACCCTTCCATTTCCTGTCACAGTGTCGTTAGTACAGTGTACAGATCTTTTTTCTGATCACTGTATTACTGTCATGGGTGGCACCAGTTAGCATCAGCGTCAGTTAGCATCAGCGTCAGTTAGTATCAGCGTCCCCAATAGTATAGTGTTCCCAAAAACGCAGTGTTAGCAGGATCAGCCCCGACACCTGCCAGCACATACTTTTAGCCCCTCGCCCCACCTAAACAAGTGCAGTATCAGTAGATCACTGTCACTTCCAATACACAGTAAACAAAATGGCAGCGGTAGCAGAGTTACCAGTTCAAATAGTCCTTGACAACCAAGTGCTTTTTTTACCTGTGAGTTAAACTAGGTACCTGTAAATTTAGTGGCCAAAATGTCAAACGAAAGCTACACTAGTGAAGAGACCTACAGGATACTGAGCATTACAGCAAAGGGGAAGCCTCACTGTAAGAATCAGAATCACATGTGTTACAGCAAGGAAGTCCATCCTAAATTGGTAAGTAATGAATTTTATTGATGAATTATCTAGTGAGAGTAAATTAGAATTCAAAAATATGTCAAAATTTGTTAAAGATGCTGAATTATGATGTTACATGTTCAATGAATGCTTACAGGCTAATATTAAGATACACAAATCAAAATGTAATAAGAATATTCCTGCGCTACCCAATTGGAAAAAGAAAAGAAAACAAAAACTCAGAAAAAATAGTAAAAACGCACGTATGCGACTGGACAGCTGCATGCACCGAAGCAAGGGTCAGACATAAGCCCAAAATCAAACTGAGGTATAGGGGGGGAGGTGCTGCGCTAACCAGAAGAAAGCTGTAAATCTCTGTCTGTGGTCAATTAATAAAATGACATAAAATCGCATAAAAAAATCGCATAAATAAGTGTTGACACTAAAAACATTCAAGTCTTAATAATCAGCATCCTGTGTATGTGAAAAAAGTGCATAAAAAATCCTTTTCAGTTGGTATATACTAAATGACAAAAAAAAATCGCATGTAAAGTCGCATAAATAAGTGTTAACACTAAAAACATATAAATCTAGATAATCATGTGTAGGTGCACAAAGGGACATAAACACTACTTCATGTGAATAATTCTAAATAAAAATACATAGAATAAATCAGAAATAACCATCAAAAACATATCCTTATAAATGGTGCAAAACGTACAAAGTGCCAGTGCTTAAAGGTGATCTAGATATCGCAAATAAAAAACATTAATCCAACGCAATATGGATGATAAATAATATAAATAAATGTCCCAATAATAGTGATGTAAAATATATTGTGCTGGCCTGCGAAACAAATGACCAATGACATGCCAGTAAGTTCAGCAGACTTAAAGTGCCATTGTAAGAGTCATTGAAGGTGCAAAAGCAAGTTCTAGTGTATTCAACAAAACAACAGTGGGGTGTCTGGGATGCAATTAACTCAGTGTCCTCTTCGTGCATAAAACACTAATGTAAGCAGTGGCCCCTTACCTAGCGGTCCTAGGTCAACCGCATGAATTGTAGCTAAAACGCCAGGTCCTGAGCCTCCATCGCGTCCCTATATCCATGCTTGCCGGTGTTGGGTTATCCTAATGGCAGCTGATTACAAGTGGCTATGGTCCTATCAGGAGTCCTGGACCAGCGCGGATCCTAGCTCAGCCTCCACATCTCAGGTATGTATGTACAGGAATATGCAGGACAAAGGTACTTGATAGTAAAGTATGTCTTAACCAGGTAATGCTTTTTTAAAAATCTTTAAGTAGATGTACTCACATAAAAACAATGCAGAGCAAACTTCTCTCCTACGAGCAGCGAACTTGTTCTGTGTCTAGCAATGTGAAACAGCCTATTCCGTCCCTACGCGTGTCATCACCGATCACGTGACCTGAAGAAGTCACCCTATGGTCCATGCCAACGGACCTTATTTTGTACAGTAAACGTTTATGGGGAACTGTGTCAAATGCTTTTGCAAAATCCAGATACACCATGTCTATGGGCCTTCCTTTATCTAGCTGGCAACTCACCTCCTCATAGAAGGTTCTATGCTGATTACTGCTAATGATCTCATTACTAAAATCTTGTATATAGTCCCTTATCATTCACTCCAAGAGTTTAAATACTATTGATGTTAGGCTAACTGGTCTGTAATTCCCAGGGATGTATTTTGGGCCCTTTTTAAATATTGGTGCTACATTGGTTTTTCTCCAATCAGCTGGTACCATTCCAGTCAGAAGACTGTCAGTAAAAATTAGGAACAGTGGTCTGACAATTACTTGACTGAGTTCCTTAAGTTCCCTCGGGTGCAAGCCATCTGGTCCAGGTGATTTATTAATGTTAAGTTTGCCAAGTCTAATTTTAATTCTGTCCTCTGTTAACCATGGAGGTGCTTCCTGTGATGTGTCATTATGATAAACACTGCAGTTTTGGTTACTGAAGCCCCCAATTCCCCCCGATTCCCTCGTGAAGACTAAGGAGAATAATAAATTCAATACCTTCGCCATCTCCCCATCCTTTGTAACCAGATATCCTTCCTCATTCTTTATGGGGCCAATATGGTCTGTCCTTTCTTTTTTACTGTTTACATACTGTTTACATACTGTACTAAGAATTTCTTGGGATTTTTTTGCTCTCCTCTGCTATGTGTCTTTCATGTTCTATCTTAGCCGTCCTTATTGCACCCTTACATTTCTTGTTGCATTCTTTATAAAGTCTGAATGCTGATGATGATCCCTCAACCATGTATTTTTTGAAGGCCTTCTCCTTTGCTTTTATATGCATTTTTACATTGGCGTTAAGCCATCCAGGACTTTTGTTCGCTCTTTTAAATTTATTACCCAATGGGATGCATTGGCTAATGCCCTTATTTAATATTCTCTTAAAGCAAACCCATCTCTCCTCCATGTTCTTTGTTCCTAAGATTTTATCCCAATTTATGCTTTCTAGCAAGGTTCGTAGTTTAGTGAAGTTGGCTCTTTTGAAATTCAGTGTCTTTGTATTCCCCTTATGTTTCCTATTTGTGTGGTTTATACTGAAGCCAATTGACCTGTGATCGCTGTTACCTAAATTGACCCACATTTCCACATCCGTGATCAGGTTTGTATTGTTGGTAATCAGTAGATCCAGTAAAGCTTTATTTCTAGTTGGTGCGTCTAACATCTGACCCATGAAATTGTCCTGCAAGACATTTAGGAAACGGCGAGCCTTAGATGAATGGGCAGTTCTCTCTGCCCAGTCTATGTCTGGATAGTTAAAATCTCCCATTATGATAACACTTCCCATCCTTGCTTCTAATCCAAATTGTGATAGGAGATCTGTCTCCCCTTCCTTCCTCAGGTTAGGGGTCCTAGAACATACTCCCATTATTATTTTCCCCTTAGCTTCATCCCTTTGGAGCTCTACCCATAAGGATTCCACCTCCTCCCTAGCTCCCTTAGTGATGTCATCTCTCACATAGGGATGAGCTGAACACCCCCCCTGTTCGGTTGGTACCAGAACATGCAAACAGGCAAAAAATTTGTTTGAACGCGCGAACACCGTTAAAATCTATGGGACTCGAACATGAATAATCAAAAGTGCTAATTTTAAAGGCTTATATGCAAGTTATTGTCATAAAAAGTGTTTGGGGACCCGGGTCCTGCCCCAGGGGACATGTATCAATGCAAAAAAAAGTTTTTTCGGGAGCAGTGATTTTAATAATGCTTAAAGTGAAACAGTAAAAATGTAATATTCCTTTAAATTTCATACCTGGGGGGTGTCTATAGTATGCCTGTAAAGGGGCGCATGTTTCCCACGTTTAGAACAGTCTGACAGCAAAATGACATTACAAAGGAAAAAAAAAGTCATTTAAAACTACTCGCGGCTATTAATGAACTGTCGGTTCGACAATACACATAAAAGTTCATTGATAAAAATGGCATGGGATTTCCCCACAGGGGAACCCTGAACCAAAATTAAAAAAAAATGGCGTGGGGGTCCCCCTAAATTCCATACCAGGCCCTTCAGGTCTGGTATGGATATTAAGGGGAACCCCGTGCCAAAATTTAAAAAGAAATGGCGTGGGGTCTCCCCAAAAATCCATACCAGACCCTTATCCGAGCACGCAACCTGGCAGGCCGCAGGAAAAGAGGGGGGGACGAGAGAGCGCCCCCCCTCCTGAACCATACCAGGTCTATTGCCCTCAACATTGGGAGGGTGCTTTGGGGTAGCGGCCCCCCAAAGCACCTTGTCCCCATGTTGATGAGGACACTGGCCTCATCCCCACTACCCTTGGCCGGTGGTTGTGGGGGTCTGCGGGCGGGGGGCTCATCCAAGTCTGGAAGCCCCCTTTAACAAGGGGACCCCCAGAGCCCGCCCCCTGTGTGAAATGTTAATGGGGTACAAAAGTACCCCTACCATTTCACAAAAAAAGTGTAAAAAATGTTAAAAATGACAAGAGACAGTTTTTGACAATTCCTTTATTTAAAGTCTTCTTCTTTCCATCTTCCTCGAGTCTTCTTCCTTCCTTATTCCTTTGGTTTCTTCCTCCATCTTCTTCTTCCTCTGGTTCTTCCTCCGATCCTCTGCTTCTTGCTCCGGTGTTCTCATCCGCCATCTTCCTCCGCAGTGTTTTCTTCCCCGCTTCGTTCTTGGGCAGCTCCGCATCTATGGGAGGCTCCCGCTGTGTGACGCTTCTCTTCTTCTGACACTTCTTAAATAATAGAGGGTGGGGCCACCCAGTGACCCCGCCCCCCTCTGACGCATGGGGACTCAAAGGGGACTTCCCTACCCCGCCCCCCTCTGACGCATGGGGACTCAAAGGGGACTTCCCTATGGGTTTCCTTATGGGGAGCTAAGACTGTCAGCAGTGAGATAGAGAGGATCTGCTGAAGAGAAATCACACAGCCGCTCTCATTGCTCGGGTATACCGCTCAAAGAGGCACACACTCTGGATGGAAGGAGAGGAGAGAAAGCCTGGGGGACCAAACCAGTGTCTGACCCGAACAGGGGAACCACAGATGTCAACCTCAGAATAAAAACCTTAGAGCAGGAAACTGTCAAGGGGAAGCCAGTGGACTAACAACACACAGTGCTGTGGTCTACCAGATGAAGACTGCTTAGACAACAGGGAAGCTGGGATGCTGGGATGTGGCCATTGACATCACTGGTTGTTAAAGCGGAATAAATACGAAGCCAACAATGTAATATATTGAAGCTTTCCAATCGATAGATGTGGTGGTCGCATTTGTTTTTTTTTGTTAGGCTTTTTTCGCTCTATTTTCAACTGGTGATCTGGCCAGTAACATGCCACTTGTATTTGAATGTCCCCATTCTGGATCATCAAGGGCAGAAGGCACAGCAGACAGCATCATTGTCAGTCTGGGGAGGAGGGTGATGTTAAATGTAACAGCAGATTTAAATCGAGAGAAAGTGCCGTTGACAAAGCTTCCAAACCTGAAACTGCTCCCGCCCTAGTGTGAACTAATCCAGGTGCTGGCCTTGCACAAGTTGAGTGTAGATTTTTTTGTTTAATAAATTTTTATTAAAGAAAAATATTGAAAAGATATATATATACCACAATAAAGATACATTCTTGGAGAAAAACAGCATAAGTTTCAATGCTCACAAATTAACAACTTTTGTCCAGAAACCAATAATTGTCCCTGGAAATACGAAAGAGGGAATATAAGCAAATGTAATAACTAAATAGACAGAGGCTACTTTCTATGCAAGCAAATGAATCGAAACATAAGAAAGAGAAAACATTGCTTTAATTTGAAGTGAAATATGAAAGAAAAGGAGTAGAAAAAGGGGAATAAGGAAAAATAGATGATAGGAAAGAAGATAGATAAAGGAAGAGGGATGATAGATAGGGTGTGGACTAAAGTGGAGGGGGGAAGGGAGGGGAGGGGGGGGGGGTTGTTGGCATGCTTGTCATTATGTTGAAAAATCTTGAGATAATGGAATTTAAATAGCAATACTTAATTGATAGGCTTAAGGGGTTTGCATTATAATGTACTTATAGGAGAAAGTGGACTGGAATTTCACCCAGGGTGCCCAGGTTAACAAATGCTTCTTGGAAGTACCTTTAATGTTGTGGGTAATATTCTCCATGAGATGAACTTCATCTACCTTTCTTTTGTAGCCAGACTTTTATAGATGGGATAGTTGGTTGGCCCATAAAGTAGGAATTAGAGCTTTGGCGGTGTTCAATAGGTGGGGAATGAGTGTATGAGCCTATGGGGACTTTAGTGGCATGGAAAAGAATAGTCCATGGATCATTGGGTAGATTGACATCAGAAATCTGTAAGATCAGATTGCAAATGGCAGCCCAAAAGGGTCGAATGAGTGGGCAAAACCACCAGATATGTGCATGAGTAGCTTTGTTCCCACAGTTCCTCCAGCATAATGGGGAACTGGCGGGGAACATTTGGTGTAGTCTAGCAGGAATGTAATGCCACCTGGTGAGTAATTTATAGTTGACCTCTGCCATTTTTGTGGCAGGGGAAGAGGTGTGACCTAGTTGTAGGACCTTGTCCTCATGATTGTCTGTGAGAGGGGAGCCCAGATCTATTTCCCATTTAGCCAGAGAAGGTGGATAGGCGGGATTTTGAAGAGCAATAAGAGCTTTATAGAAAAGAGAAATACCATGTAGAGGGGGGTCTTTTGGGTGAAATATCTCTTCTATGCTATTTAAATCTTGTAGGCCTCTAAGCTGATGAGGAAGGGAACTTAAAAAGCGTTGTAGTTGGTGGAATCTCCATTTATCAAGAAATGTAATGGGTTTATGGTCAAGGATCACCTGTAATGGTTTAAGTGTTTTGCCACGGAGAACATGATGTAATAGGAGAGGCTCTTCTGAAAACCTGGGTCTAATAAACCTGGTAAAAAATATTTATTGTTGAGGAGAGGCATTAAAGGAGAATCATACCCCCATGAGAATTTCTTATATAGGGCATCCCATATATCTAATGAGGATATGGTGAGTGCTGAAGTATTTCGAGCAAGATTCCTACAAGAACAGGGTATCCAGGGAACTAATGAGAGATCTACACCACTCAAAAAATATTCAAGCTGTACCCACAATTTTGAATTAAAAGCATATTTCCAGTCAGCTAATCTGGACAAGACAACCGCTTGATAGTATGCCTTAAAATTAGGAAGTGCAAGTCCCCCAGAGCATTTGGAGCGAAATAATAGCTCTCTAGATATCCTGGGATGACTGTCCCTCCAAATAAAGCGAGAGATCAAGGTTTGCAAAATGGTGAAGAACCCCACAGGTATACCCAGTGGGAGCATTTGAAAAATAAAGAGAATGCAGGGTAGTATATTCATTTTAATGATGTTTACTTTCCCTAACCAGGTGTGCGATAAGCTGGACCATTTTCGTAGATCATCCCTAATCCTGTTTAGCAAGGGGATATAATTATGCCGGAAAAGAGAGTGGGGATTAGAAGTGAGGTAGATACCCAGGTATTTCATACATTTGAGTTCCCATTTAAAGGGAAAGAGGGGTTTCAGAGAGAGCGCCTCGGACTTGGGGATGTTAATGTTTAAAATTTCTGATTTGGATAAATTAATTTTGAAGTTAGAGATTGATTGAAAGGTGGAAAATGCCGACATTAAATTAGGTATTGAGATGCGTGGCTGTCGAATAAAAAATAGTATGTCGTCAGCATAAGCTGTGTAATTGTGGGAGCTGTTGCCTATTTGTATGCCATGAATATTAACATTATTCCTAATTGTAGCTAGGAAGGGTTCTAAGGTAATAGCGAATAGGAGAGGGGACAGGGGACATCCCTGCCTGGTACCATTATGTAGGACGAAAGGGTCACTCAACGTCCCATTAATACAGATTTGTGCTGTGGGGTTAGAATAGAGAGATGAAATACGATGGCACATCTTAGGTCCCAATCCAAAATGTCGCAAGGTCATCTTAAGATAGTCCCAGTCCACCCTATCAAAAGCTTTTTCAGCGTCAGTGGAAAGGAGTAGGGTGGGCTGGGCACATCTCTGAACATACTGGATCAGGGAGATCGCTCAAAGGGAGTTATCTTTTGCTTCTCTATTAGATATGAAACCTGATTGGTCTGCAGAGATTCAACTGGGTAGTAGGGGGAGCAGGAGATTTGGCATTACTTTGGCAAATAATTTAATATCAGTATTTATTAGTGATATCGGCTTAAAACTGTTACAGAGGGTGGGGTCCTTATCGGGTTTAGGAATGACAGTGATGTGAGTCGAGAGGGATTCTGGGCGTAAGCCTGAGGAGTGAGAGATTGAGTTTGCATAAGCTGTGAGATGGGGGATCAAAGTGTCGCTAAATGTTTTGTAGTATAAAATAGTGAACCCATCAGGTCCGGGTGCTTTACCGGAGGGGAAAGATTTCAAAGCGGCCTGAAATTCCTCAACCGTGAAAATCCTCTTCCTTTTCTCTAAGGACGGACACAGGCAATTTAGGTAAGTTGGCTTCTTTCAAGTAGGAGAGCATGCGGCTTCGTCTCTCTTTCTGAGGTAGAGAGGATAAATCATTTTTAACATTGTAGAGGTCTGCATAGAACTCTCTGAAAGGCTTTAGCAATGTCTGGAGTTGCATGAGCAAGCTCACCTGTTGAAAGTTTGATTTTGGAGATAAATGATTGTGACTGTTTAGCTTTTAGTGATATAACTAGTAGTTTGCTTGATTTGTTCCCCCACTCATAAAATTTCTGAGATATGCGCTGAAATTTTCTCTTAGTGTCTAAATTGAGAAGGAACTTCAATTCCTCATATTTAAGTGTAAGGGATTGGAGGTGCTCAATATGTAAAGAGAGTTTATGTTGCTTGTCAAGATCAGCTATTTGTTGTAAAACCTGTTTAATTTGTTGACCAAGCTCCTTTTTTTTCTAGCACCTGGCTCAATGAGGCGGCCCCTAATAGTAGCCTTATGAGCTTCCCAAACAATAGAGGGAGAGGTGTCAGAGGGTTTGTTTTCCTTAAAGTATTGTGACAAATAGGAGTTCAACATGGAAACCTCAGCTTCATTAGAAAGAAGGGAATCATTAAGTTTCCAGTTATTAGTGCGGCATGTTAAGGAAGGCATGGTCAACGTCATTGAAATAGGTGCGTGGTCTGATATAGATGCAGTACCTATGTGAGTAGACTGTAAGAGAGGAAGATGGAAGTGATCTAGGAATATATTGTCTATTCTGGAATATGATTGGTGTGTTGTAGAGAAATGTGAATAATCCCTCTCCTTGGGATGAAGGAGGTGCCAAACATCCATTAGTTGAAGGTCTAAGCCTCTTTTTGACAAATTTCAGGCATTTGAATGAAATATCAGAGCGGCCTTGGGATGGGTCTAGAGGCATGTTAATGTCTCCCGATAAGATAGTAAGACCCTTGGCGAAATGCGACAGTTTAGTTAAGGTTTGTGAGAAAAAAGTAGGCTGATTTTCGGTTTGGACAGTATACATTTGCAAGAGTACATTGGGTATTACCTATAAAACCCCTGAGGAAGAGAAAGCGACCGTGGTCATCTGCTAACATATCAGAAAAATGAAAGGATACATTTCCGCTAAACCCAATGGCTACACCCTTAGCTTTGTTAGTGTCTGATAAGCTGTAGTACCACTGCGAAAAGTGGGGTGAGATCAATTTAACAGGTGTTGTGTGGGTTAAATGCATTTCTTGAAGAAAGGCAATGGAACAGGAGGCTCGCTTTAGTTCACAAAATATTTGGTGCCGTTTGGCGGCGACATTAATGCCCCGTACACACGGTCGGATTTTCCGATGGACAATGTCCGATCGGAGCGTGTTGTCGGAAATTCCGACCGTGTGTGTGCGCCATCGGACATTTTCCATTGGATTTTCCGACACACAAAGTTGGACAGCAGGAGATAAAATTTTCCGACAACAAAATCCGATCGCGTCAATTCCGACCGTGTGTGGCCTGTTCCGACGCACAAAGTGCCACGCATGCTCAGAAGAAATTCCGACACGGGCCAGCTCGTTCTGGTAAACTTAGCGTTCGCAATGGATACAGCACTTTCGTCACGCTGCAATGTTAAAAATGGTTTAATACAGCGCACTCTCTTCTTCTTTATAATGTGACAAGAATGAAGTAGTTTTGATGCTCATATTCACACACACTTCTCACAAACTTCTTTTGTTACTATTTATCGGGATTCCCTCAATATATTTTGATTTCTCACATCTGACAACATATTTTTTTTTTTTGACTTTAATGTAGAATCTTTTTTTGTGTTTCTCTTTTTTAATTTTTTTTTTGGTGATTTTGATTTGTACTCCCGAAAATGTTTGTGTGTTTTTTGTGACAAGTTCCCACAACACTATTATATGTTGTTGTATTTAATCTGTAGGAGATTGTTTGGTGTTGTTGTCCCTTGTTAATTTCACATTGTACTTTAGAAATGTACCTGAATCGTCACCAACAAACTTTCTTTTTTGGATGAAAACACACACAGGAGAGTAGAATTTCCCGAAAATTTTTTTATTAAGGGGTCACAACTATAAAAAAAACAAAGAGGGAGGCAACGCTGGAGAAACTGCAGAAATTGGCGAAGCCTTGGACCCCCAGGGCAGACATCAATTATTTAAAAGCAAAATTGGTGGCCTGAGGAGTCCATATCTTAGGGAGGGCAGTCTGGTCCAGAAGTCCCAGAGATCCGGAAAGCAGCAGATGACATCTATGTCCCCAGGCTGTGGTCATACGAGAGACTGCATCTTCTGTCAGACCAGACTGAACCCAGGTCATCACTCTCAGGTCTTCCTTCCACGCTTCCTTGCAGGCTTTGGCTGTGGTGTTGGAGTTGTGGCAGCAGGAGGAGGAGGAGGAGGAGGATCGTCCATCTCCATGACATCCGTCTTGGGTGTCAGTTCCCCACTCTCCCCCTTACTAAGCACTTTATAAAGCAGGTCCTCACAGAGCCTGCATTGGCCCTCCTGCATGCCCTGCAATTTTCTGGCAGCCATGCAGGCAAAGGCCTCTGCAGTACTGGGGAAGGCTCGGAGGGACGCCAAAGCCAGCCTCCCGGATCAGCCTGTATGCTGAATCCTGCACAGGACTGGGAGTCATCTTCCTGGCCCTTTTATGTGGCAGGCGGAGGGGAGGAACCTGAGACTCAGACAGGCTGCGACTGGTCCCAGGCTTCTCCTGGCTGCCACTTAGCCCCGCCTCCTCCAGGCTGCCACTAATCCCCGCCTCCTCCTGACTGCCACATTCCACAACCTCCTCCTGGCTGAGGTCTTCCTGTGTATGAAAAAGGGACATAGTTTTAGTTTTTAATTCATCAATCACACACAATTTTCACCTCCTGACTGCTGCAAATTGAATGTTAACAAATATAACAGACTATCATTGTGAGCCCAGCATTTTTCATTCTTGTCCCAATTTTGGGTGCCCACTACTGTCTATTGATATGTAAAACACTTTCAAGCAGCAATTAGTGATCAATAATAACATCTAATAAACATCATTTATTTATTGACTAGAAATCTGTAGAAGAATGCTATACCTGACTCCAGCTGGGCTCCTCCACTTCTTCCTGGCTGGAAGGCCCAGGTTGGACATCGGAAGCCTCAGCTGGTATGGAAGGAAGCGTGGAAGGAAGAGTAGAGAGTGATTCCCTGACCTCAGTGTGGTCTGACAGAAATCGCAGTCTCTCATAGTACCACAGCCTGGGGACATAAACGTCATCTGCTGCAGCTCCGGACCTCTGGGAATCTGTGACCTTCTTGCGCTCCCTGAGATAAGTGCTCCTCAGGCCACCAATTTTAGCTTTCAAATAAGGATGGTTGCTGTGGGGACCACCGGCTTCACCAACTCCAGCAGTTTCTCCAGCGCTGCCTGCCTCTTCTGTTTGTGGTTGTAATGGGGATGTCTCACCTGCCACAGACAGGGCAGCTCCCTGTACTGGTCTATGAACAGGGGAAGGAAGTTGTGGTCATTGAAGCCATCCATTTTCTCTGCAAGACACAACACAAGACAAACCCTAATGTCAGGCCAAACTCCCATAATCTTGTTACAATCTAGGCTTCCAATTCAAAGCAGTATAGGCAAACTTTAGATCTTACCTTCGTTAGCACGATCGGCGTGTCCGATGCTCCTTCCTCCGCTCACAGATCGTACGTAAGATGCACGCGCGTTACGCTTTATACACACTGCGCATGCGTATAACTCCGCCCGCCCCTGACATTCTTTCTAGTCTATTCCCCGCCCCTTTTCATTCGGCGCAGTGGGGGAAGAGCACATGGCGGATAGACAGCAGGATCGTGCTAACTGTAGCAACGAGGAGGAGGAGGAGGAAAGGCTGGAGCCTGAAACGTCCCGATCCAGAAGGAGATTAAAGGACTCAAATATGTCCTTTGGGGAGATGTTGGAAATGGTGGACATCCTGAAGAGGGATGACTATGAGGGAAAGTATGGGCCTTACCGCAACCCCAATGTCCGAAAGGCCAAGATCATGGCGAAAGTGGTCAGGAGTCTGCACCGGAATTTCGAAAGATCAGCTCAGGAAGCGGTGGTCGGACCTCAAATTACGAGAACATGAGCAGTACAGAAAGATCCGGAGAGTGCTGCAAAAAAGTAAGTAGTTGTGCTGTGTTCCTATTTTTTTGGTGTTTATTACGTTCGTGCTGCTCCATGTGCTTTTAGTAACTGTTGTACAGTTTCAAATGGCAACTTTCATGTTCATGGGCACATTATTCGTTCGGATCACACATTTTTCTTTCGGACTATAAAATACCATTGTTTAGGCCATATGCATTTGGCCACCATTTTGACGCCCTATACTTGTCTTCAAAGAATTGGGTTGTGTAGATGGCTTTGTTACTAGAATGAAATGCAAACTAGATTTTGTGTAAGGAGAGGACACTGAGCAGCTGTTTTCACATCTGGACACTGGAGCACTAGTGTGGGACACAAGAACACCATTTTTATTAGGGGGGCCACACAGGTGCTCCAGTGTATACTATAGGGGGGGCTACATCTGTGAAGCTTGTACCAAACAGGTAAAGTATTGCAGGTTGACAAAGGACACTAAAAAAGCTACATCTTGGAACTCGGCTAAAACAGACAATTGTACCCCACTTCCAAGCAATGTTTCATCTTTATAATTCTGCCATCAAATATCTGTGTGCTAATTATACCATTTTTGTTTTACATAGGGGAGAAAAGACTCGGAGGACACCCCTCATCCGAGGAGACCAGAGACCCCCCCCCCTCTGGAAGAAGGGGAAATCCCCCCAATACAAGATGAGCAGGAGGATGAAGACGTGGTGGAAATAGTCACCACAACAGGTGAGTGTCTGCAACCACAGGCTCAGATAAGAGATGGATGTCGGCATTTTTTGGCAAACCTAATTTATTTTGGGTTTCCTCTCTTTTTAGGTGATCGTGAGGGTGTGGATGAAGATCCTTTCACATCCGAAAGTGCCCAGATCCTGATCGGGGAGATCATGGGGTGTAATTTACAATTGCAAAACATCAAGCAAAACATCAATGATGTTATTCCAAAATATAAAAACATCATTGATGTTTTGGGGCGAGTTTAAAGCCCCTCCAAATCACTTTCTTCTTTTGTGTGCTACAATGTGCGAAATGTTTTTGTGATTTTTCCCAAAGCCAAATTTGGAGGATGCACACAGTGTGTCAACATGTGCTATCTGCCATCACGGGAGATCAATGGACGCGTTTTGGGGGTGCAACCCCTTCCTCAATAATAAAGTAGCGGTGAGGAAGGGCTTTCTCCCCCAAAACACGTCCCTTGATCCCCCGTGATGGCAGATAGCAAATGTTGACATTGTGAAATTTGTGTGCATCTTCCAAATTTGGCTTTTCCTGGGGTGACTTCACCCCATCTGAACGCAATATCAAACACAGTTCCTAAATGCTGATGTCTGATATTGCCTTCCAGTTCTACCAAATGTGAACTTTGTAAGATCAAGATTTGTGTCTTTCTTGTGGGTTTTACACAGGCCTGTTTTCTATAAAATGGACATTTTGATTTTGGATAATGACACCACAAAAATTGTTATACAACAAACATGTCGGTTTGTCAGAAAAACCTTTGGTAAATGCACATGTGATTGTGCAGGTATTAAAAAGATTGTTCATCAAGAATGTGTGGATTATTGTCTCAACGCTACAACATTTTTGGGGTGATGTAATTGTTGTTTGATGAGAAAATGGGGGTAATTTCCTAAGGGCAAATACTCTTTGCACTACAAGTGCAGTTTCAGTGTAGTAGTGCAAAGTGTCTTTGCATTTAGTAAATAACAGCCAACAGTGCTTTGTAAGGTTACACAATCACGACATTTTCTGGACTCCCCACATTTCTGTCAGGGTCAGCTCAAACAAACACAAGCAGTAAATGTCCACAAAAAAGAGCCTGGGGGGAGATGCCTGTCGAGAACTTGAGGTCCTGCAGGCTTCTCCCTGTGGCCAAATACCGCAGGGTAGCGACCAACCTCTGCTCCGGAGTGATGGCTTGCCTCATACAGGTATCCTGCCTGCTGATATAGGGGGTCAGCGAAGCCAACAAACGGTGAAACACGGGGTCCTTCATCCTGAGAAAGTTCCTGAAATCATCAGGATTATTCTCACGGATCTCACGGAGCAAAGGCATATGACAGAACTGGTCACGCTGAAGCAACCAATTCTTGGTCCATGAACTCCTCCCCACCCTGTTCATGGACTGGACTTGTGTCAAGGTCAGGACCCCAACACCAAGCCCCCGCACAGCACGAACTGTACGAGGAGTACGCATACGAAACATGGCTAGAAAATGGTCGGCTGCTCAGAACGAAGTAACAGAACGCACTGAAGAACAGCAAGGCCTGTGAAGAGCGACCTGAAAACCAGTAACGAACGAACAAGAATACAATGACTCCTTAAAGTCACGCAGAACTTGCTTGCACGCACTGAAGAGCAGATACAAACCCACAAGCACAAACTGAACGGCAGAAAACGGTCTGAAAGCCACGAGTCTGAAAAAGCGCGAATCGTCTCTCACCAAACTTTTACTAACACGAGATTAGCAAAAGGAGCCCAAAGGGTGCCGCGCTTGGTTCTGAACCGGCCTTTTCTAGTCTCGTCGTACGTGGTGTACGTGACCGCGTGGTTGTCGATCGGAAATTCCGACAACTTTGTGCGACCGTGTGTAGGCAAAACAAGTTTGAGCCAACATCCGTCGGAAAAAATCCTAGGATTTTGTTGTCGGAATGTCCGAACAAAATCCGACCGTGTGTACGGGGCATTAGACCCCTAACATTGTATGATGAAATCTTGAACGTAGCCATTGTTATAGCAAAGTGGGATGCTTTAGCTTACACTTCCAAGTATGCCAATAGGAGGGGGGGAGGGGGGGAGAGAAGAGGATTGATCGGAGAAAGAAAAGTAAAAGAGAGCAAACATGTATAGAAATCATATACATAAATTACAGAACTTGTGGGAAACATATGAATAACACGCAGAAATCTGCAGTGGTCCCATTGGGGAAAGAGAGAACAAGCAGCCATCCAGATCCCTGAGCAGGGATTGAATGAAACAACTTTAAGGCCACTCGCACTCGCCATCCCCAGAAGGAAAGGGGGACAGGGTTACACTGTAGGGGAAGGAAAATATGAGAAGTGCGCTCCGACAGCACACGGCCAATGAAAAACAAATAACTTATAACTATAAGTGAATAATTAGTTCCAGTAAAATAAGAAGGTTATGCAAGCAAGAAGAAGATCAACTTAAACAAAATGGATCCTGCAAGGCAACACATGTTTAGACCACACTGGTACGGCAACAGAAAAACAAAAGAAAAAAGAAAAAGAAAACAGTGGTCAGTTTGATATCAGGTCAATGTCAGCCAAGTATAGCTAGATAATAGTGGAAAAAACTGTAGCCGAAACCTGACTTTGAAAAAGTAAACTGTAGGAGATTGGATAGCTACAATGGTAGAATGGGGTTAGATGAAAAAATGCTCAATTCAACCATGCTTTTGTGTAGAACCTTGGAGTGAGGTACGTCTTTTCTTTGAGGGGGTTTTTCTCCAGAGTGGATCTGCTGGGTTCAAAAATTTGGGGATTGGGTCCTGCCAGCCTGGGAGCTCCATGGACGGAAGATTAAGATCCTGCAAGAAGGTTGAAAGTTCCTCCGGGAACCTTAGTGTATGGGAACGGCCATTTTTTGTGGCAATCAAGCAGGCTGGGAAGCCCCATCTGTACGTGATCCCATCCAAGCAAAGGTGATCAAGAAGCGGCTTTAGGGCTCTGCGGCGATCCAAAGTAACCTTGGAGAGGTCTGGGAATATGGTGATGATTGCCCCGACAAAGTCTATGTTAGGCCTGCTCCGCATCTTCGTCATGATGTCGTTTTCATCCTCGAAGTAATGCAGGCGACAGATGACGTCCCTGGGCTGGTCTGAATTAGCATTATGGGGTCTTAGAGCTCGATGTACACGGTCAAAGTGCATCAGTGACAGGGTTACCCAAGATGGTATTGAAAATGCCTCGTATTGATGGTTCGAGGTCGTTATCTCCAGTTGCTTCAGGCAGACCTCTGATACGTATATTATTTCTACGGTTACGATTCTCGAGGTCCTCGAGTTTGTATAGAGAGGCCCGGTGAGCAAATGCTAGCAGGGTAACAGTTTCCTGCAGTTCTTTTATGGCTAGAGCGTGTGAGTCCTGCCATTGCTCCGTTTCCTCCACTCTGACCAGGATGTGTGACATATCAGTTCTGACAGCAGTGATCTCTTTTTTAATGGATTTTTCCAAACTGTGAAACATACCTGCGAGTTCTTTTTTAAGACCACTCATCAACATAGTCATTTTGGAACTGGCAGGGGATCCAGGGTCATCCATAAGATCCGAGCAGTATGAGGAGGCCGGAGAGCTCTCCCTCACAGAAGCAGCATGAGATGAGGGAGAGGCACTTGGTCTCGAGGTTCTAGCCTGGTCACCACGTGCGTTAGCTAAGTATTGCTGAATGGAGCCTACGGAGACTGGAAGAGATAATGACCTTTTGCCCGAACATTTACCAGGAGCGGAGCGGGGTTTAGGCGTCTTGGCAGGCATAACTGGAACTATAAGGCCGATAGCTGTATGGGACACACCTCACTCACATATGTTCAGTGCCATGCATACTTCAAAATATTATTTGTAAAGATTCTCAAGCCAACAATAACAGGTTCACTTCATCAACTGCAAGACAAGGCCAGGAAAATTAGCTTGATCAAAATCTAGAGGAGCAGAAGCAGCGCGAAGAGTGTAGTGGCACAGAATGAGATAGGGAGTACTTGGAGTACCAAGATGGCCGACTTCCAGGGTTAGGCCAGAGCTGCGGACTTTCCTGGTGGTAGTAGCCGGCCGGGTGAGTTCCGTACCATCCAGGCCCAAAGCGGCTGGCTTGGTTCAAAATGTGGGGCCTTGGCGATGTGTAAATGTCCCAACTCTGCAAGGGGGGCTGGCTGAGGGGTAAGCAGGTGAACGTCCTGGTACTCACCGCTTCCAGTAAGCAGAGGAGGCCGTAACGAAAGGCCGCAAGATGGCATCAGGCCGTCGGAGGCCGGTGTTGAAAGACGGGATCGCCCGCCGGGTGGGCTATCTCCAGCATATAAAGTCTCTGCAGCAGCGGATGATATCCCAGTCAGGGATCCAAAATAGGGCTTGCTCGTGGCCTCCGATCTGGGGGAATGAAGAGCGGTGGGCTCTGGGCGCACAGCAGGCCCCAATATGGCGGCGAGTGCCCGAGGCTCTGAACTGGCTGCAGGCCTGAAACAGTGCAGCACAGCCAAAATCTACAGAAATGTCACGGGATAAGCAGCCAAGGGTGTCCAGACACTGCTACTGCCAAGATGGAGCTTCGGTGTGGTAGAAAAGGACATGGATGGCAGTGCATTCAATCTGCCGAAACGGAGCACAGCTCCCACACGTCCTCCCTGTTGCTCGTCCAGACACGCCCCCAGTTGAGTGTAGATAAGAAAATTCCTGGATTGCCACACTCTGAAGAAAAACATCTTTATTGCAGAACTTTAAAAAATCCAAAATACAGTCACATAGGCAGAGACAGGACAGGGTATAATCGCTAACGCGTTTCACATCATAGGATGCTTATTCATAGCTAGCATGAACAAAAGTAAGAAGTGTATAAATAAGCGAAGGGGTAGGTCGGGGGAGCTTGAAGAACCACCAATCAACACCTCTGACTTAGGTTAACACCCTTTGCATACAATTAAAAAAAACTATAATCCCAGAAAGATTAACACCTGTGAATCAGAAAAGAGAAAGAGACTTGATTTAGCCTGGGATGTAGTTTGAAAACAAATGAACACATGTATCCAAAGGGCAATGGTTAAATGTGATCGATATTAGCATATATCCAATAGGCAATGGTCAAGAAAAATAAAAATAAATATAGATAATTACATATTACAAAATGGTGTTACAATATGGGTGGGATAGTAAGAGTGAACAACACCAAAAAAGAAAAAAAAATATATAAAAATGAAAAATCTATGCATAGAAGTATGAAAAATGCATAAAAAATGATATAAACTATACGAACCCTCCTAGATGAATAGCTAAATTAATATATAAGTAAATGTATAGGGGCAAATAATATAAAATAATGGATATGCAGTTAGTGATGTCAATGTCGACTACAAAGATCATGACAACAAGTCATGAGCATATCTAAAAGATACAATGTAGAACAAAATGAAACAAAAATGCCCTATGCTAGTTATTAATATACAAATTCGCTGGGTTGTTATAAAAATGTATTGCTTAAAAAGTGTTGAAATCTGTTACAAAAATATATTATTTTTTAAAATACCACTAGACCCTAAATCAAATATAAATAAACCTCTGCCGGATGAGACAAAACAGATCCGGTAAAAAGAGAAAAGAAGGGAGGTATATCTCCGACAATAAATATAAGAACAGAATAGTGTAGCCGGAACCCTATGTAATATGAAAAACTGACATATGTAAGAATTATGTATATAAAAAGATGAGGAAACAAAATTAAAGTGTATGTGAAGGGAAACAATGAATAAAGAAAAAGACCAGCACTCACAACAGAATAAAATAAGAAAAACAGGGTAGAGACCATCAGAAAAAGAGGACAATAGGAGCTATCTAGTATAATGTGTTAAAGAATATACATATGTATATGGCATAGACAAATATACAATCAAAGGCAGAGTCTCGCTCAGTTCGCTGTAGTACATCACAACCGCTATTGCAAAGGCATTGAGTGGATGAGATTGGACAGAGTGGCAGTCAAACTGCTGGACTGGTACCATACATAGACAGAGTGGCGCTCAAACTGCTGGACTGGTACCAAGCGAGACCCAAAATATGGCTCCTGCCACCACAAAAAGTGAAAAACTGCAATACAAAATTAAATGAAAAATTAGACAAATTAAACTTGGAACCACAGGATATATTGCATGAGCTTATGGTGGCATAGGGAAAAAGTGTCTTGCGCAAGGTAGCAAATTGACTCTATATTAATATGTATAAAAAAACCTGGGTAAATTAAAGAGCTTAGTTAACTTACTACTGATTGAATATAAAGTCAAACATGAAATCTCACTCCATCCACTACAGACCACTGCAACCACTGAAATAAAGGCATTTAGATAAAAGGCATTTTACGTAAAAAAATTTTAACAAAGTTGCATCCCATCTGCTAAACAGGTGCAGGAGCGAGACAAAAAAAAAAGTCTCGCTCATGCCGCTGCAGCAGAAAAATAGAAATAAAAAATTGGGATACAAAAAATAGGACAATGGATCGCACAAAATAAATTGAATAAGCCTAGCACTACCAAATACGTGTGTGGACTTCAGGTGGCATCGAAGTGAGTGTAACTTGTACAAAGTCACAAATACTAAGATGATATATGTGGTAAAACTAAAAGAGACTCACTTAAACCACTGCTAGTTAAATAGCTCATGTGGAAGGGAAAATTGTAATGCAAACAGGCTTAGGAGGGGACATAGCCTAAAAACATTAAGCCCAAATGTATAAACACCTATTAATAAAAGTGTGATACATCCCACTCAAAATTAAGTCCAAATGGTCGTCTGGTGTTCAAAAAGAAAATCCACCGAACTTCACGCTTACATAGCACATTGAACTTATCACCACCCCTGGGTGGTGTCACGATTTTGTCGATACCTTGAATGACAAGGCTAGAGGTATCTTTCTGATGAAGTTCATTCCAATGTCGTGCAACATTAGTGGCATGATCTTTTTTGATATCGTAAAGGTGATCATGCAAACGGTCTTTAAACCTGCGTGTTGTTCTACCCGCATATTGTACAGAACATGTGGTGCAAGTAATGACATATATTATATAACGTGGATTACAGTTGACAAAGGAATGAATTCCATAGGATTCACCTGTGGACATTAAGCACAGCTTTGTCTCCCACATTTAAAAGTTCCTTGGAAGGATAACCAAGTGGTAGAGATATTCCTACTTGAAAAAAGACTTGGTGATAAAAAGTTGCTAAGGGATGGTGCCTTTCTAGAAACAGTACGAATACCCTTGTCAAGAATCTGGGAGTATATGGGGTCATGAGACAAAATCGGAAGATATTTAAGTACAGTCCTCCGTATTTTGTGAAACTCCATGCTGTAGGACGTGGAGAAGGTGGGAATAAAAGTAGACTTGCTAATATTACCACGTTTGTGTCTATTAGCTGGTTTTTCTGTAAGCAATTTCTGGCTCGGTGTTCCTTTTGCTATAGATAGACCTCTGTCGATCATAGTTTTAGGATACCCCCTTTTTTAAATCTAGAAGACATAAGGGCAGCTTCCCTATCAAAGATTCTTTACTGCAGATTCTCCTAAGTCTAAGGAACTGCCCGACTGGCATGTTCCTAATAGTATGTCCCGGATGGTTGGAGTCCGCTCGGAGGACTGTGTTCCCTGCACTAGGCTTCCTGTACAAATTAGAAACAATTTCTTTGTAGTCACCCGTAAGCAAAACATCTAGAAACCCAAAAGACTTAGGATCAAGTTTCCCTGTAAATTTCAAATTAAGGTCATTATCATTCAAATAGTTTAACCATTTTTCCATGCTGATATGCGGATGTGACACTATAAACAAAAGATTGTCTATGTACCTACAGTAAAACACTGTATCTTTACGATGGGGACTACCAGTCCCAAAAATGCTGAGCCTCTTCCACCATCTCATATATAGGTTGACTAGGAACGGTGAAAAATTGGCACCCATGGAGGCTCCGCATTTCTGGAGGTAGTACTCCCCGTCGAACATGAAAAAATTATGAGTTAACAAATACTCTAGGCACATGATGATAGATTCCTGCAAAATCAAAGAAAAAAGTCCCGACTTCTCCAAAAAGAACGCTACAGCTTTAAGACCCAAGTTATGTGGGATAGAAGAGTAAAAGCTTGAAACGTCACATGTAATCCAGCAAAAATATTCATTCCATGTAATTTCGTCTAGTTTGTAGCAATTGTTTAGTGTCACGTAAATATCCTGGTAAATTAATTACCAAGGGTTGTAACTGCTGATCCACCCATTGACCTAACCGTTCATTGAGCGAGTCAATGCCTGCTACAATAGATCTTCCTTATAAGGGGTGTAAGCCCCTTATGTAATTTAGGGAGATGATGGAAAATAGGCATGACTGGAAAGGCAGGAATAAACATCTCTTTATCTTTAGCTGTAAAAATGCCTTAAGAGATGGCTCTATCCAGAAGAGATGAAAGTTCTTTTCTAAAAGATTCAGTGGGATCTCCTTTAAGTTTGTGGTAAGTTGTTTGATCCGATAACTGTCGTAGGGCCTCTTCTCTATACGAGGTGGCGTTCATAACTACAACTGCTCCACCTTTGTCTGCATTTTTTTATCACAATGGTGAGATCCTTATGTAAGCTATTAAGGGATATTCTTTCTTCAGCTGAAAGGTTACCAGTGACATTATTAGGGATATTCCTTGCTAAATGAGATAAGTCCCTCTCTACCAATTTTTGATAAAAATCCATATCTTTACCTCTTGAATTGATGGTGTAAAAATCTGATTTAATGTTGAAAGACACTGGATTATAATTGGTATTGTCTACTGGAACATCAGAGTTAGATTCAACTGCAAGATCTGATAAATCCATTAATGTACATACATCTGAAAACAGGTTAGGAAGAGATAACTCACCAGTTGACGGTGGATTCAGAGGTGGAATAGGTCGTTTTCCTTCACTCTCAGAAAAATTGTGTTTTTGTAGTGTCAGGGTCCGTGCTAATCTGTTTCCATCAAGAATGGTACCAAACAAATCAAAGTGGTTAAAAGGGCAAAAATTCAAACCTCTAGAAAGCAGTGAAACATCAGTGTCGGACAGTGGACGAGCTGAAAGGTTGATAACATTATAATCTTCTGTTACTTCCGACCTCGAAGTTGGTAACGGCTTGCATTGATTTCATTTGTGTCTTTGTCCACCTCTGCGTGTCTTCCTTTTTTCTTTCCTTTTCTCTTGCCACCGCTATGTCCGCCCTGGTTTAAAGGCACAGAATTATCTGTACCAGCTAGCTGGCTATTATCTGAAGAGGAATCAGATCCTGTAGCTGCCAGTGTATCACACGTCCGTTCGCCTTTGGTATCTGAGAAGCTAACCCGTTTTTTAGGAGTAGATCTCCGTGAGCGGTATGGCGGAAATAAGGTTTTCTCCAGGTGTACACATTATTCATGTCATAATCCAATTGGTCTCTAGTCCGTTTATCTTTTTTAGTTGAAATTACGTTCCTTTCAAGTTTATCAAGCCTTTTGTTTAACTGGCTGTCTAGGTTAGCATAATCTGGTAAATTCTGTTGTGCCAAAAGGTCTTTCTGTATTAGGGCCATTTCACTCTGTACTCGATCTTGCTCCTTTTGTTTGGAATCTATGATTTAAAGCAGTATTTAAAGCAGATTTAAATACACTAACAAACTGAAGCCAAACTCCAGCTAACAATTTATAAACAGTTACCGCAAATAGTTTTTTTCTTTTTAGGTGAAAGGTCTTTCATAAATAAAAGCTGATCATTGTTAGTACCCCTGTTGTTGTTAAATGGTTTGTTTGCCTGTAAACTTATACATCTGGAAGAGACCTTGTCTTTTTGAAAAACAAGACTTACTGGCTGGATCGCCAGGTGAAAAAAAAAAGAAAGAAAGCCTAAAAAAGAAAACTAAGGCCCCTTTCACATGTGTGGATCAGTATTCAGCCATCCGCTTGCTCAGCAGGGATCGCTCCATTGATCCCCGCTGAGCCGGCGGATGACAAGTCCGTCTCTGCACACTGTGCAGAAACCAAACAGGGGGGGATCGGATGAAAACGGACCGCCTGTCCGTTTTCATCTGATCTGATCCTCCAGACAGATGGAAAATAGGGTTTCCATCCGCCTAGATTTAGCAGAGCAGATCGGATGTCAGTGGACATGTCACCGCAGACATCCGTCACCCCATAAAGATGTAAGGAGTGACCGTTCAGATCCACCTGAAAAAACTGAGAGGCGGATCTGAACGGTCCGCACGTGTGAAAGGGCCCTAATGCTGCTATCACATCTAAGAATCGGTAAACTGCAATATATTATATGTCAAACTCAATGCCATCATTGGGCTGTGTAGATGGACATCTTTCAAAATGGTTTGAACTCAAATACAGGGATCTGTCATCAGACTTCTATTTACAGGTATGGCCATTCACAAAGGCCAGGTTTCACTTTCCAATGTTTACTCTGTTTTATAATCATGCCCCAGTTGAAACTTTCTAAATGTTCTTTTATTCCCTTATCTTTTCATGAAAAACTAGGAGTGGACAAACCACTTTGCAAGCAGAGTTTCTATGTTTCTAATGTTTGGAAATATCTTGATATACTATAGGGATTTATATTTTTAGCGATATATGTTTAAAAAAACTTAATATGCCAAAAAATTACTGTATTTTCTTTACAAGATTTTTAAATTTAAAAAAATATATATATTGTAGTTGTAATCTGTCAGAAAGGGCATGCCCATACATGAAATGGTGCATTAGAATGGTTATCTGTGTGCTGGTGCAGCCCGGCACATAGTCATGCATATGCAATGTCAGAGGGAGAAAGCAGGCAAATTTTAATACACAATAAACAAATAACAGCCAAAAAAATTGTAAATATTTGCTGCAGATTTGATTGAGGAGGGAAGAGAGGGAAAAGAGAGGGGGTTGAGGTGGTGGAGAAAAATAGAAACAGAAAAGATTTTCCAGTTTACCCAAGAATCACCTGATGCCTGGAGAAGGGAGTCAGAGAGATCCCCCCCACACTTCCCCCTTACTTCCCACCACTTCCCTCCCCCTTTCTCACAATCCCTTCCCCCCTCCCTCCTACCCCACCTTCCCCCATATCCCACTTGGATATTTATTTATGACACCCAATCACAAACAGCATCTGCTTACTTCACTTTATCCCCATCCACCCCCATTGCCCCAACAGATACGCATGGGACACACTCACGACCCCCCCCCCCCCCATAGCCACTGAAAACTCCTGAATTTAAACAGAGCTATATTTCAACCTGTTGAGAATACTCCCTCCAGCACAACCCCAATTAGCCTCAGTGTCTGCCAAAAGATAGCGGGCAACCCCATCTGGCATTGCTCATAGGCAAACCTTTGTACCAGTAGAACTGCCATCCATAACCCTGTTTCCCCTACCAGGTATAATTTATGCTGAAATGAACTCCCCTCCTTATATTGGTGTATTGTGATGATATCAACATCTCTTTGTACCGCTGTTGTTAAAGATCTATGTTAATATCTTGTATTATTTTTCAATAAAAATTTTATGAGAAAAAAAAAGAAACAGAAAAGATAAGAAAGTAAGTGGGGAGTTAATAACACAAAAGTTACTATGATAGGATTATATTTCTAGAAATGTGTCATGTCCCATTCAAAAAATGCACTTCACTCATTGCCAGTCCAGCAGGAGTGAGGATACCAGACCAGGGCTAGAAAAGTAAGTTACTAGGATTCTTTTCAAGCAACCCTTTCTCCCATCTTTTAGATAATACTGAAAGATTTATGAGTGGTTACCAGCTTCATAATGTAATTATATATATTTTTTAGAATCACTTATAAACTGGGTTAAATACATTTTATAAAGATTTTATGAGACAAAATTTGTGCACTTTCAAACTTTAAACTTCCCTTTTGGTGTGTTTCCCATTCAAAGTTCATCCCTCTAGAGATTGGGTATTTAATTAAAAGATCCAATAAACCTCCCTTTTGCTCAACGGGGAGAAATAGTGCCCCCCCGCCAAGGAAAATTAAATATTTAAATTATCTATTATACTAAATTCTCTAAATTCTAGATAATCAATAAAAATGCCTTGCCACATCGGTGTTCTGTTGTGTTCTGATGTTAGATAGGTGATCTTTCATACAGTTATACAATAGCCTGCTTCTCCTCCCAACATATTGTTTCTTACTGACTACAAAATGTACCCCTGTTGAAGATCAAGATCTCTCAGTAAAATCAAGAGATATCTGTGCAATATGTTTTGATTTCCTCAAACTCTATCTACACTGTAGCAAGTTCTAAAAGTAACTGTCACAGTCAGGGGTCAGGCTCAGAGACAAGTAGCTATAGCAGTAGGGAGGCTCCCCCAGATCAGCAGTTTAAGTAAACAAGCATGTTCCCTGGTGGATAATGCAGGCTCACCCAAGATGAGTCTAAAGACCATCTTTTATTCACCAGAGCTATTGATGGTGGAGATGGGTTTTGCTCCATGTTAGTGCAAGGTTTCAGTCCTCAGGATCGCCCCGCCAAGAGGTAAGCAAGCTAGTATCAGATATAGTAGATGGGGTTCAAGGAGAAGTGTAGTCAGTAAACTATCCAAAGGTCGGTAACAAGTTGCAGTGATGATATTTTTTCACAATCTGTCCCCAGAGCAGTGCAGTGTTACTATATACTGCCTTGGGTGTGATTGTTCTTGTTTCTGTTTTTGTTTTTGCTTTTGGAGGGTGGTTCTGGTGGAGTTATGGTTGCACAAGCTAAAGAGCTTTCAAGCTGCATAAATGTGAATGTTTTATGTATATTCTCTCGGTGTATTTACCTTCTTCTTTTTCTTTTTTGAACATCCAAGGTTGTTTTATCGTGAATATTGTTGTTGAATAATTGAAAAGCCTCGTCCATTTTCCTGATGAAGCCTTCTGGGCGAAACATGTTGAAATTATGTGGACGTGGTTATGTTTTGAACTCTTGGTGACCACAGTTTTTTCATTGTCAATATTAGGTTGAGGATGTATACCTTTGACTGTGAATGTAAAACTGTTCTCACATTTTATCGTATTTTTCTGTTAAACTGCTTTAATAAATATTTGATATATTTTTAGTAGATAATGTTTTTTCTATATCAGGGGTACCTTTAAAATCCCATTTCCTACATATTTTTTGGTTCAAAGATAGATGGCACTAATGGGCACTAATAGGTAGCACTGATGGGCACTGGTAGGTGGCACTGATCGGTGACACTGGTGAGGAGGCACAGATGGGCACTGATTGGCAGCACTGGTGGGCACTTATTGGCATCACTGATGGGCTCTGATTAGGAGTACTGGTGGGGACATATTGGCAGCACTGGTGGGCTACTGTTTGGACCGCACTAATAATCAGGACACTGATAATCAGTGCCCTGATTATCGGTGTACATGTCCCTTTTAGAGAAGTCTGTTATCGTCTCTCTTCTCCTCATGCTGTCAGCATGAGGAAAGGAGTGCCAATAACCAGCTTCTATTTACATACGAGATTAGCTGTGATTGGACACAGCTAATAACATGGTAAAGAGCCGCTTTTTACCTCTATCTGTGTACTGTAATGTACTAACTCTGTACTTCGACACTAATCACAGAGCACGCCACCCATGCCCAGCTGTGGGCGGGTGGCGGGCACAATCACAGGGGGGCTGTCATTTGATGGCCTCCTAGAACTAGCAGTCCGCTAGAGGTCCTTAAGTGCTTGATTCAGTTTATGGCCCTGCACTCTAATATACTACTGTTGGCAAAGGGGGATTAAAATAAATATTTAGACACTATTCTTGATAAACTGTCTCCCACAATTACTATTGCTTCAGCAAAGGGTTATTTAACACCATTTGCAAGACTGTTCACAGAAATGGGTTGGAGGGAGAGAAATTTGAATAGAAAATGTTTTTCCTGTTATTCCACCATGTACAGTGGACTTTCACATATAGATATGGGTCTGGGTAACTCCACTATTCTCCCCATGATAGACTCCTCCCAGTATAAACCAAGAAATGTATCTGACCACTCTTCGATCTGGGTGAAAATAAGTACACAGCACCCTGCAATTGTCCTAATTTCTACAATAAAATCCAATTCCAGAATCACTTACAGCCTTTTTGAAGTGCAATTGCTATACCACCCCAGTAGTCATAATTTGGAACGCTCTAAAAAATGCCCTTTTAAGGGGAAAAGTTCTAAAAGGGATTTCAATTATTAAATAAAACACTAAAACATGGTAAATACTGAGTATCTAAGCAGCCCAAAATGTGGAATCAGCATATACAGCTAATCCCAATACCTCCAATAAGAATAGATGGTCAGAAGTACAGAACATATATAGAACACTAATCCTTATCATTACAGAAAATAAACAATTTGTTATGTGAGAATACTTTGAGGAAGGGGAGAATACAGGACACGAGCTAGCTATGATGGCCAAGGCGAAACAAGACATGTCCTATATTGAAGCTATAACTGATTTAGAGGGTGTTACATACTGTATGCTCATGCTAAGATCTTGCATACCTTTCACCATTTGTATACTTCTAAGGTTCCATCAAACCAGAGAGGGATAGACCAACTTCTAGATAAATGTTCCCATAACGCTGGAGGATACTTTGTTGGTGGTGGCCAGGTCTCTATAAATTGCCGGCAACTGATCGCATTCTATCAAAGGTTTATAAAATATATGCTGTGATTTTATTGCCAGAGTTACTCAAAATTAAGCAATTATAAGTCTTACCAGGGGCAGCCCATCCATTAAGGGTGCACGGGTGCTGCCCCTCTTTCCAGCCACCTCCTCTATGGTTAATGAATAGATTTATGCATAGCATGAATCTATCCATGGCCACCACTGCCACTCCCTATGCAGGCGTCCAGCCCCTTTTCGGATGCTGGGCGCCTGAATTCCAATGGCGGGGGTATTTTTTTAAGCACCTGATTAGAGCAATAGGTTCTAATAGGCTTCAAAAAAGGTGGACTTGGAGCACAGAGCATTGCACTCGCAGTCCACCCAGATGTGTTAGAAAAGCAAATGAATATTTGCTTTCCTAACACTGAACCGCCTCTCCACCAATCAGGTAGTGCGGGTCTAATACCCATCACCTGATTGGCTGAAGGCACAGGCGCCCTGACTGGATGCCTAGCAGACCAAAGAAGAGAGGAGGTGGAAGCATGGAGGACACAGGAGCTGTCCCACAGCTCACCGTCAACTGCTGCCTGACCCGCCACTAAGATGGGGTAAGTTCCAGGTAAACAGCGGGCGGGCAGGGGTCACAGTGGCGGCATTTGATTGGCACAAGTGGCTGCATATGATGGGTACAAGTGGCTGCAGTTTATGGGCACTAGTGGCTGCATTTGACAGGCACAAATGGCTGCATTTGATGGGCACAAGTGGCTGCATATGACAGGCACAAGTGGCTGCATTTGGTGGGCACAAGTGACTGCATTTGAAGGGCACAAATGGCTGCATTTGATGGGCTCAACTGGCTGCATTTGAAGGCCACAAGTGGCTGCATTTGGTGGGCAAAAGTGGCTGCATATGATGGGCACAAGTGGCTGCAGTTTATGGGCACTAGTGGCTGCATTTGACAGGCACAAATGGCTTCATTTGATGGGCACAAGTGGTTGCATATGACAGGCACAAGTGGCTGCATTTAGTGGGCACAAGTGACTGCATATGATGGGCACAAGTGACTGCATTTGACGGGCACAAATGGCTGCATTTGATGGGCTCAACTGGCTGCATTTGATGGGCACAAGTGGCTGCATTTGGTGGGCAAAAGTGGCTGCATATGATGTGCACAAGTTTCTGCATTTGACAGGCACAACTGGCTGCATTTGATGGGCACAATGGCTGCATTTGATGGGCACAAGTGGCTGCATTTGATGGCACTAATGGGTGCATATGATGGGCACATGATGATTCGGCGCTCCCGTAGACGTCCAATGATGAAACGCGTAGGGCGTGACCTAATCTGTGCTTCCCAATCAACACTGAACAGTTGATGGTTAACCGAGTATTTTGTCTCTTTTTGCTTACTACACGCTAATAAAATTGTGAGTACCTCTCTGCTTGTTTTGAAATAAACTTTTTTAAATGATCTTACACTATGGGCACCCCTTCTATTTTTTTATATTTTTTTTATATGACATACCACGATCCTGATACTGCTAGAGATTGCTGCACAGTGGCATAGACTGTGACTGCCTGATACCCCAGCAGGGGTGAAGTAAGCTGGTGAGTTGCTGCACATTTAGAGCACTGGATTTTACTACCAAAAGCATAAACATCACGTGAACTAAGTTGTTCCGAAACAAAAGGACTTTTATATATATATAGATATTTGATTGCACATGTGCACTTTACTAGATTGTATTTGTTTACCATTTTGTATCCCAATCACCTTACTCCCTCCCCCCCCCCCCCCTTTTTTTTGCCTTCATGTGTGACTGCATGTTTTTTCTGCACTGGGAATAATATTCCATATATTTGACACGTATGATCTAAATAGGAGCTCCATTTATGGTTTTGATGTTCACACAGGTTTTTTAAATTGTACATAGCACATTCATGCTTGTTGCATTTATTTTTGCACTGGCAACAATATCCCATATATAATAGGATACTTGAAACATAGGAGCATCATGTATGGTTTTTGATTTTTACACTGCTTTTATGAATTGTATATAGCACATATATAGGATACAAATAAGTTCTCTTAAGGGAACAGCGCCACACCCTTCTCTCAAAACAACAAGTAGCTGCATATAATAGGCACAAGTGGCTGCATTTGATGGGCACAAATATGTGCATATGATGGGCACAAGTAGCTGCATTTTATGGGCACACTCCAGTCCTCAAGGCACCCCAACAGATCATGTTTTCAGGCTTTCCATTATTTTGCACAGGTGATTTGATCAGATTCACTACCTTATAATTACCACAGCTGTTTCATCTGAGGGAAATCCTGAAAACATGACCTGTTGTTTGCGCCTTGAGGACTGGAGTTGAGAAACACAGCTATAATAAATGCACACTGACCCAGCATAACAATACTTACCTGGAGCTTGAAAAACTGAAGGGCTTTAAAACATTGCAAGCAAGTTCATGTACCGACTGTATGCAATGAATACACTGAAATACTTTACAATGCTACAAATTAAGTTTGATATCCCTAGGCAACAGTTTTACAGATACTTACAATTACATCTTACATTACAAGCTCAAGCTCTCCTGTCAGTGTTAAAAATGATACCACGGATTTAGGAGATTACCAGCGCGAACAATAAAAAAAGGAATGATTTAGCATATTTATACACATCTCTTATTTACCACACAGGATGCTGCCCAGTTGTCTTGCAGGAGAAAATAAGAATGAGATGTACGTGACATTGAATGAGCAATATGGGAAGCAGCGTTAGCATCTATACCATAAGCCTCCTTATCCTCTTCTTATAAGTTGACTCAATTTATCTTGCATTGCATCTATAGGACTCCACAGGTATACCAAAGTAGGTATGATGTATTCCCACCTTTGCCCCTAATTTACCAGAGATCAAAGAGACCAGATCCACATGCTTTGGAGGTGTCCAAAACAAGCCAGGCATTGAACAGAGATCATTAGCACTATATCGTCGATATTTGATGTTAGTTTGTTTCAGGACCCTATTATTGTGTTTACGTTGAGCCTTTGTCTATAGGTCTACTCATTGATTCCTACCAGGAGATGTGGTCAAGGTCCATAATTGTAATTGTTTTTAACTGTGTGATAAGGTTTTTGGGTACAATCCTGTAATTAAAGATATTTTTTGCTATATTATGATTATATTTGTGGTATTTTTGTTTTTGTGTTAATGAGATTTTTGTGTGACACCTGAAGCTCCCATTATTATTGACTTGGTGTCAAGATGGTTCTACTGTTTTGGTGACTTTTTTCTCCCTCTCCTCTTTTTTGTTTTATTTTTTTTCCTGTGAATTATTTTTTGTTTTTGGAGCTTTATTTGCAGTTGAGGCCATTTGTTGTTCTGTAGAAGGTATTTACCTCCAGAGTTATATGTACTCTTTTTTTGTTATTGTATTTTTATTAGTTCAAAAACAAAACAGAAATACAGTAGTATACTGTAGAATAATTGTATTAATTTGGCTTTATAACCAAGATCTGTATTTATGCCATTTGTGCCCCCTTTTAAGCTTTGACTTTGAAAAAGCTCACTTAGCTAAGCATAAGACAGATCTTGAAATAGTTAGGTGTATGAACATCATTTTTGTACCAGTTGCACAGGTAAGAATATACATAGAGTAATGTGTCATAGAATTGAGCAAAAATGCTTGAAGAGATCTTTTACAAAGTAACTCATAGAGTATCCATAATATAGTTAGTATTTGATATAGTTACTTAATTAGTTAGCTAGTTAGAATTTGTGTGAAATTATATATATATATATATATATATATATATATATATATATATATATATATATATATATATATATATATATTGTATTTATCAGCGTATAACACGCACCCCAAGTTTAGGAGGGAATTTTAAGGAAAAAAAACCTTTTAGGAGGGAAGTTGAAGGGAAAAAAACTTACATTTAAATGCCCATCATTTCAGCCTTCTCAGTGCAGCCTTGCCCCAGTGCAGCCATGTCAGTGCAGCCTTGTCAGCGCAGCCTTCCCCAGTGTCCATTGCAGCCTTATCCCAGTGCAGCCTTGCCCCAGTGCAGCCTTGTCAGTGCAGCCTTGTCAGTGCAGCCTTCCCCAGTGTCCATTGCAGCCTTGCCCCAGTGCAGCCTTGCCCCAGTGCAGCCTTGCAGCTCGAAGTTTGAAAATGGCGCCCCTCCCCTGTGATCCTGTGATCCCCTGCGATCCTGAGCTTCAAAATCGCCGACCGCGATTTGAAAATGGCGTCGCCAGCGCGGAAATACACAGAGCCGGTCCTCGGCTCTTCTCGGCGGCTCTCGTTCACTTTCTGCTCCACTCGTAGTCCCGCCCGGGATGGGCGTGACTGTGAGCGGAGCTATCCGAACCTAGCGGTTCACTCGGCTAGGTTCGGGCGGCGCTCGAGTGAAGCCGAACGTGGCCAAAAAGAGCCGAAGTCTGGCTCTGTGTATTTCGGCGCCGGCGGCGCCATTTTCAAATCGCGGTCGGCGATTTTGAAGCTCAGGATCGCAGGGGATCGGCGTATAACACGCACCCGCGATTTTCCCCTGATTTTAAGGGGAAAAAAGTGCATGTTATACGCCGATAAATACGGTATATATATATATATACACATACATACACACACACACATACATATATATATATATATATATATATATATATATATATATATATATATATATATATACATGCATATATATATATATACACATATATATATATATATATATATATATATATATATATATATATATATATATATATGCTATTATAGTTTAAAATGCATTTGTAAGTTTTGGTACAAAACTGAATTTCTGTTACTTAAAGAATGTATCTATTACAAGAAGTGGCCATTTAGCAGAAGGTCAACACTACGTTTTTTCTTTATAGAATACTGTTATGTGTTTCTGTCAATCAAAGAATTTTAAAAGACGTGTTAGCTATTGGCAATGTGAATATTTAAAATAATTACTAATACGTTCATTTTACCTTTAGCTCAAACTATATATGGATATAGTTGCATTTTGCTGACTTGTAGATTTGTAATAGTATAAAAAACAGTGTTACACAAAGCTCTGGACACACTTCCACACACACACTTCCACACGCACACTTCTACACACACACTTCTTGATACACTTCTTCTTCATACACACAGAAGGAGACACTTACATTATACACGGTTTCATACACTGAAGAAGACATTTTGTTTACTTTAGGCCTATATTCAGCCTAACTCCTAAACAGCTGTTCCAACAAGACACCTCTATGACAATAGAGAAAGCAAGAACCTAATTCTTTTCCTGTACTTTATTTTACTACAGTTTTTGTTCCTAATATCTTTTGTTTTACTACATCAAGCTGTATGAAGTTTTAACTTTTTATTTTCAAGTTGATGCCAAGTGCGATCAAATAAACTCACACTTTGTTTTAAGACCGCCTGGCTATTGAACTATTGAACATAACACCTAAAAAGACACTATTGACATTACACGTTTCTGTGAAGTTTTCATTACTTTTACATATACAGAGTATGAATCTCAAAATGCCAGGGGCATAGAAACAGTGGCTAAGAGCATATATGAGATCAATCGTTTAACCAGTTTAGCAATACCTTGAAAGAGAGCCCCAGTAAATAATGGATGGGATCTAAAGAAAATAGTAGGCCCACCACATTCTGAAGTACTAGCAGTGGCCATGCATCCGTTAAGGGTTCACAGGCACTGCCCCCTCTCTCCAGCCACCCCCCTCTATGACTAATGGATAGATTCATGCATTGCATGAATCTATCCATGGCTACCACCACCACACCCTATTCAGGTGTCCGGCCCCTTTTTGGACGCTGGGCGCCTGAATTACAGTGGCGGGGGGTTTTAAGCCCCTGATAGGCTCTAATCGGCTTCAAAAAAGGTGAACTGCGAGTACAGAGCATTGCGCTCACAGTTTTCCCAGGTGTGTTAGAACAGCAAATGAATATTCGCTTTCATAACACTGAACCGCCTCTCCACCAATTAGGTGCTCGGGTCTATTACCCATCACCTGATTGGCTGAAAGGACAGGCGCTGTGTTTGGACGCCTATCAGGAAGAGGGGAGGAAACACATGGAGGACACAGGAGCTACTGTCTGACCCGCTTCAAGGTCCCACCCTCGCCGTTGCCACCCGCATGCCTGACCTGCAACTGAGACAGGGTAAGTGCCTGGCAAACGGCTAGCAGGTGTGGGGGGATCACAGTGGCAGCATTTGATGGGGCACAGTGGCACTATTTGATGGGCACAGTGGCAGCATTTGAGGGGGCGCAGTGGCAGAATTTGATGGGGCACAGTGGCAGCATTTGATGGGGCACAGTGGCAGCATTTAATGGGGCAAAGTGGCAGAATTTTATGGGCACAGTGGCAGCATTTGATGTGGCACAGTGGCAGAATTTGATGGGCACAGTGGCAGCATTTGATGGGCACAGTGGCAGCATTGTATGGGGCACAGTGGCAGCATTTGATGGGCACAGTGGCAGAATTTTATGGGACACAGTGGCAGCATTTGATGGGCAAAGTGACAGCATTTAATGGGCACAGTGGCAGCATTTGATGGGGCAGAGTGGCAGCATTTGATGGGGCACAGTGGCAGCATTTGATGGGCACAGTGGCAGCATTTGATGGGGCACAGTGGCAGCATTTGATGGGCAAAGTGGCAGAATTTTATGGGCACAGTGGCAGCATTTGATGGGCACAGTGGCAGCATTTGATGGGGCACAGTGGCAGCATTTGATGGGCACATTGGCAGCATTTTATGGGGCACAGTGGCAGCATTTGATGGGCAAAGTGACAGCATTTAATGGGCACAGTGACAGCATTTGATGGGCACAGTGGCAGCATTTGATTGGCACAGTGGCAGCATTTGATGGGGCACAGTGGTAGCGTTTTATGGACACAGTGGCTGAGTTTGATGGGTACAGTGGCTGCATTTGATGGCACAGTGGCTGCGTTTGATGGGCATAGTGGCTGTGTTTGATGGCACAATGGCTACGTTTCTTTTTTTCAGAATGTTTCAGTTTGTTTGCGCCCCCCCAAATATTTTGAGCACCAGCCGTCACTGAGTACTAGCATTACTTCTGAACAGAATGACTGAACAAGAAGACATAACCAAAATATATGGAAATGTGAACCTGTCTCCAGCCCACACCGCCAACACATAGCTGAAAGGGTAGGATCCAGATGATGTATACTCTCCGGAGTCCTATACCAGAACATCAGGATCTTCACAGCAGTCTCTCTGCACCACACATTTAGAGGATTTAAAGGGCGATAACCAAATTTTTGCCCACATATGGAGAGAGATAGGTTGCCCCAAGAGTGTGCTCCACTTACGCATATTTAAGTGTGAGTCCTCCGGTATAGTGGTAGAATCATGCAATATATGATATAGGGAGGATACCAAATGTAACTGGTGTGGACCCTCAGCACACGTACATTCAAAGAGTGTAGGAATACCTAAGGTGAGAGACGGGGACATTGAGTGGAAAAAATGCTTGACTTGCAGGTAAAAATAAAACAAATTTTGAGGGATAGAGAACTTTTCCTGTAGTGTCACAAAAGTATGCAGTCTGTGAGTAACAGGGTGCACCAAATTACGCAGTTGAAAAAGAAGAGTCTGCATCCATGGCAAGATGCGCCCAAAGGATAGACTATCTGGCAGGACTGGGTTAAATAGGATATTGGAAAGAGGAGGGCATGGTGAGGATAGAAAGTACTTCAGAGCACATTTACATAATATAGACATGGTGAATAACATTGGTGATAGACACATATGCTTCAATACCGGGTCAGTAAGGAACATAGGTGTATTGGATACAGGGCACCCCGTTCAATTTCCGACCACCTGTTTGGAGCTGTCTGAATAGACTAGGGATGAGCTTCATGTTCGAGTCGAACCCATGTTCGACTCGAACATCGTCTGTTCGCCCGTTCGCCGAATTGCAAACGATATGAGCCGTTTGCGCCAAATTCGTGTGGCGCGTCACGGCACATAATTCACTGCGGCATCGCAGTGCATTGCTGGCTGATGATTGGCCAAGCATGCACTATGACCCGCATGCTTGGCCAATCACAGCGCCGTCTCAACAGAGAGCCGTAATTGGCCAAAGCCAAGGAGGCTTTGGCCAATTATGGCTCAGGGGATTTAGTACACGCCCCACACTATATAAGGCCGCCTACATGGCGGCCCTGTGTAGTGTGTGTTCCAGCGTTGAAAGAGATAGACAGAGAGACAGTGTCATTTGATTTGAGTTAGATAGATTAGGCAGAACAGTCAGTCAGTTAGCTGCACTTACAGTGTATTGTGTATATATATGCATCCCAGGTGTTGCATATATATATATACACTGTATTCAGCTTAGCTAGATCCGTTCCTGTTATCTTCCTACTGACAGGCAGGCTTGTCTTGTTACAGTATTTACAGCTACCTGAAGAAAATTGCTGGTGTTCTTTTGATCCTATTAGTACCACAGTCAGGCAGCTAGACTATTTACAGTTAGTGCAGTGTGTCCTGCTCACAGTGTTCAGCTAGATCCGTTCCTGTTATCTTCTTACTGACAGGCAGGCTTGTCTTGTTACAGTATATACAGCTACCTGAAGAAAATTGCTGGTGTTCTTTTGATCCTATTAGTGCCACAGTCAGGCAGCTAGACTATTTACAGTTAGTGCAGTGCGTCCTGCTCACAGTGTTCAGCTAAAACTACAAGTTAGTGGGGTGCGTCCTGCTCACAGTGTTCAGCTAAACCTACAAGTTAGTGGGGTGCGTCCTGCTCACAGTGTTAAGCTAAACCTACAAGTTAGTGCGGTGCGTCCTGCTCACAGTGTTCAGCTAAAACTACAAGTTAGTGCTGTGCGTCCTGCTCACAGTGTTCAGCTAAACCTACAAGTTAGTGTAGTGAGACCTCTGCACAGCTACCTGAAGAAAATTGCTGGTGTTCTTTTGATCCTATTGGTACCACAGTCAGGCAGCTAGACTATTTACAGTTAGTGCAGTGCGTCTTGCTCACAGTGTTCATCTAAAGTTACAAGTTAGTGCTTTGCGTCCTGCTCACAGTGTTCAGCTAGATCCGTTCCTGTTATCTTCTTACTGACAGGCAGGCTTGTCTTGTTACAGTATATACAGCTACCTGAAGAAAATTGCTGGTGTTCTTTTGATCCTATTAGTACCAAAGTCAGGCAGCTAGACTATTTACAGTTAGTGCAGTGTGTACTGCTCACAGTGTTCAGCTAGATCCGTTCCTGTTATCTTCTTACTGACAGGCAGGCTTGTCTTGTTACAGTATATACAGCTACCTGAAGAAAATTGCTGGTGTTCTTTTGATCCTATTAGTACCAAAGTCAGGCATCTAGACTATTTACAGTTAGTGTAGTGCGTCCTGCTCACAGTGTTCAGCTAAAACTACAAGTTAGTGGGGTGCGTCCTGCTCACAACGTTCAGCTAAACTTACAAGTTAGTGGGGTGCGTCCTGCTCACAGTGTTCAGCTAAACCTACAAGTTAGTGCAGTGCGTCTTGCTCACAGTGTTCAGCTAAAACTACAAGTTAGTGCTGTGCATCCTGCTCACAGTGTTCAGCTAAACCTACAAGTTAGTGTAGTGAGACCTCTGCACAGTGTTCATCTAAAGCTACAAGTTAGTGCAGTGCGTCCTGCTCACAGTGTTCAGCTAGATCCGTTCCTGTTATCTTCTTACTGACAGGCAGGCTTGTCTTGTTACAGTATATACAGCTACCTGAAGAAAATTGCTGGTGTTCTTTTGATCCTATTAGTACCACAGTCAGGCAGCTAGACTATTTACAGTTAGTGCAGTGCGTCCTGCTCACAGTGTTCAGCTAGATCCGTTCCTGTTATCTTCTTACTGACAGGCAGGCTTGTCTTGTTACAGTATTTACAGCTACCTGAAGAAAATTGCTGGTGTTCTTTTGATCCTATTAGTACCACAGTCAGGCAGCTAGACTATTTACAGTTAGTGCAGTGCGTCCTGCTCACAGTGTTCAGCTAAAACTACAAGTAAGTGGGGTGCGTCCTGCTCACAGTGTTCAGCTAAACCTACAAGTTAGTGGGGTGCATCCTGCTCACAGTGTTCGGCTAAACCTAAAAGTTAGTGCAGTGCGTCCTGCTCACAGTGTTCAGCTAAAACTATAAGTTAGTGCTGTGCGTCCTGCTCACAGTGTTCAGCTAAACCTACAAGTTAGTGTAGTGAGACCTCTGCACAGTGTTCATCTAAAGCTACAAGTTCGTGCAGTGCCTCCTGCTCAAAGTGTTCAGCTAGATCCGTTCCTGTTATCTTCTTACTGACAGGCAGGCTTGTCTTGTTACAGTATTTACAGCTACCTGAAGAAAATTGCTGGTGTTCTTTTGATCCTATTAGTACCACAGTCAGGCAGCTAGACTATTTACAGTTAGTGCAGTGCGTCCGGCTCACAGTGTTCAGCTAGATCCGTTCCTGTTATCTTCTTACTGACAGGCAGGCTTGTCTTGTTACAGTATTTACAGCTACCTGAAGAAAATTGCTGGTGTTCTTTTGATCCTATTGGTACCACAGTCAGGCAGCTAGACTATTTACAGTTAGTGCAGTGCGTCTTGCTCACAGTGTTCAGCTAAAACTACAAGTTAGTGGGGTGCGTCCTGCTCACAGTGTTCAGCTAAACCTACAAGTTAGTGGGGTGCGTCCTGCTCACAGTGTTCAGCTAAACCTACAAGTTAGTGGGGTGCGTCCTGCTCACAGTGTTCAGCTAAACCTACAAGTTAGTGCGGTGCATCCTGCTCACAGTGTTCAGCTAAAACTACAAGTTAGTGCTGTGCGTCCTGCTCACAGTGTTCAGCTAAACCTACAAGTTAGTGTAGTGAGACCTCTGCACAGTGTTCATCTAAAGCTACAAGTTAGTGCAGTGCGTCCTGCTCACAGTGTTCAGCTAAAACTACAAGTAAGTGGGGTGCGTCCTGCTCACAGTGTTCAGCTAAACCTACAAGTTAGTGGGGTGCATCCTGCTCACAGTGTTCGGCTAAACCTAAAAGTTAGTGCAGTGCGTCCTGCTCACAGTGTTCAGCTAAAACTATAAGTTAGTGCTGTGCGTCCTGCTCACAGTGTTCAGCTAAACCTACAAGTTAGTGTAGTGAGACCTCTGCACAGTGTTCATCTAAAGCTACAAGTTCGTGCAGTGCCTCCTGCTCAAAGTGTTCAGCTAGATCCGTTCCTGTTATCTTCTTACTGACAGGCAGGCTTGTCTTGTTACAGTATTTACAGCTACCTGAAGAAAATTGCTGGTGTTCTTTTGATCCTATTAGTACCACAGTCAGGCAGCTAGACTATTTACAGTTAGTGCAGTGCGTCCGGCTCACAGTGTTCAGCTAGATCCGTTCCTGTTATCTTCTTACTGACAGGCAGGCTTGTCTTGTTACAGTATTTACAGCTACCTGAAGAAAATTGCTGGTGTTCTTTTGATCCTATTGGTACCACAGTCAGGCAGCTAGACTATTTACAGTTAGTGCAGTGCGTCTTGCTCACAGTGTTCAGCTAAAACTACAAGTTAGTGGGGTGCGTCCTGCTCACAGTGTTCAGCTAAACCTACAAGTTAGTGGGGTGCGTCCTGCTCACAGTGTTCAGCTAAACCTACAAGTTAGTGGGGTGCGTCCTGCTCACAGTGTTCAGCTAAACCTACAAGTTAGTGCGGTGCGTCCTGCTCACAGTGTTCAGCTAAAACTACAAGTTAGTGCTGTGCGTCCTGCTCACAGTGTTCAGCTAAACCTACAAGTTAGTGTAGTGAGACCTCTGCACAGTGTTCATCTAAAGCTACAAGTTAGTGCAGTGCGTCCTGCTCACAGTGTTCAGCTAAAACTACAAGTTAGTGCTGTGCGTCCTGCTCACAGTGTTCAGCTAAAACTACAAGTTAGTGTGGTGCGTCCACCTCACAGTGTTCAGCTAAACCTACAAGTTATTTTTTTGCGAGCTCTGCACAGTGTTCACCTAAAGATACCTGTAGAAGGTTGGTGGTGTTTTCCTGATCCTATCACTACCGCAGGCAGCTAAAAAAGCTACAAATTAGTTTTTTGCAAGCTCTGCACAGTGTTCAGCTAAAGCTACCTGTAGAAGGTTGGTGGTGTTCTCATACTACAGGCAGGCAGTTGATTTTGCTAGCTGCAGTATCAGTACATATATATATATATATATATATATATATATATATATATATATATATATATATATCCCAGCTTAGTGCAGCTACAGGCCATTAGTATGTCTGGAAGGCCAAGAAGGAGAGGCAGACAGTCACAAGCCAATAAGAGAGGGCAAGCAGGCTCTGTGTCTAGTGCTTGTCGTGGAGACGGTGCATCCTCATCAGCACGTGGCCGTGGGACACGCTTGGCCTTTTTTTCGGCAGCTGGCCGTGTTGAGCCGCAACATGCGGAAGACTTGGTCTAGTGGATGACCAAGCCGTCCTCATCCTCCTCATCCTCTCTCACCCATGCCCAGGGTACTTTGTCTGGCAAAGCAGCGGCCTCTTCCCTCGGCTCAATGTCATCAGTGACTCCTTCCCTAGCCCCACCATGTCCTCCTGAGGAGTCCCTCGAACTGTTTGACCACAGTGTTGGGTACATGCTCCAGGAGGATGCCCAGCGTTTGGAAGGCTCTGATGATGATACTGAGCTCGATGAAGGCAGTAACATGAGCACGGATAGAGGGGGTGCCCAAGAAGGACAGCAATCTGGCAGTCATGCTCCCCCTGCTGCAGCATACTGCCAGGTTTGCTCCAGTGATGAGAAGGGAGGGGATGATGAGGTCACTGACTCAATGTGGGTGCCTGATAGGAGAGAGGAAGAGGAGGAGGAGGAGGAGGCGGCACATCACCAACGAGGCAGGATGCCCTCCAGGGGCCAGCCTAAGGGCAGCACATTGACTGCATCACACCCCAAAGCTCCACATGTGCAGGGCGCTGCAGTCTCTGGGCATTATTCAAAAAGTTCTTTGGTGTGGGCCTTTTTTGAGACGAGTGCATCAGATCGCACCGCTGCTATTTGCAACATATGTCTCAAGCGTATCTCGCGTGGCCAAAACATCTCCCGCTTGGGTACCACATGCTTGACCAGACATATGTTGACCTGCCATGCAGTTCGTTGGCAAGCGTATCTAAAAGACCCACACCAAAGAACAAAGAGGACCTCTCCTTGCTCCTCATCAGCTGAGATCTCCAACCCCACTATACCTTCAGTCCTCTCTGAGAACTGCACTGAGAGGAATGAAGGTTTAGAATTAGGTGTGTCACAGCCAAGTACTTGTGGGCAATCTGCTTTTGGTACACCAACGTCAGATTGTACCAGGCAAATTTCCCTGCCCCAGCTGCTGCACCGCCGAAAGAAGTTTGCTCCCAGCCATCCACATGCCCAGCGGTTGAATGCTAGCTTGGCAAAATTGCTAGCACTTCAACTGCTGCCTTTTCAGTTGGTAGACTCTGCCCCCTTCCGTGAGTTTGTGGAATGTGCGGTTCCTCAGTGGCAGGTACCCAAACGCCACTTTTTCTCACGGAAGGCGATTCCGGCTCTCTACCGGCATGTGGAAGGCAATGTCCATGCCTCGCTGGACAGGGCGGTCAGCGATAAGGTGCATATTACCGCTGACACATGGTCCAGCAGGCATGGACAGGGACGTTACCTAAGTTTCACGGCGCATTGGGTGACTCTGCTGGCAGCTGGGAAGGATGCAGGACAAGGTGCAGTAGTGTTGGAGGTTGTTCCGCCACCACGCCTCCAAAATGCTAATGATTGTGACACACCTCTCTCCTCCACCCCCTCCTCTTCTTCTTCCTCCATGGCCTCTTCCTGTGCTTTATCCTCGGAACCAGCGGTGCTACGTAGCCGTTCAAGGGGCTACGCAAGTACGCAGGCCAAAAGATGCCATGCGGTGCTTGAGCTGGTGTGCTTGGCGGACAGGAGTCACACTAAGGCAGAGGTTTTGTCAGCTCTGCAGGGGCAGGTTCAGAGGTGGTTGACACCACGCCAACTTAAGGCAGGAATGGTGGTTTGCGACAATGGCACCAACCTCCTCTCTGCCCTCCGACAGGGACAAATGACCCATGTGCCCTGTTTGGCTCACGTCCTTAACTTGGTGGTGCAGCGGTTCTTGGGCAGGTACCCGGGCTTACAGGATGTCCTGAGGCAGGCCAGGAAAGTCTGTGTGCATTTCCGCCGGTCATATAATGCCAGTGCTTGGCTGACGGACCTCCAAAAGGAGTTTAACCTGCCCAAGAACCGCCTAATCTGTGACATGCCCACCAGGTGGAACTCAATGTTGGCCATGCTGCAGTGGCTGCACACGCAGCAGAGGGCCATCAATGAGTACCTGTGTGACTATGGCACCAGGACAGGGTCAGGGGAGCTTGTTTTTTTTTCCCCACGAGAGTGGGCCATGATCAGGGATGCATGCACTGTCCTGTCACCATTTGAGGAGGCCACAAGGATGGTGAGCAGTGACAGTGCATGCGTCAGTGACACTGTCCCCCTTGTCCACCTGTTGGAGAACACACAATGCGTGGAATAATGGACAGGGCACTTGAGGCAGAACAGAGGCAGGAAGAGGAGGACTTCCTTAGCTCTCAAGGCCCCCTTTATCCAGACAGTGTTTCTGCGTGCCCGCCGATCACACAGTAAGAGGACGAGGAGGAGGAGGAGGAGGAAGATTGTGTCAGTATGGAGGTGCAGCCTGGCACTCAGCATCAGCAGCAGTCTTTAAGGGATCAGTCCCAAGAAACACATGGACTTGTACGTGGCTGGGAGGAGGTGGCTGCGGACCATGTCGTCTTTAGTGACCCAGAGGACTCCGGACCGAATGCCTCAGCAAACCTACGCTGCATGGCCTCCCTGACCCTGCAAAGCTGGCGTAAGGATCCTCGTATTCGTGGTATCAAGGAGAAGGACCAATACTGGCTGGCAACCCTCCTTGATCCAGGTTACAAGGGTAAGGTTGCGGACCTTATCTTGCCATCGCAGAGGGAGCAGAGGATGAAACATCTTCGGGAGGCCTTGCAGAAAGGTCTGTGCAACGCGTTCCCAGAGACTGGGAGGTTACAAACTCCTGTTTCTGGACAACGTGTTGCTGAGGCTTTGGTCAGTCAAAGAAGGTGGCCGTCTGACCGATGCGTTCAGACAATTTTTTGGTCCGCAGCCCCAAGGTTCCTGCAACCATCGCCAGCGTCTGTTTTACATGGTGCAGGAATACCTAGGGGCAAGATCTGACTTGGACACCTTTCCCACCAAAAATCCTCTGGGTTACTGGGTCTTGAGGATGGATCCCTGGCCAGAGCTTGCACAGTATGCAATTGAGCTACTGGCCTGTCCTGCATCCAGCGTTCTTTCGGAACGCACATTCAGTGCTGCTGGAGGCTTTGTAACCGATCACAGGGTGCGTCTGTCCACCGACTCGGTCGATCGACTGACCTTCATAAAGATGAATCAGTTTTGGATCACCACCAGCTACCAAGCACCTGATGCTGATGTAACTGAATCATTTTTTTTGAAATCTCAGATCCCTTCAAAGACTGCCTATACTGATGCTGAGTGACTATCCCTGAGTAATTATCCTCTTCCTCCTCAATCATCACGCTGATAGCTTGTAAGAACATTTTTGGTTCTGGGTACCACCACCAGTGCCTAAGGCACAATTTTTCAGCCCCTGTTTAACAGGGGCGTGTAATTACAATTTTTGATGCAATACTTTGCAGCAGGGCTCGTTTCTGCGTTCCAACTAGAGTGTCTGTGAGGGGTTGCAGTGTTGTGGCACCAGCACCAGTGCCTAAGGCCTAATTTTTCAGCCCCTGTTCAACAGGGGCATGTAATTACAATTCTTGATCTAATATTTCACAGCAGGGCCCATTTCTGCACCCACCAAGAGCGAGTGAGGACTTACAGTGTTGTGGCACCAGCACCACCACCACTAAATGCCCAATTTTTCTGAGCTTGTTCTACAGGGGCATGTAATTACAATTCTTGATCTAATGTTTCACAGCAGGGCCCATTTCTGCACCCACCAAGAGCGAGTGAGAACTTACAGTGTTGTGGCACCAGCCCCACCACCACCAAAGGCCCAATTTTTCTGCCCTTGTTCAACAGGGGCATGTAATTACAATTCTTGATCTAATATTTCACAGCAGGGCCCATTTCTGCACCCACCAAGAGCGAGTGAGGACTTACAGTGTTGTGGCACCAGCACCACCACCAAAGGCCCAATTTTTCTGCCCCTGTTCAACAGGGGCATGTAATTACAATTCTTGATCTAATATTTCACAGCAGGGCCCATTTCTGCACCCACCAAGAGTGAGTGAGGACTTACATTGTTGTGGCACCAGCACCACCACCACCACCAAAGGCCCAATTTTTCTGCCGCTGTACAACAGGGGCATGTAATTACAATTCTTGATCTAATATTTCATAGCAGGGCCCTGTGAAGGCTTACAGTGTTGTGGCCACAACAACACCTAAGGTCCAAATTTCTGCTGAGTATATAGGGCAGGCCCCTACTTTCAAACATCTAACTTACAAACGACTCCTACTTGCAAACGGAAGGAGACAACAGGAAGTGAGATGAAATCTACCCCTAGGAAGGTAAATTCTCTCCTGTAAGAGTCAATAAGGGAAAAACATTTCTCCTTTCCACTGATGCTTTCCAATCCTTGTTCCACAAAAAAACCCAAATTTTCAAAAAACATTTGTCATTGGGACAAAAAGTGAGGTGAAATCTTCTGAAGGAGGAAAGACAGCAAAACAAATGGCACAGGGGTGATAACCCTTCCCTATGTTTTCCAAAAAGCTTATAAAAGATTTTTTGGCTGCAGCTAAACACGTTAAAAATGTACCCGTTCAAAATTACAAACAGATTCTACTTAACAACAAACCTACAGTCCCTGTCTTGTTTGCACCGCCTGTATACTGCTGTTCAGAGTATATAGGGCCTGGTGGCCTCACAGCTTTTCTTATTTTAATTTGGGTGCGGGGTTCCCCTTAATATCCATAAAAGACCCAAAGGGCCTGGTAATGGACTGGGGGGTACCCATGCCGTTTGTCTCACTGATTTTCATCCATATTGCCAGGACCTGACATTACATTAAACCCGCAAGCAGTTTTAAATGAGATTTTTTCCTTTAAAAATGACATTTTGTGCAGGGACTGTTCTAAACATAGTAAACACGCGCCACTTTACAGGCATACTATAGACACACCCCAGGTATGATATTTAAAGGAATATTTCACTTTTTTTTTTTACTTTAACCACTTGAGCCCCGGACCATTATGCTGCCTAAGGACCAGAGGTCTTTTTCCAATTTGGCACTGCGTCGCTTTAACTGCTAATTGCACGGTCATGCAATGCTGTACCCAAACGAAATTTGCGTCCTTTTCTTCCCACAAATAGAGCTTTTGATGGTATTTGATCACCTCTGCGGTTTTTATTTTTTGCGCTATAAACGGAAAAAGACCGAAAATTTTGAAAAAAAATGATATTTTCTACTTTTTGTTATAAAAAAAATCCAATAAACTCAATTTTAGTAATACATTTAGGCCAAAATGTATTCGGCCACATATCTTTGGTAAAAAAAATGTCAATAAGCGTATATTTATTGGTTTGCGCAAAAGTTATAGCGTCTACAAACTAGGGTACATTTTCTGTAATTTACACAGCTTTTAGTTTATGACTGCCTATGTCATTTCTTGAGGTGCTAAAATGGCAGGGCAGTACAAAACCCCCCAAATGACCCCATTTTGGAAAGTAGACACCCCAAGGAAATTGCTGAGAGGCATGTTGAACCCATTGAATATTTTTTTTTTTGTCCCAAGTGATTGAATAATGACAAAAAAAATATATATATTTACAAAAAGTTGTCACTAAATGATATATTGCTCACACAGGCCATGGGCCTATGTGGAATTGCACCCCAAAATACATTCTGCTGCTTCTCCTGAGTATGGGGATACCACATGTGTGGGACTTTTTGGGAGCCTAGCCGCGTACGGGGCCCCGAAAACCAATCACCGCCTTCAGGATTTCTAAGGGTGTAAATTTATGATTTCACTCTTCACTGCCTATCACAGTTTTGGAGGCCATGGAATGCCCAGGTGGCACAAAACCCCCCCCAAATGACCCCATTTTGGAAAGTAGACACCCCAAGCTATTTGCTGAGAGGCATATTGAGTCCATGGAATATTTTATATTTTGACACAAGTTGCGGGAAAGTGACACATTTTTTTTTTTTGCACAAAGTTGTCACTAAATGATATATTGCTCACACAGGCCATGGGCATATGTGGAATTGCACCCCAAAATACATTTAGCTACTTCTCCTGAGTACGGGGATACCACATGTGTGGGACTTTTTGGGAGCCTAGCCGTGCACGGGACCCCGAAAACCAATCACCGCCTTCAGGATTTCTAAGGGTGAAAATTTTTGATTTCACTCTTCACTGCCTATCACAGTTTTGGAGGCCATGGAATGCCCAGGTGGCACAAAACCACCCCAAATGACCCCATTTTGGAAAGTAGACACCCCAAGATATTTGCTGAGAGGCATGGTGAATATTTTGCAGCTCTCATTTGTTTTTGAAAATGAAGAAAGACAAGAAAAAACTTTTTTTTTTCTTTTTTCAATTTTCAAAACTTTGTGACAAAAAGTGAGGTCTGCAAAATACTCACTATACCTCTCAGCAAATAGCTTTGGGTGTCTACTTTCCAAAATGGGGTCATTTGGGGGGGGTTTGTGCCACCTGGGCATTCCATGGCCTCCGAAACTGTGATAGGCAGTCAAGAGAGAAATCAAAAATTCACGCCCTTAGAAAGCCTGAAGGCGGTGCTTGGATTTCGGGGTTCTATACTCGGCTAGGCTCCCAAAAAGTCTCACACATGTGGTATCCCCGTACTCAGGAGAAGCAGCAGAATGTATTTTGGGGTGTAATTTCACATATTCCCATGGCATGTTTGAGCAATATATCATTTAGTGACAATTTTGTGCAAAAAAAAAAAAAATTAGTCTCTTTCCCGCAACTTGTGTCGCAATATAAAATATTCCATGGATTCGACATGCCTCTCAGCAAATAGCTTGGGGTGTCTACTTTCCAAAATGGGGTCATTTGGGGGGGTTTTGAACTGTCCTGGCATTTTATGCACAACATTTAGAAGCTTATGTCACACATCACCCACTCTTCTAACCACTTGAAGACAAAGCCCTTTCTGACACTTATTGTTTACATGAAAAAGTTTTTTTTTTTGCAAGAAAATTACTTTGAACCCCCAAACATTATATATTTTTTAAAGCAAATGCCCTACAGATTAAAATGGTGGGTGTTTCATTTTTTTTTTCACACAGTATTTGCGCAGCGATTTTTCAAACGCATTTTTTGGGGAAAAAACACACTTTTTTAAATTTTAATGCACTAAAACACACTATATTGCCCAAATGTTTGATGAAATAAAAAAGATGATCTTAAGCCGAGTACATGGATACCAAACATGACATGCTTTACAATTGCGCACAAACGTGCAGTGGCAAAAAAATAAATACATTTTTAAAAGCCTTTAAAAGCCTTTACAGGTTACCACTTTAGATTTACAGAGGAGGTCTACTGCAAAAATTACTGCCCTCGATCTAACCTTCGCGGTGATACCTCACATGCATGGTGCAATTGCTGTTTACGTTTGACGACAGACCGCCGCTTGCTTTCGCCTTAGCACGAGAGCAGGGGGCGACAGGGGTTCTTTTTTTTTTTTCTTTATTATTTTTTTGCATTTTTATCTTATTTTTAAACTGTTCCTTTCATTTTTATTTTTTTTAATCATTTTTTTGTTATCTTGGGGAATGTAAATATCCCCTATGATAGCAATAGGTAGTGACAGGTACTCTTTTTTGAAAAAATTGGGGTCTATTAGACCCTAGATCTCTCCTCTGCCCTCAAAGCATCTGACCACACCAAGATCGGTGTGATAAAATGCTTCCCCAATTTCCCAATGACGCTATTTACATCCGGCAAAATCGAAGTCATAAAATGCTCGTAGCTTCCAGTTTCTTAGGCCATAGAGATGTTTGGAGCCACTCTGGTCTCTGATCAGCTCTATGGTCAGCTGGCTGAATCACCGGCTGCATTCTCAGGTTCCCTGTTGAGACAGGAGAGCCAGAGAAAAACACGGAAGACGGTGGGGGGGGGCATTCCCTCCCACGGCTTGTAAAAGCAGTCTAGAGGCTAATTAGCCGCTAGGATTGCTTTTACATGAAAGCTGACCGCTGGCTGAAAAGAATGATACCAAGATGATACCTAAACCTGCAGGCATCATTCTGGTATAACCACTCAAAGTTGTGAATGGCGTACCTGAAGACAAAAAAATGGTTAACAATAAAGCACAGTAAACGGTAAAGTATAAAAAATTGCATACCTGAAAAGCAAACATGATAAAACATAATAACAATAAAACATTGCAGAACAGAATACAGTAAAAAAGAGCAGAACAATAGAGAGAATAGAGAGAGAGAGAACAATAAAACGACAACCATTTTTTTTTATTTTATATATATATATTTTTTTTTTTACACTTTTTTTGTAACTAACTTTTATAACTGTAACCGGTTCCAGGTTCGGGTCTCTCAAAATGCGATGGCATCTTGGGAGACCCTGTGAAAGTATGCCTAGTCTGTGCAATGCTGTACCCTACGCTAATACTCAACTAGTGCATAGTAGCGTTCAAAACATTTACCAATGCAAAGACCAGGATTGTCAGGACAGGAGGGACAATAATAGCGGGTGTCACGCCTATATCCACGCTTGCTGCAGACACAACATCTTTTTTGGGGGGGTTCGTTGGGTAGGGGTACTCGGGAGGACATAAAGAAAATGCCTCTCATGCAGCCAACTGCATTTGGTTGGGGATGTGAATGGGGGAAGTACGGGCGCTGCAGAAGCGGTGGGTTCCCAATTAGGATTGGCGAATGCAGCAGGAAGGGCACTATGGGCACGACGGGCCTGTGTTTGTCTTCTTGGTGGCAGCGGGACACTACTTGTGCTTGCCACCTCACCAGCTTGAACTGCACTTATGGGACTCGCCACGTCACCACGTGTTACTGCAGTGCTGGTTTGACTACGACCGGGGTGTACTAGGCCGCTGGTGCTTGCCAGTTCAATAAAACGCTACCAAAAAAACTGTTAGCGATCGCAGGGATCAGGCCTGACTCTGCGAACACTGCAGTTATGCGTTTAGTCTTTTGTAAGTGACAGTGATCGGTCGATACTGCACTTGGGTGGGCTGGGCTGGGCCGGGAGGAGGGGCAAAACGCAGGTGCTAGCAGGTATCTGTGCTGATCCCGCTAACACTGCATTTTTGGGAACCCTAAACTGCTGGGGACGCTAGTATAGATCTGATCGGATCAGATATTGATCCGTTCAGATACTATACCACTAAGGGAGGTGTATGCTGCGTGCGTGGGTGTTAGCGGTACTGGCGCTAACCTGACGCTGCATGGGGCTGGTGCTTGCCAGTTCACCAAAATACTACCAAAAAAACTGTTAGCGATCGCAGGGATCAGGCCTGACTCTGCGAACGCTGCAGTTATGCGTTTAGTGTTTTGTAAGTGACAGTGATCGATCGATACTGCACTTGGGTGGGCTGGGCTGGGCCGGGCGGAGGGGCAAAACGCAGGTGCTAGCAGGTATCTGGGCTGATCCCGCTAACACTGCGTTTTTGGGAACCCTAAACTGCAGGGGACGCTAGTATAGATCTGATCGAATTAGATATTGATCCGTACAGATACTATACCACTAAGGGAGGTGTATGCTGCGTGCGTGGGTGTTAGCAGTACTGGCGCTAATCTGATGCTGCCTGGGGCGACACATATCACCGCCGGGCGATCAGGGGGCTAAACCTTTATTCGGTAATAAACGGCGGGTGCCCTGACACTATAAAAAATAAACGAACTAACCAGCGTCACCCGTAACACTTATACGGTGATCAGTGGTGAAAGGGTTAACTAGGGGGCCATCAAGGGGTTAAAACATTTATTAGATAGTATATGGGGGTCCCTGACGCTATAAAACGCTGACGGCGAACCTAAATATTTACCTCCCTAACTAGCGTCACCAGCGACACTAATACAGCGATCAGAAAAATTATTGCTTAGCGACACTAGTGACAGGGGGTGATCAAGGGGTTAAAACTTTATCAGGGGGGGTTAGGGGGTACCCTAGACCTAAAGGGGGGTAACAGTAACTGTCCCAACACTGTAACTGTCACAAACTGACACTATGCAGTAATCAGAAAAAAAAAAAATGCTTGGTGTCAGTTTGTGACAGGGGGGGTGATTGGGGGGGATCAGGGGGCGATCGGGGGGGGGGGGATCGGGGTGTTTTGTGTGCCTGGCATGTTCTACTGTGTTGTGTAGTGTTGTGCACTCACTCACATGTCTTCTCTCCTCGGGCCGGAACGGAAATTACCGAGCCGAGGAGAGATGACATCATTTCCTTTGCTGCTGTTTAGCATACAGCAGCAAAGGAATGATTCGATTGGCCGGCGGCGATCGCGAGGGGGGGGCCATGAACGGATGGTCTCCCCCTCACCTCTGATCGCCGCTGGACAAAAGACGACCGCCTCGGGCACCGTGCATGTACGTGATTTTGCCTGTCCGTGCCACCTTGCCGACGTACATCGGCGTGAGGCGGTCGTCAAGTGGTTAAGCATCATTAAAATCACTGCTCCCGAAAAAACGTCCGTTTTTAAAAGTTTTTTTTTGCATTGATACATGTCCCCTGGGGCAGGACCCGGGTCCCCAAACCCTTTTTAGGACAATACCATGCTAATTAGCCTTTAAAATGAGCACTGTTAAATTTTGAACGTTCGAGTCCCATAGACATCAATGGGGTTCTAACGTTCGTGCAAATTTTCGGTCCGTTCGCAGGTTCTGGTGCGAACCGAACCGGGGGGTGTTCGGCTCATCCCTAGAATAGACCAGGACATGACAGCCCGGAGGTGGGGGGGCATAATAATACTTAATGATATTAGGGGCTCCCAGACCTCTCGGAGTCTTTAGAAAAACAAACACTGAGTTGGCAATACGATGTGCTTTGTTATTCCATATGAATTTCAGAAAATATCTGTGAGGAGCTTTTAAGTTGGCTAATAGGTATAGCAACCAGTAATGTTTCAAAGAGATATAGCAAACGCCGTAGCATAGACATCTTCAGAACATTAATTATACTTAGCATGGAAATAGGGTATGTAGCCCACTGATGGAGACATCCATATATATCCTGAAACAAGGGAGGGTAATTAGCAGAGTATATGCTAGAATACGAGGGGTCAGCTGGATACCCAGATATTTAAGGGACTGGGGGCATCATTTATAAGGATACATACTTTTAAGTTGTGCTAATAAATCTGGAGGTATATGCAAGGGTAGAGCATCAGTTTCAGCAGTGTTTACTTTATATCCCGATATGGCCCCAAAAGAGTGCAATAGGGCGTGTAAGGAGGGAAGGGAAATGATGGGGTTCATCAGCGTTGATAGGATATCATTGGCAATGAGGGATAATGTGTACTCCCTCTGTCGCATCAAAACCCCACTGATGTTCGAATGTGTTCGGATGGCTTCAGCCAAAGGCTCCGGACAGAGAATAAAAAGGAGAGGGGATAAAGGGCACCCCTGCCTGGTACCATTTGACATGGGTAAAAGAGGCAACAGAAAGGAGGCCATCTGTACCTAGGCAGATGTTTTAGAGTACAGTGCCTGTAAGGCTTTAAGGAAAGGACCCCGGAACCCAAATGGTTTAAGGGTGGAGAACATGTAAGGCCAAATTAATCCATCAAAAGCCTTTTGGGCGTCTAAACTCAGTATAAGTGCCGCACTTGGCCAACCCACCTGGCCCCTATTGACCAGTTTAAGTATAAATTAGGATAGCCTGGAGGACAGGATTTTAGTGAAGATCTTATAATCAGAATTCAGAGTGGACAATAAGGTTTTATAGTAGTGATATGGGAGACCATTGGGGCCTGGGGATTTATGAAGGGGAAGATCCTTGTAAAGTTAAAGTGCTTTTCCGGGGTAAGACAATTATAAAGTTAGTGATAAAAGTCCCCAAAAAGCTTAGTCGTGGCTTGAGGACAGTGGGTAGTGGGTACCATCAGCTCAAATGAGTAGATCAGGGAAAGTGTGGAAAGGACGTGGGCAAAGCTTATTAACCAACATTCGGCGAGGTTTGTCAGAGAAATTTTTGTTTAGCCCACATCAGGGACTTAGCTGCCTTGTTCAATGATGCTAAAGACTTTAATTGGTTGCATAATGAGACGACCCTACGGAGACCCTGAACCGTAGGGGCACCCACAAGCCTACGTTCCACAAGCTATAAGTCTGCTAATAAAGATACTCAAAGGCCCTCTTTATCTCTCTTCAGGCAAGAGCCCTCGGCAATACATAAGCCTCAGAAGTAGGCCTTGTGAGCTTCCCAAAGGGTCGAGTCCTCCTATACAGAACCCATATTTAGTTGTAAGAACTCACCCAGATCCCTGGTCAGTCTCTCCTTGATGGCTGAGGAACTAAGAAGGTGATCATTAAGACGCCAATGACAGGTCTTAGAGGTGGGGGTTTGTAAGCAAAGATCTAAGATGATAGGGGCATGGTCAATCCAAGTAATGGGTGAGATATTAGAATCTACAGCATGAGGAAGCACTGGAGCTGATATGAAGAAATGGTCCAATCTAGAGTACATTTTATGAGCCATAGAATAAAAAGTATATTGCCAATGTGTTGGATGTTTAATTTTCCAGGCATCAAACAGGCGGTGGGATCTGATACATATTTGAAATGAGGTGACCTGAGACATAACCTTCTGTTATGGGGTGTCTCTAAATAGTGCGTCTCTGTCTCTAGTGTGGGACATAACCAGATTAAAGTGACCTCCAACTATCATAAAGGGTTGAGAATAATGCTGCTGAATAAGGACAAAAAGCTCATTTAGAAAACCAATTTGCCCAGAATTGGGAGCATACATTTTTACCAACATGAAAGAGGAGGACATGTAGTCACAGACCAGGATGACAAACTTCTCATGGGGGGTCAATATATTTGACCAGTAGGGGTCAAGATTTTTTAATAAGAATAGCTACACCGGCCTTGCCCGACGGGTCTGAGGCCACATAGGAAGTTCAAAAATATTTTAATGCAAATTTCATTGATCCCCACCACGAAAATTAGTCTCCTGGACCAGGATCACATTTGAATCAGACATTCAAAAATCTTTAAGAGCAAGCCATCGCCAATCAGGCGAAACAGAAAGCCCCAGTAATATTAATTGATTTTGCAAGTGAATGGTAATTGGATGAAGGTTTCTACGTTTAGCAAAAATGATAGGAGAGAGATTACTAAAGATCTGGATCTTTGCCCCTTTATACTCGATCAATGATTTGTTGTGTGTGGCAAGAGCTAGGGCCTATTTGCTGTCATAGAAATGGAATCGAACAGTGACATCCCTAGGTCTAGCTCCAGAAGGTGGTTTTAGGCCCAAAGACTTGTGAGCCCTCTCCAGACGCCAATCAATATCAGCGATATGGGGGGCCAGTGTGTTAAAAAGACCCAGCAGGTAAGAGCATATAAGGTGTTATCACCTAAAGTTTCTGGTATACCTCAGAAACATAGATTTTGGTGTCTCTCTCTGTTTTCTAGGCTTCAGCTAAGAGGACTCCTTCTCTAGTTCCTGTACATATTCCACAAGATTGTCAAATTTAGTTTCCAATGCATCCGTGCATTCCTCTATTTGGACAATTTCCCCCCGCAATTCCTGCGATAGTTTATCCACCTCCACAGCAATGTTGTGTTAGCTGGTGGAGGAGTGCTTGGAGTTTTTTGTCCAGCAGAGCAGGGGTTTAAACGGCCTGTGTAGCTGGGGGGGGGCTGGGGTAATGCAGGGGTGGCTGGAATGAACAATGTAACACTGTCATCATTTTAGGCTCTTGGCAGAGGTTCCATGGTGAACAAGTCCATGGGCGTAGGCAAGGCCAGGGATTGCAGCCTAGTGAGGAATCTGTCCATTGCTGTCTGGTAGCGCTGGTCTAGCAGTGGCCTGTAGCAGTGTTTGGGGCATACAAGGAGTGTTTCAGCTTACCTCCGTAGCGAATGGAGTGGGATTAAAGTGGAGCGGGGGCTTGGAGAGCAGATGATGTCCAGAGCTCAGTCCTCACACAGCCACCATGACCGAAAGCCACGCATTCGCCAGAGTTATATGTATTCTACTAGCTCTGAGCAGTGACTACCAACCAGTGAACAATTTCTGCATAGTGTAAATACAAAGTTCACCTCCTTGAGCTCTTCCCAACAGAAGATTACATCTGCTTTGAAAATTGCATCCCATCAATTTAAAATAGAAGACACATTAGTTCTTCAGCTCCTGAAAAACATTCAGTCTTAGTTGTATCAGATCCATCTTGTTTTCCAATGAATGAACATAGGCCAGAAAGAGTGATGGAATAGTTGACCTGATCTAAGCTAACAAATTGAACCATTTGCCCCTCTTCTTCTTCCGTGCACACTGTTTTCTCTTTCCTATAAGCTGTTGCTGTCTGTTATACCAGTCTATAGAAAAAAAGTTGAGGATGGCAGATCTTCTTCTATAGAGACACAAGGGTTAAAGGAAAAATAAATACTTTATTGAAAACAATGTAGCAAAAAGTAACATTAAGATAAAAATACCACACTACCACCACAGTGCAAAAGATAAAAAAGACAACGTTGTCAATGTGGATACATGGAGCTGCAAGCAGCACACCTCAATCATGCATGTCTTTCGTTCACACCACCAGGATATGGGGGAAAAAAATAATTGAATTTCAATGGAGCTGAACGATGTAAAGCACAGATTGAAGATTGCAAAAAGGTAATCACTGCTGGAAAACCGTGTATAGGTTGCTGTTTATGGATCTGTCATCAAATGGTCACCCCAAGGACAGGAAGTGCCTGTAATTCAAGGTGGGTGTCACAGAAAGTTGAAGTCTGGATGGATCACTGCTGCAGGATCAGCTATGTAATTGTGCAATGAAAAGGCTGGAACTACAATCAGGTAGACGATACAAACAATGAAATCTTACCCAGAGAAATTCAACTGTCTCTTGGATCGGGGAATGTACGGGCAGATCAGGTGTCAGGTGTCAGTAGGCCCACTCAATGAAGACAGGAGGAGGTATAAGAAAACCATCATTGCCAAACCTTGAAAGGTAATATCTTTACTCACTGTCAGTGAGAGATGGCACCTTTGATTCCACGGTGTTTGTCAGTCTTGTATTAATGCAGATAGTCTAGCCAAATAAACAGTTTGTTGTTTGTTGTTTCCCAGCTAATGTAGATCCAAATCCAACGGCTATAATATCAGCATGGGTGTCTGTACAAGCAGCTCTCTGACCATGGTGATGATGTCACTCTGACATGTTTCGCCCGCTAATGAGCGCAAGCTTTTCCAGAGAAAGGAGGGGCTGGGGTGGGAGCCTTAAATACCCATTCCTATCATGTTGTACTTGTGTATGACCACCAGAGGGTCCTCAGTGCACACTCCTCAAATGAACACTCATCACATCTGTAGCACATAGACAGAGGTATAGGGATTAAGGAGTGGGGATAATTCCATGTATTTGATGATCCTCTATTTCAGTATGTGACTATTGCAGTGGTGACTTTTACTTTTTTGTTTACTATATGTTTGGTTTGTGAGATATAGGGGTGGATTTACTAAAACTGAAGATTGCAAAATCTGATGCAACTCCACATAGAAACCAATCAGCTTCCAGGTTTCATTGCCAAATCTTAACTAAACAAGCTGAGGTTAGACGCTGATTGGCTACCATGCATAGCTTCACAAGATTCTGAGTGCACCAGTTGTAGTAATTTCCCCATAGTGTATCTGTTCCCTATCACCACGCAATCCTGTTTGTCAATGTGTTAAATAGTTAAGTTTTATATACCTACCACCTTTGCAATTTATTTAATTGAGCACATAGACAGAGTGATTTCATGGCATACTTATTAGATGAAAAAATAGATATTCAAATACAGACTGCATTTTCTCATGATTCCCCAGTGGATGACCTGACTAATGAATCCCTTAAAAAAACTTTTTAAAAACCATAAGAAATTAACCATCAAATACTTATACAGGAAGTGGGATATTTCATCCTTGGGGTCCCACATTACACAGGGGGTGGTGCCAAGAGACCTAAGGGTAAGGAAAGGGTAACACCTGCTGAGCACTTACAAATGCTGTCGGGATCGTGGTTTAGAAATAATGCATTTAATTGTAGAAAAAAACAAGCTCAATTAGTAGAAATTCAAAGTGAAATAGACTGAAGCTCAAAATCCTTACAACCATTTAAACAAGAACCTGAGTTTGAGAAATATAATGAACAACTAAAAAAGTAAGTAGAAAGAGTTCAAAAAAAAATTTAGACAAAATATACTAGACTGGGAAGGTGACAATATATTTGATCCTACCATAAATTGCAACAGAAGCAGATCCCGCCATGGTACATTTAGAAACGGAACATCCTCTAGAAACATCCCTTCCTCATCTGAGAGTGAGGGTGAATATACTGATAAATCAGTGACTTTTTTAGACGAGGTTACAACAGTAGAAAACGACCTAGGACCAAGAAAGGGAGAGGTTAAACAGAACCAACGGGGGAGGGGCCAACCCAAAACAGTGTCAGAAAGAGAAAAAGAAAGAGAAAAAGAAAGAGGAAACAAATCGGTCAGGAACCTAAGGCAAACCAGGAAAAGCACTCGCAGGAGATGACATGTCTCAATATTGATTATCAAATAGATGAGGGAAGAGAAATAACAAAAGACCTGAAGCTGGTCAGTTTGTCTGATTTTAAATTGAATGAACATCATATCACCCTACTACAAAAAGGTTTGTCTTTTTCTCCAAACGCATCCATGAATGAATTTGAGGTCTTTAAAGGCCTAAATTTATTTATGAAGAAGATCATCTTTAGCCATTTGAATAAAAAGAAACAGTACCCTAAGGTTATATGTTGAGAGAAGGAGAAGGAAGAGGCCCTAAACAATCTTATCAGTCACCTGGAAGAAAACTGTTCCAGTGATTTTGAGGACTGTGAGGATGAACGGAGTAGAAAAAGGCTGTCCAACTTGCGGATAAGATCTATAAAGATGCCTCCCATCTCCAAACATAAGTGGATTGGCCTCTTTTTGGATTTGGTTCAGAGGAATCTTGCAACCAGTGAATTGGGAGTGGAGAGTAATTGACAACCTATCAAGACAGGAAAAACAGGCCCTGACTGAATTAGAAAAAGCCCCCAACCTGGTCGTAAAAGATGTGCTTTTATCAGAAAAGATGAATGAGAGGGGGGTTATGCGACAGCTAAAAGATAAACAGACCTACAGGAAACTCTCACAGAACCCCTTTCCTGTAGTGGTTGAAAAACTCAATAGACGAGGGGAGATGGGCGGAGCCTAGCGGAGCAGACATGCATTGTTAGAGCTCTGCACCGCTGAGGAGAGAAGAGAAGGACAAAGCGGAGCCTGCAGGCTCAAAAGGTATCCATTTGAACCTTTTTGCCCCAGGGAACAAACTGTGAAAGTTTGGGCAGGAAATATGGTACTGGGAGGAAACCGTGGCAGAAATAAAAATCACCTCACAAAGAGCTCACAGGCACTCACTGCAACTAAAGCAGCTCCAGTCACCTCACAAGATACAGCATCAGGGCGCTCTCACAGACAGAAAATGTCACAGCAAGACTCTCCATTTGAGTCAGATACAGAACAAATCCTCTCACAAACTTCTCCACAAGCCTCCTCAGCATCCCCAGTAATATTATTACAATTTGAAAAGATGCTTCATAAGGCTTTAAAACAAACCTCAGACCAAATAACAAAAAGCCTAACCAAAGAAATAAGAGATCTGGGAAACCGCACCGCAGCCTTAGAAATAAAAATGGATGAAATTGAAATTACAACCCAAGTAAATATAACAGAATTGGAACAATTAAAAGAAGAGAATTTAATACTTCAAACTAAGCTCGAAGATTACGAAAATAGAGCCAGACGTTCAAACTTGCGCATAAGGGGAATACCTGAAACTGTGACAGACCTGCAATCTACTATTACTGCTCTATTACAAGAACTAAAGCCAGATATCCCTATTGAACGTTTAGAACTGGACAGAGTACACAGAGCCCTCACAGCCAAAAAGAAAGATGGACCCCCACGTGATATAATCACAACATTTCATTATTACAGAACGAAAGAACAAATACTAATTGCTGCAAGAGAAAAAAAGGAACTTAATTTTCAAGGACACAATTATCAAATTTTTGCTGACCTATCCCAACTTACTATTACTAAAAGACGATCCATGAAACCCCAACTAATGGAACTGCAACGCCACAACATTATATATCAATGGGGCTTCCCCTTTTCAGTCAGATTTAACTACCAAGGTACAATTTACAGAAGCAGATCAGCAGATGAACTACAACAAACCCTTTTAAAATTAAATCTGACAGAACCCACAAGCAGCAACTCTCCCACACGCAGAAGAATGGCATCATCTTCACCTTCAGGCAGCACTCAGAAAATTTCAGAACAAAATGGGAATCATCATTCTCACAAAAGAAGCCGTTATGCCACATTATCCATGGACCAAGAAGATTCAATGGACTGACATCCTAATTCCTGATATTTCTTCATTTATTATACTAAGAGATGGTTCTCTATAAAAAACCTGTATTTATAACTGAATGTAACTGCATTCTGATAGTCACACACTGTGTGGGATCATGTTACATTCCAGTTATATTTCTTATTACTTCTGATTCATATAGCCTTAGAATATATAAGTGAAATAAGGAAATTCTTGTTCAGTTATATATTATCAGGTAATAACAATAGATTTATTACTTTTTAGGACAAATATGTTCAATAATCCAGAAGTAATGGAAGCTTTTTCTTTCTTTTCTTAAAACAAATATATTATTACCTAACTAGTTCCTAGAATTATGTTTTTGTTTATTCTAATCTGAAGCAATACAACCTCAATTTTATGAGTTAACATATCTAAACAGTTACACATGAATAAAATATGTAATTGTTTACTCTAAAAGGGTTAAAATCCCAAAATAATTCAAACTATCTTCATCAATACCAAAGTTATTAACAGTACCTTTCTAACTGAATTATTTAGCCTAGGGCAAGACTAACCATATACAACCACCCTGGAATAAATAATTTCAACAAAAACTATATTCTGCACTCCAATTAATGAAACATCATTTTGATGTCTTTTGACATAGCACTTCTCTCCTGTAAGCGGAAGATCCGTGTACCCCCATTAGCCCTCCTCATTCTCCCAACCATATTATGTGGGAGTGTGACGAAGGCACTTATTCCCCTGAGAGAGATATTTACTCTCTTTCACGGGTAAATTGTGATTACTTGCAAAAAATAATTTATACAATGTATCAACTAATCTCATATGTTTTTTGTTTACTCTTTACTCCAGAATTCACTGGTTTCTTTTCTATCTATTCATCTCTTCAGTCCACACAGGTTGATCTGCGCAGTCAGCTCTGCATAACAAAAAGTAAGTCAAAACTATTTGATCTGTTGCCATGGCACAACTGAATATACTTTCCCTGAATGTTCAGGGAATAAATGTCCCTCAAAAAAGGACCAAAGCCTTCCGTACTTTTCATAACAAGAAGGCTCACATAGTATGCCTCCAAGAAACACACTTCACCAAAGATTCTACTCCAAAATATATTTCTCCTTTTTATCAACAAATTTACACAGCTTCTGCCTGTACCAAGCAAAGGGGAACTCTAATTGCATTTCACCGATCTACACCATTCACCTTATCATCAGAAATTAAAGACCCAGAAGGTAGATACCTGATACTCATGGGTTATATAATGGATACAGCAATCACGGTGATTTCCTACTACGCTCCTAACAAACAACCTACACCATTCCTCTCACATATATTACAAGTGATTAATACACACAAAATAGGAACAGTGATAATGTGTGGGGATTCGAACCAGGTCCTCCTCCCATTTCTAGATAAATCACCTTTTACACCATCCAAAATAACCTCTAGATTACCTTTTTCTCAACTTCTTTCCAAATACAATCTGGTAGATTCGTGGAGAGAAAGTAACCCAATGAAAAATAAATTCACTTATTTCTCGCACCCTCACCAAACCTTCACCAGAATAGATCATATTTTTCTAACAATAGGAATGATACCAGAAATTATTGCATCAGATATAATTCCGATTCCGTGGTCTGACCATAATGCAGTATACACTACTATAGCCTCAGCCATACCAAAAGCGCATGACCCAACGTGGTACTTACCGGACATAATGCTCAAACACCCACTACATCAGATGGCCATTGAACAAGCTTTAAAGGAATACATATCAATTAATAATACAACAGACATCTCCCCAATAACACTGTGGGAAGCTCATAAGCCTGTCTTGCGTGGTACAATACAAAGACAAATGGTACTATTTAAACGGGAACGCAAAAATCTAGCAAAAAAACTAGAACTCAATTTTAATGCAGCCTACATATCATTTCAAGATAATCCATCTCAGAGTACAAAATCTCATCTGGAAAAATCTAGATTGGAATATGATCTATTTCTCACTGAGTCAGTTGATAAATCCCTCAAAAGCTCCAAACACAATTTCTACATGAATACAAACAAACCAGGTACATATTTGGCTCGGGCATTAAATTCAACTAACAAATCTTTCAAACCAATACGTTTGAAATTATCAAAAAATGTTTACACTTGTAATCCAGTTAAAATAGTCCATAAATTTCACTCACATCTCGCAACTTCATACAAGACAAACAATGAATTTAATCCTACAGAGGCTGAATCCTTCTTCTCAAAAATAAACTTACCTGAGTTATCTCAGAATCAAAAACGCAGTTTGGATGAGCCTATAACTATAGATGAAGTTGCTAACGCCATAAAAGACCTAAAACTTAACAAAAGACCAGGCCCAGACGGCTACTCGGCTTTATACTATAAAACATTCTCAGAAATACTCTCTGCCATTCTCACTGAAACTTTTAACAAACTTCTAGATGGACATTCTTTTCGGCAAGAAACACTAATGGCAATTGTTTGTATGATCCCAAAACCCCTTTCTGATGATACTTCCTATGTGAATTATCGGACTATCTCTCTGTTAAACCTCAATATTAAATTATTAGCAAAAATAATAGCAAAACGCCTCAATAGCATTATAGGAAAATTAATACATAGAGATCAAGTAGGCTTCATGCCAAATAGACAGGCAGGCGATAATATACGCAGGGCAGTGTTATTGGCACATATTGCTAAAAAACGGAAAATCCCTTTATGTTTTCTATCTCTCGATATTAAGAGGGCATTTGACACAGTATCCTGGCAATATATGCAATATTCATTACAAAAATGGGGTTTTGGACCCCACTTTTTAACATGGATCAAAGCATTATATAATAAACCCAAAGCCTATATAAAATATGCTGGATACAAATCTGATGCCTTTAATATCGAAAGAGGTACCCGACAGGGTTGCCCATTATCTCCCTTATTATTTGCCCTTATACTCGAACCCATGGCCCAATACATCAGAACAAACCAAACTATAACTGGCATTGAAGTAGGAGGTATTACACACAAATTATGTATATTTGCAGATGATATATTACTTTTTCTATCATCACCACAGGTCTCTGGTCCTAACTTAATACCAGCTCTTGATGGATTTGCAGCCCTATCCGGCCTTATGATTAATCCTAAGAAATGCCTAGTGCTTAATATTTCACTCACAAACATGGAATTGATCCCGGCTAGGGCTGCACTCCCATTTACATGGGCAGAAAAATCAATCCCATATCTTGGAATTCATTTAACAGCATCTCATTCTGACTTATTCTCAACCAATTATCCTCCTGTATTACAGTTTTTCTCCATTGTTCGGCTCATTTCTTGAAACAGAAATGACATTCTCAAAACAACATGGACAAATCTCCAAACCACTTGGCAATTGTTCACAACTGAATTGAATTTCTCACTCATTTCATCAAAATTGCAAATGTCTCAGTACATGTCTCAATGTCTCAGTACATCTTTCAAATGATTAAGTACAAGTAGCCTACATTTAGCACAATTTCCAAATGAATAGATCTTGTTGATCTAAACTGATTGTCAATTCTCAGTCTAATGGTTGTTCTCTCCAAAACGTATCAGCGTCATTTCATTGTTTAAGTCATCACATGCACAATAGTCTGTTCAATTGTCAAAATTATTCAGGAACATAATACCATGAATACCATATATGAATCTCTTGGAACGTTTGATAAAATGATTACAGCAATTGACAGTCAGGTGCAACTAGAACTTGACTAAGGGTCCTTTCACACTGGGGCGGTTTGCAGGCGCTATTGCGCTAATAATAGCGCCTGCAAACCGACCCGAAAGTGCCGCTGCTTTGATTCCAGTGTGAAAGCCCCGAGGGCTTTCACACTGGAGCGATGCGCTGGCAGGACGATAAAAAAAGTCCTGCCAGCAGCATCTTCGGAGCGGTGAAGGAGCGGTGTGTATACCGCTCCTTTACCCCTCCTGCCCATTGAAATCAATGGGACGACGCGGCTATACCGCCGGCAAAGCGCCTCTCCAGAGGCGCTTTGCGGTGGTTTTAACTCTTTCTCGGCCGCTAGCAGGGGGGTAAAACCGCCCCGCTAGTGGCCGCATACCGACGGTAAATCGCCGCTTACAATAGCGGCGCTTTACCGCCGACAACGCCCCCGCCCCAGTGTGAAAGGAGCCTAACAAAGGAGGAGTCGGAGTTGGTCTCAGATGACCAATCAAACAGTATGTTTAGTTACCTGACAGGTGCTGTCCATGATTGCAATGCTGCCAAAGATGTATATATAGAGCTTGACCATGCAGGACCAGTACAATTTCTGAACATGGAGGCACCTGGCCAAGTAAATGAACAAGGGAAACTGTCTGCTCGAGGAAGAGGAAGAAGAAGAGGAAGAGGAGTAAGGGTGAGTGGTGGTGGAATAGGGGGAAGAGGCAGAGGAGCACGAAGACGCCATGCTGTCCCTGATGAAATTCGGGCCACAATTATAGATCATGTCATCAACCATGGCCTCACAATGGCGGAGGAAGGTCGCCGAGTGCAACCTAATGTGCCTCGCTCTACAGTCTTCTCTATCATCCAAACCTTTCGCAGGGAAAACAGGTATGTAGTCAGTCAATGATGGAATTATATAATGTATAGGACAGGACACTGTGCATAGAGCAACAAATATGTTTATTTACTCATTTACGTATTCATTTAGTGTGTATGTGTCTGTGATAGGCCTACAGTATTACAGTATCTTACCTCAGTGGGATGTTACGTATGATACTAACAATAACAAGAAAAATATTGTAGAAAATAAACTATGGAATAGTATGGAATAGTTTATTTTCTACAATATTGATGATACAATTTACAGTAGTATTCCAGTCACTGTGCAGTGATGCATTGGAATAGTGGTAAAGTTACTGTAAGTAAAACAACAATACGATTACATTGGTAACTCATTCTGTACGGAATACATAAGGTATAAATTACGAATGGAGTGTTGTCCTTTGAATTCTATGTCTAGGATTGGACGACAACCTGGCACAGGTGGCCAAGGAAAACTTCTCAATGAACAACAAGAACAAGAGATCTGTAACATGGTGTTGGCAAATAATGCCATCACATTGAGACAGATCCACACTGCAATCCTACAAGACAATGCCATATTCCAAAATGTCAACTCTATAAGTATCTCCACAATAGCCCGCATATTGAAGAAGCATCAGATGACAATGAAGCAAATTTACAGGGTACCATTTGAGAGGAAATCTGACAGAGTGCGGTACCAGTATGTACATGTAAGTCAGTCACTGGTTGTCCATCAAGATAACCTTTTTACAATTACCGTAAGCAGTGGTTCCCGAAATGTATTGGTTTCAGTACCCACTTTACCAGATCTCTGAATCTAGGTAATCCAGGTATGAAAGTATTTGATTTACGTATCTGATTTATAAACATTTTGTCTAAAAACTGCAGTTTACTGTATGATGCAATTATCATTATAATCCTTATTTTGAAGAATATAACATACAATACAGTAAGAAAAAGGGTCAAAGAGCTGCAATTACAGTAGTGCCTCCCATGTAAATCTATCTAATACTGTGGGTTTTACTGTAACATTTCAGTAAGTCTACTCATTGATAATTTTTCCCCTCCCCTTTCTGTCAAATACCCCCTGTAGTACCTCTGCATAGGGTGCATGTACCCCAGGTTTGGAACCACTGGAATACTGGCCAGTAATATATTGAACTTGTTTAGAACATTCCTATGTAACTGTCTGTAACTGTAGTGTATGACTCTTCTGTATGACTGATTTGATGTTTTCTTTTTTTACTCTATTGTAGAGAATAATGGCATTGGAAGGAAACGAGACTTCTCACATACTCGTGTATGTGGATGAGGCTGGCTTCAACCTGGCCAAGGGCCGAAGACGTGGCTGAAATTTTATTGGCCACCGGGCCACGGTGGATGTCCCAGGCCAGCGAGGGGGCAATATAACTATGTGTGCTGCCATTTCTGAGAATGGTGTGGCCACTCACATCCCCAGTCTTGGCCCATAGAATACACAGAAGCTCCTTATCTTCTTGGACCGCCTTCATTTGGATTTGATCCCTGAAAATAAGAGAGGTCTCATAGGGCCTCACCTACCACAATATATAATTGTATGGGACTATGTGAATTTCCACCGTGGCCTGCTTATGAGGGCCTGGTTCACTGCTCATCCAAGGATGGATATGGTGTTCCTATCACCTTACTATCAGACTCCTACTTACCAGACCGGTGAGTCCGCTTGGGCAGAGAGTAAGGCTCCCTTACGCGTCCAACTCGCGGCCCCTGGTAAGGTAACAGGAAGCACAGGAGTGCGGAGTGGTATGAGAGCCTGTGAACTAGAGTCCAGATGCTGGTGGAATAGCAGTCTATGAACAGCAGGTGCAGGCTGGAACACAGGCGATGAGACTGAGCAGGATGGTCAGGAGACAGGCTGGGTTTCGGCAACAGACAGGCAGCAAGGTACAATAGGAGCAGGCAGAAGCGGAGTCAAACAGGCCAAGGTCGGGTACAGGCAGCAAGAAGGGGAATCCAAGGGCAATCCGGGTCGTCAGGAGATCAGGTAAACAGGAAGACAAGACAGGAAACAGGAACTATGGCACAGGAAGCTGATGATCAGGCAGCACTGAACAGAGTGCCTGACAAACTTAAATAGGCCGGCTTGCTCACAGGCACTCCCTCTGGTGGCCAATCCCATGACCAGCAAGGTGAGCTCTCTGACAGTGCCCCCTCCCCAAGGGCAGCCTCCGGATGCCCAGCCGGGCCAACCTGGAGGCATGAACATTTCTGAAAGTCTGCAAAAGTTCCGGGGCATGCAAATTGTTTTCTGGTTCCCAGGAATTGTCCTCCGGACCATACCCCTTCCATTTGATAAGATACTGTATTTGATTGCGCCTTTTCCTACAGTCCAGGATAGCCTCGATTTCAAACTCCTCCTCGTTATTGATCATAACAGGCTTAGGAGGACTGGTACTACGGTTGGGGAAAGGATCAGGAGTGACCGGTTTCAGTAAGGACACATGGAAAACCGGGTGTATTTTGAAGGAGTCCGGCAGACTGAGCTCGTACGCTACGTTGTTTATTTTTCTTCTCACCGAGAAGGGTCCCATGAATTTAGGCCCTAGTTTCCTAGAAGGGCAAGCCATTTTTAAGTTAGTTGTGGACAGCCATACTTGATTGCCAGGTTCCAGGATAAGCTCCCCGCGCCTCTTCTTGTCGAACGTCTTTTTATAAGAAGCCTGGGATTGGGCCATTGTTTCCTGCAGAAGTTTGTTGTTGGTAGAGAAGAATTCCAATGTCTCGGTCACTGCAGGGAGGGAACATTCAGGTATTGAGCTGGGTAGAAAGGAGGGATGAAATCCATAATTGGCAAAAAATGGCGTCTGGTTGATGGCTGAGTGCAGGGAGTTATTGTATGAAAACTCCGCAACTGGTAGCAGAGAAACCCAGTCATCCTGGGAAAAGGCAGAGAAACAACGGAGGTATTGCTCCAAGGTTTGGTTGGTTCTCTCCGTCTGGCCGTTTGTCTGAGGGTGATAGGCTGAAGAGAACGCTAACTCAATTTCGAGGGAACCACACAATGCCTTCCAGAACCTGGAGGTGAATTGGACACCCCGGTCCGAGACGATATTAGAGGGAACCCCATGTAATCTCACAATTTCTTTAATGAATATCTTCGCCGTTTCCACGGCTGAGGGTGTGCCTTTCATAGGCAAGAAGTGAGCCATTTTTGACAATCTATCAATTATGACAAAGATGGTAGAGAAGCCTTCGGATGGGGGCAGTTCCACAATGAAATCCATCGCGATCATTTTCCAAGGTCTGTCAGGGATGGGCAAGGGTTTCAGTAAGCCCCAGGCCTTCGTCCGAATATTCTTGCTTCGGGCACATGTGTGGCAGGAACTGACGTAATTCCTACAGTCCTCGGCCAACTGTGGCCACCAAAAGGTGCGCTGCACCAGTTCGGTTGTCTTCTGAGCCCCGAAGTGCCCAGCCAACTTGTGGTCATGGCAAAGCTCTAGTACTGGTACCCTAAGGCTCTCAGGAACCATGATCTTCTCCTTATGCCAGAGTAAACCATCTCTTAGGCTGGTCTCAGTGGGTTGGGGTATAGTTGTGGAAGCTTGCCTTATTCTGGAGATTAAATCCCCCTGAAGTAATAAAAAATTTCCTGCAGGCAGGATAGTGTCCGGAGGGACGGTTTCTTTGGAGTCATGGAACATTCGTGAGAGAGCGTCTGGTTTGATGTTTTTGGAGCCGGGTCTGTAGGTAATATGAAATTGAAAGCGAGAGAAGAAGAGCGCCCATCTGGCTTGTCGCGGTTTTAGTCTCTTGGCAGATCTCAAATATTCCAAGTTCTTGTGGTCCGTGTAGATTAGAATAGGATGTACAGCACCCTCCAAAAGATAGCACCACTCCTCCAGAGCCGTCTTGATGGCCAGAAGCTCCCGGTCTCCTACATCGTAGTTTCTTTCAGACACCGATAATTTGCGAGAAAAAAAAGCTATTGGAAACAGAAGGGCCTTGGGGCCCTGACGTTGGGAGAGTACAGCTCCTACTGCGACCTCTGAGGCGTCAACCTCCAACACGAATGGCAAAGGAGAGTTAGGGTGTTTGAGGATGGAGGCCGACGTGAATAATCCTTTTAATTTTTCAAAGGCCAATTGAGCCCTAGGGGTCCAGCAGAATCGGGTTCCCTGTCTTGTTAATTCAGTAATGGGGGGCGATGATCTTGGAAAAGTCTCTGATGAATTTCCTATAGAAATTGGAAAATCCAACGAAGCGTTGGACCCCCTTCTTGTCCGTAGGTGCGGGCCAGTCCAGGATGGCGGACACCTTTTGAGGGTCCATTTTAATACCTTCCACTGAAATGATGAGCCCCAGGAATTGGATGCATTGGAGTTCAAATTCACATTTATCGAGTTTAGCATACAGCCCGTGTTGCCTGAGCCGGGCGAGGACATTCCGGACGTGCCTGCGATGATCAGTCAGTGATGATGAGAAAATGAGAATGTCATCGAGGTAGACGATGACGTAGAGATCCAAAAATTCCCGGAAGATGTCGTTCACAAAATGTTGGAATGTGGCTGGGGCATTGCATAGACCGAAGGGCATAACGCAATACTCGAAATGCCCAAAACGAGTGCGAAAAGCGGTTTTCCACTCGTCCCCCTCCCGGATACGGATTAAATTATAGGCTCCGCGAAGATCCAGTTTTGTGAAGACGGTTGCCGTTCCTAGCCTCTGGAATAATTCAGGCACCAGGGGTAAGGGGTAGCGATTCTTGATCGTTATCCGATTTAATTCCCGGTAGTCGATACATGGCCGAAGGGAATGATCTTTTTTTTCCACAAAGAATATGCCTGCGCCGGCCGGAGATGTGGACGGGCGGATGAACTTTTTCTTTAAATTCTCATCAAGGTATTGTTTTAGTGTATCCAATTCCTGCTCAGTCAATGGAAAGATCCTACCGAAGGGTACTTTGGTTCCAGGTAGCAGCTCTATAGGGCAATCATAGGGCCTGTGTGGCGGTAGAGTCTCAGCACCTTTCTTGCTGAATACATCAGAGAAATCTCGGTAGGGTTCTGGGATGGCTTGGTGTGAGTTGGTTTCAGGGTGTAGGCCGAGGAGTTGAGGTATCTCATGGGCCATTCTTGGCAGGCAATGTTGTTGGCAATAATCAGACAGAAACTCCACTTTCCCAGAAACCCAGTTGATATGGGGGTTATGGCCCAGCAACCACGGCATGCCCAGGATGACAGGGAACAGAGGAGAGGAAATGACATCTAAACGGAGGAATTCCTGGTGTTGAGAGTTTATAGTAGCTATTATAGGGATAGTCTCTTGAATGACAGGACCGGAACGGAGGGCGGAACCGTCTGCAAGATGAACAGCCAGGCTCTGGGTCTTGAGTCGGAGTGGGATATCATGCTGAGCTGCAAAGGCCTGGTCCATGAAGCAGCTGCATGCTCCGGAATCAACGATGACTGGAACTTGGATAGCCTTTCCGGGAAGCTGCAAAGTGACAGAGATGGTAAGGTGAGTACTAGGTTTTGGCATGATAGTAGCACATATACGAGCAGAAGAACGACACTTACGCGTCTTGTTGGGGCAGACGCTGGCGTAGTGCCCAGGTTCCCCACAGTAGAGGCATAGGTTAAGGTTACGTCTTCGTAACTTCTCTTCGGGAGTCAAGGAAGGACGGAGCAGACCAAGCTGCATAGGCTCTGATGTGTCGAAAACTGGAGAGGTTGGAGGAGCCAAAGGCCTACTAGGAGGACTGGGAACCTGTGGAAGCATCCAAGTGGGTCGATAGGCACTGGTAGACCTTTCGGTGCGTCGTTCTCTCAGACGACGGTCAATTTGGATTGAGAGGTTAATTAATTCTTCCAGGGTCTGAGGTATCCCAACCCGTGCTAACTCGTCCTTGAGTGGATCGGACAAACCCATTCTAAAGTGATGACGCAGAGCCGCGTCATTCCATGCCGTATCGGAACTCCAGCGCCTAAATTCAACGGCATAGTCCTCCGCTGCCCTGCGGCCTTGCCGAAGGGAGTGCAGGGAAGCTTCAGCAGAAGCGGTTAGTTGAGGATCCTCATAAAGTTGAGACATCGCCAAGAAGAAGGCGTCCAGACTTTCCAGGGCATCCGACTTTTGTTCCAGAAGGTGATGGGCCCAGGTTTGAGGCTCACCGGACAACAGGGAAATAACAAAGCCCACTTTGGTGGCTTCTAGGGAGAAGGTCCGAGGCTGCAGAGCAAAATAGAGACTACATGCATTCCGGAATGCACGGTATTTACTACGGTCTCCAAAAAATCTCTCCGGTATAGGTACTTTGGGCTCTGGAGGGAGCATGACTACGGAGGGTGCCCCGGTTGCAGACGAAGTCCCCTGAGGATTGGTAGGTGCAGACAGGGCCTGAACACGTTCCTCTAGTCGGGTATAGCCATCCTGTAAACTTTTGACTGCTTGGGTTAATCCTGCCAAGTGTCTGCAAAGTTCGTCCATAGGGGAGGCCCCCTGCCCGGACTCGGTCATGGCTGCCTGATACTATCAGACTCCTACTTACCAGACCGGTGAGTCCGCTTGGGCAGAGAGTAGGCTCCCTTACGCGTCCGACTCGCGGTCCCTGGTAAGGTAACAGGAAGCACAGGAGTGCGGAGTGGTATGAGAGCCTGTGAACTAGAGTCCAGATGCTGGTGGAATAGCAGTCTATGAACAGCAGGTGCAGGCTGGAACACAGGCGATGAGACTGAGCAGGATGGTCAGGAGACAGGCTGGGTTCGGCAACAGACAGGCAGCAAGGTACAATAGGAGCAGGCAGAAGCGGAGTCAAACAGGCCAAGGTCGGGTACAGGCAGCAAGAAGGGGAATCCAAGGGCAATCCGGGTCGTCAGGAGATCAGGTAAACAGGAAGACAAGACAGGAAACAGGAACTATGGCACAGGAAGCTGATGATCAGGCAGCACTGAACAGAGTGCCTGACAAACTTAAATAGGCCGGCTTGCTCACAGGCACTCCCTCTGGTGGCCAATCCCATGACCAGCAAGGTGAGCTCTCTGACACTTACTCTCCTTTCCTCCACCCTATTGAGGAGTTTTTCTCCGCTTGGAGGTGGAGAGTGTATGAGCATCGAGATCAAGATCAGAGGTCCCTGCTCCATGCAATGGATGCTGCCTTGAGGATATTACAGGAGATCAGTGTAGGGGATGCTCTGATGAAATCCGATTGGCGGATGAACTGCGTCAGCATGATGCCATCACGCTACCCATAGCATTCCCACAGACCTCCAGATCCACCCACCAGCCCAGGCATCACTGGCCTGTAATTACAGTAACATGGCCGTTTGAAACTTCCCGGGAAACAGAACGAGCGGAGGACTGAACGCTTTAGAAAACCCTGCTTTATTCACCGCATCTCCCTGGGCGTACACCTTCTACTTACCCTCAGTACACCATCAAAGGATATGCACAGCTGAGGACCCGGCGGAGGACGGGAGACAACTCAACTAGCCAGCTGGAGACGGCATGAGCCTGAACTCGGTCCGGTGATGTGTCCTGATGCACCACAGAGTCAACACTGGGTGAGATCTAATCTGTTTGTGTCCTGGACAGGGGACAGTTGTCTCAATCAGTGCATCCACCCAGTATGTATGATTCACTAAATGAGTTACACTGCTCAGCCTGATTCAATCCGCTATGGCACACCATATCCTGCAAACAGGAACTCCCATTCCCTGTCATCAGCGCTGCGAAATATTGATGGCCCAGGGTGATCTTACAGTAACTGACCAGGACTGCAGTATCCAGTGACCACGCTACTGTTGAGTCAGTACAGGGTCTTTCCATTTCCGTTCCCCCCATCTTCCCCTCCTATCCCCCCGGTTCTTCTTGTTCCTACATCTATGAGGACCTGATATCTAGGGCTACTGCATTACCATCCACAACCCCACATATCTCTCCTTTCACTTACCATCTGCTGTTATCATTTGATTTACCAGGACTTTCAGTTATCCAGCAGATGAAAATTTAGTATCTAATCTGAATTCATTCTTGTATATCTATCTTGAATGAATTCACATGAGGTGTGTGTGGTATATGTGAGTGGTGGCCATCTGTGTCTGTCAATGACAACGTTGTCATTTTTATATTGGTGATGGTACCTGTTTTTACAATATATTATTGGATTGGTGTTTATAGTGTACTTTCAATAAAAAGCATTTCATATATGTTTTGACCATTGCATGTTCCTCCTTGATGAATTACCTTTCCCTTTGTTTTTTGTAGGGGATGATTGCGACATGCACGCAGCTTCTTCCCTCGTTGCATCGCAAGGGAGGATATACGCTGCAATGTTGATGAGAATCTGTGGCCAGACAGACAGCAGCGTGTGGATGGGCAGGAGGGTGAGGACGGTGGCCAGTGAAGAGATGTTACAGTAGTTGTGAAACTCTAGCTTTATTTACAGCATTGTAGGCTAAATGTAATTTTCCTTGTTTTTTGTTTGTGTGTTTATATTTCCGTATATTATGCTGTATACATTTTCTTTTTACTCTGATGTATGGAAGTTACTTTGTGTGTGAATGATAATGGTTACAATACTGTAAAGTAATTTTTCCTTGGCAGTATGAGTGCAATGTGTGATGTAAAACCTTGGAGGCTACTCTTACCCTAAAATCTTTTCTTTTTTTTCAGTTTTATACACAATTGTATTCAGTTAGCTAGACAAAAACTGTACAGTAACCATTGTCAATGAAGGACTGGGCTAAGACTGAAAGGTGGACATGAGGGATATTTCAATGGTCCTCTGCCTTAGAGACAAAACATCTAAACATTTTGACTTGCAGTGCTTACACAATGCCAAAGGGATGAAGCATTTTGGGGGCACTGACTATTTGAATGAGAAAGAAATTTATTTTTGACACATGAGTGAACTGTTTTGGGAAAGATATGAGCTTTTGAAGGTGAACCATGGTGTTGTGCTGAACCATCAAGGTTATTTTGGCAAAAGCACCAAGAGAGTTGAGAACGTCTGGTCTGTTTCAAGAAATGAGCCAAAGCAATTGAGAAGAATCTTTGCCATTTTGGTAGCACTGACTCTTTATATGGGAAAGGAATATGGTTTTGAAGCATGAGTGAACAGTTTTGGGAGAGATATGAGCTTTTGCACGTGAGTTATAGAGTTGTGCTGAACTGTAAGACTGTTTTGCCAAATGAACTTAGAGTTTTGAGAATGTCATTTCTGTTTCAAGAAATGAGCCAAAACAATGGAGAAAAACTGTAAGACAGATCACAAATCTAATAAAACAATGGTCGCAACTTCCTTTATCCTGGATAGGGAAGATTAATGCAATCAAAATGACTATTCTACCCAAATTGCTTTATCTATTCAGAGTCCTCCCTATTCCAATTCCTTCCTATTTTTTGAGAATAGTACAAAAAAGAGCAACTTCGTTTATATGGGGCTCTTCTAAACCACGTATACCTATACACACACTACATCTTCCCAAAAATAAAGGAGGCCTGGGATACCCTAATTTTACTAACTACTACAGAGCAGCACATTTGGCCAGTCTGTCCAAATACCATGCAAAACAGGAAATCCCATTATGGGTATTTATAGAGGCTTCAGAAAATGACCCTCTATTAATATCAAATTTATTATGGCTTGATCCTAAAGACCGCTTTAAAATTCATAATCCCATAACTAAACACTTCTTATCTCTCTGGGATAAACTAAAAACCAAATATCAGTTACAATCTCCACACAATCCTCTCCTTTTTTTTATCAGAAATCCGGCCTTTTATCCGGCATGGATCTACCCAAATTCTTTTAAAGCTTGGACAACATCAGGCATTCAGACACTAAATGACTTCATAGCATCTAAATCATTCCTTTCATTCCCATCGCTTAGAGAAAAATATGATCTACCAAACTCTGAGATATTTAGATATCTCCAAATCAAAAATTTCTATACACCATTCCTAAAGGGGCATACACCATTATCCCAATTATCCATTTTTGAATCAATCTGTACAAAAGATCCATTTGCTAAAGGTACAATTTCATCACTTTATAATCAATTATATGGAGTAGCAAATCTTAATAGACCCTCTTACGTTCAGAGGTGGGAGGAGGACCTGGGACGAACTTTAGAAGACACGGACTGGTCTAACATATGGCTCACATCTAAGTCATCTTCACCCAACATCTTAGCACTGGAGACAAATTATAAAGTCCTAACTCGCTGGTACCTTGTACCCACTAGAGTGGCAAAATATTCACCTAATACCTCAGCTCTTTGTTTTCGAGGATGCCCAGAAATAGGCACATATTTACACATATGGTGGACGTGCCCAGTAATCCAAACCTTCTGGAAGGAAGTCTTCGTGATTGCATCTAAAATATTTAAAAAAATAATACAACCAGATCCATATTTAACTTTACTGAATCTAAAACCGGAATGGTTAACACTCTCTCAATTCAAACTTATGATCCAACTAATAACGGCTGCAAAACAAACAGTGGCCAAGGCATGGAAATCTCCTACATTGGTACTAGCAGAAACAATTCACAGAATGAATAATACAATGTCCCATGCTAAGATGGTAGCCATCGATCAAAATCAAATTCCAAAATTTGAAAAACTTTGGCACCCTTGGATAAAACAACAGTTCCTGTCAAACTTCAATGACTCTGTCCTGTTGCCATGGTAACAGATTAAATGACTTACAGAGACACCCATTCTAAGGCTTCAAAGAGAACTAAAAAGAATAATAAACTGACGAGCGGGACAACCTTGTGGACCATACCTCTACCTTTCAACCCTTTTTCTTCTTTCTTTTTCCTTTTCTCCACCTTACGATTAAAGCTCATTATCAGAATTTATTTGACCTATATACACTCTACTTGTAAACAATATGTATAGTAGGTATAAATCATTTAAATACCTACAAAGTAACTAAGGAAATGATATATATCTTTAATTTAGGTTTACGTGAACCCAATGTTTAATATTTGAAATTTCATGATATTTACCTATATAAACCCTACTGTAAAACAATGAGCTTACTTTATAGATCCTTGTAAACTTACTTTATGTATCTTTATAATATTGTATACTCAATAAACTTCTTTTGACAAGGAAAAACTCAATAGACTGTTACAATTGGCCTTTGATGACGGACTTATGTCTAAAAGAGAATTTGAGTATTTACGTGTAAAGGAATTTAATATTTCAACCTTTTACACAATTCCAATATTACACAAGTGTAATAGATGGAAAAAAGGGAGACTACCGCGCTAAATGCGTATATAAAAAACTTCTTAATAAACCCCAAACAATATTGAAAAAGCATATGAGAGAATTGAAAGGTGACAAATCAGTAAATTGAAAATAAATAACGAGAGCAGCCGCTAAAAAGTGAGATACACACACTATAAACAATCAGAAAAGCAAAAAAGAAGCAGCGCTGTGAGAGTTAGTTGCTTATAGGATTAGACCCATAAGATAAACATAAATGAGGTGAAAATAGAACCCAATTTTACATATTGATAAGAGATTCAAAATAAACATAAGTATTAAAAATTGAAATTTAGAAATTAAAAAACAGTCCTAATCTGTGATCCAAATCAGATGGGTGAGATGATGTGGGGAGACATAGGTAAAAACTCCAGTTGAAATGCAGGTAAATTAAGTGAGTCCTTTACCGCACCACTGTGAGAATAATAGGATTGGGCGCTTACCACATGGCAAGCTTAGGGGAGCTTGCGACCTTAACCCGGTCGGGGCCTTTCATGGATTGGAGACACCAACGTACCACTTCACCTTTTAGCATAAGTACGCTGTCCACCAAATAGCAAGCGTTCACTCTACTAGGGGGATATTACCCTCCTGCTACAGATTGTTCTCACGGGAGGTAGCCCAAAGGAAAGAAAAAGAGCAACATAGCGTAATCCTGCTTGAGTGTTTATTAACCACTTGACGACCGCCTCACGCCAATGTACGTCGGCAAGGCGGCACGGACAGGCAAAATCACGTACAGGGTACGTGATTTGCCTTCCGCGGGTGGGGGGCCCTATCGGACCCCCCCCGCCGCCCAAGGCGGTCCCGTTTTGTCCCCCGGCGATCGGAGACGAGGGGGAGGCCATCCGTTCGTGGCCCCCCCCTCGCGATCGCCGCCGGCCAATGGGAACACTCCTTTGCTGCTGTATGCTAAACAGCAGCAAAGGAAATGATGTCATCTCCCCTCGGGTCGGTAGTTTCCGTTCCGGCCCGAGGAGAGACGACAAGTGAGTGACTGCACCAACACACACACACACAGTAGAACATGCCAGGCACACATTACACCCCGATCCCCCCCCAATCGCCCCCCGATCCCCCCCAATCACCCCCCCCCCTGTCACAAACTGACACCAGCAGTTTTTTTTTGTTTTTTTTTTTCTGATTACTGCATAGTGTCAGTTTGTGACAGTTACAGTGTTGGGACAATTAGGGTTAGCCCCCTGTAGGTCTAGGGTACCCCCCTAACCCCCCCTAATAAAGTTTTAACCCCTTGATCACCCCCCGTCACCAGTGTCACTAAGCGATCATTTTTCTGATCGCTGTATTAGTGTCGCTGGTGACGCTAGTTAGTGAGGTAAATATTTAGGTTCGCCGTCAGCGTTTTATAGCGTCAGGGACCCCCATATACTATCTAATAAATGTTTTAACCCCTTGATTGCCCCCTAGTTAACCCTTTCACCACTGATCACCGTATAACTGTTACGGTTGACGCTGGTTAGTTTGTTTATTTTTTATAGTGTCAGGGCACCCGCCGTTTATTACCGAATAAAGGTTTAGCCCCCTGATCACCCGGCGGTGATATGCGTCGCCCCAGGCAGCGTCAGATTAGCGCCAGTACCGCTAACACCCACGCACGCAGCATACGCCTCCCTTAGTGGTATAGTATCTGATCGGATCAATATCTGATCCGATCAGATCTATACTAGCGTCCCCAGCAGTTTAGGGTTCCCAAAAACGCAGTGTTAGCGGGATCAGCCCAGATACCTGCTAGCACCTGCGTTTTTCCCCTCCGCCCGGCCCAGCCCAGACCAACCAAGTGCAGTATCGATCGATCACTGTCACTTACAGAACACTAAACGCATAACTGCAGCGTTCACAGAGTCAGGCCTGATCCCTGCGATCGCTAACAGTTTTTTTGGTAGCGTTTTGGTGAACTGGCAAGCACCAGCCCCAGGCAGCGTCAGGTTAGTGCCAGTACCGCTAACACCCACGCACGCAGCGTACACCTCCCTTAGTGGTATAGTATCTGAACGGATCAATATCTGATCCGATCAGATCTATACTAGCGTCCCCAGCAGTTTAGGGTTCCCAAAAACGCAGTGTTAGCGGGATCAGCCCAGATACCTGCTAGCACCTGCGTTTTGCCCCTTCGCCCGGCCCGGCCCAGCCCACCCAAGTGCAGTATCGATCGATCACTGTCACTTACAAAACTCTAAACGCATAACTGCAGCGTTCGCAGAGTCAGGCCTGATCCCTGCGATCGCTAACAGTTTTTTTGGTAGCGTTTTGGGGAACTGGCAAGCGCCAGCGGCGTAGTACACCCCGGTCGTAGTCAAACCAGCACTGCAGTAACACTTGAGAAACCAATAGCTCCGCGCTTAGGTGATAAAGGAACTGCAGCCCCCCAACACAGAATCGCACCAATGTGAAATTCCAGAAAGAATAGAGTCAAAAAAGGGGTGACTGGCGCTGTTCCACTGAAATACGAAAAAACTAGTGTAGTGTATCAAGTGAACTGTGAAAAAAACTGAGCATAAATAACAATATATAGGATTAAAAACACAATTAAGTGAGAATTTCTAAAGTGTGTGCAACACCTGCCCCCATGAAAAGTGCAGCGTGTATTCACTCCTTAGTAAACAAAATGGATCAAAACCTAAGTGAACCAAAAAGGTGGAATGAATTCCCAAACAAGCTATCAGGAAATCCTTGAAAAACATGTACTGATCATAATAAACATCAATAGTGCATAAATTAAAAAACACCAATAGTGCATAAATAAAATATGGAATCTATAATCACAAATGCACATAAGGAGATTAAAAGTTCATCATAAATCTTGAGTCCACAAAATATCCCAAAGAATATTAATAAAAAATAAAAATAGAAAAGTTTGTAGTGTAAAGTTCTTCATAAAGTGCAGATAGTGAGTCTCTTTAAACCATCTAGCAGTGCTCTTAGTGACGTGAAATCCTCCTGTCTTCTAAACGCCCCCCAATGTGCCCTCACTCACCGAGAGAAAACACCCCTGCAGGGGTATCAAGCCTGTCAGCTGTATCCTGCAGCAATGGTCCCTGGTGAAGGCTCCTAATCGAATCTCCGCTCACGGTGTCCGGGCTGGCTCCAGTCAATCCCCGCAGGCACATCCATATGAAATAAAAAAGAGTCCCATCGCGTAATTCCGTAAAAATGTAAAGGCTTTATTAAAATGTAACTAAAACGGACAAACAATGTCCCGCTGCCTGGTTGGCAGTCAGACTGAATAGGAAAAAACAGCGCGGTGCAGCGTGCGCTCCACCGCTCGTTCCACACCCGGAAGTAAAGCAGTAGGACAAGACGTATGCGTATCACGTAGCCAGGCGTGGCTACGTGATACGCATACGTCTTGTCCTACTGCTTTACTTCCGGGTGTGGAACGAGCGGTGGAGCGCACGCTGCACCGCGCTGTTTTTTCCTATTCAGTCTGACTGCCAACCAGGCAGCGGGACATTGTTTGTCCGTTTTAGTTACATTTTAATAAAGCCTTTACATTTTTACGGAATTACGCGATGGGACTCTTTTTTATTTCATATGGATGTGCCTGCGGGGATTGACTGGAGCCAGCCCGGACACCGTGAGCGGAGATTCGATTAGGAGCCTTCACCAGGGACCATTGCTGCAGGATACAGCTGACAGGCTTGATACCCCTGCAGGGGTGTTTTCTCTCGGTGAGTGAGGGCACATTGGGGGGCGTTTGGAAGACAGGAGGATTTCACGTCACTAAGAGCACTGCTAGATGGTTTAAAGAGACTCACTATCTGCACTTTATGAAGAACTTTACACTACAAACTTTTCTATTTTTATTTTTTATTAATATTCTTTGGGATATTTTGTGGACTCAAGATTTATGATGAACTTTTAATCTCCTTATGTGCATTTGTGATTATAGATTCCATATTTTATTTATGCACTATTGGTGTTTTTTAATTTATGCACTATTGATGTTTATTATGATCAGTACATGTTTTTCAAGGATTTCCTGATAGCTTGTTTGGGAATTCATTCCACCTTTTTGGTTCACTTAGGTTTTGATCCATTTTGTTTACTAAGGAGTGAATACACGCTGCACTTTTCATGGGGGCAGGTGTTGCACACACTTTAGAAATTCTCACTTAATTGTGTTTTTAATCCTATATATTGTTATTTATGCTCAGTTTTTTTCACAGTTCACTTGATACACTACACTAGTTTTTTCGTATTTCAGTGGAACAGCGCCAATCACCCCTTTTTTGACTCTATGCAGTAACACTTGGTGACGTGGCGAGTCCCATAAGTGCAGTTCAAGCTGGTGAGGTGGCAAGCACAAGTAGTGTCCCGCTGCCACCAAGAAGACAAACACAGGCCCGTCGTGCCCATAATGCCGTTCCTGCTGCATTCGCCAATCCTAATTGGGAACCCACCGCTTCTGCAGCGCCCGTACTTCCCCCATTCACATCCCCAACCAAATGCAGTCGGCTGCATGAGAGGCATTTTTATGTCCTCCCGAGTACCCCTACCCAGCGAACCCCCCAAAAAAGATGTTGTGTCTGCAGCAAGCGCGGATATAGGCGTGACACCCGCTATTATTGTCCCTCCTGTCCTGACAATCCTGGTCTTTGCATTGGTGAATGTTTTGAACGCTACCATGCACTAGTTGAGTATTAGCGTAGGGTACAGCATTCCACAGACTAGGCACACTTTCACAGAGTCTCCCAAGATGCCATCGCATTTTGAGAGACCCGAACCTGGAACCGGTTACAGTTAGAAAAGTTAGTTACAAAAAAAGTGTAAAAAAAAATATATATATAAAATAAAAAAAAATAGTTGTCGTTTTCTTGTTCTCTCTCTCTCTATTCTCTCTCTATTGTTCTGCTCTTTTTTTTACTGTATTCTATTCTGCAATGTTTTATTGTTATTGTTATTGTTATTATGTTTTATCATGTTTGTTTTTCAGGTATGTAATTATTTATACTTTACTGTTTACTGTGCTTTATTGTTAACCATTGTTAACCATTTTTTTGTCTTCAGGTACGCCATGCACGACTTTGAGTGGTTATACCAGAATGATGCCTGCAGGTTTAGGTATCATCTTGGTATCATTCTTTTCAGCCAGCGGTCGGCTTTCATGTAAAAGCAATCCTAGCGGCTAATTAGCCTCTAGACTGCTTTTACAAGCCGTGGGAGGGAATGCCCCCCCCCCCACCGTCTTCCGTGTTTTTCTCTGGCTCTCCTGTCTCAACAGGGAACCTGAGAATGCAGCCGGTGATTCAGCCTGCTGACCATAGAGCTGATCAGAGACCAGAGTGGCGCCAAACATCTCTATGGCCTAAGAAACCGGAAGCTACGAGCATTTCATGGCTTAGATTTCGCCGGATGTAAATAGCGCCATTGGGAAATTGGGGAAGCATTTTATCACACCGATCTTGGTGTGGTCAGATGCTTTGAGGGCAGAGGAGAGATCTAGGGTCTAATAGACCCCAATTTTTTCAAAAAAGAGTACCTGTCACTACCTATTGCTATCATAGGGGATATTTACATTCCCCGAGATAACAATAAAAATGATTAAAAAAAAAAAATATGAAAGGAACAGTTTAAAAGTAAGATTAAAAAAGCAAAAAAATAATTAAGAAAAAAAAAAAAAAAAAAAGCACCCCTGTCGCCCCCTGCTCTCACGCTAAGGCGAACGCAAGCGGCGGTCTGTCGTCAAACGTAAACAGCAATTGCACCATGCATGTGAGGTATCACCGCGAAGGCCAGATCGAGTGCAGTAATTTTTCCAGTAGACCTCCTCTGTAAATCTAAAGTGGTAACCTGTAAAGGCTTTTAAACATGTATTTATTTTGTTGCCACTGCACGTTTGTGCGCAATTTTAAAGCATGTCATGTTTGGTATCCATGTACTCCGCCTAAGATCATCTTTTTTATTTCATCAAACATTTGGGCAATATAGTGTGTTTTAGTGCATTAAAATTTAAAAAAGTGTGTTTTTTCCCCAAAAAATGCGTTTGAAAAATCGCTGCGCAATTACTGTGTGAAAAAAAAAAAATGAAACACCCACCATTTTAATCTGTAGGGCATTTGCTTTAAAAAAATATATAATGTTTGGGGCTTCAAAGTAATTTTTTTGCAAAAAAAAATAACTTTTTCATGTAAACAATAAGTGTCAGAAAGGGCTTTGTCTTCAAGTGGTTAGAAGAGTGGGTGATGTGTGACATAAGCTTCTAAATGTTGTGCATAAAATGCCAAGACAGTTCAAAACCCCCCTAAATGACCCCATTTTGGAAAGTAGACACCCCAAACTATTTGCTGAGAGTCATGTCGAGTCCATGGAATATTTTATATTGCGACACAAGTTGCGGGAAAGAGACAAATTTTTTTATTTTTTATTTTTTTGCACAAAGTTGTCACTAAATGATATATTGCTCAAACATGCCATGGAAATATGTGAAATTACACCCCAAAATACATTCTGCTGCTTCTCCTGAGTACGGGGATACCACATGTGTGGGACTTTTTGGGAGCCTAGCCGCGTACGAGACCCCGAAAACCAAGCACCGCCTTCAGGCTTTCTAAGGGCGTGAATTTTTGATTTCACTCTTCACTGCCTATCACAGTTTCGGAGGCCATGGAATGCCCAGGTGGCACAAAACCCCCCCAAATGACCCCATTTTGGAAAGTAGACACCCCAAGCTATTTGCTGAGAGGTATAGTGAGTATTTTGCAGACCTCACTTTTTGTCACAAAGTTTTGAAAATTGAAAAAAGAAAAAAAAAATGTTTTTTCTTGTCTTTCTTCATTTTCAAAAACAAATGAGAGCTGCAAAATACTCACCATGCCTCTCAGCAAATAGCTTGGGGTGTCTACTTTCCAAAATGGGGTCATTTGGGGGGGGTTTGTGCCACCTGGGCATTCCATGGCCTCCGAACCTGTGATAGGCAGTAAAGAGTGAAATCAAAAATTTTCACCCTTAGAAATCCTGAAGGCAGTGATTGGTTTTCGGGGTCCCGTACGCGGCTAGGCTCCCAAAAAGTCCCACACATGTGGTATCCCCATACTCAGGAGAAGCAGCTGAATGTATTTTGGGGTGCAATTCCACATATGCCCATGGCCTGTGTGAGCAATATATCATTTAGTGACAACTTTATGAAAAAAAAAAAAAAAAAAAAGTGTCACTTTCCCGCAACTTGTGTCAAAATATAAAATATTCCATGGACTCAATATGCCTCTCAGCAAATAGCTTGGGGTGTCTACTTTCCAAAATGGGGTCATTTTGGGGGGTTTTGTGCCACCTGGGCATTCCATGGCCTCCGAAACTGTGATAGGCAGAGAAGAGTGAAATCATAAATTTACACTCTTAGAAATCCTGAAGGCAGTGATTGGTTTTCGGGGCCCCGTACGCGGCTAGGCTCCCAAAAAGTCCCACACATGTGGTATCCCCATACTCAGGAGAAGTAGCTGAATGTATTTTGGGGTGCAATTCCACATAGGCCCATGGCCTGTGTGAGCAATATATCATTTAGTGACAACTTTTTGTAAATATTTTTTTTTTTTTTTTGTCATTTTTCAATCACTTGGGACAAAAAAAATAAATATTCAATGGGTTCAACATGCCTCTCAGCAATTTCCTTGGGGTGTCTACTTTCCAAAATGGGGTCATTTGGGGGGGTTTTGTACTGCCCTGCCATTTTAGCACCTCAAGAAATGACATAGGCAGTCATAAACTAAAAGCTGTGTAAATTACAGAAAATGTACCCTAGTTTGTAGACGCTATAACTTTTGCGCAAACCAATAAATATACACTTATTGACATTTTTTTTACCAAAGACATGTGGCCGAATACATTTTGGCCTAAATGTATGACTAAAATTTAGTTTATTGGATTTTTTTTATAACAAAAAGTAGAAAATATCATTTTTTTTCAAAATTTTCGGTCTTTTTCCGTTTATAGCGCAAAAAATAAAAACCGCAGAGGTGATCAAATACCATCAAAAGAAAGCTCTATTTGTGGGAAGAAAAGGACGCAAATTTCGTTTGGGTACAGCATTGCATGACCGCGCAATTAGCAGTTAAAGCGACGCAGTGCCAAATTGGAAAAAGACCTCTGGTCCTTAGGCAGCATAATGGTCCGGGGCTCAAGTGGTTAAAAAAGGTTTAAAATCACACTTACATTTAGGTAGATTAATAAAAGCATATATAGCCGGCCAGCTAGAAGCGAACGCCCGTCCTGCAGACGGTAAATGCAGCATGTCAGCACGCCCGACGTACGTTTCGTCACACTCTGACGTCGCCTGGGGCACGGGCGATGCACTGACGTGTCGCACATAAATAATAAAACACCATAACCAAGCCTCATAATGAAACCGGGACCGGAAATCACCTTGCGCTCCACTAGGTAGGGCGGATGGTGCAAAAACGCCATCTTAGATGAGGGATTGTGAATTATATTGTATACCTGTTTCTAGTACAGGAACGGGTATACCGGACATGTGTAAACCAATACAAAAAATTTAATTAGCGTAGTCTACACATAAAATTGCCAGTATAAAGAATAAAATTAAATAAAAAATAACAGAAAATCTAGAATCTATTATTTTCCATGAAATACACAAAAAAATAGATAAAAAACGTCCTACTATTATGAAGCAAATATTGGATGACTAATATTCCAAAAGGAAACCAATCATCAAAAGGGGTCCGACAGGAGCGTATATAGGGATACACTCATCTGTCCTCGATTAGGCACAAATTAGGCATAAATAAACCATGCGTCCCAAACAGTCTAGTGGCTATTAAACTAGATGATTTATACTAGGGAAGAGGAAGGTGATTTCGTCCCCCATATGTAAATGTACAGAAAAACACAGTATAACCTAAATCATATAAAAATACATTATGACAGAGGTTACTAATGAAAATAAATCACATAACAAATATCCCTAGACAATAAACTAAACCAAGATCGTAATAGAATCTACAAGTACAATAATGGGGCATATACCCCATTTCATATAAATCGGGGTATAACCAATATAGTATATACCAAACCCAAAGAGCTTAGATGGGTAATCTATGGCCACTTATTGAATGTGTAAATCTGGTTCTTATGGGCATCCCAGGATTCTAAATGGAAAATCTACCGATCGGTTAGAAAAACAGAAACTAAAGGGTTAATTAAAGTTTTTCTATGAATTATCGATAAAAGCATTGGTGTCAGTATCCACATTGAGCCCATGTGGGACATAACACTTAATTTTATGTATCCAGAGCATCTCGAGTTTAGAGATGCTCCTGACCAGAGAGCTCCCCCTCCAGTGGGGCCGATACCTGTCAATCCCCAAAAACAGAGTTTTAGAGGGGTCCTTGTTGTGGGTGGTCAGATAATGCTTTGAAACAGAATGTTTTGGAAAGCCATTTATGATGTTAGTGATATGTTCATTTAAACGAACGGAGAGGGGTCGCCTAGTCCGGCCCACATACTGTAACCCACACGGGCACTGCAGCATGTAGACGACCCCCTCCGTTCACATATCACTAACATCATAAATGGCTTTCCGAAACATTCTGTTTCAAAGCATTATCTGACCACCCACAACAAGGACCCCCTCTAAAACTCTGTTTTTGTGGATTCAACAGTTATCGGCCTCACTGGAGAGGGAGCTCTCTGGTCAGGAGCTTCTCTAAACTCGAGATGCTCTGGATACATAAAATTAAGTGTTATGTCCCACATGGGCTCAGTGTGGATACTGACACCAATGCTTTTATCGACAATTCATAGAAAAACTTTAATCAACCCTTTAGTTTCTGGCTTTCTAACCGATCGGTAGATTTTCCATTTAGAATCCTGGGATGCCCATAAAAACCAGATTTACACATTCAATAAGTGGCCATAGATTACCCATCTAAGCTCTTTGGGTTTGGTATATACTCTATTGCTTATACCCCGATTTATATGAAATGGGGTATATGCCCCATTATTGTACTTGTAGATTCTATTACGATCTTGGTTTAGTTTATTGTCTAGGGATATTTGTTATGTGATTTATTTTCATTAGTAACCTCTGTCATAATGTATTTTTATATGATTTAGGTTACACTGTGTTTTTCTGTACATTTACATATGGGGGACGAAATCACCTTCCTCTTCCCTAGTATAAATCATCTAGTTTAATACCCACTAGACTGTTTGGGACGCATGGTTTATTTATGCCTAATTTGTGCCTAATCGAGGACAGATGAGTGTATCCCTATATACGCTCCTGTCGGACCCCTTTTGATGATTGGTTTCCTTTTGGAATATTAGTCATCCAATATTTGCTTCATAATAGTAGGACGTTTTTTATCATTTTTTTTGTGTATTTCATGGAAAATAATAGATTCTAGATTTTCTGTTATTTTTTATTTAATTTTATTCTTTATACTGGCAATTTTATGTGTAGACTACGCTAATTAAATTTTTCGTATTGGTTTACACATGTCCGGTATACCCGTTCCTGTACTAGAAACAGGTATACGATATAATTCACAATCCCTCATCTAAGATGGCGTTTTTGCACCATCCGCCCTACCTAGTGGAGCTCAAGGTGATTTCCGGTCCCGGTTTCATTATGAGGCTTGGTTATGGTGTTTTATTATTTATGTGCGACACGTCAGTGCGTCGCCCGTGCCCCAGACGACGTCAGAGTGTGACGAAACGTACGTCGGGCGTGCTGACGTGCTGACGTGCTGCATTTAACGTCTGCAGGACGGGCGTTCGCTTCTAGCTGGCCGGCTATATATGCTTTTATTCATCTACCTAAATGTAAGTGTGATTTTAAACCTTTTTTAATAAACACTCAAGCAGGATTACGCTATGTTGCTCTTTTTCTTTCCTTTGGGCTATCTCCCGTGAGAACAATCTGTAGCAGGAGGGTAATATCCCCCTAGTAGAGTGAACGCTTGCTATTTGGTGGACAGCGTACTTATGCTAAAAGGTGAAGTGGTATGTTGGTGTCTCCAATCCATGAAAGGCCCCGACCGGGTTAAGGTCGCAAGCTCCCCTAAGCTTGCCATGTGGTAAGCGTGCAATCCTATTATTCTCACAGTGGTGCGGTGAAGGACTCACTTAATTTACCTGCATTTCAACTGGAGTTTTTACCTATGTCTCCCCACATCATCTCACCCATCTGATTTGGATCACAGATTAGGACTGTTTTTTAATTTCTAAATTTCAATTTTTAATACTTATGTTTATTTTGAATCTCTTATCAATATGTAAAATTGGGTTCTATTTTCACCTCATTTATGTTTATCTTATGGGTCTAACCCTATAAGCAACTAACTCTCACAGCGCTGCTTCTTTTTTGCTTTTCTGAATATTACACAAGTGTCTAGAAGACCCACTGGGAAGACCAATTGTTTCTGCCATTAAGGGTCCGTTGGGAAGAGTAGGGAAATTCATTGATGCATTGATCAAAGAACTGGTCAGGGACCTCCCGTCATGCGTGCAGGATACCAGGGATGTGCTTAGGCTACTTGATAAGGCATTGATACCCACTGGTGTTTTACTAGTTGGAATCGATGCTGAATCATTGTATACCTCAATACCCCATGAATGGGGATTAAAAGGAGTTGCACATTTCCTGGAAAAGAAATTCCCACAAATGGGAGCACACAATTAATTAATTTTAGAAACCCCAGTGTCATGAACCTTGGAATACTGGATTGTCATGAAGCTTGGAATACTGAAGTATTTCTCCTTTGATTCTAATACACAGTGGGGGGTCTTCTGCCCTGTCTTAAGACTAACCCCCTTCAGATGGCTCCATGGTCTGGAAGGAAGGCATTGTTCTGTGTTTGACCATTTTTTTATGTACTTTAATTACCCCCTGGGACTTCTCTGTGTCATTACACATATCAGTCCTCCTATTCAAGCTATCGGACCAATCTCTGCTGACCCTGTTTCAAGTCCTCATTTGCATGGACAAGAGGACCTGAGTGAAGACTAGTGTACTTTACAATTGACCAATAGGAAAGTGGTTGTTGGGGGCAGGGTGTTCAAACTGCTGTGTATAAAAGTGTGTTGTGTGCATCAATAAAAGTGAGATCCCTGTTTGAACTTACATACAGCCTGCCTGGTGTTTGTTCTGAGCTATCACAACTGGATTCGATCGGCACATAGCTGTAGTTCAAATCCCGGAGCATTGGATGACCGAACCATCAGATGTTGCGATCTGCAATCTTATTCTATAGCCGCAGAGGAGTGTTGGGAGAGTGGAATCGAGCGAGCAGGGGCTCGTTACACCCAGAATTCATGCTTAGCCACAATTTCTTTAAATTTTTGGGAATTAATTATAAACAGCTCAGGGGCACCTCTATGGGAGCCCCTTGGCCCCAGCTTATGCTTGTTTACATCTGGGCTTATGGGAGGAGGAGGTGGTGTACCATTCCTCGATGTACCTCGGCCATAGTCTTCTGTGGTTGAGGTACATCGATGATGTCCTCATGGTATGGGATGGGACTGTTGTTCAGCTGTCCCTATTTATGGAAGAACTCAATACTAACAACAACATCCATCTAACCTTCTCATGCCATACCAGTAAGCTGTCCTTCTGTGATTTGCAGATTTTACTGGAGAAGAATAAATTTGATACTAAAACCTTTCAAAAATAGACAGCTACAAACATTTTGCGTCCGGCCAAAAGCCATCATCCCCCCTCCCTGATCAGAGGAATACCTGTTGGGCAGTTTCTTCGTATTAGACGTAACTGCTCAACAACTGACAATTTCTGTCAGGAATCTCAGGAGATGTATATAAGATTTAGGGAGAGGAGATACTCTCATCAATGCATTAGGAAGGCCAGAAAAAGGGCATTTTCTTGTGATCAATTGTAGCTTCTTCAAATGACACAGACACAGGACCAGAAGCAGACATACATCAATTCACCAGCAAGAATGATCACCAGATTTGGATCTCAGTGGAACCAGGTTAAAACAATTTTGAATCAACATTGGCATGTGCTCACCAAATCACCACTCTTGGGTGAGACTGTGGGCCCATACCCACTGATGGTGGCTAAACGTGCCAAAAATTTGAAAGATAGCCTGGTCCATTTGGAGTTCAGATAAACATAGACTACTAATCGACTTACTGAACTTCCGCCATTTTATGAAATGTATCCATGTGGCCGATGTGCTATCTGTGATTATGTAGATAGGACAAATGTTTTCGCAGTTCGGATGGGAAAAAACTATTTAAGATCCGTGATTTTATAAATTGCTCTACTACATGAGTGGTTTATATGCTCACTTGCCCAGGTGGAAAGGCCTATAGCAAGACTAAGCAACTGTTAAAAATCCGAATAGGCGAACACATTGGCAGTATTAGAAAGAAGGACGAGGAACATCCACTAGCTTTGCATTTTCTACAGTTTCATGATGGTAATCCAGACGGGTTGAAATTTGAAGGAATCTTTGCTCTATATCTCCCCCTTAGAAGAGGGGACTTTAATACTATACTTATGCTGGCCATACACTATACAGAAAATCGGCCGAACCCATTTTCGAAAAAAGAACGTTCGGTAGTGACCGCAAACGATCACGCCATCAGGTAAGTAAAGATTTTCGATCGTTAAATCGTTTATGAACAGCAATGTATCGTTTTTTTGTTCGTTTTTTTCATTTATAAAAGGAAGTGTCAAAATGTGTTTGACCTCTGCACTGTGTTTGACGAGGAGCAACAAACGTTCATGCGTACGTCGGAACGAACCCTGTACCTACAATATGGATGTGGATGAGAGGACCATTGGCATAGTCATGCTTGGAGTGATGGCTATACAACAATCAGAGGAACCCATAATCAAAAGGCGAAGGTTATGGAGTAAAGAGTGGCTGAAGAACCGGGATGACTTCTCTCATATGAGATTGGTTAGAGAGCTCAAGGAAAACAATCCAGATGACTATCGGAACTATCTGAGGATGCCTGATGAGTCCTTTCAGCTCTTATTGAGTAAAGTGTCACCCCTTATTACCAAAAAAGACACAGTCTTAAGACCAAGCATCCCAGCAGAGCAGAGACTGGTAGCAACACTTCGCTTTCTGGCAACTGGCCGAAGTTATGAAGATTTAAAATTCACTACTGGAATCTCTGCCCAGTCACTTGGCCGCATCATACCAGAGACCTGCCAAGCCATTATAAGGATCATGCAAGAGGAATACCTAAAGGTAATGACACACTGCTTTTATTTTTAACTCTCAAACACTGTACAGCTTGCTTTGTTTAACTTTGATTTTAGAAGCTCTAAACATATCAGTAAACTCAAACTAGTTCATACCATGTCAAACTGACAAACATAACATATTTTAACCCAAATGTATGTGATTCACAAAGATGTGTACTGATAATCATGTCCCCAGTTGCTTTGTTGACGATCCTGCTGTGGGAATGGTACGTGCCACTGATGCATTTGTTGAGGTACTTGCAATGATTGTGGGTGTGTGGTTTTGTGCTCAGCTAAGTGTGTATTTGTGGTCAGCTCCCCCCTTAACCCTTTATTAAGAAGTTGAATGAGTAATGGTTCCAGTAATTGTTTTTGGTCTTCTGACATCCTGCGCATTTTCTTTGCTGCAAATGCACCCAGGTCATCACATTCATCCTTCTGATTTAACGCTGCAGATGCTTGTAGTAGAAAGTGGCCAGTGTTTTGTTACTGTTTGTAAATGTGGGTCGGGGACACACTGGACACCTTTGCTGCCATTGTGCTCTTGCTGGGTGTCCAGTGTGCTCCTGTCCCTTTAAGGGGGCTTGGGCGGCCTCCAGGCTCACCTGTCTCACACCTATCCATTCAATGCATGTGCTTCCACTGTGGAGACACTTATAAATTTAGTAGTGTTAGGACTGCAAGTAATACAGGGTGCCTTGACGAGGCCTTGCAGTTTTCACATGCGTTTGCAAATGTGTGCTAACTAAACCCCTGCTTTTAACAGACGGTTAGACAGGCTAATTTGGTTGGTTGGCAGACTGGTTGGTGAGTTGAGCTATGGAATTGTCTTTGTCTTACATGTTTATGCCCTCCATGTGCTCCTTACTGTGAAGGCCAGTTATGGGTGTGGGCGGTGGCCAGTGTTTTGTTACTGTTTGTAAATGTGGGTCGGGGACACACTGGACACCTTTGCTGCCATTGTGCTCTTGCTGGGTGTCCAGTGTGCTCCTGTCCCTTTAAGGGGGCTTGGGCGGCCTCCAGGCTCACCTGTCTCACACCTATCCATTCAATGCATGTGCTTCCACTGTGGAGACACTTATAAATTTAGTAGTGTTAGGACTGCAAGTAATACAGGGTACCTTGACGAGGCCTTGCAGCTTTCACATGCGTTTGCAAATGTGTGCTAACTAAACCCCTGCTTTTAACAGACGGTTAGACAGGCTAATTTGGTTGGTTGGCAGACTGGTTGGTGAGTTGAGCTATGGAATTGTCTTTGTCTTACATGTATATGCCCTCCATGTGCTCCTTACTGTGAAGGCCAGTTATGGGTGTGGGCGGTGGCCAGTGTTTTGTTACTGTTTGTAAATGTGGGTCGGGGACACACTGGACACCTTTGCTGCCATTGTGCTCTTGCTGGGTGTCCAGTGTGCTCCTGTCCCTTTAAGGGGGCTTGGGCGGCCTCCAGGCTCACCTGTCTCACACCTATCCATTCAATGCATGTGCTTCCACTGTGGAGACACTTATAAATTTAGTAGTGTTAGGACTGCAAGTAATACAGGGTGCCTTGACGAGGCCTTGCAGCTTTCACATGCGTTTGCAAATGTGTGCTAACTAAACCCCTGCTTTTAACAGACGGTTAGACAGGCTAATTTGGTTGGTTGGCAGACTGGTTGGTGAGTTGAGCTATGGAATTGTCTTTGTCTTACATGTATATGCCCTCCATGTGCTCCTTACTGTGAAGGCCAGTTATGGGTGTGGGCGGTGGCCAGTGTTTTGTTACTGTTTGTAAATGTGGGTCGGGGACACACTGGACACCTTTGCTGCCATTGTGCTCTTGCTGGGTGTCCAGTGTGCTCCTGTCCCTTTAAGGGGGCTTGGGCGGCCTCCAGGCTCACCTGTCTCACACCTATCCATTCAATGCATGTGCTTCCACTGTGGAGACACTTATAAATTTAGTAGTGTTAGGACTGCAAGTAATACAGGGTGCCTTGACGAGGCCTTGCAGCTTTCACATGCGTTTGCAAATGTGTGCTAACTAAACCCCTGCTTTTAACAGACGGTTAGACAGGCTAATTTGGTTGGTTGGCAGACTGGTTGGTGAGTTGAGCTATGGAATTGTCTTTGTCTTACATGTATATGCCCTCCATGTGCTCCTTACTGTGAAGGCCAGTTATGGGTGTGGGCGGTGGCCAGTGTTTTGTTACTGTTTGTAAATGTGGGTCGGGGACACACTGGACACCTTTGCTGCCATTGTGCTCTTGCTGGGTGTCCAGTGTGCTCCTGTCCCTTTAAGGGGGCTTGGGCGGCCTCCAGGCTCACCTGTCTCACACCTATCCATTCAATGCATGTGCTTCCACTGTGGAGACACTTATAAATTTAGTAGTGTTAGGACTGCAAGTAATACAGGGTGCCTTGACGAGGCCTTGCAGCTTTCACATGCGTTTGCAAATGTGTGCTAACTAAACCCCTGCTTTTAACAGACGGTTAGACAGGCTAATTTGGTTGGTTGGCAGACTGGTTGGTGAGTTGAGCTATGGAATTGTCTTTGTCTTACATGTATATGCCCTCCATGTGCTCCTTACTGTGAAGGCCAGTTATGGGTGTGGGCGGTGGCCAGTGTTTTGTTACTGTTTGTAAATGTGGGTCGGGGACACACTGGACACCTTTGCTGCCATTGTGCTCTTGCTGGGTGTCCAGTGTGCTCCTGTCCCTTTAAGGGGGCTTGGGCGGCCTCCAGGCTCACCTGTCTCACACCTATCCATTCAATGCATGTGCTTCCACTGTGGAGACACTTATAAATTTAGTAGTGTTAGGACTGCAAGTAATACAGGGTGCCTTGACGAGGCCTTGCAGCTTTCACATGCGTTTGCAAATGTGTGCTAACTAAACCCCTGCTTTTAACAGACGGTTAGACAGGCTAATTTGGTTGGTTGGCAGACTGGTTGGTGAGTTGAGCTATGGAATTGTCTTTGTCTTACATGTATATGCCCTCCATGTGCTCCTTACTGTGAAGGCCAGTTATGGGTGTGGGCGGTGGCCAGTGTTTTGTTACTGTTTGTAAATGTGGGTCGGGGACACACTGGACACCTTTGCTGCCATTGTGCTCTTGCTGGGTGTCCAGTGTGCTCCTGTCCCTTTAAGGGGGCTTGGGCGGCCTCCAGGCTCACCTGTCTCACACCTATCCATTCAATGCATGTGCTTCCACTGTGGAGACACTTATAAATTTAGTAGTGTTAGGACTGCAAGTAATACAGGGTGCCTTGACGAGGCCTTGCAGCTTTCACATGCGTTTGCAAATGTGTGCTAACTAAACCCCTGCTTTTAACAGACGGTTAGACAGGCTAATTTGGTTGGTTGGCAGACTGGTTGGTGAGTTGAGCTATGGAATTGTCTTTGTCTTACATGTATATGCCCTCCATGTGCTCCTTACTGTGAAGGCCAGTTATGGGTGTGGGCGGTGGCCAGTGTTTTGTTACTGTTTGTAAATGTGGGTCGGGGACACACTGGACACCTTTGCTGCCATTGTGCTCTTGCTGGGTGTCCAGTGTGCTCCTGTCCCTTTAAGGGGGCTTGGGCGGCCTCCAGGCTCACCTGTCTCACACCTATCCATTCAATGCATGTGCTTCCACTGTGGAGACACTTATAAATTTTAGTAGTGTTAGGACTGCAAGTAATACAGGGTGCCTTGACGAGGCCTTGCAGCTTTCACATGCGTTTGCAAATGTGTGCTAACTAAACCCCTGCTTTTAACAGACGGTTAGACAGGCTAATTTGGTTGGTTGGCAGACTGGTTGGTGAGTTGAGCTATGGAATTGTCTTTGTCTTACATGTATATGCCCTCCATGTGCTCCTTACTGTGAAGGCCAGTTATGGGTGTGGGCGGTGGCCAGTGTTTTGTTACTGTTTGTAAATGTGGGTCGGGGACACACTGGACACCTTTGCTGCCATTGTGCTCTTGCTGGGTGTCCAGTGTGCTCCTGTCCCTTTAAGGGGGCTTGGGCGGCCTCCAGGCTCACCTGTCTCACACCTATCCATTCAATGCATGTGCTTCCACTGTGGAGACACTTATAAATTTAGTAGTGTTAGGACTGCAAGTAATACAGGGTGCCTTGACGAGGCCTTGCAGCTTTCACATGCGTTTGCAAATGTGTGCTAACTAAACCCCTGCTTTTAACAGACGGTTAGACAGGCTAATTTGGTTGGTTGGCAGACTGGTTGGTGAGTTGAGCTATGGAATTGTCTTTGTCTTACTTGTAGTAGAAATTTGCCTGTTGCATCTTGCTTTGTCTTTCTCTTTTTGGTAATGCTTACTGGTGGTGATGTGACAGTTTGTGTTTCACTGCCAAATAGATCCTGTATAATAAAGCCAATTGTTATAATTTTTGGACAATTAAGCCTTAAATTTTTTTGTAACATATATTTTTATCTTTGCACAGCTGCCATCATCTGTGTAGGAATGGAAATCAACTGCCAAACAATTTCAAGACTATTGGAATTTTCCAAACTGTGGTGGTGCCATAGACGGCAAACATGTTCGGATAATACCCCCAGCAAACTCTGGCTCATTCTACTACAATTATAAAGGCTACTTTAGCATTGTCCTAATGGCAATTGTCAATGCCAAGTATGAATTTATATTTGTGGACATTGGGAAAAATGGCAGAAATTCGGATGGGGGAATAATAGAGAAAACCTCTTTTTTCCATCACTTAAAAAATGGACTTCTACATCTCCCATCCCAAGAGGACACAGTGGAAGGACTCAACTTCTCATTTGTTGCCGATGACGCGTTTGCATTATCTGAGCATATTTTAAAACCTTTTGCCCTGAAAAACCTGACACCTGAGCAAAAAATTTTTAATTATAGGTTATCTCGTGCTAGACGAGTTGTCGAAAACACGTTCGGTATTATGGCCAACCGCTTTAGGATTTTTCATACAGCAATAAATGTAGCCCCCCCAAAAATTTACACAATAGTCCATTGTTGCTGTGTGTTGCACAATTTCTTAAGGCGTACTAGCTCCACCTACATTCCCCAATCCCTGTTGGACCGGGAAGATACTTTGTCTGGGGATGTCACGCCTGGTGAGTGGTGTAATGACACCGAAGGGTTATTAAACCTAGGCCGTGCCCCACCACGTCTCTCCAGTCAAGTCGCTCGCCAGAGTCGCATTGATTATATGCACTATTTTCTGGGTCCTGGAGCAGTAGATTGGCAAAACAATATCTAAATGCTATGTAAATTTGAGTGGCTGCATTTATATATTATTTCATTACTAAATACAGATGTCATGTAATATTTTTGTTTAAATAAAAAAAATTACCAAGGTACATGTGCTTTGATTTTTGGATGTATTCTCTTCAATTTTTAGTTTCAGATATGTACATATAAAAGTGTATAATAAATCATAATATTATGACTTTACCTGACTGTCTGCCATTTCGTCAAATGTTCCATCTTCTTCATCTCCTGAAATATTCTCACTGATACTGTCTAAACTTGACACAGAGGGTCGTGCTTCCTCCTGGTCAGTCAGAAAACGTAGACTCTCAAAATACCACAGGCGTGGCACATATACTTCATCTGCACCTGCACCAGATCTTTTGGATTCATTAATTTTATTTAATTCTTTTTTGAAGATCGTACGCAGATTGGCTATTTTTTTGGTCACATAGGATATATCTGCTTTTGCATACACAACAGTGCATAGTTCCACTAATTTAGTATACGCTTCTTTACGTTTTTGACGATCTGAGTAGTCTTTGGAGCGCACTTTCCATAGACATGTAAGGTCTCGGTACATTTCAATGAATTGTGGCAGGAAATGTGGTGACGTAAATTTGTCCATCATTGCTCCTGTAATAATAAAAAATGCAGCATTGTTCAGTTGCCAAACTACACCTAACAATTAATACCCTAGAACTATTGTACTGGTCTGCTTACCTTCAGTTCTTCAAAATCTTCTGTGTATTGGCCGGTGTAATCCTTTGTCTGGTCAGTGGCAAGACAACGTTCTGTTCGGTGTGTGTTAAGCACCATACACACGATCGGACCTTGTACAAACTTTCCCGTTGCTTTTTTGGAAAAAGGGCCTTGTCTCTCTGAACTTGTATTGAATGCAGACGGTCTGACGTTTAGGCAACAAACACGAACGTAGTGACGTTACAACGTACGGATGACACTTCCAAAGAAGACGTTAAATTCTTCGGCGTCACGCTTCGGGCTCCCTCTGCTAATTTCTAATTATTAGACGTTTGGTCAGTGCAGATTCGTGCGTTACTTTGCGTTTACGACCGTTTGTAGGACAACCAGCCATGTTACGCAATCCTAGGAGAGAGTGTGTTGTTTATGGGCTTGGAGTTCTTGCTGTGACTCTAGCCCGGTCCAGGAATAGTCAGAGTAGTAGGATGAGGATTATTTGGGCCAAAACTTGGCTACTTAATCGTGACCAATTTAGCCATATGCCCTTGCTGCGTGAGCTGCAGGAGAATAATCCAAATGATTCTCTGAATTATCTCCGGATGATGGACTCCTGCTTTCAGCAACTATTGTCCTTGCTGTCCCCCTATATCATGAAGCAGGACACCTGCATGAGGGCTGCTATTCCAGCAGAGCAAAAGCTCATAGCTACCTTACGTTATTTGGCGACAGGGAGGGGTCCCCAGGATATCAAGTTTACCACTTGGATCTCTCCCAAGGCTCTGGGAGAGATTATTCCTGAGACATGTAGTGCTATTATCCAAGTCCTGCAGAAGGACTATATTCGTGTAATTTTTTGTATTTAATATCACCTTCATGTTTTTATAAAGTATTTTATAAATTTAGTATTCCATCCTTCCCATTTTTGTAATATGCTGTGAATGAATGTCCTCTTTGTCCTCATGCATGCTGTAACTTTTTGGTGGCCTACATGCATATTTTCCTTCACTAACCTCCCCAGCATGCTACCCTGGGCCCATACACACCTAACCTAGTAACTTAACACTGTATTTTTTTATGCTTCATTTTTAGGTTTACCACAAACACCCCCTAAAATGTGTCCCGATCTTATTCCTGTCCTTTAAATTCATGCAGAGTGCAAGAGTCCCTTTTTGGTTGTGCAAACACTTATCCCCCCCCCCCCCCTAAAAAAACACCAAAAAAACAGTCAACCGATATAACTACTCTATCTGCTGATTTTGCTAAACACATACATAGTATACCTTATTTTTTTAGTTAAGATTGCTGCATAAATTCGCAAAAGCATGTAGTGCAAGGGCCTGCAAGATTACCTTCAAAAGGTCCAAATGATACGTTTGTTATGATGAATTTAGCATTATGAGGGGCTCACACCATCCCTGTGCTGTGCTCATTATGAGGGGCTCACACCATCCCTGTGCTGTGCTGACTTCCTGGGTTTATAACTTTATCATAACAAATAATCCTAATTAACGAACATTGTTATTATTTTGTCCGATGTATGTCAAACTGTGTATAGATTTGAACAATGTGCCTTCTTATTTACGGATTTGCCCACTTCTTACCTGGCCACTGGCCTGACAATGTTCTAAAGATGGATGGTCAGGCAAAATAATACTTAATTTTTCATGCATTTAGCTCTCATGGAAGTGTAGAGGTTTACTTGTCAAAACCAGCTACCAATTCAACCCCCCCCCCCCCTTAAAGTTTAGGAATGTGCCACCAGAGGGGGTGAGGGAGCATATAATTACAATTTAGCCTTTTTTGGATGTTGGGATGAATGGACGCCACTCTGACGGAGATGTGATGATACGTACTGAATTTTAGGATCGTATACAAAAAGGGACCTTAATTTTTAAAAATGCTCAGGACAATATTGAGGTACTAAATTTTGTCTTTGGGGCAGATGAGGCTACATTGCCTCAGGGAAAAGTGATGAGCCTTTTTCCCGACCAGCTCAATAGGCTGTGATGCCAGCTCGGGAAAGTGCATGTGCTGGTTTGGGCTCCCAGAATGCCCGTCTTGTCCGTGAACAATATATGGACTACTTTTTTACTTGCTGATTAATTATTTTACTTCTTAATAAAATGATATTTTCAAGGAACTACTGTTGTCTGTTTACTAGCTTTGCAAATAGCCTTGATCTTTTTAATTTTTGCCACTAGTGCAAACCAACCTGATGTGCAACATGAGGTGACAATCTCACTTTGAGCTAACTATTATATTGTGCTGTGTCTCAGCTACACACATTTTAGAGTACACTGTCAATGTAACCACAGCAACTTAACAAATATACTGGTATTGAGCATTGAAATAAAAAAACACACATTGTTTTTTTTTTTTTTTTATAAAATGTTTTTATCTGTGCACATTCCTGTGCGTTTTTTTTAGTTTGACAAACAGGCATGTTGTAAAACAGAACTTGGATAACAAACATGAACTTACAAAGTTCAACATTTACAAAATATGTAAATTTTAATTTTCTTTATTATAAACAATTTTGTACAAAAAATTTTCTGTAAAAATCTTTTTGTTAATTATTTATTTTGTAATTTTTTTTTATTATTTTTTGATATTTTTTGTGTAATTATTTATTGATAATTTGTTTTATCATTATTTTTTTGGAAATTTTTTCTATCATTTTTTTTTACAAAATTTTTTAGAAATATTTTTATAAAATTTTGGTTTTCATTATTTTTTTAAAAGTTTTTTTTCATTATTTTTTTATAATTTTTTTGGTCATTATTTTTTTATAAAATTTTTTATCATTATTTTTTTATAAAATTTTTTTTCATTATTTTTGTCAATTTTTTTTTACTAATTTTTTTTTAATTTTTTTTTTAGACAAACATAAACAAACAATAATGTGGACATAATCATGCAGCAGGAAATGCAGAACATGATAGATGTTTATGGACGTCAAAAGTGTTTAGATTCTATCCAAAACATCTATCATGTCCTTCATTTCCTGCTGCATTGTGTTGAGACGATTTCTCATGGCATCTATTTCGCCATTCCATTGCATGATCTGCCCAATGAGCCTTTGGGCGCTGTCCGATGTAAAATGGTTGGGTGGCTCTTCCACAACCAGAACATCACCTAAAAAAGTGAGAAAAAACATGTATTTAGAAATATGCAGGCATACATTGATTACCTGAAGCTGGGGTGTCAGACACTCACCTGGTGAGGTACACACTCCCACCTCTCTTTCCTCAATATCAGTGACACTGGTGCTGGGTTCAGGTTGGGGGTCCCGGCGAGGTTGGGGGTCCTGTTGACTGCGTCTTTGATTCCCTATGAAAAATTAAAAAAAGGTATACTTAGCACACAGATATTTATGGCCAGAAATAGGAATATGAAACATTGCTTTCAAGTGGTGTACAATTGTCTGTTTAGGAAGAGAACCAAGTTGAAGACATGATTAAAAAGACCTTTGACCCCAAATGCAATACTTACCTTTTTGGGCCAAGTTTTTATGGTGACCCACACTAGTGCTCCTGAGTCCAGATGTGTAACCAGCTGCTGAGTGTCCTCTCCTTACATTCCACTGAATCTATTTATCAATTAATTAAAATTTCAAAGACATCTAGACAACAATGTCTTTTAAATTCGTTCAATCACATAAATGATCATGACCAAAACGGTCATAAGCCTATATCAGTTTAAAAAAGTCGTAATTTATTGGCAAACGATCACTGTTGGTCCTTACGAACGTTATTTCCTACCCGTGAACGTTATTTACCACCTACGAACATTCAGTATAACAGTCAAGAAAAGCACATGGAGAAGCAGGCAAGTGAAGAATCATAAATGGGACACACAAGTACTTACTTTTTCGAAGTTCCTTCCTTATTTTGAGGTACTGATCTGGCTCCCTGTTTTTCAGGTCAGACCAGCGCTTCCTCAGTTGGTCCTTCTTTCTATGGACCCCAAACTTCCGCTCCAGAGCCTTCACCACCTGATTGAGTATTTTGTCCTTGACAAAATTTGGATGGGCATATGGGCCATGTTTCCCATCATAATCTTCTTTTTTGAATATTTCAACCATCTCCACCATTTCGTCAAATGACATGTTGGTGGCATTGCATCTCCTCCTGGATCCTGACACATGTGTCTCCGCCATGTTGCTCCTCACTACGCACCGAAGAGAAAAGGGGCGGGCAATATTATAGAAAAAGAACGTCAGGGGCGGAGTTTCAGGCATGCGCCGTCTATGTCAAGTTAACACGCGGTACGAACGAATGCGTCATGCCGTTCGGGTAGCGGAGTTTTCACGCATAGGTAGTGTATATCAATCGAACGAGCGTGTGATGTAAGATTACGTTCTGTTTGGGTGCGAGACAAAGGCAATCCGAGAGTCCCCGCGAAAAGAAGCTGGTTCTAAATTCTGTCGCTACCGTTCATAATTTTTAATGACATTTTTTGCATTTGAAATGTCATTTTGCTGTCGGACTGTTTTAAACAGGGGAAACATGCGCCCCTTTACAGGCATACTATAGACACCCCCCCTAGGTACGAAATTTAAAGGAATATTACACTTTTAGTGTTTGACTTTTTTCATTATTAAAATCACTGTTCCTGAAAAAATGGGCGTTTTGTAAACTTTTCTGTCCATTCATACATGTCTCCTGGGGCAGGACCCAGGTCACCAAACACTTTTTTATGGCAATACCATGAATATAAGCCTTTAAAATTACCACTTTTGATTATTCATGTTCATCTCCCTTAGACTTTAACGGTGTTCACGTGTTAAAAACAATTTTTTGCCTGTTCAAATGTTCTGTTGCGAAACTAACAGGGGGTGTTGGGCTCATCCCTAATGGCAATTAGCTTGCATATTATCTCTTAAAATTATCACTTTGGAATTCTACCATAGACTTTTATAGGTTTGCAAATTAGAAAATGTTGTATGGGGCACACTGCAAACAGCCCCCCCCCCCCCACAGCTGCCCTAGTGTCAATGCAGCGTGACCTCTGCCACATACAGCATGACCTGTGCCCAATACAGCCTGGTCTGCCTGTGCACCATACAGCCCCACCTATGCTGAGGAAGAGGCAAGCTACTAGGATCAGCAGAGAGCGGGATTGGCCGCTGTACTAGCTTTCATTTGAATTTCCCGTCTTCCTGGGGCTCATCACATAGCCCCACCTCTTGGCCCGACGCCTTTGATGACGTCACATGTCCCACATTGGATCGGCATTCTATCAAATGCACCGGCCCAAAAGGTGGAGCTATGTGACGTGAGCCCCGGGAACACTGGAAGTCCTAATGAAAGCTCTTACATCGGGCAATTCAGCTCTGCTGATACGGACAGCTCGCCTCTTCCTCTCCTCTCTCTTCCCCTGGCTGGGAGACTGTGCCGGCGGTGCTCTTATCCTCACTGGGCCCCACTCGGCTGCGGGCCCCATAGCGCCCGCATGGGTCAATATGGTGGTAGTTACGCCCCTGAATGCATAGTAATTTGTTGTGTTAAAAAAGTGAGTCCCATATCAATAGACAGCAGTGGCCAAAAAGGATTAGGACAAGAATGAGAAATGCTGGAGTCAGAATGATAGTCTTTCCTATTTGGACACATTCCAAATTAAAAAGTCATGACATGAAAATTGTTGATGATTGATGTCCAAAAATTAAAATGATGTTGGTTTTACACACACAGGAACTTTAGAGCCAAGAAGAGCCTGGGCCCAGCAGCCAGACGACAACTGAGTGCAGGATCCCTGCCCTGCGTCCTCCCAAAAAAAGGGCCAGGAAGAGCCAACATCTGGATGAGGCCACAGCTGAGTTCTTAACTAGGGCTACTTCTCTGATCAACACAGCACCCGATAGTGCTGAAGGGTTTGGCTGTTTTAATGCTAGTAAGCTCCGTGAGCTTGACGCAGATCAAAGGGAGCTATGTGAGGCTCTAATCATCCAGCTCTTCAGCAAGGCCAGGAAACAAGAGCTAACCACTAAATCTCATGTGTGTCATTTGAACAACACTCCTCCACAACAAACCTACCCACCCCAGCAAGCCCACCCACCTGAGCAGCATGGTGGTCAGTGGCAAAAGCAGCCCCAAGGATCCACAACAAGGCCACTGGTGTGGGGAGTTTAGGGACTAATAATTTAGCAGGTTGAATTTTTTGATTTGAGTATGATTTAATAAGCTATATTTTTTCGTTTTATGTGTATCGTTTGCTCTTTTTGTTTCGAAATTATAATTTTTAATTGTGATGACAGAGAACATGTCTAATAATTTTGTAAGTTTATTTATGTTGTGAATGCACAATAACCAAAATGGCCTAAAAAAAAAACATTTTGGGATTGATATCACTAGAACACAAATCCTAACTAAAATATGTTTGTCTGTACTCTGTCAGTATCACCAGCAAAGCAGATTTATTCTTAAGCCATTAAAATTTCGTGCTGGTCCTTGCTTCCGAGCATGCGTGTTTGTGCTTTGGACTAAAGTCCGATGGTATTTTGTGCACACACGATCGGAGTTTTGTTGCCAGAAAGTTTGTCCGTTCGTAGCCAACAAAAGTCAGATAAAAACAGAAAACATTTGTCCGATGGAGCGTACACACGGTCAGATGTTGCTCCAGAACTGCTAATTTGCATGTTTGTTGTCAAAAAATGTTTGTTGTCAAAAAGTCCGATCGTGTGTGCGGGCCTTTATATAGTTGATGTTGACGATTTGTCATGACGTTTTGACGCGAACGTATTTGACATGAATATTTCCCTTCCGGGTTAAATGATTTTCAACCATGCGCAGTAGCAACCATTCGTTTTTTCACGGACGAAGAACGCATTAAACTTGCAATTTATCGTACCTTCGGCAAAAATTTTCCAAACTTGCCGTTCGTTTTTTTCCCACAAAAACGTCACAAACGATTATCGATTTGTGCCCATTAACTTGCCGAAAAATGAACGAAGTGTCTATATGAACGATTTTTCGGCCGATTTTCTGTATAGTGTATGGCCAGCATTACACAAAAAGAGAAAATGTGTATTTTCTGTTTGGGTACGCTTATGCCAAATGGGTTAAATACAGAATGTAATCTATCTGCATTTTTAGAAATATAACCAATAAGGAATTAGATAGATATTTTCAGGCCCCTATGACACCTGGTGGTGAACACTAGTTATTTCTATCTGGTTGATCATTGTCCCCTAGTACATTTGATCCATCTGCCGTTTGCACTTTATTATATATGTGTATATTATTTTTTGGAATATTTGTGTGTGCTTTACCACTATTTTTTACTTTTGATTATCTAATGTTCCTTTCCTTTATTGAGAGACATATACAGTTGTGCTCATACGTATACATACCCTGGCAGAATTTATGATTTCTTGGCTATTTTTCAGAGAATATGAATGATAGGGCAAAAAACTTTTCTTTCACTCATGGTTAGTTTTTGACTGAAGCCATTTATTATAAATCAACTGTGTTTACTCTTTTTAAATCATAATCACAACAGAAACTACACAAATGACCCTGATCAAAAGTTTACATACCCTGGTGATTTTGGCCTGATAACATGCACACAAGCTGACACAAGGGGGTTTGGAATGGCTATTAAAAGTAACCATCCTCACCTGTGATCTATTTGCTTGTAATTAGTGTGTGTGTATAAAAGGTCAATGAGTTTCTGGACTCCTGACAGACCCTTGCATCTTTCATCCAGTGCTGCACTGACATTTCTGGATTCTGAGTCATGGGGAAAGCAAAGGAATTGTCAAAGGATCTGCGGGAAAAGGTAGTTGAACTGTATAAAACAGGAAAGGGATATAAAAAGATACCCAAGGAATTGGGAATCCCAATCAGCAGTGTTCAAACTCTTATAAAGAAGTGGAAAATGAGGGGTTCTGTTGAAACCAAACCACAATCATGTAGACCAACTAAAATTTCAGACACAACTGCCAGGAAAATTGTTCGGGATGCAAAGAAAAACCCACAAATAATTTCAGGTGAAATAGAGGACTCTCTGAAAACATGTTGTGTGGCTGTTTCAAGATGCGCAATAAGGAGGCACTTGAAGAAAGATGGGCTGCATGGTCGAGTCGCCAGAAGAAAGCCATTTTTACGCAAATGCCACAAAGTATCCCGCTTACAATAAGCCAAACGGCACAGAGACAAGCCTCAAACCTTCTGGCACAAAGTAATTTGGAGTAATGAGAAAAAAATTGAGCTTTTTGGCCACAACCATAAACGCTTCATTTGGAGAGGAGTCAACAAGGCCTATGATGAAAGGTACACCATTACTACTGTGAAACACAGAGGAGGATCGCTGATGTTTTTGGGATATGTGAGCTACAAAGGCACAGGCAATTTGGTCAAAATCGATGGCAAGATGAATGCAGTATGTTATCAAAAAATACTGGAGTAACATTTGCATTCATCAGCCAGGAAGCTGCGCACGGGACGTACTTGGGCATTCCAACATGACAATGATCCAAAACACAAGGCCAAGTCGACCAGTCATTGGCTACAGCAGAATAAAGCGAAGGTTCTAGAGTGGTTCTAGAGTGGCCATCTCAGTCTTCTGACCTCAATATCAATAGAATTCTTGGGCTGTCATGCAAGACAGCCCAAGAATTTACAGGAACTGGAGGCTTTTTGCCAAGAGGAATGGGCAGCTTTACCATCTGAGAAGATAAAGAGCCTTATCCACAAATACCACAAAAGACTTCAAGCTGTCATTGATGTTAAAGGGGTCAATACACGGTATTAAGAACTGGGGTATGTAAATTTTTGATCAGGGTCATTTGGGTAATTTCTGTTGTGATTATGATTTAAAAAGAATAAAGACAGTTGATTGATAATAAATGGCCTCAGCCAAACACTAACCATGAGTGAAAGAAAAGTATTCGTGTTATCATTAATATTCCCTGAAAAATGGCCAAGAAATCATAAATTCTGCCAGGTAAACTTATGAGCACAACTGTATATATATTATATCTCACAAAAGTGAGTACACACCTCACATTTTTTGTAAATATTTTATTATATCTTTTCATGTGACAACATTGAAGAAATTACACTTTGCTACAATGTAAAGTAGTGAGTGTACAGCTTGTATAAATGTGTAAATTTGCTGTCCCCTCAAAATAACTCAACACACAGCCATTAACGTTTAAACTGCTGGCAACAAAAGTGAGTACACCCCTAAGTGAAAATATCCACATTGGACCCAAAGTGTCAATATGTTGTGTGGCCACCAATATTTTCCAGCACTACCTTAACCATCCTGGGCATGGAGTTCACCAGAGCTTCACTGGTTGCCACTGGAGTCCTCTTCCACTCTTCCATGGTGACATCACGGAGCTGGTGGATGTTAGAGCCCTTGCTCTCCTCCACCTTCCATTTGAGGATGTCCCACAGATGCACAAAAGGGTTTAGGTCTGGAGACATGCTTGGCCAGTCCATCACCTTTACTCTCAGCTTCTTTAGCAAGACAGTGGTCACCTTGGAGGTGTGTTTGGGGTCGTTATGTTGGAATACTGCCCTGCGGCCCAGTCTCCGAAGGGAGGGGATCATGCTTTGCTTTAGTATGTCACAGTACATATTGGCATTCATGGTTCCCTCAATGAACTGTAGCTCCCCAGTGCTGGCAGCACTCATGCAGCCCCAGACCATGACACTCCCACCACCATGCTTGACTGTAAGCAAGACACACTTGTCTTTGTGCTCCTCACCTGGTTGCCACCACACACGCTTGACACCATCGGAACCAAGTAAGTTTATCTTGCTCTCATCAGACCACAGGACATGGTTCCAGTAATCCATGTCCTTAGTCTGCTTGTCTTCAGTAAACTGTTTTGCAGGCTTTCTTGTGGATCATCTTTAGAAGAGGCTTTCTTCTGGGGCGACAGCCATGCAGAGCAATTTGATGCAGTGTGTGGCGTATGGTCTTAGCACTGACAGGCTGACCCCCCACCCCTTCAACCTCTGCAGTAGGGATAAGCCCGATGTACATTGGGTGTTCGCCTGTTCTCCGAATAGCGAACAATTTGGAGTGTTCATGGCAAATTCGAAAGCCGCGGAACACCCTTTAAAAGTCTATGGGAGAAATCAAAAGTGCTAATTTTAAAGGCTTATATGCATGGTATTGTCATAAAAAGTGTTTGGGGACCTGGGTCCTGCCCCAGGGGACATGTATCAATGCAAAAAAAAGTTTTAAAAAATGGTCATTTTTTCAGGAGCAGTGATTTTAATAATGCTTAACCACTTGACGACCGCCTCACGCCGATGTACGTCGGCAAGGTGGCATGGACAGGCAAAATCACGTACATGTACGTGATTTGCCTTCCGCGGGTGGGGGGTCCGATCGGACCCCCCCCCCCGGTGCCCGAGGCGGTCGTGTTATGTTCCCCGGCGATCGGAGGTGAGGGGGAGGCCATCCGTTCGTGCCCCCCCCCTCGCGATCGCCGCCGGCCAATGGGAACATTCCTTTGCTGCTGTATGCTAAACAGCAGCAAAGGAAATGATGTCATCTCTCCTCGGCTCGGTAGTTTCCGTTCCAGCGCCGAGGAGAGAAGACATCTATGTGAGTGCACCAACACTACACACTCAGTAGAACATGCCAGGCACACAAAACACCCCGATCCCCCCCTGATCGCCCCCCCGATGACCCCCAAATCAACCCCCCCCGTCACAAACTGACACCAAGCAGGTTTTTTTTTTTTTCTGATTACTGTATTGGTGTCAGTTTGTGACAGTTACAGTGTTAGGACAGTTACTGTTAGCCCCCTTTAGGTCTAGGGTACCCCCCTAACCCCCCCTAATAAAGTTTTAACCCCTTGATCACCCCCCGTCACCAGTGTCACTAAGCGATCATTTTTCTGATCGCTGTATTAGTGTCGCTGGTGACGCTAGTTAGGGACGTAAATATTTAGGTTCGCCGTCAGCGTTTTATAGCGACAGGGACCCCCATATACTACCGAATAAATGTTTTAACCCCTTGATTGCCCCCTAGTTAACCCTTTCACCACTGATCACAGTATAAGTGTTACGGTTGACGCTGGTTAGTTCATTTATTTTTTATAGTGTCAGGGCACCCGCCGTTTATTACCGAATAAAGGTTTAGCCCCCTGATCGCCCGGCGGTGATATGCGTCGCCCCAGGCAGCATCAGATTAGCGCCAGTACCGCTAACACCCACGCACGCAGCATACGCCTCCCTTAGTGGTATAGTATCTGATCGGATCAATATCTGATCCGATCAGATCTATACTAGCGTCCCCAGCAGCTTAGGGTTCCCAAAAACGCAGTGTTAGCGGGATCAGCCCAGATACCTGCTAGCACCTGCATTTTGCCCCTCCGCCCGGCCCAGCCTTGCCCACCCAAGTGCAGTATCGATCGATCACTGACACTTACAAAACACAAAATGCATAACTGCAGCGTTCGCAGAGTCAGGTCTGATCCCTACGATCGCTAACAGTTTTTTTGGTAGTATTTTGGTGAACTGGCAAGCACCAGCCCCAAGCAGCGTCAGGTTAGCGCCAGTACCGCTAACACCCACGCACGCAGCATACACCTCCCTTAGTGGTATAGTATCTGAACGGATCAATATCTGATCCAATCAGATCTATACTAGCGTCCCCAGCAGTTTAGGGTTCCCAAAAACGCAGTGTTAGCGGGATCAGCCCAGATACCTGCTAGCACCTGCATTTTGCCCCTCCGCCCGGCCCAGCTCAGCCCACCCAAGTGCAGTATCGATCGATCACTGTCACTTACAAAACACTTAACGCATAACTGCAGCGTTCGCAGAGTCAGGCCTGATCCCTGCGATCGCTAACAGTTTTTTTGGCAGCTTTTTATTGAACTGGCAAGCGCCAGCGGCCTAGTACACCCCGGTCGTAGTCAAACCCGCACTGCAGTAACACTTGGTGACGTGGCGAGTCCCATAAGTGCAGTTCAAGCTGGTGAGGTGGCAAGCACAAGTAGTGTCCCGCTGCCACCAAGAAGACAAACACAGGCCCGTCGTGCCCATAATGCCCTTCCTGCTGCATTCGCCAATCCTAATTGGGAACCCACCGCTTCTGCAGCGCCCGTACTTCCCCCATTCACATCCCCAACCAAATGCAGTCGGCTGCATGAGAGGCATTTTCTTTATGTCCTCCTGAGTACCCCTACCCAGCGAACCCCCCCAAAAAAGATGTCGTGTCTGCAGTAAGCGCGGATATAGGCGTGACACCCGCTATTATTGTCCCTCCTGTCCTGACAATCCTGGTCTTTGCATTGGTGAATGTTTTGAACGCTACCATTCACTAGTTGAGTATTAGCGTAGGGTACAGCATTCCACAGACTAGGCACACTTTCACAGGGTCTCCCAAGATGCCATCGCATTTTGAGAGACCCAAACCTGGAACCGGTTACCGTTATAAAAGTTAGTTACAAAAAAAGTGTAAAAAAAAATATATATATATAAAATAAAAAAAAATAGTTGTCGTTTTATTGTTCTCTCTCTCTCTATTCTCTCTATTGTTCTGCTCTTTTTTTACTGTATTATATTCTGCAATGTTTTATTGTTATTATGTTTTACCATGTTTGCTTTTCAGGTATGCAATTTTTTATACTTTACCGTTTACTGTGCTTTATTGTTAACCATTTTTTTGTCTTCAGGTACGCCATTCACGATTTTGAGTGGTTATACCAGAATGATGCCTGCAGGTTTAGGTATCATCTTGGTATCATTCTTTTCAGCCAGCGGTCAGCTTTCATGTAAAAGCAATCCTAGTGGCTAATTAGCCTCTAGACTGCTTTTACAAGCCGTGGGAGGGAATGCCCCCCCCACCGTCTTCTGTGTTTTTCTCTGGCTCTCCTGTCTCAACAGGGAACCTGAGAATGCAGCCGGTGATTCAGCCAGCTGACCATAGAGCTGATCAGAGACCAGAGTGGCTCCAAACATCTCTATGGCCTAAGAAACCGGAAGCTACGAGCATTTTATGACTTAGATTTCGCCGGATGTAAATAGCGCCATTGGGAAATTGGGGAAGCATTTTATCACACCGATCTTGGTGTGGTCAGATGCTTTGAGGGCAGAGGAGAGATCTAGGGTCTAATAGACCCTAATTTCTTCAAAAAAGAGTACCTGTCACTACCTATTGCTATCATAGTGGATATATACATTCCCCGAGATAACAATAAAAATTATTAAAAAAAAAAAAAAATGAAAGGAACAGTTTAAAAATAAGATAAAAAAGCAAAAAAAAAAATAAAGAAAAAAAAAAAAAAAGCACCCCTGTCGCCCCCTGCTCTCGCGCTAAGGCGAACGCAAGCCGCGGTCTGTCGTCAAACGTAAACAGCAATTGCACCATGCATGTGAGGTATCACCGCGAAGGTCAGATCGAGGGCAGTAATTTTTGCAGTAGACCTCCTCTGTAAATCTAAAGTCGTAACCTGTAAAGGCTTTTAAAGGCTTTTAAAAATGTATTTATTTTGTTGCCACTGCACGTTTGTGCGCAATTTTAAAGCATGTCATGTTTGGTATCCATGTACTCGGCCTAAGATCATCTTTTTTATTTCATCAAACATTTGGGCAATATAGTGTGTTTTAGTGCATTAAAATTTAAAAAAGTGTGTTTTTTCCCCAAAAAATGTATTTGAAAAATCGCTGCGCAAATACTGTGTGAAAAAAAAAAATGAAACACCCACCATTTTAATCTGTAGGGCATTTGCTTTAAAAAATATATAATGTTTGGGAGTTCTAAGTAATTTTTTTGCAAAAAAAAAAACTTTTTCATGTAAACAATAAGTGTCAGAACGGGCTTTGTCTTCAAGTGGTTAGAAGAGTGGGTGATGTGTGACATAAGCTTCTAAATGTTGTGCATAAAATGCCAGGACAGTTCAAAACCCCCCAAATGACCCCATTTTGGAAAGTAGACACCCCAAGCTATTTGCTGAGAGGCATGTCGAGTCCATGGAATATTTTATATTGCGACACAAGTTGCGGGAAAGAGACAATTTTTTTTTTTTTTTTGCACAAAGTGGTCACTAAATGATATATTGCTCAAACATGCCATGGGAATATGTGAAATTACACCCCAAAATACATTCTGCTGCTTCTCCTGAGTACGGGGATACCACATGTGTGAGACTTTTTGGGAGCCTAGCCACGTACGGGACCCCGAAATCCAAGCACCGCCTTCAGGCTTTCTAAGGGCGTGAATTTTTGATTTCAGTCTTCACTGCCTATCACAGTTTCGGAGGCCATGGAAAGCCCAGGTGGCACAAATGACCCCATTTTGGAAAGTAGACACCCAAAGCTATTTGCTGAGAAGTATAGTGAGAATTTTGCAGACCTCACTTTTTGTCACAAAGTTTTGAAAATTGAAAAAAGAAAAAAAAATGTTTTTTCTTGTCTTTCTTCATTTTCAAAAACAAATGAGAGCTGCAAAATACTCACCATGCCTCTCAGCAAATAGCTTGGGGTGTCTACTTTCCAAAATGGGGTCATTTGGGGGGGGTTTGTGCCACCTGGGCATTCCATGGCCTCCGAAACTGTGATAGGAAGTGAAGAGTGAAATCAAAAATTTTCACCCTTAGAAATCCTGAAGGCGGTGATTGGTTTTCGGGGCCCCGTACGCGGCTAGGCTCCCAAAAAGTCCCACACATGTGGTATCCCCATACTCAGGAGAAGCAGCTGAATGTATTTTGGGGTGCAATTCCACATAGGCCCATGGCCTGTGTGAGCAATATATCATTTAGTGACAACTTTTTGTAAATATTTTTTTTTTTTTTGTCATTATTCAATCACTTGGGACAAAAAAAATAAATATTCAATGGGTTCAACATGCCTCTCAGCAATTTCCTTGGGGTGTCTACTTTCCAAAATGGGGTCATTTGGGGGGGGTTTGTACTGCCCTGCCATTTTAGCACCTCAAGAAATGACATAGGCAGTCATAAACTAAAAGCTGTGTAAATTACAGAAAATGTACCCTAGTTTGTAGACACTATAACTTTTGCGCAAACCAATAAATATACGCTTATTGACATTTTTTTTTACCAAAGACATGTGGCCGAATACATTTTGCCTAAATGTATGACTAAAATTTATTTTATTGGATTTTTTTTATAACAAAAAGTAGAAAATATCATTTTTTTTTCAAAATTTTCGGTCTTTTTCCGTTTATAGCGCAAAAAATAAAAACCGCAGAGGTGATAAAATACCATCAAAAGAAAGCTCTATTTGTGGGAAGAAAAGGACGCAAAGTTCGTTTGGGTACAGCATTGCATGACCGTGCAATTAGCAGTTAAAACGACGCAGTGCCAAATTGGAAAAAGACCTCTGGTCCTTAGGCAGCATAATGGTCCGGGGCTCAAGTGGTTAAAGTGAAACAATAAAAGTGAAATATTCCTTTAAATTTCGTAGCTGGGGGGTGTCTATAGTATGCCTGTAAAGTGACACATTTTTCCCGTGTTTAGAATAGTCCCTGCACAAAATGTCATTTGTAAAGGAAAAAAAGTCATTTAAAAGTACTTATGGCTATAATGAATTGTCAGTCCCGGCAATACGGATAAAAGAAGTCATTGAAAAAACCGGCATGGGATCCCCCCTAGTCCATTACCAGGCCCTTTGGGTCTGGTATGATTATTAAGGGGAACCCCAAACCATTTTTTTTTTTAAAAATTGCGTGGGGGTCCCCCAAATTCCATACCAGGCCCTTAGGGTCTGGTATGGATAAAAAGGGGAACCCCGTGCCAAAATTTAAAAAAAAATGGCGTGGGGTCCCCCTCAAAATCCATACCAGACCCTTACCCGAGCACGCAACCTTTAAGGCCACAGGAAAAGAGGGGGGGATGAGAGAGCGCCCCCCCTCCTGAACCATACCAGGCCACATACCCTCAACATGGGGAGGGTGCTTTGGGGTAGCCCCCCAAAGCACCTTGTCCCCATGTTGATGGGGACAAGGGCCTCATCCCCACAACCCTTGCCCGGTGGTTGTGGGGGTCTGTGGGCGGGAGGCTTTTGGAATCTGGAAGCCCCCTTTAACAAGGGAACCCCCAGATCCCGGCCTCCCCCCTGTGTGAAATGGTAACGGGGTACAAATGTACCCCTACAATTTTACAAAAAAAGTGTCAAAATGGTACAAATGACAAGACACGGCTTGGGACAAGTCATTTATTAAAAAATAAAAAAATAAAAATGTCCCCATGAAGTCCATTCATCTTCTCTCGCTCTGCCGACGGACCGAAAAAAAAAAAAACAAAGCCGCGGAGAGACCCGCCGTGTGATGCGTCTTCGCTTCAACAGTTCTTTTAGAACTGAGGGCGGGGCCACACGGTGATGTTCCTGGGTGACCCCGCCCCCTCTGATGCACGGGGACTTCCCCATGGCTTTCCCAGGGTGTCAGAGGGGGGCGAGGCCACCCATTTTTGTAATATTTCACTTTTATTGTTTCACTTTAAGCATTATTAAAATCACTGCTCCCGAAAAAATGGCAACTTTTTTTTGCATTCATACATGTCCTCTGCGGCAGGACCCAGGTCCCCAAACACTTTTTATGACAATAACTTGCATATAAGCCTTTAAAATGAGCACTTTTGATTACTCATGTTCATGTCCCATAGACTTTAATGGTGTTCGCATGTTCGAACAAATTTTTTGCCTGTTCGCATGTACTGCTGCAAACTGAATCGGGGGGTGTTCGGCCCATCCCTACTCTGCAGCAATTCTGGCAGAACTCATATGTCTATTTCCCAAAGACAACCTCTGGCTATGATGCTGAGCACATGCACTCAACTTCTTTGGTCAACCATGGCGAGGCCTGTCCTGAGTGGAACCTGCCCTGTTATGGTCTTGGCCATCGTGCATCCTGCAGCTCAGTTTCAGGGTCTTGGCAATCTTTTTATAGCCTAGGCCATCTTTATGTAGAGCAACAATTCTTTTTTTCAGATCCTCAGAGAGTTCTTTGCCATGAGGTGCCATATTGAACTTCCAGTGACCAGTATGAGAGAGTGAGAGTGACAATACCAAATTTAACACACCTGCTCCCCATTCACACCTGAGACCTTGTAACACTAGCGAGCCAAATGACACTGGGGAGGGAAAATGGCTAATTGGGCCCAATTCTGACATTTTTACCTAGGGGTGTACTCACTTTTGTTGCCAGCGGTTTAGACATTAATGGCTATGTGTTGAGTTATTTTGAGGGGACAGCAAATTTACACTGGTATACAAGCTGTACACTCACTACCTTACATTGTAGCAAAGTGTCACTTCTTCAGTGTTGTCACATGAAAAGGTATAATAAAATATTTACAAAAATGTGAGGTGTGTACTCACTTTTGTGAGATACTGTATATATATACACAATTACAAACTGGATATGCAATAGATTTTTTTTGATTTAGGAAATACTCTGTCTATGTACTACAGATGTGCTGAGTGTTCATTTGAGGAGTGTGTGATGAGGACATCTGGTGGTCATACTCAAGTACAACATTATAGGAATGGGTGTTTGAGGCACCCAGCCCCTCCAAAGAAGCTTGTGCTCAGTGGCGGGCGAAACATGTCAGCGTGACATCATCACCATGGACAAAGAGCTGCTTATACAGACACCCATGCCGATATTATAGCCGTTGGATATGGATCTATACTAGATGGGAAACAACGAACAACAAACTGTTTATTTGGCTGGACTATCTGCCTTAATACGGGACTGACAGACACAGTGAAAGCAAAGGTGCCATCTCACTGACAGTGAGTAAAGATCTTACCTTTCAAGGTTTGGCAATGATGGTTTTCTTATACCTCCTCCTGTCTTCATTGAGTGGACCCACTGACACCTGACACCTAATCTGTCCGTACAATGCCCGATCCAAGTAACAGTTGAATCTCTCTGGGTAAGATTTCATTGTTTGTATCGTCTACCTGAGTGTAGTTCCAGCCTTTTCATTGCACAATTCCATAGCTGATCCTGCAGCAGTGATTCATCCAGGCTTCAACTTTCTGTGACACCCACCTTGAATTACAGGCACTTCCTGTCCTTGGGGTGACCATTCAATGACAGATCCATAAACAGCAACCTATACACATTTTTCAGCAGAGATTACCTATTTGCAATCTTCATTGTGCAATCTGTGCTTTACATCATTCAGTTCCATTGAAATTCAATTCCTTTTCCCCCCATATCCTGGTGGTGTGAATGAAAGACATGTATGATTGAGCTGTGATGCTAGTAGCTCCATGTATCCACATTGACAGCGTTGTCTTTTTTTATCTTTTGCATTGATGGTAGTGTGGTATTTTTATCTTAATGTTACTTTTTGCTACATTGTTTTCAAAAAAGTATTTATTTTTCCTTTACCCTGGTGTCTCTATAGAAGGTTACTTTGAGGATCTGTCATCCTCAACTTTTTTCTATATGCATTTCCTTCAAAGAGACCACACCTGATGTAATCAGGAGGTATAGGGATTAAGGAGTGTGGGTAATTCCATGTATTTGGTGATTCTCTTTTTCAGTATGTGGCTATTGCAGTGCTGATTTTTACTTTTTTGTTTACTATATGTTATACTACTCTGCCACCACTGAGTCCTGCGCTGCACTCTGCTAACAAACTTCCCTAAGATGTGATGGAACTGAGGATATGACATTATAATTAAGGTGCTGAAGTTTGGCTGGACTGTACCTTCTTGGCTAGTTAAACTGCTGATATCATTTACACCCCGTACACTTAACTGAGAGCCAGAAAAATCCATAGCACTACTGTGTGCCACCATATCAAATAAACTCCCATTGCAACTTAACATAAACATGAGATACATTTTACATAAATGTGTAAACATTGATTAGCTACAATTTTTAATTAATAAAGTAAAATAAAAAATACAAAATAATAATGTAAACACGCAGATTATACAGACAAAAAAAACATGATTAGGGACTGATCAGGCAGACTGGGAACAATGCACCTCCACTGATGTGTTTGAGTGCTCTTCATCAGAGAGCACTCTGATGGGTGGGGCAAGGCACAGTAACATCTTTGCTCTGACGTTATTTTTTACTACTTTTTAGATTACTTTGGGATGTACACAGAATAATCAGCTTGCCTTGACATCAGTGAAGCACAGTACATTGGAATACTTGGTTGAACTGTGTAAGATAATACATGCCTACTTCAGTAAAACTGTTATTATTACACACCTGTGCAGATTCAAATTAAGAAGCATCTGCAATGATAAAAGAATCTTGCTGACTAGGCAAGTTCCCTATTTTTCTGTGTTGAGTTTCTACTAGAGAAAACATCTGTTACTCTCAGCTGTGTAAATGAAAATGATTATTTTCATGTGCTATAGCTCAAAAATGGCATTTCTCAATATGGCATGCAAAAATATCCCTGTATTTAATAGCAGTTACATACAGCAACTTGCATTTTTTTATTTGAAAGGTCATCCCTTCTGAGCTGGAAAATCTGTCAGAGTTAATCCCCCACATGCTTTTTATAACATAACAAAATCACTCAAACACTAAGTTCACATGCACGTAATTAGTAGTATTTCGTTTATCTAAGTGTACATTGGCGTAGGGCAGCAGACAAGCATATGATTCAAAGAAGATAAAACAAAGACTTTTGTACAGATAAAATGTAACTGCTTAATTAACCATAAACTACTATTACAGATTTATAAAATGTAACCTTTTATCATCAAGCACAATTTCAAAAGTGTCATCAGTTTAAGTTATATTCTTTATCTAAAAGATGTAGGATTTACAGAGACATGGGTATCCCTCTTCTGTGCTAAAAAAGCTCAGCCATTTGACCATTACCTCCCCACGACATACTCTAGACGGTTTTGGTCAGCTTACCTGGTTTAGATTTTATGTTCTTTATGAAAATTATAAGTAATTCTGTCATTTGTGCCAACATCCCCTGTTGCTGTCTCTTCTTCAATGGGTTCCTGTTACTTAAAACTTAAACTGTATAAAACGTAAGTTGTTATGTTTCTTCTATACAAAATCTACCTTACAAGACAAAACAAAACAATAACTGTTGACAGCATTTCTGGATCCTTAAAGCTGAAGTCCAGGAATTCAGCCACTTTGTAAAAAGTGAATGCACATTATAAGTTAAGTCCAAGGAGCTGCATGACATCTTCTGGGCTTATCTCTATTATATACAGTTGACAGGTTTATTGTTCTGCCCAGAGACCCTTCTGGGGATTTGAGAGGAGAAAAAAAAACAGAGCAGCTATGCCCATCCATCCCCCCTGCTCCCATTCACAGAAGCCTGCTTTTGTTTTTGTTTTGTTTTTTGTAATATAAACAAAAAAGTCAGAACAGTTTAAAAAAAAAAAATTTCTACTTTCTGTTATAAAACATATCCAAAAAAAATCAAATATCTTCATAAATGTAGGCCAAAATGTGCTCTGCTACATGCTTTTGGTAAAAAAAAGAAAGAAATCACAATAAGTGTATATAAGTGTTGGGCAAACGGTTCGGGGCGAGCAAAAGTTTTGCCCGAACATCGCCTGTTTGGAAAACACCCGAATTTGCGGGTAGTTTGGCAGGATGTTCACCCTCCGAGCTTCACAGTGCATTCTAGGGCCCTAATTGGATGAAGCCTTGCACTTGACCACTGGTCAGGTGCAAGGATTTGCCAATTAGCACTGCCGGAGCCCTGACTGGAGAAAGTGATGATGACTTTCTCCAATCATGGCTCAGTGCTAATAGTCCCACTCCACACTGTAAAAGGTAACTTCCCAAAGAAAGATGTTGCAGTGTTGTTGGAGTGGAAATAGATAGAGCAGGGCTCAGTTTGCTACTTGCGAGTTAGTGCGTTCACTTATTGTGACTTGTTGAGTTTAGTGTTAGTATAGTGTGTCAGTGTAGTGTGTTCGTGTAGTGCAGTGTTTAACACAGCATTAAAGCATTAAATAACATTTAGGGCTGTATACGGTGCTGAATATCCTTTTTTTTTTCCTTTGGTTGCTGCATCTTTTTTTTTTTTTTTCCTGGTCCGCTGCTCGCCTTTTTCTTTTAAAGTGTCAGCTGCAGTTTTTCTGACCGTGACACTGGTGTCCCCCTTTTAATTTTTTTTTTTTATTATAGTTTTTAAATTTCTGTCAGCGTCAGTCTTCAATTTAAAGTGCATCAAACACCACTTTTCATTTAATAAATGAATGTCTGGAAGGCCAACAAGGAGAGGCAGACATTCTCATGCCACTATGAGGGGGCCAGCAGAATCTGTGTCCACAGGCAAAGCTGGATGTGGTCCATCCTCAGACAGGGCACTTTTGTCTCTTTTTGATGTTGCCCATGCTATCAAGCCATAGCATGTAGAGGAGGTGGTGGACTGGTTTACCAAACCAGTGTGCACTCCACTGCAGCTGCCAGAGCGACTTATTCTGCCTCATTGTCCACATCTACTTTTGCCATAGCTCCAGCATTCATGCATTGAGGAGTCAGATGAATTATTTGAATACAGCATCAGCAACTTGCTTCTTGAGAAAACACAGACATTACTTGATTCTGATGTTGGTTCTAAGGTAGAGGAAGGGAGTACCATGAGCGAACAGAGGGGAGAACACTGATAAACAAGCCGCAGCGTATTTCCATGTTGGCTCCAGTCATGATGAGGATGGAGGGGATGATGCTGATGAGGTCATTGACGTGACTTGGGTGCCGGATAGAGCAGAGGAGGAAAGTGAGGGGGAGAAACAACCCCAACAAGACTAGACGTCCTTCGGAGACAGCCATCATGGAAGAGTAGAGATGAGAGCAGCTATTCCATCAGATTTTAGAACTGCTATCTCCCGACCCACTTCCCACTGTGTGGGTCTTTTTTAGCACATGTGTAGCTTATCACACTGTTGCTATTTGCAATCTCTGCTGCAAGGAGATCAAGGCAAAAACACGAGCCCTTTGGGTATCACATGCTTGACAAGGCATTTAACCGCCCACCACTCAGTCCATTGGCTAGAGCACCTGAAAGCCACTCACAAGGGACACAACTCTTCTCCTCCTCACTTCTCACCTTTTATGTCTACCCCTGTTATATCTCATGACCTCTCAGCAGCCTTCACTGATAGGGATTATGGTATAGCAATGGGTGTCACAGGTTCTTGCAAAACATCTGCCAGCAGCACACCACCGGCTGAAGAGTATTGGGTTAAGTTTAGGACGTGTGATGCAGATTGTGGGCGGTGATGTGGCAGCCATCTTAGTGGTTTGAAACGCTGGACGTTTCTACATGCCTGTTTTACCTACATTAAATGTGAGTGGATCCATTTTTATATTCAATAAATTGGTTTGTATCTATCATTGCGTAATGAGCGTTCCTTTCTATTTTTATATATATGTGGATGCTGGAGCTTGCCTGCTGGATGTGGAGTGATTCCCTTATCCTTAATGGTCTTACATGAGGTGGAGCAGCTTTAACCGCATGTGGAGTGGAACAGGGTTTGTAGGAAGGATCAACGGTGCTGCTATTCAGTATATTTAAAAGTGTATACCCCATATACTGATGATAAGAGTCAGTACTATTGGGTGATGGTCTATCTCTCCTTCCATATATGAAGACATCTTAAAGGGACTTTATGCTGATCGATCAAACGTTTTTAATTAATTTTATTATTGATTTTTATTTTTAAGCGCTACACTTCCTTTTCTATTTCTTTAAATTGTACCAAGCAATCTAGTGTTAGAAGCTTTTTATTTTTATTTTTTGCATTTTATTATTTATTTCCTTTGTATCTGGCGCAACAAATCCCTGTACTATTATTGTAGGCAAACTTCTCTGCCCCAAGGCTGCTGCAGTGAAAAAAAAATACACTCCCTGCCACCCACATGCCCAGCGTCTAAATTACAGCTAGTCCAAATTGCTGTCTTTACAACTCCTGCCTTTCCATCTGGTGAATTTTTCCCCCTTCCGTGAATTTACAGAATGTGCTGTACCACAATGGCAGGTTCCCAGTCGATATTTCTTTGCACACGAGGCCATTCCAGCTCTGTACCATCATGGTGAAGGCAAAGTTTTGGCATTGTTTGGTAAGGCAGTCAGCACCAAGGTCCACCTTACTGCTGACATGTGGTCCAGCAAGCATTGTCAGGGACAATATATTTTGTTCACAGCATACTGGGTAACTCTATCTGCAACTAGGAAGGATGTAGGACAGGGCCCAGTGCTGGAGCTTGTTTTGCCCCCACCTCTTCATACAGCTGGTGGTGATGATGCAAGATCTGTCAGCTCCCCCGCTCCTTCTCTTACATACCCCCCTCTGCTGTCCTATGAACCACCAGAACCCCTTAAATGCTCAAGGGGCCATTCAATGAGTCAGGCTAAAAGATGCCATGTAGTTCTTGAGCTGGTCTGCCTAGGGTACAGGAGCCACACTAGAGAAGAGATTCTTTAATCTCTGCAGGGGCAGGACCAAAGGTGGTTCATGCCACAAAAGGTTGAGCCAGGAAAGGTGGTGTGTGATAATGACACTAACCTTCTGTCCACCCTTCAACAGGGAAAGGTGAATGCCTGGCACATGTCCTCAATTTGGTGGTGCAGCATTTCTAAAAACATGGAAACCTGGTTTGCAAGATCTTCTAAAGCAAGCCAGAAGAGTCAGTGTTCGGTTGGCTGAAATTCAGCAGGAATTCTACCTGCTTGTAAACCGCTTGATTTGTGACATGTCCACTAGGGGGAACTCAACTTTGGCAATGCTGCAGCAGCTGCACATGCAGCAGAGAGCCATCAACGAGTACCTGTGTGAGTATGGCACAAGGACAGGCTCAGGGCACCTCAGCTTTTTATCCCTACACCAATGGCTGTTGATAAAGGATGCATGCACTGTACTGTCACCATTTAAGGAGGCGACAAGAATGTGAGCCAGGACAATGCATGTGTCAGTGACATAGTCCTTCTTGTGCTCATGCTGGAGCATACTCTGCATGGCATTATGGACAGGGCACTCGAGGCAGAGGGAGAAAGAGGGGGACTTCCTTTCCTCTCAGGGCCCCACTTTATGTAGACACCATTCTTGCAATGCCACATAACACACAAGAGGAGAGGGAGGATAAGGAAGTTTCTGGCAGTTTTGGAACTTTAAGAGATGGTTTTCAGTCCCCAGAAACCTTGGGAGTAGTACGTGGCTGGGAGGAGGCAGTTCCAGATATTGTAATTGTGCTGCCTTTACAGCCTAATTTAGTTATAGCTATTTATATGGAATATGTAGTTTATCACTGCCATCTAGCGGCCAAAGTCTGTAGCAGCTTTATCTCTAGTTATGTAAATTTCTCAGACAGGAAGTGACACTTGGTTTAGGATGTTCTTCAGTCATTTTAGATTGCCATTCTATATGGATGCAGCATGTCCGTTTCTCTACCAAGGGGCTTGAGACATCATCAGCTGTAAGTTCCTTTCTGTTGTGTCATCTGTCATTTATTAGACTAGTTATTCTATGTGTACTGATATCTTGTCATTGTATTGTATTGCAGTTTCACAAAGAAGTAAAATAAAGTTGGATTACTTCGGTAGACAAATCAAGCATTGGGCTTCTGTTTACTGGAGTCTCTGACAAGTGTTTAGCTGTCCGTTTAGAACCACACATAGTCAGTGTTTTGAGAGCGGAACAGTGAAAAGGTGTAGCGCAACAAGCCTGGAGATATTAGTCTCTGCACAGACAGAATGAGTCTAAGATCAGGAAGACAGTATAATGCTGAAGATCAGCTACCCGGGACACATCAAGGCAGGGAGAGCATGCCAAGTGTCCAGCAAGATGATACAAGCTCACACTCGTCTAAATCAACAAGGTCCAGTCAGATTTCATCAGCAAGTACCCTTTTAGTCAGAGCTTGCGCCAAAGCAGAGGCAGCTCATGTTGAAGTGGGGTTCCACCCAAAAAAACATATCTAAAAAATTCTAAAAACAAAAAACAAAAAAACATTTGGATATTTTTTTTTTTTTACTCACCTCTAAATGCCTGTTGCTAGGTGGTCCCTCGTAGTCTGCCCCCTTCCTCTGCCTGGGCTGGTGACATCACTTCCCCCTGGCACAGGAAGGGCTCGGCTCTTCTCCCTCCCTCCTGTCAATCATCTGGGACCCATTACAGGTCCCAGGTGACTGAGCGGCCAATCACGGCGCGCGGTGCGGCTCGCGCATGCGCAGTGGGTGCCAGGCTGTGAAGCCACAGCCCGGCGCCCACAGTTGAAATGCCGGCGCCGACGAGCGGAGGGGGGGACGAGCGGGGCTTCGATCCCCCACATCGCTGGACCCAGGGACAGGTAAGTGTCCAATTAAAAGTCAGCAGCTGCAGTATTTGTAGCTGCTGACTTTTAATTTTTTTTTTTTTAATGGCCCGCCTGGGTGGAACTCCTCTTTGAGCTAGAATTTGCTGAGAAAGAGGCTGCCATTATGAAGGAAAGAGCAGAGAAAGAAAAAGAAAAATCAGGACAGGAAGCAAAGTTGTCATATACTTCAGCGTTAGTGTGCAGCCGCCGCTGCAGCAGCAGAGGCTGCAGCTTATGCTGATATTGAGCGGTCTGGAAGTGGGTCTATCTATGAAGGCCCAGATGTGCCTGAGAAACCCCATTCCTCAGTAGAACATACAAAGGAGTACGTCCAAAAACTTTTAAACAGCAATGCAACAAAACAGTTTCCCAATCCAAAGTCAGTTGAATTTAAACCAGAACCAGCAGAACCCCTGAGTGTACGAAAACAAACCCATGAAGTCAGAAGTGCCAGAACAATTAAAGATGAACCATTAGAGACATATAGGAACAGGCCAAGTGAATCCTTACTACAGCAACCCAAACACCAGAGCACACAAGATGTCACTAAGGGGCTGATTTACGAACATGTTGGCGCATTTGCTTGCGCAGGAATAGTTATTGTGACATGGCGCATACTTAAAAGAATAGAAACCAGCTGGTGACTTGCGGCGGATGCGCGGAATTGTTGAGAGCATGGGCGCAGACACATTCTTAAATACAGAACAGACATCGGGCACTTGCTCATTGTAATGCTGATCATGATAGTGAGCTTTTCCTTAGCACATGGAGAATATTGCTTCCAGTTTTATTCCATTCATTAATTTCTTTTTGAAACAACTCAATCATTCTAGAGATCTTTCTCCTATCAACAACTGCGTATATTCCCTGGACTTGGATGTGAAATGTCATAATTGTCAAAATGTAATTGTGTGCATTTTATGGTGATAATCTAAAATCATTGGTGGACCCGAAACTTCCATGAAAACATCTTCTTAACCACTTCAGCCACGGAAGGATTTGCCCCCTTCCTGACCAGAGCACTTTTTACAATTTGGCACTGCGTCGCTTTAACTGCTAATTGCGGGGTCATGCAATGCTGTACCCAAACGAAATTTGCGTCCTTTTCTTCCCATAAATAGAGCTTTCTTTTGATGGTATTTGATCACCTCTGCCGTTTTTATTTTTTGCGCTATAAACGGAAAAAGACCGAAAAAATTTTGAAAAAAATTGATATTTTCTACTTTTTGTTATAAAAAAAATCCAATAAACTCATTTTAGTCATACATTTAGGCCAAAATGTATTCAGCCACATGTCTTTGGTAAAAAAAATGTCAATAAGTGTATATTTATTGGTTTGCGCAAAAGTTATAGCGCCTACAAACTAGGGTACATTTTCTGGAATTTACACAGCCTTTAATTTATGACTGCCTATGTCATTTCTTGAGGTGCTAAAATGGCAGGGCAGTACAAAACCCCCACAAATGACCCCATTTTGGAAAGTAGACACCCCAAGGAAATTGCTGAGAGGCATGTTGAGCCAATTGAATATTATTTTTTTTGTCCCAAGTGATTGAATAATGACAAAAAAAATAAAAATTACAAAAAGTTGTCACTAAATGATATATTTGAAACAGAAGAGATTCCCCTAGCGGACTTTAAAGGCACATTTAAGAAAAATGTTTAAAGAGGTATATAGAGTAAGTAACAATTTATTAATAACAAAAAATAATCAAATACATCACATAATCACATGATTAAAAACAAGGAATGCAGTTCCATATATGCAAAGACAAATGATACCAATATATTTGCACCTGACGCGTTTCGGAGTTACTTATGCCTCCTTCTTCAGGGGTGATTGTAGGGTTCGCAACAAGAGTTTTCTATATGGGAAATAGTATGTATAACATAGACATAGTAAATAAACAGTGAAGAGATCATAGAGAACAACCTCTATAGTTGTAAGGATCTGTATATACATACATTTTTCTGTTTACACTTACATTGGTATCTATGGGTATAGATTGTGCATTCCAAGACAAATTTAAAAGAAACATAGAGGTATTGACGTGCTGCCCATCGGACGCGTTCCCTGGTCGTAATGTGTGGAGCCTTAGTAAAGTGTGACAGCAGTATTTGCAGAGCCACTATCGAGGTGGAAGTGTAGCAATGGTTTTATTCTTCCTACCAATGGGAAGGAGGGCCCAATGTAAACGGGCGTATAGCAGTTTTGACCTGAGATCACACTGGGGCCAAATGTGTATCCTGTAAGTCATGAAGATATACATATATGTAAGGATGTATGTACGTATGGATAGCCAAAGTAATGCATGGAAAATCCAAAAGGTTTGTCCTACCTGGTCCGCCTAAAATTGTAAAGCACAATAGCTGATGGTGAATATAGATCGAGTGTGGTCCAAATAACTGGAAGGTCAACATGAGAATGAGACATAAGTTAGAGCCCTGATATGTAAAAGAACAGAGGGGAACAAGAGAGGGGGAAGGGGGAGAGGAAAAAGGAAGTGGGGGGGGGGGGGAAAGGGGGAAGGGGGGAAGAAACAAAGGAAGATGGGATGGGGGGGGGGGAAGAGGGGTAAGCGGGAAGGGGGGAGGGGGGGGGAAAGAAAGGGGAAAAAGGGGGGGGGGGGGAGAGAGGGGGGGGGGAAAGGGGAGAAAGAGAGAAAGGGGTTGGGAAAGGAAAGGGGGGGGGGGGAAAGGAAGATAAGAACAGGGGGGAAGAAAGGGGAGGAAAAAAAGGGGAACAGAGGAGGGGAGGGGGAAAGAGAAGAAAGAAGTAGAGAAAAGAAGGTGGTGAATAAAAAACAGAAGAAAAAACAAAAGAAAAATGTAGGGCCTCCAAATAGCATGAGTGGCTAATAGTTTCAATAGGGAACACTGGATAATTGGATATATTATAAAAGGGAGGGGTGAACCCCAGAACATAGCGGACATCAAGTAAAACATGAAAGATAACAGGCAGGGTTTATAGTTAATGGTTCCAAGAAAAGAGTCCATATCAGTAAAATGTAATAAGTTACTAACCGAGTGTTGCAGCACCTCACACCGAAAGCGTCCTGTCAGCAGCAGATGACGCCTGGTGTGGGCTGAAGCCGGGTATATAAAGCCCTCCCCACCTATCAGCTGTTGATGAAAAGACATCAACAGCTGATTATGGTGAGGGAGGGGCGGAAACACTGTGGCTGGCCCCCCGGGTGGAGTGCGCGCCGCCAGGCAACCACAGCGCATGCGGACGCATACGACGTGGGAGCGTGGCCACGCCTACTGCACCCGCCGGCACGTCTGGCTTCCCCAGCGGACTGCGCATGTCCGCTGGGGTCGCAAGATGGAGGACAGATGCTTCTGTACCTCACACAGCGCCACCATGAGCCCAGGCTTGGCTCAGGCGGCTCTTTTCGTGCCGGGCGGATCACAGGTCGTGTAGTAAGACAGATAAAGAAAGAGCATATATAATATGCAGCTAAAATAGAGACTGCAGTGCCAATTTTTGTTGCTATAACAGGGAAACAGGGCCGATGGGCAGTGCAATACAGGTTGGGGGGGCAAACTGGTGGAGAAAAACCTAACAAAACATAACAAAACAGTACAGAAATCGCATATAGATATTGAGAGTGTAATTCAAGGGCATGTTATACAAATAAAGTGACATCAGATGTATACGCATATCATTTAGACATCGATAACCTCAAGTATCATACAGTATACAGGAAAAAAGCATTTCAATACATGACCTAGAATGACATAGTATATAGTACAGGGACTGTATGTCCATAAAAAGGGGGGGGGGGGTGGGGAGGGAAAGAAAAGGGGGGGGGGGAAAGAGAGGGAGAGTAGACCAATAGTATAGCCCCCCATGCTTGGTGATGATAATAGATGGAGTAAGGATGGTTTACTAGTCCATAATATCACCCCAAACCTGTCGTTGCTGTTCTACGCACAGCACAAGACCTGGACCCTACATATAGTGAATTCATTACTTCACTTTTGGAACATATTCTCAGTCATAATGTTTTTACCTTCAATGGCTCCCACTACCTCCAGGTGCAGGGGGTTGCGATGGGGACATGTTGTGCCCCATCGTATGCCAACCTGTACCTGGGGGAGTGGGAGGCCATGTTCCTAAGCGATGAGAGCTTGTCGATGTACACGGACCACATACTGTGTTGGTACCGGTACATCGACGACCTCTTCATCGTTTGGGACGGACCAACCGACCTCCTTAGGGAGTGTTTATTGAGGATGAACCGCAACGACTTCAACCTCAATTTCACTATGTCATTTGACAAACAATGCATTACGTTTCTTGATGTAGAGGTCTGTAGAGGTGAGAAGGGCAGTGTTACTAGCAAACTGTACAGGAAATCAACCGCAAGCAATGCCATACTGCATGCAAGCAGTTTCATCCCAAACCCCTTCTCAATTCTATCCCATATAGCCAGTACTTGAGAGCAAAACGGAACTGCTCAGACAGCAACACCTTTAAATTAGAGGCGAACAAGCTGCGTGATAGGCTATTATTAAGGGGTACTCCCATACATCTTTGAAACGCTCTTTTAAAAAAGCCCTCTTGCAACCTAGAGAAGAATTGCTATACTCCCAAAAAACCAATAAATCTGACAAGAATGATACGGGTACTCTCAGAATCATTACTAAATTCAACAACCAACACAGACAGGTGAGGAACATTGTGACTAAATAGTGGCACATGTTACAATGCGATCCAACCCTAGGACCCTTGGTCCCACAGAGACCCCTTTTCACTTTTAAAAGAACCACCTCCCTGGGAGATAAAATTACAGCTAGTGAATTTAAGGCAACGAACAACAAGACACACTGCAAATACAAGGGGACATTCATGTGTGGCAAATGTAGATACTGTAAATACATGCTTACAACCAGAAACCCGACCCTTCCAAATGGACAGTTATTCCGCCCCAGACATTTTGCCAATTGCAGGACTTCTGGGGTGATCTACTTACTCCTCTGTGAATGTACCTGCTTCTATGTAGGAAAAACTAAGAATGAATTTTGGAAGAGGGCATACAGACATCTAGCTAGTATGGAAACTGGTGACCCAGACCTCCCATTGGGGAGGCACACCCTAATGGTACATAACGGTATATGCCCAAAAATCAAATTTCTTATCTTAGATCGGGTACATCCAGAGTCAAGGGGAGGGGACTGGAACAAGACACTGCTGCAATTAGAGTCCCGGTGGATATATAACCTAAGAGCCACCGAACCCCCAGGCTTAAATGAAACCATTTGGTTTAAACCCTTCCTCGAAGGCTTTTCATCTGGTGGTAGAGAGCAATAGGGAGGACCACCCCATAGACAACGACAGGTTTGGGGTGATATTATGGACTAGTAAACCATCCTTACTCCATCTAT